>CP126894.1:36124166-36817500 GCA_030440675.1 Furcifer pardalis | reverse complement strand
TTCTGCAGTTCCTTTTGCCTGACCTCGTGCGAGAAAGATTAGCTGGCAACACAAGGTTGCCATTACCAGGGTGCGGCCAATTGTGGTTCAAAATTAGCACAGTCTTAGAGGAATCTTTTTCTGTGTCTGAGAGATCCTGTATCCATCATGATCAGAGAATCAGGAAGCATCCGTTTTTATTTTGGCTATGAATCCACCCTATTGATCACTGTTTCCCAATCTTCGGTTTTTGGACTTCAATTCCCAGAAGCCTAAGTCAATTCCCCAAAGCACTGATCAGCCAATGTATTGACTTAGGGGCTTCTGGGAATTGAAGACCCCTGTGGTGCATGGGCCCGACGTTGGGAAACACTGTTCTAGATGTTGTTGCATTGCAACTACCATCAGCCACAGCCTATGGCCAAGGGCATTGGGAGTTCTGTTCCATCACTACAATTTGCCCATCTTTTTGCGGAGTCAGAAACAATTTGTCTAATAATTTTACAAACTTTATTAACCTATATCATAGATTATATTGATATAAAATACATCAAGCAAACAAAATATATTTTCTTTTTCATACAAAGAACTTGAAATCACATAAAGAAGAGAGGTTTCCTCATTAATATTTTCCTATTGGCAAGATTATAATGATAATTTTATCCCCCCCCCATCTTATTTAGAAACTGGGGGCATCTGTATTGCTCCTCGTCCTTCAAACCCTGGAGAGGAAATCCTTCCAGCCATGGCCATGAGACCGTTCTTTGGCATCAGCCCTTGCCTTCTGGATGAGAAAGTAAAGATTTATTTGTCTAATATCTGTCTATTGATCTAAGGATTTTATCATTTACTTTCAGCTCATAAGAACTCTAAAAATAGAGATCAACATTAGAAGTAAAATGATTCTGTTTGTTGTCCCCTTCTGCCTTTTATGTTTGGGATGGACTCATGAAAGACCTCTGTACATACATATTAATTGGTCAGACATATTTTGCACATTTTTGAAACACTACAAAAACCTGAAAAAATGTGTTGTATAGACAGAAAAGTCAGTGATACAGTGGTTTTTGTTTCAAAACACCTTAAACTCCCAGCTGTGTCCAGCTTTTCCCAAACTATGTTCCATGGAATACTGGTGGACTTCAGTTCCCATTGGCTGATCAGTGCTTTGGGAAATTGACTTAGGCTTCTGGGAATTTAACTCTGAAAACCGAAGAGTGGGAAACATTTTAGCCCAGTGATTGCCACCCTTGGCATTCCAGATGTGCTTGAACTTCAATTCCCAGGAGCCCTGACCAGAAGGTATGTTGACTTTGGGCTTCTGGGAATTGAAGTCCAAGAACACCTGGAGTGCCAAGGTTGGCCTCATTGCTCTAGCCCAAAGGGAAATGAAAAGTGATAGTAGTATCAGCAAAGCACAAGGCTGGAATTGAACAGACACACATGATAACGTAAACCAAATGACTGTATATAGGACTGGGTGATGAGAGGCAGCTAGGCGAAATGAGATCTGCAGACTAAGGTTTCTTGCTGGTTATTTAGACAAAACCTGTAGGACCCAGGAATGTTTTCTGTTGTTTCTTGGTTTTTGTAAAGAAAAAACAATTTTCAGAATATGGCTGTGAAGTGACAATATGAAGATCATGGTCTGAATACAGTTGCTCGTCCCACCTGAAATAGACTAATTGAATCAACAGTACAGTACTGTATTTATAGGAAGATTCACTCACTATTCAACAGTTGATACAGCAAATTTACTCCAGATAGGACTAGCAATTGTTTTTAGGCCCATGTGCCTTAGGTTACAGTTTATCTTCTACTGCAGGGGTGCCCAAACTTTTTGGGCCATGGGCTGGTCACATGGTTGAGGAGGCCAGTCACTATGGCCTGTTGGCCAGATCCGACCCCTGACACCAATTCATCTAGCCTGCAAAGCCCTCATTGCTCCCAGAAGCAGAAGTAAAATGCACCCGTACAGATCCAGCCTTCAGGCCATAGTTTGGCCACCTCTGTTGGTCCCAGTGAACCTTGAAACATGACCTTCTGCCTTAAATAATTTTACCACATCTATTTTCTTCTAGGGAAATGTATTATCACAGAATGACGTCTCTGGAGCTCTCTGCATTGCTAAGGCCTGGCCAGGTATGGCAAGAACTGTTTATAATGACCACCAGAAGTTCCTGGAGACCTACATGAAACCTTATCCAGGTACAGATTTGTGGAGAATGGAGAAATGACAACAAAGCATCATTATTGTACTTCCTTATGGAATTTTGCATAAAAAGGCCTTGTTTGACATGAGGAAGGAACTGGAAATTGCATTCAATGCATTCCAATGGGAAATTTGCTTTACATTTTTTTTTCTTAGTACAAAAGGTCCCAGAGAATGTATTGAATTTGTTAACCGAGCTTCCACTGTACTAAGATCATATATGTAAACACAAGTTGCAATTAGAGAAGTCCCTTTTGAATGAATGCAACCTACAGAGGAATTGGCTCATCAAATCCCCATTGGTTTAGTGAGTCTACTCTAGTGTGATTTCCTATGCTAACCAACAGAATTTTGGCTGTTGTTTCTTTCCTCCCACAAGATGGTCAATGTATTTTCTTTTTATCTAGCCATGGTCAAATGAGACATGAGGTTGCATGCAGCTTTGCATTGAACATGCATCTTTCAAAAGTATAGAATAGGGATTCTCAACTTGTGGTCCATGGGCCAGATGCGGGCCATGGCACCATTTCATGTGCCCCCCCAGCCTCCACCACACCAGAAAGTGCCATGTGGTGGAGGAAGGGCAAAATGGCTGTCTGGCCCCTGAAGCTGTCTGAGGGAGCGTGACCCAGCCCCCGGCTTTAAAAGTTTGAGAATTCCTGGCATAGAACATCCAAAGGCGGGGTGGCAGAATAATTTTGCATAATCAAGAATGTTTCCCCTCATTATAATAGCTCACCAGGTGACTATTTCCACTCTGTGGAGGAAACATGCCAAATAGTTTGCAATAGTGTAGTGACACAAATTTATCTATTTGTGAGAACAAGATCAAAATGTGGAGAGATACAGAATCAAGCTCATTTACTGGTCTGCCAATGACTACCAGAAACTTGCACTGATGAGGGTTTAAGTTTGGCTAATGACAAAGCCAAGAAAGTGGCTTCATTTTGGCAGTCCAGGGTTTGATCAGGAGATGAAAGATGAATTACACCTATGTATTACCTCATAGTGTTTAGAGCATTCCCATCAGGATCAAATTGGATTGTGAGCAGAGTTTTGTCTGCAATACATCAGTTTAAAACAGGGGTGCCCAAACTTTTTGGGCCGTGGGTCGATCATTTGGTTCAGGAAGCCAGTCACTAAGGCCCAGTGGCCGGGTGTGGCCCCCGACGCCAATTCATCTTGCCCGCGAAGGCCTCGTCACTCCTGGAAGTGGAAGTAAAATATGCCCACGCGGGCGCATTTTACTTCCACTTCCAGGAGCGACAAGGGCTTTGTGGGCTGGAAGAATTGGCGCCTGGGGCCGCACCCGGCCCCTGGGCCTTAGTTTGGACACCACTGGTTTAAACACTGCAACATGGGGGCTCTTACCTTTTTTTTAAGATTACTTTTAGGAATCTAACATCTTGTCAAAGAAGATAAAACACAAGCAGCAACCTTTTATGGCTACACACTGGAAAGGGGAAATTTGTTATAGAGACAAGATCTTTTTCATCTTGATACATCTTTGAGGTTCTAAGAAAATCAGTGGTGTAAAACCCTAAGGTATAACTTGTATCATTTTACTTTCCTAGGGTATTTTTTCACTGGGGATGGAGCATACCGGTCAAGTAAAGGATATTATCAACTGACAGGCCGTCTTGATGATGTTATCAATGTCAGTGGGCACAGGCTGGGCACTGCTGAAATTGAAGATGTTATGGTGAGAGACCAGGGAACTCTTAAGCAGAGAAAATGGCAGCTTAAAATCTATCTCATCCTGTTGCAAAACAGATTGCAAGGCACATTTTACTTCCGCTTCCGGTAGTAGGAACCACGTGACTGGCCCGCTGAGCCATGTGACTGGCCCGTTGAACCACGACCAGCTCACGGCCTGAAAGGTTTGGGCAGCCCTGCTTTAGAGAGAGTTCTGCAGGCATCACAAAGCTAGCTCTTGTCTAGAAATCTCTGCAGAGCCCAGACTATGACATGTTACTACAAAAAGTCCTAATTGGTTAAGATTTTAATTAGTAGATCCAAACAGCTTATTTAGTGTAGATTAACATTGATGCACTTTCCAGATGCCTTAGAGTGCAAATCCATCCATCCTGTCAGTGGGTTGTAGGATTTGTAGTCTGAAACATCTATAAAATACCAGATTGTAAAATGCTACCTTGAAAAGCAGATTTAAAAAATCTACACAATTAAGTGTTGTTCCTGATATGTATCTTTCTTGTCTTCTTTCCATCCTTTCGTTCAGCCATACTTAATGTTGTTCATTCACTCTTCAAACAGCAGAGACTATTTGCCTGAATGAAAAACTTAAGAACCATGTATTTACTCTAGTTAAAAGGTGCTGAGCTGGTTCAGTAAATCAGAAGATTCTTAATATGAGTTTATGTAAAACATTTATTTGCACTACAGAATAACTTGGTCTTCTGTCTCTCCATCCATTTAGACTCAAGAAACATGGTCTACAAAGATTAGTAAGAGGGCAGTGGTCGAGAACCTATGGCACGCTTGCCAGAGGTGACTCTTGGAGCCCTCTCTGTGGGCTCCCATGCAGTCACCCCAGCATAGTTCACCCTGCCCCTCTGCCCAGCAGCCCAATGGGAGCACTTCCTCCCTCCCACAGCACAGAGTTAATCCTACCCCTCTGCCCAGCAACCAATGGGAGTGTTTCCTTCTTCCCCTGTTGCTGTGTGGCCACTTTGTGATAAATAAGTGAGGGTTGGGTTGCAGTTTGGGCACTCAGTCTCTAAAAGGCTTGCCATCATTGTACAGTAAAACCTCATATAACACTAAAACCTGGTTCCACAAATCTTCGTGTTATATGATTTTTAGTGTTATCTGATCCTCTATGGGATCCATAGAGATACATTGTAACCACACAGGCTTTCGCGGTTGTTATCTGAAGCATCCCATAGGATCTTAATGTTATCTGATGCAATTCTTCCCCCCAGATTCCTTGATGTTATGCGATTTTCGTGTTATTCGATACTAATGTTATATGAGGTATTACTGTATTAGGGGATGTTTTGCATGCAGAAGTCAGAGAGTATTGTGCTGCAAGTGCAAGTTGTGTGTGTGCATGTGTATGTGTGAGAGAGAGAGGGAGGGAGGGAGGAAATGTCCTGAACTATCCTCACTCAAGAGATGATACATGGATGCATAGCAGAGAGTATAGTGCTCAAGCTAGCTTCCCAAAGTATTACCTAAAAAAACACATAAATCCTTGGAGCCGCTGTTTGGAAACTTGTTTATAGCAATTACACTAATATACCACTCTATTGCACTTAGTGCACTCTCTGTGCGTTTTACAAGTTAATTAGCATTTTGCTCCCAACATGCTGGGTACTCATTTTACTGACTTGGAAGGATGGAAGGCTGAGCCAACCCTGATCCCCATCAGGATTGAACTCATAAATGTTTTGGCTACAGTACAGCAGTTTAAACACTGCACCACCAGGGCTCATTATGTTTATTTGTAGTATGTTGATACCAAAAAGAGTAACTGTGGCATGGATGCTGTCCTGGGACAGAGCTGAGGTAGTCCACAGGCCGGGAGTTTAGCAGCAATCTGTCAGGGCCAGTCTATACATACAGCCTAACAAGAAGGACCAGAACTATGGCAAAATAGTGTTCCTATTCTGCCTTGCCATCTTCTGTCTAGTAACATTTTTAACCCGAGAACCATTAATATTGAAACTTACTGGACACGATTGTCACAGAGTACAGATCATGATGGCAGTGTGTGGTCCAATCCCACTGCTACTACTGTATTCTTAGTTCACAAAAGGTGTTTTTTTTTTGTTTAAAAAGAGAGGTTTAGATTACTAGTCATTTCTGTGCTGTCCCTTTTGATTTGGGAAGGAGACCAGATCCTGCGATCGTGCTGAGATATTGAGATAAAATGTTGGCCTGTTTGTATTTTAGAATAAACACGAGGCAGTGGCTGAGTCAGCTGTGATTGGATTTCCCCACACGATCAAAGGAGAAGGTGAGGAAAGCCGTTTGTTGGCTAGTGCTGCAACTTTTTCATGGCCCTTCTTTGACATGGTTGGAGATTTCCAGTGGTTTTCCTTCCCTGCTGTCTATTTGCTGCCTGCTCCTCCTCCTCCTGTGTCTAAGCCAGACATGAAACTGCCAAAATGAAGCCACCATTTGATGAAAGCATTCCGTAATTCTTTTTGCCTGACCTAGTATGAGAAAGATTAGCCAGCACAACAAGCTTGCCATTGCCTGGGGTACACCCGAGTGTTGTTCAAAAATACCACAATCTTCAAGGAGGCTCCTTCTGTGTACCCTGCTGCCTGCTTTCAAACAGAGACATTCAAGTGGGAATTGCAGAGGATAATTGTCAGGCACACAATACAAAATGGGGCACATGATGAGACAATATGTATCACTGAAAAAACCAATAGTGCTGGCAGAAACTTGCTTGAATAGTTTAGTACAGAGGTTCCCAATGTTTTCCCACTGGGTGCCAGTTCCCGCCGCCGCGTTCAGGAGTGGCTGTGCCCATTACTTACGTTTTCATCATCATTGGCGGTGGCAATTGTGCCATTTTCCCGGGTTCTAACACAGCCTCTGCTGCTTCCCAGGGCAGTGGGAGGCTTTCTTGGAGCATGTTTGCTTTGGTTTGGGCTTTTTTCGTCGCTTCTTCGCTGCACTTTGGCTGCCAAACCACAGCGGTATGCAACTTCCTGGTTCCGCGCTGGGATCCCAGGCGCTGCCGTAAGCTCTGCCTGGCACCGGCGGTTGCCCACCGCCACTTTCTAGCTGCTGAGGCACAGCAGAGAAGTGGCAAAACATTCCCAAACTGGAGTGAATATGTTCCGAAAAGCCTCCCGCCACGCTGGAAAGCAGCGGAGGCTGTGAAAGAACCAGTTAAAACAGCACGATTCCCACCACAGTAGTAAGTGACATATTGCAACTTCCGGTGGTGGTGGGTGGTCCTAGAGATGCCCAGGTGGCCACCATGGGCCAGATTAATGAGATGCATGGGCCTGATTAGGGGCCAGGGGTTGGGAACTCCTGATTTAGTAGCTTGAAGATGACCATTTCCATCAGATTCAGATTCTAGAAAAGCAGAGAAAACAGGAAAAGAGAAAGACCAAATATGGAGTTTGGCTCTATAAATGGGAGCCACATCCTTGAGTTTGCAAGAGCTGAATTGAGCCCTCAAGGACAGGGCCTTTTGAAGGAACTTTATTCATAGGGTCACCATTAAATTGGAAGTGACTGGACAGCAAAAACTACTGTAGGCAAGGATTGGCTCCAGCTTTCATTTGCCTATTATAAAATAATAACATGGCTTGGTAGCTTGATTTTGAGGCAGAAGCATAAAATATTTCTATACCATATAGTAATGTCTATTGAGGGACTGCAGTGGCTTAATGGTTAAGATCCTGAACTTGATGACTGGAAGGTCAGCGGGTCAGCAATTCAAGACCCAAGTGCTGCAAGATGGAGTGAGCTCCTGTCTCTGACCCAATTCCTGCCAACCTTGCAAGAAATTGCAAGTAGATAAATAGGTACCACTTCGGTGGGAAGGTAAACAATGTTCTGTACATTTGTGCTGAGTCATGCCTGCCACATGTCCATGGAAACATCTACAGTCGCAGTCAGCGCTGGCTCTTTGGCTATAAACAGAGATGAGCACTAAACTCTAGAGTTAGATATGACTAGCTTTTGAGCAAGGGCGACCTTTACCTTATGTCTATTGAGATCATGAAATTTATTTCCAAATAAAATCTGCTTGGACCCTACAGTTTCCTTAGCAGCATGTTTTTCTCATTAGGACTATGGTATTAGCCCCAGAAAACTTGGACACATTCCATATTGCAGCGTGCCCCTCTTCCCCATAGGACACCGGGGGGGGGGGGAACAGAGCATGGGGTTTTGTCCTGTGAGTTGGGAGTTTGTGACGTTATTTTTCCAACATTGACAGAGTCCTGCAGTACAAAAACAGTATGGAAAGAGCAAGCCAAAAGTTACAGCTGCCTGCCAAGAAACATAATTAATGAATAGAAATGGGATACACAGAAAGAGCCTTCTAAAAGATTGTGGTATTTTTGTAACCACAATTGGGTGTCCCCTGGTAGAAGAAGAATGAGTAGAAATGATGCCACTTCTTGGAAACATCATCTTATGTTCTCAGGGAAATCTTTTCAGATTTTATGCCATCCTTTTACAAGGTTTTTTGTGTGTTTTCAAAAGGAGGCAGGGAAAGACAAAGTAGTTCAATAGCTGTGTCAGAAGTCATTTTCAATTTCTAATTTACTAAAGCCGCAAAGGATTCTGGCAGACATTAGCAACATGGCCTTCTTTAATCCACACCCATACAATGGCTGATGCTGCAGGTTGCTGCTCCATCTGGTTTCTCTTCCCACAGGTGCCTATGCTTTCGTTGTGCTGAAGGAGCGCTTCAGCCTCTCCCAAGAGAACCTGGTTTCTGAGCTACAGGAACTTGTCTCTAAAGAAATTGCAAAATATGCAGCGCCAGAATACATTCAGGTAATAGCACGTAACTTGTGTTTTCTCTACTGCACTTTGTTCCATACACTTTGTCTATTTGCTTTCTGATGGAGTTTCAGGCACAAAACATTCAAACCAATACTATATTATAGATTCGTAGGCAAGGACAGATGATATCTTTATTGGATCGCTACACAACTGAATGAATTGCCAGCTTTTGATTCAAATTTTTTCAATGTCTGTGGCCATTTGGTTCTCAAAGGTGAATTCAAAAGATGTGTCTGACAAACATTACGGATTGTTATACACTATATGAACAATGAACCAAAGTATTCAAGTATTTCTATTCTCATTGGCAATTTGTTCAGAGGTACAGGAATTTGTTTATATCTTTTGCAAAATGTGTATTCATTTTTAAAGAAGAGGCAGTATCATATTAATGAAGTATATGTCTAAAATAGAATAAAACAGCATCAGAATAAAAGTAAAAATACAAAATCAGCAGCACCAAAGCAATACATGTTTAACAATCTGAAGTAAGCCTCAGTGGAATATATCCAAGGCATTTTTAGAAAATAACCTCCCCTGGGCTCTAAGTAAGTTAGATGGAGATTCTTGGAATCCACTAGTCAGAATAGCATAGGTTTTGCAAGAGGCATCAATATCCTTCCAACAGACTTTTGCAATTTAAAGTAAACAAGATTTTCTGATTTCTTTGGACTATGTATCAAGAATATTCTGATACTATAAGCATTACTCAGAGCAGTTTCAGCACAATTGTAATAAAACACACTCTGGAAGATAAGTTTGTTCAATACAGTACAGTAATACCTCGGATAATGTTTACCTCGGATAACGTTAAAATCGCATAATGTTAAGTAATCTGGAGAGAATTGGATCGAATAACGTTAAGGTCCTATGGGATGGATCGGATAACAACCGCTAAAGCCTGTGCGGTTACAATGTATCTCTATGGAGCTTTAACATTATCCGATCTATCCCATAGGATTTTAACATGCATCGGATAACACTAAAAATTGGATAACACCAAGACTTGTGGAACCAAGTCTTAGCGTTATCCGAGGTATTACTGTACTTCCCAACCTGATGTCCTCCAGCTGTTTTAGATTACAGTAAAACCTTGCAGAAAAAGCACCTCGCTTAGAGACTAACTCGCTTAAAGAGCAGAATTTTCTCTGAATGGTCGCCTCGCTTAACAACTAAAACTAACCAAAAACTCGCTTAACAACTAAATCGGGGTTCACAATCCCCACCACCACCAGAAGTCACAATTGGTCACTTACAATGGTGTTTCGCTTAAAGAGCAATCTGTGGAACGCATTATGCTCTTTAAGTGAGGTACCATTCTATATCTACCAGTCTTTGCCATTATGAGAATTGCAGTCCAAAACATAAACTGCATGGTTCTTCCTAGAATCATACCACTGTAGATTAGGATGGTACCCAAGGAGTCCTCAAGTCCTTCTCATTCCCATTTGGATAATGGCCCCCTGCCAGAAGGAGGTGGCAGAGGATGAGATGGCTAGATAGCATTGTTGATGCAATGGGAGTAGAACTGAGTGGACTGTGGAGGATGGTGGAGGATAGGGGTGTTTGGTGTGCAGTGGTCCATGGGGTCACAAAGGGTTACTCAACTATAAAACTGAATAGCAACAAAATGTAAAAAATGACTATGTGGCTTGCCCTCTGCTTTTCACTTAACTTGGGAGTTTACTCCTGTACAAAGAATAGGCAACTTAGTTCAGTCACTAGGACTTGAATCTGCATTCTTGGCAAATTGATTTTGGACTGATAAGATGCGCTACTGAAGAAGCCTGCCAGTGGCTTCAGTTTATGTTGCAGATATATCCCTCTTTTTGTTGTTGTTCAGTCGCACAGTCGATTCCGACCCTTTGCGACCCCATGGACCACTGTCCGCCAGGCACTTCTGTCCTCCATTATCCTCCTCAACTCACTCAGCTTTGTGCCCATTGTGTCTACAATACCATCTAGGCATCTCATTTTTGGCCGCCCCCTTCTTCTTTTGCCCTCCATCCTTCCCAGCATTAAGGCTTTCTCAAGCGAATCCTCTCTTCTCATTTGATGTCCAAAGTACTTTAGCTTCATCTTTACTATTTGACCTTCTAAGGAGCAGTCAGGGTTAATTTCTTCTAAGATTGAGCTATTTGTTTTCCTTTCTGTCCAGGGGACTCTCAAAACTCTCCTCCAACACCACATCTCAAAGGCATCTATTCTTCTGAGCTCTGCTTTCCTAATGGTCCAGCTTTCACAACCATACATTGCCACTGGGAATACCATTGCTTTGACTATGCGAATTTTTGTTTTCAATGTGATGTCTCTACTTTTCACTATGTTCCCCAGGTTTCTCATCGCTTGCCTCCCAAGAATCAGTCGCCTTTTTATTTCATGGCTGCAATCTCCATATGTAGTGAGTTTTGATCCTAAGAAAGTAAAATCTGTCACTGCTTCTACTTCTTCCCCATCTATTTTCCAGGGACTGAGAGGGCCTGTTGCCATTATCTTGGTTTTCTTTATATTGAGTCTCAAGCCAGCTTTTGCATTTTCTTCTTTCAACCTAATCAGGAGCTTTTTAAAGTCCTCCTCACTTTCTGCCATTAGGGTGGTATCATCTGCATATCTCAAGTTGTTGATGTTTCTCCCAGCAATTTTTATCCCAAATTGTGGTTCCTCCATCCCTGCATTGCGCATTATGTGCTCTGTGTATAAATTGAATAAGCAGGGTGACAAAATACAGCCTTGTCTTACTCCTTTTCCTATTCCAAACCACTCTGTCATTCTGTATTCTGTCCTAACTGTTGCTTCTTGATTCATGTACAGGTTTCTCATGAGGCATATAAGGTGTTCTGGTATTCCCATCTCTTTAATTACTTGCCACATTTTGTTGTGGTCCAGACAGTCAAAGGCCTTAGTGTACTCAATGAAACAGAAGTAGACTTGTTTCTGATATTCCTTTGTTTTTTTCCATGATCCAACGTATGTTGGCAATGTGGTCTCTAGTCCCCCTGCCTCTTCTGAACCCCACATGCACTTCTGGTAATTCTTTCTCCACGTGCTGCTGCAGTCTATCCTGTATTATCTTGAGCATCACCTTGCTAGCTTGTGGGATGAGCGCAATTGTTCGATAATTTGAACATTCTTTGGCATTGCCCTTTTTGGGGACTGGAACGTATACTGATCTTTTCCAATCTTGTGGCCATTGTTGTGTTTTCCAAATCTGCTGGCATATAGATTGCAATAATTTGATTCCATCATGTTTTGGGGCTTTGAAAAGTTCAACTTGGATACTATCATCTCCACTAGCTTTGTTGTTTGCAGTGTTTTTAGGGCCTTTCTGACTTCACTCTCTAGGATGTCTGGCTCATGTTCAATGTTCTCATCCTTGTGATTATCAGGGGTGTTGAGGTCCTTTCTGTAGAGTTCCTCTGTGTACTCTTTCCATCTTTTCTTAATCTCTTCTGCATCAGCTAACTCCTTGTCGTCTTTGTCCCTTATCATGGTCATTTTTGCTTTAAACATTCCCTTGATTTCCCCATTAAAAAAAAAAGATATCTAGTCCTGCCTCTTGTGTTGTTTTCTTCTATTTCTTTGCACTGTTCATTCAGGTAGGTTTCCTTATCTCTCCTTTTCTTTGAAATTCTGTATTCAAGTGGTTGTATTTTTTCCTTTCTCCTTTGCCTTTTGCATCCCTTCTTTCCTCTATTTTAAGAGCCTCATTGGACAACCACTTAGCTTTCTTACGCTTTTCTTTTGGTATGGTTTTCCTTGCTGCCTCCTGAATGATGTCCCACACCTCTGTCCATAATTCTTCTGGCACTCTGTCTATCTGGTCCAAGCCATTGAATCTGTTCCACACCTCCACTGTGTATTCCTTAGGGAATACACTTTTACTGCTGGGCTTTTGACTACCTGATAGAAGATGGCATGCAACAGGAGATATAGTCCTGTAAATTGTTAGCCCAAGATGGGGCCACTAATACCCCAAGCAGTTAAGAAAATATGCCTTTCCCTATTTGGTATGTGCTTGGAAATAGGTTACAGAACTGGTACACAGAGTGCAGGAGAACCACCACACAGAATTTCTCGTGCTTACCATTGTTTAAGTCCACTCTGTCTATTTATTTTTATTTTCTGGATCAGGTAACACGTCATCTACCTAAGACTCGTTCAGGAAAGATCATGCGGCGAGTTTTAAGGAAGATAGTTGAAAACAAAGAAGATGAGCTTGGTGATCTGACAACCTTGGATGACCATGAGGCAGTGGAAGAGATCGTTAAGGGACACAAACAAATTCTGGAGAAAGATCAAGGCCGGTAGCATCGCAGGTTGGCAAAGGCAGGCAAAATATTTGAAGAACGATACAAAGAGCAACAGAGGGAAGAACCACCTATTTCAACATTCTGTTCCCCACACTAGCCAATCAGCTGCCTTCGGGAAGTCTGCAAACAAACCATGAGGACAACTGTATTACCCACCTCGCCGTCCTTACCCACTAGTATCCAGAGGCAAGGAACTTATCTATATATATCTGGATTAGGGGTGCCCAAACTATGGCCCCCAGGCTGGATCCGTTGCACAATGCAAATTCATCCAGCCCATGCCGCCGTTGTCGCTCCCAGAAGCGGAGGTAAAACACACCCATACAGGCGTGTTTTACTTCCGCTTCCAGGAGTGACGAGGGCGGCATAGGCCGAATGAATTGGCATCAGGGGACTCATCTGCCTCGTGTGCTGTAGTTTGGGCATCCCTGGTTTAAGCAGAGAAAATGGCAGCCTAAAATCTATCTTGTCCTGTTGCATGACCGGCCTGCTGAAACATATGACTGGCCCATGGTCTAAAAGGTTTGGGCACCCCTGATCTGGACCTCTCTCAGGACCCCTCCCATGACTAAAACAAATGCATTTTCTGCCATTTGGTGGCTATTATTTTTATTATTTGTAATTTAGAGGAGAGTAAGAGGCTATAGGGGTGCTGGGTACCCCTCAAAACATGGCAGAATTGTCCCAACACCCTCTACAAGGCTTAAGGGAGGTTTCTAAAGCAATTTTTAAAACACAGAAACTAGTTTCTTTAAAAAATAAATAAAGGGGACATGCCAGAATGTTGGTCCCCTGGGGTCTACATGCAGCCTGTCTACCCCTGCTTTAATCACTGCAGAAGGAGAAAATAAAGAGTTCACTGAAAACGGAAACATTCTGAAGCATACTCCAAAATCACATATTCCAAATGGGAATGAGAAGCAAGCATGCAGGCAAGGGAAAACAGCTTGCTTCGTAGCAGGCATTGGGTTAGGTTCGTTTTAAAACCATTCCTAGGTAACTGGGTTAATATACAGTATTACAGCATGAGGACAAGAATCTACTTTTTGTAGCGTTTGCCAAAACCTGCAATAAAGAAAACAAGTAACAAAAAACCTGCCTATTTGAATAGACTTCCCAGAGTTCCACACACTATACCTGATCTTAGCCACAAGGACAAGAAGCTTCTCCTGAGCTTTTGGGTAAGGTCAAGTGTTCTTCTTTATTCCAAATTTGGAGAATCTTATCTCACCACTAAAGCATTAGGGCCAGTGGAGAAAGTGAGAGGCATTACAATTGGATGGATGGGGGAAAACTATATAGTAGAGAGAGCAGGGCTATTTTGCCTCCTGAATACGGAAAGCCTTGTAGTGTTGCCTCTTATGGAGTCTGGATTTTTGAACAATACGGAGTAAATTTTCCAAGTTTGTTTCCCTGAGCACTCTTTCCTTTTAATTCTAACACAATGAAACTACAAATATGTTTCTTTTTAAAAAAATTTAAATAAATCCCAAGCCCCATGCATTTTATTTTGGCTTTCTGCGTAATCACACTCTCTGCTAGGCAGTTTTATGCCTCAGCACAGGGATTCTCAACCTATACCCCGTGGGCCAAATGCGGCCCATGGCACCATTTCATGTGCCCCCCCGGCCTCCACAACACCAAGAAGTGCCATGTGGTGGAGGAAGGGCAAAATGGCCATCCGGCCCCTGAAGCTGTTTGAGGGAGGGTGACTCAGCCCCCAGATTAAAAAGCTTGAGAACGTCTGCCTTAGCAGCTCTGGACAGAGACCATTAGCAGTTTCTGTCAGAAACATGTTTCCTCATCTGTCACTAAGAGGTTAATCAAGCATCAATATCCGCTTCTGTTATGAAATCCTACTTCCATACCTATGGTATTTATTGGACCTGCCTTATAGGATTGCAGCAGTCAGTGCTGTTGTCTCTGTATATAAATTAAACATGAAAAGATAGAATACTGTCATGGTACAAAGGGTAAGTAAATATCCAAGACTTTTTGGCTTGCTACTCAATTGCTTACATGATCTATTACTTATTGTATTTTAAATCCATACTAGATTCATCTGCTAATAGGATTTTTTAAAAAGGGCAAATTAGCCTCCTTTTTCCTCACTCTTATGTCCTTCTAAATTACAATGGATACACTTGTAATGGTGAAGTAGTTGACCCACTAGTTGATAACTAAGAACAGACTCTTTCCTAAGCTCAGCAGAAACTCAAGCTTGAGACGAGAAGAATCTATACCACATCCAACCCAGTTCTCTGATGCCACAGTTGAACACCATCTAAAGTTATTCTCAGTTAAAGCAACATACAAGGATAAAAGAGGAAGGGTTTTGGTCCCTACTGTTTGTTGACACCCGGAGCAGGAAAAACAATAATCTGGAGGCAATTTGCAGAAGGTAACAAGAAACTACCTCTCCCTCTTCTGGCTCCAATACACAGGCCTGTTCTTTACTTTGAAGGGTTTTAGTTCAGAGAAGCTTTGCTGGCTTTCGTTGGTGAGAGTCTAAAAAAAATCCTTCACCAGACCTTTCCTTTAAGGCTTGTTGCTTCAAGGCACTGTAGTAACAGGAGCCACATGTGGCTCGGATGCCATTTTGTTGTTGTTGTCCATGATCAGCTGGTGAACTGGTCAGTCTTTCTTGATTCTTGTCAGCTCCCATTTTCCTTCTCCACAGAGTTTCAAAATCCAACTGTGAAACTGAAACATAATAGTAAAGTTTAAAATGAAAGCCACCATTTTCTGAAGACATTCCTTCACCTGCAGGGAAGAACTCTTGGTGCCAAACAGCCTCTCTGCTCCTGCAGTTCTGCCTGGAACTATCAATCTTGCATGACCCCCCACCCCCTTCCTACCTTTTCCAGACTGCTGCGATGTCCCACGCTAACCAGAGTCATCCCCAGCTGGGCACAAGTCCTGTATAGCTCACTCTCTGTCTCCTCTGTCAGTGCACTTGTAGCTTCATCCAGCACTGCAAGCAAAAACAGGAATCCAGTTGAAGTCAGCCAACATGGGCAGGCTTTTCCTCCTCTTGAGGAAACCCTGCAAATGGGAAGCTGGTAGTTGGTTGCCAGTTGTTTCCCTTTTTGAGCTGCAGCTTGGAAAGCTACCATCTTGACTTATGACCCTTCATAGCCATGCGGCATAAGGAGTTCCGGGATATGCCATCCAGAAACCGCTTTTACTCCCATATTCCTAACACTGCAAAACTCCTTTGGGAAAGTCATAGGCTCCAAGCCAGCAAACAAAGACAAACTTGTCAGATTTCAGTAACCAGCAACATGGAATAAGTGGGTTGTATTCACTCCTCAGATCATTAGATTTTTAAAAAGATCTTTGAAGGAAGGTTTTCTTTTGATTCTACCATCTTCAGAAGCACCACTTGCTACACACCACTTGCTAAATCACTCTGCTGAGGGGAGCCAAATTGTTGTTTTTCTGCATTTTTTAAAATATAGGCAGGATTATGTTTGTTATTGCTGAAGATAATTTTTTTAGTAGAGCACTGCTGATTTCTTTCTGTTTATGTGTTTTTGTTGTATTTCTAATCTATAGATATAGTTTAATTTTTCTTCAGCTACATGGTGCTTCCAATAGCAACATGCCATGAAAATCAATTTTCATGGACCTTCAGTTTTATAGGTAGAGTAAAACCCCAGTTTATGAATGCCTTGGTTTACGTTTCTGTGGTTTACAACGGCAAATTATATTAAATTAATGCCCTCGTTTATGATTTTTTTTTTGGTTTATGACTGGGGAATCATGCTATTTTAAACTCTACAATGGCAGCCAGCGCCATTTAGAGTTTAAAATGGTGGCCAACCCTCCGCCAGAAGTTGCAATTCATCGCTTACTGCTGCGGAGGTGTCCTCATCGTCGTCGTTGGTGGCGGTTTTACTGCTATTTCCACACTGCCTGCCACCTCTACCGGTACTGGGAGAATCTGGGGACCTTATCCGTTCAGTTCCAACCTTCGTCCGAGCTCCCTGGGCAGCACTACAGCTGGGAATATGCGCCTCCCCCAGGTGCACACCTGGGGGAGGTGCATGTTTTCAGCTGTAGCACTGCCCAAGTAGCTCGGATGAAGGTTGGAACTGAGCGGATAACTGAGTGGTGCCAGTAGAGGCAGAAACTGGGCTCAATACGCGCCTCCCCCACACAGCATGGAAAAGGTAGGGGGATCACTTTGTCAATTTTGTGGGAGTGGAGGATGATCACGTCTGCCTTTTTTTTAATTATTCAGGTGGTTTTACCACCCTCTTCTGGTGATCCATGAGGACCATCTAAGAATGAATCTTGTCCAAGAGTGTGCAGGCAAACAGGGACAGCACCCCATCATTCACATGTGCTCTTTTTAATATCTTGTCTGGCTCCATTCCTGGAAGACATTCATCACCCTGTTTCAGATATTCAAATCCACTGAGTTATGGCAGCTCTAATTTCCAAAGAATTATGATTAACGAGAACTTCCAGCATTATTTTCCTCATAAATACTGCTGGAGACTATTTTTGCAACCATTTTTGTACAATTATTGTTCGCAGATCTTCTACCTCTTAATCCCACCATTTTCTGAAATCCTAACATCTCTATTCATGCATTTTATTCAGATTGACAATTAAGATTGTTAATTGTGGTGTAAAACATTTGGGTTGTCATCTCTCCGTCCTTGAACAGATTTGGGCGGACTGTGTTTAATCATGGGACATGTTTCCCAGGGAAAACTCAGAGCAGCAGACCAGCAGTGCTAGGCAGGACTGGTCTCTTCAAGGAAATCCAGAATGCCATTTCCCTCCTTTGTGAATTCTTTATGGACCAAGCTGTCTGGAAGAAGCCGAGGAATCCAAAGTGTTTTGTTGCTGCTGCTTGCTTTGTTTATATATAATAGCTTTTTAAAAAATCTTACAATATTTGTTGAATAAAAATAGACTTACTTTACTCTCTGATGTGCACATATGCCTAAATCTTCAAAAAAGTGGCAACTATTCCAAAGGAGGGAAAAAATTCTTTGATTTAAAACAAAATAATATGGTTGAAACTCTAGTTCTCCAAATAAGAACATTCAGACCACAGACCATTCTCCTGAAAACATGGACACACTGACTCAAGTGTATCTTAACGTGTACCACAAGCACAAGTCCAGACAAGTGTACCCCAAGTCCAACCCCCTTAAGGTATATCTCAAGCTCATGTTTGGAGCAGAGGGTTCTGAAGCACGGTGGCTACCATTTTGTGGCAGTAGGCCACCATTTTGTGATAGACCCCTGTCAAATTCGTCACTGGCAACCAACTAGGCAGCTGCCAGGGTAGGCCCAGTTCTAACAGACCTGAACGCAGCAGTTTCTCTTCAGGTATACCTAGGAAGCTTAAACAACTCTTGTTGCACTGCGGGCCTGACCACACCCTCGGAACAGCTGAGTGGGCCAGACCATGCTCCTGGAAGCAGAAGCAGGCGCATTTACGGCTGTCATAAATGTACCCACTTCATTTACATCAGTTGTGGACACATTTGTGCAAACGTGGGCGTGTTTTACAACTGACATAAATGTGTCTGCTTTCACTTTCGGGTGTGGGGTAGACAGTGACAGGCCAGATGGAATGCTATCATGGGCCAGGTTGTTTGGGGCAATGCTGGCTCCATCTATAATCACAATAAAGCCACTCAGTCTGGAAATAAACACTACACTATAATCTCTCTAGCTGTCTGACTGGCTATATTACATTTCCTTAGAGCAGGGATGCCCAAACCTTTCGGGCCACAGGCCAATCACATGGTTCAGGGAGCCAGTCAGTAAGGCCCAGGGGGCGGATGTGGCCCGAGGCCAATTAATCCGGCCCGTGAAACCCTCGTCGCTCCTGGAAGCAGAAGTAAAATGCACCCGTAAGGCCTCTGGGCCGCAGTTTGGGCACCTCTGCCTTAGAGGTATTGGGGGAAAAGTGAAATAAAATACAGACTTTGGCAGAGCCAACATTGGCAAACATCAGGTCTGCAGTGCAATATAATGCACAGTTACATAATCTTTACTTGCCCAGTTCATCAGAGCTGTATTTTGTTGTGAGTATGTGCCATCAAGTGGTTTAGGTATCTGGCTACAGAGCCAGAGGTTGGGAGTTCAAATCCACACTGTGTGTCTTGGGATAAGAGCCAACCTGCATACCCTTGGGAAAACAACCAAATCTTGGGCCATCCCCAGAAGAAGACAATAGTAAACTCCTTGTGTATTCTCTATCTAGAGAACCCTGAAATGGCCACCATAAGTTAGAATTGATTTTATAGCAGATGATGATGATGATAAAGCTTTAAACTTACCAGTTCAACACCCCCAATACCATATCTAGTGGAAGGAAACCTTGTTGTGTTTAATGGGCTAAGTCAAAGGTGAGCAAAATCTTTTTCTTCCTTTTTAGAGAATCAAAGAAAGGAGTACATCTCTAACATTTACTCAAGGTGCAATTTGCCTGCATTAGTATGCCCATGTTTTGAATTAGAGCATGTGTAGTCAAAATTTCATTATTTTTTAAGACCTCCGTTCAAACACAACATTTTTCTTTAAACAGGTCTTTTCCAATTGGAAAGCCTGATTAAATTAAGCTAAAGTAAGAACAAGATTTGTGTAGTTTGTCTCCAAACGTCAGAGCAGCCTGCTATTTCCGGGAGAGGTGTTCTGCATTTGGAAACAGGCATTTCATTCTGCCCTAGAGAGCAGCCCTGTCTTGTTTAAGGCAGAACTATGACAAGGAGGTTATCACCCAGTCTGGTGAATTCCATGACATGCCCCATTCCCTGGTTACTGCTCATGGAGTTATAATTATTAGCCAACAGGAACCTTTTGGGGGCCGTTGTCAAATCTCTAGATCAGAGCAGCTAAACCAACACACCAGTGTAAATTTCAGCAGTTCCCAAACTACCATGCATTGCTACATAGATTTGTCCCTCGAAAATACATCTGGCAGGTATATGCTTAAGTAGGATTATTAGCCTTATTCCTTTTAGCCTAGATTCTCAGTCTCACCTGCATACTGAGGCTGGAGGTAAAATAGCCGCGCAAAGGACAGCCTCTGCATTTCACCTGGGGATAGGATATCATACCTGCAGCAAAGGTGGAAAGCAGAATAAATGGTGCTTAGAACAGTCTTGCAGACCAGCTGCAGCTCCACAGCTACCCTCACCATGATCCCCACTGGCTAGTTAACAAGAAGCAGACTCACCAGTTCCAGTCCACTGACTTGTCCAAACCTCCTGTTCTTGCTAACAAGTCAGACTGTATCAAACAGAGAAAACAGCATAGATAAAAACCAGAATCCTACTCCAGTTGCAGTCAACAGCCTGCTTAAATGAGTCACAGGCAGGAAGACACGTTTGTTCTTGCTGCTTTGATCTGGCCTCCCCACTTAACATACTGTATTTCCCTATTTCATCTCACCATTGGGGTCCACAGAAAGAGCCTCCTTGAAGATTGTGGTATTTCTGAACCATAATCAAGCATGCCCTGAAAAAAGCCAACCTTGTGCCGGCTAATCTTTTGCACACTAGGTCAGGCGAATGGAACTATGGCATGAATTCACCAAACAGTGGCTTCATTCTGACCTAGACACGGCAGAAAAAGATTCTGCCTGTTTCTTCTATATTCTCTGGCATCATGACTTCTTCCTTCTCGCTCTTCCTCTTCCTCACCCACATCATAATTTATCTTGGTTTTGTTGAGACATGCATTAAAACAGGGCTTACTGTGAGGAAACGTTCAGGTTTGGCATCGCTTTTAAGTACATTTACCAAGCCACTAAAACACAAGGCAGTCCATGCCAGAAGCTACATTCATCTCTGTGTTTACTGGTCTCACGTTTGTAGATCTGCACTTTTGGAATGGCTGGCAAAGCTTCCCAGGTCAGGGAGTAGAACTTCTAGGCAGGGTCAAGTTCCACCCCTCTCTTTTTAGGAATGGATTACTGACATTAACAGCCCCCTTTGAGAGCATTTATAGCAGGGATCAGCAGCTATAGCAGGTCTGAAGGATTATTTTTGTCCCCAGAATCCTCCACACTGATTTTAAGAATGGGGGGGGGGGGAAATAAGAAAAACGAGTGACTAGTAGCCCACTTTCAGTTTTGAAAAATTGTTATTTTGCAGTCTCAATGCTCTGTAGGAAAGTGACTTTGACTTATTTAAAAGGTCAATCACTGCTCCGAGAAGCTTCCTGAAATGGCAATTCATCTTTTTTCCTTTTTCTGAGGTGGAGAACCTTGGGTTTGAAGTGCAAAAAACAGCCTCAGGCCCAGGAGGCAGTCATAAAGCCACATTTTGCTCACCTCTAATTTATAGCCATTTTCTTCCCCAAAATGGAGGAATTTATCTCCACTCCAGTTACTTACCAGCCCAGTCAGCTCCAGGAATCTCATTATTCTTTCATCATCTGCAGACCCTGTTATGCAATAAATTACATTCATGAGAAGAGAATGAAAAGTGGAGGTAGCACACCCTCTAGGCCAAGGGTGCTCAAACTACGGCCCATGGGCGAAATCTGGCCCCTGACACCAATTCATCTGGCCTGCGCCACCCTTGTTGCTCCCAGAAGTGGAAGTAAAACGCGCCTTCTGGGAGTAATGAGGGTGGCACAGGCCAGATGAAGTGGCATCAGGGGCCAGATCTGGCCCACAGGCTATAGTTTGGGCGTCCCTGGTTTAAGTAGAAAAAATGGCAGCTTAAAATCTATCTCATCCTGTTGCAAAACAGATTGCAAGGCACATTTTACTTCTGCTTCCAGCGAGAGGAACCATGTGATTGGCCCACTGAACCACATGACCGACCCATGGCCCAAAAATTTTGGGCACCCCTTCTCTCGGCAGAGGCTGTCTTAGAAAGGTTCAGCCAAGGAGTGGTCTTTACATTTCTCTCTCCGAAGCAAAGGACACAATGGCATCTGTGTTCCAAAGTCAGCTGGACTGGCAGTTCAACAGTGCCAACTGGATAGGCTGCTCCACCCTATTAGAAAACAGCAGGCTAGCTAAGAAGAGCACCTCCAGCTGCCTGGGGCATAGAGTTCTAGCCTCTAAGACAAAGGAATGAATGGAAGGCTCAAAAGGCTCCACCCGATGTCTGCCATCTACTAAGGCATCTATTGCTTGGGGCAACTGCCTTACTCTCCCCAAATACACTTTTTGCAACATTCCTTTAGCTTCACAGGCCCCAAGCTAAATATCCACATGGACAGAGATGCTGCAGTTCCCCACATAAAGGACACATCCTGGAATTAATATCCTGGCTCAGTTTTATATTGCAGAAGCCACCCAAAGAAAACCAAGAGTCATACAATGTGAATTAATGCCATGCCGACACACACAGAAGAGAACAGGCACAAAGGATCAGCAGAAAACAACCACCACCATCCATTGGGGGGGGGGGGCAGCTTTTCCAATACATCCCCACTCACCTGAAACTGGATAAATCTCCTTTAAAGGGTATATCACCTGAATGAGATAAAATCCAACACAAATTTCAGATCAGGAGCTACGCAACTACACAAATGCTCCAAAACAAAAACCAGACATAATAGTTTTCTATTACAACAGTAGTTCTCAATATTCCACATCTTATCTCCAACTGCTCTGTATATCAGTGTAACTGAGGACCACTATGACAGAAGCAAGTTTGTTAAATACCAGTAAATGGAATATTTTCACATAATAATAAAACACACAACAAATTAAAAATAAACCAACCAAATAAATCCATCCTAAAATAAAAACTTTACCTATGAAACTTGATTTTTGTCCAAAAATAACACTGTGGAGATGTCTAATTAAAATGGCAAAAAATAATTACTGTAAATTTTTGATAATTACAGTGAAATTAATTAAAAATTTAAAAAAATGGAATGTAAGTTTTGAGTTTCAACATCTAGAGGAGTACAGTATATAGAAATCTGGAATATAGCTGTTGATGATAAATTGAAATGTCAGATCAAGGTAAAAAAGGCTTGTCAAAAGTGAATAGATTTAAAGATATTGTACAGTAGAACCACATATAATGAAAAAGCTCCATTCCATGGAGCTCTTCGTTATAGACATTTTTTCGATATGCGAAGTGCTATTGGCAATGCCCCACATAATGGGTGCATTTTACTTCCGCTTTCGGGAGCAATGAGGGCTTCATGGGTCGGATGAATTGGTGTTGGAGCCAGCTCCAGTTCCTGGGCCATCGTGACCAGCCCCCTGAACCACATGACTGGCTACCAGCCCAAAAAGTTTGGACACCCCTGATTTATAGCATGGCTCAAGTCTTGCAAACAAACAAACAAACAAACAAACAAACAAACAAACAAACAAACAAACAAACAAAAACAAACAAACAAACAAACAAACAAACCCAACTGTGACTTCCTTTTCAAAAAATATTCAATCCATCTCATTTAGATCTCCCTCTTTTCCAATTGCTTTTCTTTTTTTTAGAACTACAAGTTGTACCTCGCTTAAAGAGCATAATGTGTTCCACAGGATTGCTCTTTAAGTGAGTTTGCTCTTTAAGCGAAACACCATTGTAAGTGACCAATGGGGGGATTGCGAACCCTGATTTATTTGTTAAGCGAGTTTTTGGTTGGTTTTATTTGTTAAGTGAAGCGACCATTCAGAGAAAATTCTGCTCTTTAAGCGAGTTACTCTCTAAGCGAGATGCTCTTTATGCGAGGTTTGACTATTGATTTTTCCATTGAATCTTGTCTTCTTAAAAGTATGTTCAAAATACGATGGCCTTAGTTGAGTCATTTTTGTTTCTACTGAAAGTTCAGTGTTGATTTGACATGGAACCTACTTATTTTTCCTTCTCATACTTTACGGCAGGGTTCCTCAAACTTGGGTCTCCAAATGTTCTTGGACTTCAATTCCCAAAAGCCCTGGTCAGCAGGTGTACTGACTTGGGCTTATGGTAATTGAAGTCCAAGAACTCCTGGAGTGCCAAGTTTGATTTTCTTTTTTTTTTAAACCGTGTCAGAAGCATACAAAAGTGCTTTCTGGTTGGCAGGAGCTGGAACAGACGACGGCCGCTCATTCCGTCATGCAGTACTCAGGTTTTGAACTGCTGACTTGTCAATCTTCCAGCTAACAAGTTGAGCTTCTTAACCACTGAGCCACCACAGTCCCTGCCAAGATGGGATATTAGTGAAAAGCTTTACTGATATACCATAGACCAGGAGCCAAGTTTGCTGACCTCTGATCTATGGTATCAGTAAAGCTTTTCACTAATATCCCATCTTGAATTAATCATGTCCCACCACCACCACCACCATCACCACCAGTAGCTTTCTTATCTATGTGCTACATGTGTCAAGTTCTTTTGTTGTTGTTGTTCAGTCGCACAGTCGATTCCGACCCTTTGCGACCCCATGGACCACTGTCCGCCAGGCACTCCTGTCCTCCACCATCCCCCTCAACTTGCTCAGCTCTGTGCCCATTGTCTCTACAATACCATCTAGCCATCTCATTTTGTTTAACCTAAACATAAATTAAAATTAGCTGTTTTCCTGCTGCTGACTGGGGAAGAACTACAGCAGGGGTACTCAGCATTTTTCAGCTGTGGGGCAGACCACGCCCCCTCAGACAGCTTAGTGGGCCAGACTGATGCTGTAAAATGTGCCCACACCTGTAGTAAATGTGTTTACAAGGCCGTGAATGAGTCTGCAGCCAATTCCAGTGGTGGCGGCTGATGTGAGGGCAGCTGGAGCAAGGTCGAGGCCCAGATTATTTGGTGCCACAGGCCGGATCTGGCCCATGGGCCATAGGTTGCAAACCCCTGAACTACAGCATATACCAGAGAATTGCTTCAGAACAGCTTCTTAGAATAGCTTGGGGTGGGGGGGACTGAAGAAGGCTTAGCCTAGTGCCAAGATGATTCACCTGTTCCCGTAGGGTCCCATCTGTGAAGAAAGGTCGCTGTGGCAAGATCACCACTCCATGAGGGCCAAAGCAAGTCAGCATGTGGACGTCTCCTGCACAGACCCCATAGAAATAATCACATAGAGAAAGCTAGGTAAAGGTAAATGTCACCCTTGCTCTCTAGGGTTCAGTTCTCATCTCTGCTTAGAGCCGAAAAGCCAGTGCTGTCTCCATTTGTAGATGTTTCTATGGACATGTGGCAGGCATGTACCTTCCCTACCTGCAATTTCTTGCTTTTGAACTGCTAGGTTGGCAGGAGCTGGGACAGAGACAGGAACTCATTCTGTCATGCAGTACTAGGTTTTGAACTGCTGACCTTCCACCTCCCAGTCAGCATCTTAACCACTTGAGCCACTGCAATCTACAACTCCATAAGGTCCATCATTGTAATCAGAGTAACATACTTGGCTCTCTCACATCTGTATCTTTGTTACTTATTCTAGCAGGCCAACAGATTTAGTTCTAATAAGAACTAAAAGCTGACCAAGGCTTTTCCTTTTTAGTTTCCTTATCCCTTATTCCTTTTTAGTTTCCTTATCCCTTATTTCCTTATTCCTTATTTAGTTTCCTTTCCTTATGTGTCGTATCTTGAGGGACCATTTTGCCACTCATCTTTGTAATCCAGCTTTGTAGCCTTTGTCACTGAAGGGTATAAATGTTTTAAATGAATTAAGTAATTTAAACTTTACAGTGTTAAATTTATTCCCCACACAATGATCTTAACATTTTTAACTAAATCTTTCCAAGGTGAACTTGTATCATCTCTCATACTGCAGATTTTGGGTGTGGGGAGAAAAAACTGGGGGCAAAGTGAGTGTGGTTTATCTAAGGCCATTAATGGAGTAATAAAATCAGGCAAATTTGAAACTGTGAAATTTTAAACTCTTAAACTACAATGTTATACCCATTTTCATGATAATGTGTCTTATTGATTTGGATTTGGGTGCACATAGCATGGGACTGTTTACCACTAAAATACATTACCTCTAATGAAAGCAATGGGGAAAACTAGGGAAACTAAACTCACTGGTTATCAGTTCTGCCTGATAGATTAGGCCAAGGTTTCTCAACTTTGGGCTTCCAGGGTATTCTTGGACTTCAGTTACCAGAAGCTCAAGTCAACACACCTGCTGATTAGGGCTTCGGGCTTCCAGGAATTGAAGCCCAAAAACATCGAGGGGCCCAAGGCTGAAAAACCCTGCATTAGGCAATAGCCATAGATAAGCTTTCCCTCTGATCCCAGCACAAATTAAAATGTGAATAAGGGTCACTCAAGCATTCTGTCCAGTCCACTTACAGGGCTTAAGCAGGGGTTCCTAACCTAAGCCCCATAGGCCAGATCTGGCTCATGGCACCATTTCATGTGCCCCCCATCCCTCCAAGGGCATTCAAGAAACAAAATGGTTGCCCCTTTGTAGCTCTTGGGACAAAATGGGTGGCCCCATCATGCAGGCTGGACGAAATGGCCGTCTGGCCCTCAAAGGTGACTGAGAGAGCATGACCCGGCCCCCAGCTTGAAAAGGTTGGGAACCCCTGGCTTAAGCTATGCAATGGCAAAGATGTTTATCCCATGTTGTTCCGGTACTGGAGTGTGTGACATGTAATAAGACTTCTCTCACCAGGTAGCTAAGACTAACACCTGAATGGGTTTCCACATGGAGAGAACAACTGTATATAATGGCTGTTAAACAGTGTTCATGTGGCCAGTGGTCATTTTATGATATGCCTGGTTTAAAGAGGGCAAAGGTAGATCTGGGACCTCTCCACAGAAGCTAGCAATGACCAAAAGAACCCAAGAGCGGAAGATTCCTGTCTTTGCATTCCCGAGTAGCTCAAACCCCACTTTCAATCACTTGCCCTATGAAGAGCCAGCATTCACACCCTGCTGAAAGTGCCTCAGTTCACCGAAGCAGCGCCTGAGAAAAGCCAAGACACTCACCTTGTTTGGCCTTCCAGAGGCCACCAAGGATACGTAGCAAAGATGTCTTCCCAGTGCCAGTGTTCCCTGTTATTAGTAGGTTGTTCCCAGCTGTGATTCTCAAGTTGAGATCCTTGATAAGCAACTTCTCAGAAGGAGCCAAAACAGACACTTGCTCCAGGAGGAAAGCTGCATCACTGGATGCCATCTTGTCTCCTGAAACACTAAAAGCACTGAACCCAACAAGAAGAGAAGGTTAAAGAGATGTACAAGAAAAAGCAAGCAGCCTCTCCTAAGCTGGAGCCTTTCAGATGCTTTGACTAAACCTTAGAAAGGTTACTTTTTAAGCTCCCTAGCCTGAATATTATTCTGAGAAAAGGTAACTTCTGTAAACTCTGGGTTGAGATTGAATTTTTAAGTAATTAATTTATTAGAAGTATCCACAATTTGCTTTTCCGCACACTGGGGCCCAACAAGCAATGTACCGTACAATAAAATGGGAACACACCATTTTTGACTGTCTAAAGAAAATTCAGTGAGGATGAAATAAGCTGACTTCCTGTGGGAAAGAATTCCACAGCTGAGAACAAGGCCAGTCTTACTTAGGTCTCCCTTGCTCGAAAGCCAGTCATATCTGACTCTAGACACCGGAGTCCACGGAATGCTGTTACCATCCCACCAAAATGGTGCCAATTTATCTAATTGCAATTTCTTGCTTTCAAACTACTAGGTTGCCAGGAGCTGGAACAGAGATGGGAGCTCACTCTGTCATGCAGCAGTCTCACCTTCCAATTGTCAAGTTCAATGTCTTAACCACTAAGCCACTCCAATCCCTTATCTACATACTGTACTGTACTGTAGCAGGCAGCTATCTAGAACGAGGAACCACGTGGGGTGGAAGGTTGCTTCAGAAGCAAGGCCAAGACATTCTATTGCAATTTAGGTTGTTTTCTGTCTGTGCACTATGACCACTAAACATATAGGAAGTTCAGCGTATTTGGTTCTTCATTGGTATCCTACATCTCCGGAGCTACTCACCTGTTGAAGTCTTTTTTGGCTTGAGATTCACAATCATTTTGTTTCTCAGGAAGCTTCAGCAGCATCTCCTGCAACTCTCCAATTCTACAAAAAGAAAAAAAAAGAAAAAGAAATGGAAGAAAAAAAGGTTGGCACAGGAGAAGAGGAAACATTTATTTATTTTGCTGCTATTCTACTTTTCATTTTTGAAAATACTGAATGGTTACAGGGTTACTTTGTTCAAAATCAGAAAATGATTTTTTAAAAAAAGAATAAATTCTAACTGCAGCTCTTATCCTGAATAACAAGGGCTGCAATAGTCAGAAAGAAGTCTGACATTCAAAAGATAGGAGACTTATTAAACATATGTGGTGGCTTAATAGTTAAGATGCTGAACTTGACGACTAGAAGGTAGGCAGGTCAGCAGTTCGAGACCCAAGTGCTGCACAATGGAGTGCGCTCCTGTTTCTGTCCCAGCTCTTGCCAACCTAGCAGTTCAAAAGCAAGAAATTGCAAGTAGATAACAGCATTCCATGTCTGCCACATGTCCATGGAAATGTCTGCAGATGCAGATAGCGCTGGCTCTTTGGATATAAACGGAGATGAGCAACACACCCTAGAGTCCTATACAAGTGGCTTTTGAGCAAGGGCGACCTTTACCTTACAAAGCCTTCATGGTGTAGTGACTGAGCTGCAGTACTGCCGCCAGAAACTGTTCACACTGTCTATTTGATCCTGACGGGCTCAATGCTGATTCAGACTTCCATTTTCCAGGGTCAGTAAAATGAGTACCCAACATCTTGGGTGTAAACTGCGAATTACCTATAAACTGCCCAGAGAGTGAACTAAGTGTTATATAAGTGGAATCGCTATTGCTTATTGCTTCTGCAGTTTGATTAAATGCAAACACTGTGTAGGCCAAAACATCAAGCAGCTAAGGATAATTAATCAAACTGGAAGAATTTAGACTTGCTTTTGTTATATTTCTATCCCAATCTTTCTTCCAATGAGCTGAAGCCTCTCCTTGAACACATGGCTCTCTTCCTCCCTCCTTTAGCCTCACAACAGGCAAGGGCAGATTGAAAGAGGGAGACTAGCCATCTTACGCAAGAATTTTATGGCTGTAATGAGGACCAAACCTATATTTCCTGTGTCATAGTCAAACATTCTAACCAGTACACCATCTTGGTGCTCATTAAGCCAAAATGACTCTCTTTTCTGTTGCAAGCCTGGACATTGTGAACTTAAGTGTACATCTCCTTGTGCATGGAGAAAATAATAGGGGTCCCTTGTTTGTTTCTTTTCCAACAATGCCTCAGAGGGAAGCCCAAGCTAGTGTAACCATTGACTATATGGCCCGCGATGGAAGCAAAGGACATCCTTTGTTTCACAAGAGCTCAGAGCGATGCAGAGGCAATGAAACACGCCCCATATGTGAGGGGACTCACCTGTGTGTATAGCCAGCTACATCAGACACTGTAGTGGAGAGGTCAATGAGTTGACTGAAGCAGTTGATCAAGTAAAGAGAGACAAAGGCATTCTGTAGGACAAAAAAGACATGCAGATTGAGCAAACCAGCAAAGGGGATTAAACATGGGATTAGGCTGGAGACAGATTCAAGGGCAAAGAGGAATAAAGTTCTACTCCAGGGGTGCCCAAACTATGGTCCATGGGCTGGACCCAGCCCACAGCGCCAATTAATCTGGCCCACGCTGCCTTCACCACTCCTGGAAGTGGAGCATTTACGACAGCAGCAGGTCATTTACAGCAGCATTATGCGCATGCATGTCATGTGCCCGCGTGGGCGCATTTTACTTCTGCTTCCAGGGGGGAGGAATTAAATGATCGGCAACACTCAACTACGTGACCGGCCTGCAACCTGGAAATGTTTGGTCACCCCTGTTCTATAGTGATTAGAAAAGTACATTTTTTAAACTTAAAACTCCCAGAATCTGATGCCCAGTGGGAATGTTGGCTGTGAAAGTCAGAAAGATATAGGTCAAAAAGGTAACTTGTCTAAGCACACCCAATAAATCCAATAATAAGGTATGAACTAATATAATTTCTCCAGGCCTCCTCATAAAGCCACTGGGTCAAGCTGCCTGTCACCGCCCTGTTCTGCCTTATGGCCTATGAAGGGCACTGCTTAATGATTGCATAACTCTAAGTCAGTGATAGCCAAACTTGCCACTCCAGATGTTCTTGGAGTTCAATTCCCAGAAGCCATGAAAAGCAGATGTACTAACTTGGGCTTTTGGGAATTGAAGTCCTAGAACACCTGGAATGCCAAAGTTGGCCATTACTGTTCTAGGTAAAGGTTGCCTTTGCTTGAAAGCCAGTTGTATCCAACCCTAGGTTATGGTGTGCATCTCCATGTACAACCAAAGAACCAGCACTGTCTGTGGCTGCAGATGATTCCATGGTCATGTGACAAGCATGATTAAACACTTGAGTGCACAGAATGTTGTTACCTTTCAACCAAAGCTGTACCTGTTTATCTACTTGCAATTTCCAGCTTTCGAACTGCTAGGTTGGCAGGAGCAGGGACAGAGACCATGCAGCACATGGATCTTGAATTTCCGACCTTCCAATCATCAAGTTCCCGTCTTAGCTACTAAACCACCCCAGGCCCTTTACATAACTCTAGGACTTGCTTTATACAGGAACATACATTATGTGTGTGGTAAAATACTTTGAAACATGAAACCCCTGCTACAAAAATACTTCCAGTATGAATGCCAGATGGTCTGAAACCTGGATAATGCAGAGAGAAAAACAGGGATTGCAATAAAAAGGTGAATATGTACAGAAGCAGCTACTGTGTGCAACTGAAGTGGCCTTTTGCCAAGGTTTCCAGTAATTCCTGGCCTGGCTACTTTCCCTTCCCTCAATCGTGGGGTCATGGCAACCTGCCTCTGTTCTAGTCACAAGGCCACCTGTTCCTGCTCCAATGAGGCTTTTCAATGCATAGTAAGGAATGCCAGGCACAACTATTTTTAGACTGGTATGATCAGGGTTTTAATGAGGCAAAGAAACTGGGTTATGACAATCTCCTTGAGAGCACTGACTCCACTTGTTTCCAAAGGAAAAAGATCTCTATCCCACGGCAAGTAAGGTAATAGTTTTGTCTTCTTGACAACCTACTTAATAAATTAGCTGGCTGAGATGCCTTCCAAATGTCAATAGAAAGTGGAAGCAAGAAGTGGTCTAGGGCAAGATTTAGTATTTCCCGCTGACCTCACTGTAGACCTTCTATTTTATTATAAAGCAGGCAGATGGCTTTTCTATGGCTCCTGAGCTGCCACCACCAGGAAAAGTATCATGTTTCAAATTCCTGGAAACCTTTAGGAGCACTTGCTTTACAATGGAACACACCAACCCAAAACCAAGACCAAGAAAAGGCTGGCCACTTCCTGTCTGGCTCTTCATTTTCAAAGGCCAGAACAAACTTTGGACTGTCAAAAAGAAGCAACTTTCTTTGCTTTGTTGTTGGCCAAACTTAAGTCCTCAATTGTACATGTTTCTGGCACTAATCGGCAGACCAGTAAATGAGCCAGATTCTGTATCCCTCTACATTCACACAATATGTTGCTATCTGTCAGCCACCCCCACTTGAGCATGTTGGTCTTACGTTTAAGCACTCCGACTCTCAGCCTGTTCAAGGTCCTCCAAGTGACATAGGGAAGGTCAAGTTCCTCAACAATATCCTCCTTTAATGTTATTTTTTGCTTCTAATTTGGTTTTGCTCTTGCGTACCCTAAAGAATGTTTGTTCCTGCCATGCAGAGCCAGCAGACTTGAGGCGCGTATCCATTTAGATGGTGTCAAGGATCATTCTCTTGTTTAGTTCTCTCAGCATCTGCTGCTACTTCTCTCCTTATCTTAGGTGGAGCGATTCCAAGAGGATATATTTTCTCAGCTGGTGTAAGTCTGAGGCATGGCTTCATTAGCAGAGATGTCAACTTGTGTGGATGCGCTCCCTACTGGAACTGCAGAGACGCTCAAGGCCAAAGCCGATGTACGCAGTGTGGATGGTTGAACTCCCCATGTATATTTGTTTGTAAGTTTCCTGATGATGTTGTTCCTTGTACTAACTTTAGCTTTGGTATTCAGGCAGAGCTGCTTAAAAGAGAGTGTCCTGTCAAGTGTCACACCGAGGTATTTTGGTGCTGAACAATGCTGTAATCTATTCCCCTGCTACGTAACATCCAACTCAACCCCTGCCTCTTGTTTTCGAAGGTGGAAAGCGCATACTTGAGTCTTGTTCGAGTTAGGCTTCAAATGAACAGCACTGTGATAATGCAACAGTATCCTTAAAAGGCTGTTCTCCTGGACAATAGTGTCTGAAGCACACATTTCTGCAGTACATCTTCTAACCCCTTATTTTGTTGAGTATTTTAGTGCAACCTGAGCACGTGGTGTTAGCATAATGACCAAAGAGACAAAAATACTAGACTAACCTAAAGGAAATGGTTAATACTGTTTTGTCCCTAACTAACCAATGGGAAAATTTCTGTCTTCCCACCTTTAGGGGTCATCTGACCTATTTTGCATGTATTAAGGCTTTGTTGTTCAGGCCTCTCTCTCTCTCTCTCTCTCTCTCTTGCCTTTGAAAGGGAAACATGTATATTTGTGATCCACAATTTTGAGGGCCACATGGCAGGCCTAAAAGAACTAAAAGACTCTAACTTTATTTCTTTCTGAAACTGTACTCATCAAGAATCCAGAGTACATGTATATTTCTCTGACCTAACTTGTGAATAATCAATATTTTGTTCTTCCTAAACTTTTAGTGAAGTGCATCTATTGCTGGGCTAAACAGGAAGTAAAGCATTGAACTTGTATTTCAAAACTAAGATTGCCTAAAACTGCTCCACTTTACTGCATAAAACTTAACATATTTGTGGTGTGCTGTGGGTACATTATACAAAAGAAGTAGGTAGTGTTGTGGGACTACAACATCCATCAGTCTTAGCCATCATAGTCAAAGGTGAGCAGGCTGTGAGCAACATAAACCTCTACCAATATTCTCCTCCTGAAGGACATGGTTATGTCTTTATTCCCTATCCAGCACACCTTAAGCATCAGGAAAAAATTTATCGGTATGATCCCAAAATACCAGGGGTTGGCAACCATGACTAGCCATTCCTAACAGTCCTGGCTAGCTAGTGAAGGACTGTGGCAGTTGCAATCCAAAAATACATGGAGGGCAATACATGACTATTGCTCCACGCATGTAACTTCTACAGGTTTTGTCCATGTCGTCTGATGGCTGGAATCCCAGATGGATATTAAAGCTGGAGGTGAATTAGAAAACAACAGCCTCTTCCCTACAAGAACATTCAGAAACTCACCTTGCTAACTAAGGAGCTCAGTTCTGCTGGATCCAGATCACCGTAGACTCCATTGAAAATAGGAATGGCAATCACCACATAACTCAAGATGCTGCCCAGGTAGTCAAATGTGTTGATGCCCACTGAGCAGAAACACATCAACATGAAGTAGTGAACAACACAGAAATTCTGACCAGATTATGTTACATTCCCAGGACCCAATGCAAAAAGACAGAATCTTTCAGCAGAAGAATTCTTTCCACTTCCAAGAATTCCTTGATACATATTGCAAGGATTTCTCATTCTAGAACAATGCACATAGTTATCTGACCAAGTATCATTTATGTTGCAACTAAATTTTAAAAATAAACCCCATGTTCAAACATGCTGCGAGTTATTCCTGACCCTCAAAGCTCATTTTGGTGATGTGGTTTTGTCTTTTGGTGGGATTTATATTAGCTTTCAAGTCTCACAGCATGTCTTCCTTTTTCCCTAGTATATGCAAGTATGTCATCTTTGCCAAATCATGCGGCAGAAGGAGGCTGACCTGGGGCCATATTTACAAGATGGGAAAGCACAAGATAAAAGGCCAGTTTGTTCACTCAAAGCAAGGATGGCAGAAGATGCTAAAGTGCAAATTCTGCCTTTGGAGTTAAATTTCAGTTATGCTGTAAACTATGAGCAAACTTAACTTCTATTCAGAATATCTCAAAATCTCAGTCAAATCTGCTCTAATTTGCCACTTAATATTCAGTACCAGGAAATTTATTAAAAGCAATTTAGGTCAAGGTAAAGGTCGTCCTTGCTCTAAAGCCAGCAGTGTCTGCATCTGCAGACATTTCTGTGGTCATGTGGTGGGCATGACTAGACAACAGAGTGCATAGAATGCCATTACCTTCCCACCAAACCTATACCTATTTATCTACTTGCAATTTCTTGGCTCTGAACTGCTAGGTTCAAAACCGCTCTATCGTGCTTAGTGCACTATCTGGGCAGGTTCCAGCTGGTGATCAGACTACCACTACACCATGGCTTAGTAGTTGAGAAAAAAACAGTTCTACTTACTGTACAGCCATAATTCTTTGCTCATCAGCTCTCTCTGTGTCTGCAGAAGAGTTTGCAGTCTGCGGTTGGTTCGCATGTGTTCAACTTCCCCCGCTCTGCAAAGTGGAATAATGATACAAGAATTATCTAAACAAGGGTCATTCTAAGAGACCCAGAGTTCACAGACTACAGTATCTCTACATCCACATGGAGGACAGCAAATATAAGCAAAGGTGGTAAGGTTACTGCATGTGCTCAATTTCAATTAGTTAGAAAGGCAATTATAATACTAATAATAAAGCTAAAACCATCCTGCAAGATATTTTGAATAGCTTTCAGACTCCAGGGAAATTGGAGGGAGAAAGAGAGAGATAACAAAGATCTGCCTCCTTCTGGATGCAATAATAATATTTTTTTTGTGTCAGAAATAATTCTGGGTTGAAAGGATTCTTGCAGAAGAAACTCCGCTCAGGGAACACCTACATGAGGCTCCTTTCATGTCCCCAAGAGCTGGGACAGAAATGGGCACTCACTCTGTCATGCAATACCCAGGTCTCGAACTGCCAACTGCCAGCCTTCCAGATAACAAGGTGAGCTTCTTAACCACTGAGCCACCGCAGCCCTGGTTGTGGATGAAATGAGATGATCAGACTGCCCCCCCCCCACACCAAATGGATTACTGTTTGATGTGGGTCCTGCCCTCACTTGTAGTCTGTACATTAAAAACATTGATGTAATGACAGAGATGTGCATTTTGAGCCCATGTTCCAAACAGTATAATTTTTACAAACTATGAGATCTTTCTATTATGCTTGCCTGGAATAAGTGAGCATAGCAAAATAAAACATGGTAGGGAGGGAAAAGAAAAGTCCACTCCTTCCTTTGGTTCAAAGGTCCTCTAAAATTGGGGGGAAGCAGACAATATGGTGACTTTCGGAATACAGTACATGCAGAACCCTTAAGGTGATTGCATTTGGTTTTCCTAGTGAGATTTTCAATGACACTTGCGACCTCATGTGGCAAAAAGCAGAATGGCAGACATGACGTACATTTTCTTAATGTAGGAAACGTGGACCAGCAAAGCTCTTTTGAGGTGCACTTGGACAGAAACTGTGGGATCACCAGGTAGACCAGCAACAGTTGTGGGTAGAAGAGTCACTGGCATGAGTTCATGTCACCTAAACCACCCCAACAGCATAGGAAATGTCTAGATTTCAGAATAATCCATAGATCTGTCAGCCATGTCTGGCATCTCCCCTCTAAGCGCCTAATGTTTTTTTGAGATGAGGTATCACTCCTGTGGCTAAACTGTGCTTTGGAAGTCTTCAGAGTGCTCCCTAAAAGCAAAACACATCCCGTCATCTCCTCCTGTGCTCAGAATGGCACTCAGAATTGTCCCCACAATACGCTGTAAAGGTATGGGAGAGTTTCCTCCCATTTCCCTGAGCTCAGATCAAGATTGGGATCAATCTAGATCTTAACAAACTTGAAGAAGCATCCATGGCTGCCTCCAGTGCTCAACATGAAGTCAGAGACCATCCCCATCCCTGCTTCCCTGAGTTGGGAAAAGCACAGGATGGACAAATTATAGGTAGTTTTCCAAATTGGAGCTGGCTGAATAGCGGATGGAGTTGGAGTACCAGAGCCAAAAGTCAGGAGCTCAACATCCCACTGTATCTTCTGGGAGAAGAGCCTACTTGCCTAGTCTTGGGCAAGCCAGGAACCATAAGAAAGGAATTTTTAATACTTTATACCTAGGAAAACTGGGCAGGAACCGACATGAATCAGAATCAACATGACAGAACATAATGATTATTTTCTAAAGCCAGCAGATAGTTATGGACCTAAGTTGCCCAGAATGGAACTGTGCTAGGGCTAGATTATTTATTTAATTATTTAATTATACTTATACCCCACCCATCTAGGAGATTTTCCTACTCTGGGCAGCTAACAGCACAAACTCACACATTAATGGTGGGAGAAAGATAACAGATTTTCACACATGCCAAACCAACAGTGGAATAGGAAAATCCTGACAAAAGGATCCATTTTTAAGACTGCTCAAGGTTTAAAGAGAAATAACAAGAGTGAAATGTTTTGAAAGGGAATTATAGAAAAATGGTATTGGAAGGGGTCTATAGGGCCAGAGCCCAACCGTCTGTTCAATGCAAGAATCCAAGTCGAAGTATATCTGGCAGATGGCTATCTAACATTCTTTTGAAATCAGTAAGGATGGAACGATGTGGAAGTGATCACTCTTATGCAAACAGAGCAGACAGCAGAAAAACTTCCACAACAGCAGGACATAACAGTTAAACACTTATAGAGAATGACACATTCACATTTCATTAAGGCACAGAAGAGAACCCTTCATTTCAAGTTGTGTGTTAGATACATCAAACTGATTTGCTGGCATCATAGGGCAGCCTTCCTTCCTTAACTCAGCATTCCTGAGATGTCTTGGTTTACTGATGGGCACTACAGCCCAACATATCTGGAGAGCCAAATTGGAGAAGGACTATTACAAAGGAGTGTAATGCACAACATCCAGGCTATAAAGCTGTCTTGCAAATTTGGTGTTCTGTGAGAAAATAACAGTCCTTAGCACAGCTGTTATACTCCTGTTAGGATACACGAGGCAGCTGTAAAAGGACAGTGGGAACAGAAGAAACAGATCAAGTGCTTCACAGACAATTGTAGGGAATTGAATGCAAGAGTCAAGACAAGCAGGTATCAGTTCACACTTTCCTTTTGTCTTTCTTTCAGGAGGCAAACAGGGTCACAAGAAGAGCTACTAAAAAGAGAAGCACTCCACATTACCTGTAGAAAGCTGCAGATTCGGCATTCACCCGCAGCTGCATGTGCTTAAACCTGCCGACATCAAAGAAAAGATATACTTCAGCATGTGGCTGTTTCTTCAAGAGCCATAGCCTCCCTCCTTCCCTCCCTGTGTTAGACTTCTATCCCACCCAATATTCTAAAATCACAGCTCACTAAATCTAGTAAGAAAAGCCATTAGTGTGGAAGCAGATCTAATTTATCACTGGGAACTCTATCGTAAAGAAGCTGCAACAAAGAAAGATCCTTGTGACACAGTGCTTAAGTTGCAATACTGCAACCAAAATTCTGCTCATGAATTGAGTTCTATCCTGATGGGGATCAAGAGCGACTTAGCAGTCTAACCCTCTGAGATTGATAAAAGGAGTATCCAGTTTGTTGGGGACAAAACACTTACCTTGTGAACTACCAAGAAAGTGCTCTAAGGACTAGGGGACATTATATAAGTGTTATTGCTATCACTATGAATGTGTCCCTGGCTGCTTGCTTGGTTGATGTATCCTTTAGCCTGCCTTCCACTTCCAGTAATTCATTAGAATCCCTGTTCGTGGAGAATGGGAATCTGGGAACAATGCACCAGATTTCGGGAGGCTGGCCTCCATTCAATCCAAGTTCAGACTGCACACTCTTGGATGAGGTAATCAACATGTTTACAAAACCCATTCCTACATTTGACTTTAGTGTCACTAAAATACAGGCCAGAGACTCAGAGCAGCACCATAGCACAAAACATCCAAAAGTGAAATCAAGAGGTAAATGCAAAATAGACTACAAATAAATTTGAAATACCTGATGAAAAATGGGAATGTGTCTGTTGAATCAGTTTAAATTACTCTTAACTTATAGGGGCAAGACAACTGCAAAATCTCCTGAAAATAAATGTCTACCTGAAATCACCTTCCAACTTCTCCTGGAGCACCAGTTTGGTAACAATGGGGCTCATCAGAATCTTGTTGATCAATGTTCCAAGGATAAAATATCCAAAGATACTCACTGGGCCAATCCATCCAGTGCTAAAAGACAGAAATGCAGAGAATTTACCAAATCTATGAATGGAATCTGTCTATACAGTAAAACCTCAGATAACACTAAAACCTGGTTCCACAAGTCTTGGTGTTATACGATTTTTAGTGTTATCCGATGCATGTTAAAATCCTATGGGATCCATAGAGATACATTGTAACCACACAGGCTTTAGCGGTTGTTATCTGATGCATCCCATAGGATCTTAATGTTATCCGATGCAATTCTTCCCCCCAGATTGCTTAATGTTATGCGATTTTAGTGTTATTCGATACTAATGTTATCTGAGGTATTACTGTATATCAATCTATCACACTCCAAATGGGAAGAACAATATTGTAGCAGACAACTGTCCAGATGTTTTGCTGCTGGGCAAAACATTTCAAACATGGGATCCTCCTCTCACAAACTCCCCTCTCATCACATCCTCAGCCTAGCCTATCCAAATCTATCCCCTCTATATGATCTCTCTTATCCAAACACATGCCCATATTTTGCAAACCTTCACAGTAACTCTCTTCAGGGTAACTTTAATTGAAAACAAGTACATCATCTCTAGGGACTGTGGTGGCTTGGTGGTTAAGATGCTAAACTTGGTGACCAGACGGTCAGCAGTTTGAGACCTGAATGCTGCATGAAGGAGTGAGCTCCCGTCTCTTTCCCAGCTCCTGCCAACCTAGCAGTCCAAAAGCAAGAAATTGCAAGTAGATAAATAGGTACCGCTTTGGCAGGAAAGGTAACAGTATTTTCTGTGCCCACCACATGACCACAGAAATGTCTGCAGATGCAGACAGTGCTGGCTCTTTGTCTGTAAACATAGATGAGCACCACACCATAGAGTCAGATACGACTGGCTTTCAAGCAAGGGAGACCTTTTAACTTTTACATCATGTCTGTCCCTCTTCTGGTCGACAAAGTTCTATTTTGAGAACAGGTATGGAATGTGTGTCCTTCCAGGCATTGTTGACCTGCAACTCTCATCTTTCAAAAATGGCCAGAATATGATATGGCCAGTATCTGGAAGGCTGTAGATTCCCCATGCTTGGCCTAGCAGTTACTCAAGCACAAACTCATAAGACCTTGACCAGCAGGTCAACTTATAACATTGTGTACACACAAGGGTACATTCTTGATAGCTGACTAACAATGCCTTCCTTAGACTAGGACAAGCAAAGTGTGTTCTGTGGGAAGACCACTGTCGCTCAAGGCTATTTTTGTGGGTCTCCAGGACCCATAGAACCTCTTGGATGTCCCTTTGAGCATTTTTTGTGTGAGTGGGATTTCCCTCCCTCCATCTCTTAAAGACCTACAGAAGCAATTCAGGTTTGATCCCTTGGTTCTTCCTCCTCCTTCTAAGCCTGTTGCTGCCTTTCAAAAATTTGGCCCTTAGTTGCATCAAAGATGCCTATTCCTACCATACGTGCAAATTTTTCTCACCTGTAGAAGCATTGGTAAGTGTAGTAAGCGAGTGTGAAGGGTGAGATGATCAACCTACTGGCCATGGAGCTCAGCTGTTTGCAGAATCTCTCAACATCCTGACTGATCCGCTGGTCTCTGCAAAGTAAAATGAGAACTGAAACTGGGATGCATCGTTATGGCAGCAAAAAGAAAGTGCCAAAGTAGCTTGGTGAAGAGAAATGTGGTTCCTTAGTAGAACCATCATTCTAAGATTGGCGAGGTTTTGAAAAATGAAAACCCTGTAGCTTGAAAGCCTCTGTTTCCAGTCAGCTCATGCCAAGAGAATAAGTGGTGTTCCTCGTAATTTTGGGGAGAACATTACCCTTTGGACCTCAAAGTCCCAGCCATGAGCAGAAACTAAACAAAGATGTCAACTACTGAAAGGGCAGAGAATTTAAACAAACAAACTTTAGTAGGAAAGCCATATGTAAAAACCAATTTCCATCCTTTGGAAAGAAAATTTCTTACTATAATTTATCCTTTTTTTCTGTGCCACCCAGGCAGTAGCGTCGCGGGGTGTGTGTGACTCACCCTGGGTGGCACTTTTTGGGTGTATGGGAGTTCTTAGACTACAATTCCCAGAAGTCCTAGTGGGAGCGGGTGCCAGCATCCACCATGGGGTGGCAAATTTGGCTTACGCCCAGGGCAACTGAAATCCACACTACACTATGGCACCCAGAAGACATATGTTATTAGGTAGGTATACAGGTAAATACAATACAAACATGTCAGAAGGACATTTTAATTTAATTTAATTTTTCAATGTATATGCTGCTCAATCAGGGGAACCCAACTCAGGGCGGCTCACAGTCATATATAAATACTAGTACAAATAATAATGCAGATACAGTAAACAGTAAAATGCACAATAATACAGGTAATTATACAGATACACAATGTAGTCAGTACAACACAAAAATCATACAATATCAATACCACAAGTACAATCCTCGATACAGAGAAGATACCATATTACAATATTAATTTAACAATACAATTCCATAACCATTCTACCCAGCCCCAAATTAGTCCAAGGGGCAGCTACTGTGAAAAATTTTAGCTTCTGCCTTCTTCAGGTGCGAAGGTGGCAGGCAGGCAGACATGAGATCAGGATGCTCTTTCCCCTACGGTTTACATCATGTCTAACTCAAACAGTTCTATATTGTGGGCTGTTTATACACAAAGAGGGACTCAGGTTTGATCAGAATTTGTAAGAGACAGAGGAAGTCTACAAATTCATACAACAGCTTCATATTTGTTTACAAACATCCTGATGAAAATATTATGATGTGATCTCCGGGCCCAATGAGCAAAATGAGCAGAGGAGGAACGACTTTTGATTCCTAACAGTCACTGAAGCGGAAGAAGCCATGCCAGATGGACTGGCTGTGAAGGTGAACCTTGATAATATCCTCAAGGCTGCGGCAGTCCATTGCAGTCATAGTGTTAAATCCTGCGTGTCATCTTTCATATGTGTGGATCACTTCATGGCAAGCTGGGATCCACCTTAAACAAATTCACACCAATGGCATTTTTCCTGCTTCAGGAAAAAAATGTATTCTCTGATATGAGTTGCAGCCACGCCAATCTCAGGACCCTTGTCCTATAATAATAGAATTTCTGGGAAACAAGCGAGGTCTCTGTAGATTGTGGATGAGCAAATGTCTTTCACATTTTCTAAAGGGGGCAGGGAAAGAAGAGCATCCAGGCCACTACTAATTAATCAAATCTGCACTGATACCAGAAAAGATTCTAGAACAGATCATTAACCAAATCATTAAGAGGGTGTCCATAGTGCAATGGTTAAGTTGTATTGCAACCAAAATCCTGCTCATCATTTGAGTTTGATCCTAACTGGCTCAAGGTTAGTCTTCCATCCTTTCCAGGCTGGTAAAATGAGTACTGAGTTTGTTCGGGCAAAAGGCTAATTACCTTCTAAAATGCCCAGTGAGTACTTTAAGCATTATGGAGTAGTATATAAATGTAATTGATATCACTCTATTACAGTTGATTTGTGAGCATATAGAAATAAAGAATACAGTGCTGTGAATATGAATAAATGTATGTAACACATCAACAGGATATAGTCTACATCAGGGAAACTAAAGTACCATCCTATTTTGCTTTGGTTGGACATCATCTGGAACATGTGCCCAATTCTGCAAACTGTACTGATCATTGGGATTCCTTCTAGCTTTTGATTCTATGATTCTATGATTCCAAAGTCACTATCAAAGCAACTCATGGATATTGTCCTCTAAAGCAAAAACTACTGGTTTCCAATTTTACAAGTGGGCAAAACAACAAACAGGTTGTTTCTTTCTGAGACTTTCATTCTAAATAAAAGCCAACCATACTGAGCACATAACATACAATACAAAACCAATTAACCTGCTTTCTTTCTTAAGAAGTGGAAGCAATGACAGACTTTGCATTCTTAGGATCTAAGATCACTGCAGATGGTGACTGCAGCCATGAAATAAAAAGACGATTAATTCTTGGGAGGCAAGCTATGAGAAACCTAGGGAACATAATAAAAAGTAGAGCTATCACCCTGCCAACAAAAGTTCACATAGTCAAAGCAATGGTATTCCTAGTAGTATTATATGGCTGTGAGAGCTGGACCATAAGGAAAGCTGAGTGCAGAAGAATAGATGCCTTTGAAATATGGTGCTGGAGGAGAATTTTGAGAGTACCCTGGATAGCAAAGAGAACAAATAAGTTATTCCTGAAGGAAATCAACCCTGACTGCTCCTTGGAAGGACAAATATTGAAGATGAAGCTACAGTACTTTGGCCACCAAAAGAGAAGAGAGGAGTCACTTGAGAAGGCCTTGATACTGGGAAAGATAGAAGGCAAAAGGAGAAAGGGGCAGCAGAGGATGAGATGGCTAGATGGCATTGTTGACGCAATGGCCATAGAGCTGAGTGGGCTGTGGAGGATGGTGGAGGAAACGGGTGCTTGGCATGTGATGGTCCATGGGGTCGCAAAGGGTCGGACTCGACTGTGTGACTGAACAACAACAGCTACAACAACAAAAACCATTCCCCTATAAACCAGAGGACAATACAAACATGTCAGAAACAGACAGTAACAGCACAGAAGATACACTTACGGATTATCAATTTCCTCATGCATAATATTCAAAGTATAATACACCTGGCCGTGGAAGTAGTAGCCATGGAGGTATTCAGTGAGAGTCTTCCTCCAACTCACATACATCAGGTTGCAGATGAACTGGTCAAAACTCTTCAACTGAGAAAGAGACAAAGGAGAAGGAAATCTGAAGGAAAAGAGGAGGAGGATGGCATAAGAGGGACACAATCGCCTAAGGAATTTTGGGGGGGCATTTTCTGGTCAAATTATGACATTTATTGACGGAGTACCCAAGTCTTTTTGTGGGAGCAAGCTGTGGAATGACCAACTCGATCCATTTTCTTTAAGTCTTCTACCAACATGGCAGGCTCATTAATGGGTCTTACTCATGAAATACTGCAACACTGTGCCACATCTTTACCAAGCCTGCTGCTAGTCATTCCCAAAATATCACAACATCATTCCAAGATATATGGCTAACTGAGGGGCAGTGTTTAAACTGCTGTACTGCAGCCAGAAGGTTGTAAGTTCAATCCTCAAGGTTGACTCAGCCTTCCATCCTTCTGAGGTCAGTAAAATGAATATCCAGCATGTTGGAGGTAAAATGCTAATTAACTTGTGAGCCACCCAGAGAGTGCACTAAGCACTATGGGGTGGTAGATAAGTCAAACTGCTATTGTTATTATGGCTAAATGATGAAGTGTGAGGGCACAACTCAGTTGTGCAATTAGGCACATAACTGAGATCAACCTTGGCACCTTGTCAACTAGCTGCTTTTAGATGTGGCTTCTTATGTAAGAACCTACAGTAGTGATGGCAAACCTTGGCACTCCAGGTATTCTTGGACTTCAATCCTCAGAACCCCAAGTCAGCACTCTTGCTAATCAGGGCTTCTGGGAATTGAAGTTGAAGAACATCTGGAGTGACAAGGTTCGCCATCACTGACTTACACTATCCTGGTGATGTCAGAGTGGCACTCACAGAAATCTCCACCAAATGGCCCACAGTTAGGGGCTTCAGGAGTAGAATGCAAAAATATCTGGAGGGTCAAAGATCGAGAAACAGGGCACTACCTGGTGCAGATGAAGGTGGCTTCCTGTAGTTCCTGGACAGGTGGTAGGACTCCTATAGCTCACAGCCAGAGTTATGAGCCCTCCAGTTGAGGCATGACCCAATCAGCTCCTTCTGTGTGATTTGTGGCAGCCATGCTACAGATGGGCCAAGCAGAACTTAACATAGTGGGCCTGAATGAACTGATATATCGCCTTATCCACTGACATGAACAGCGAACAGGAGGTATAATAGAGTAAACCTACACTATGGAATAGGGACTGTGGTGGCTTAGTGGTCAAGATGCTGAACTTGATGACTGGAAGGTTGGCAGGTCAGCAGTTTGAGACCGGAGTGTTCTGCAACAGAGTGAGCTCCCGTCATCTTCCCAAGCTCCTGCCAACCTAGCAGTTCGAAAGCAAGAAATTACAAATAGATAAATAGGTACTGCTTTGGTGGGACGGTAGCAATATTTTACATACTGTACTCGTGTCTAGTCATGCCTGACACATGACCACAGAAATGTCTGCAGATGTAGACAGCACTGCTCTTTGGCTGTAAACAAAAATGAGCACTGCACCCTAGAATTGGATAAGACTGGCTTTTGAGCTAGGGCAACCTTTATTTTACAGTATGGAATGAGCCTTGTAACTATAGATAACCATGAGAATATGGGCCAAGTTATACACTATGTTATGTAGGATGGTGGCTGAGGTGAAGAATGTGTGACCTTTGAAGTGCTGCTAGGCTGCAGTTACCATCATGCCCAAAACTGATGGGAACTGAAACCCAAGAATCTCTGGAAGAGCATCAGTGCCGCCAGTATTATTTTATACCAAAGAGCATTCTTAGGAGCAAACAGCAATTGGGGAAGTGTGGCTCTTGGCAGGGTATTAAATATAGTAGAAATGGGGCCCTGATCCTTACAGGAAATGCAGTGCCAGACTTCAAAAGAAAAGTACTAACATTATTCTTCCATGTCTAGGCCAGATGTGAAACTGCCAAAATGAAGCCACCTTTTGGTGAGTTCATTCTGCAGTCCCTTTCACATGACCTTCAAAAAGGCTCTTTCTGTGTACCCAAGTAGTAACATAAGAGTATTGCTTGAAAGCGTAGTTAACATAAATCATAGTTTGGACCTTAAAATGTCTGCATCTGTTCAGAACAGAACGTGTATGAGAGGGATCATATCTATTCCGATCTTGATCCCCAAAATGAAGGTACTCATATGGATAAAGAAAGAGTGTCTCTTACCACAGAGTTCAGAACAATGATAATCAGAGCAAATATAGTCACTTTCTGGAATCCATAAATGTCTTTGTTCCCCAGAACTCCATAATACTGGCTGGGGATCAGCCCCACCTGATAAATGAGCAGCTGCTCTAGGGGAGATAAGAGGGAAACATGAAAAGAGGAGCATGTTGATAATAAAAATAAAAGACGAAAAGAAACAGATCAATATTGTCCCTACAAGGCATCTCTCCACTGACCCAAAAGAGCAACTGCAAGCAAAGTTAGGAACATCAGTGCATTCTGGGAGGTCCATGTAGGAAATAAAATGCCCTGGATCTTTAGGAAACGCCGGAGGAACTGCCGATCCAGCCGGGGCCTGGGTCTGAAAGAAAAGGATAGCAGGACAACAAAGTAAGCACCTCTCTTCAAAACCCCTGCCCGGTTCCGTGCACATGGTGACCCTGAAGCTGAAACAAAATGACAATCCTGAAACAATGCCTCTAGAAGAGGGCAGGAGTCATTAATGGGGGAAATGTCTTTCTATACAGTGAAACCTCAGTTAACAAACGGCTTGGTTAACATAAAAAATTGCATAACAATAGGAAATCCATACAAAATAGTGGCTCTGTTTATGGAATTTTTTTTCTGAATGGATTAATTGGTTTTCAATGTATTCCTATGGGAAACTGCATTTCAGTTGAAGTATTTTGGTTTTCAGTGCATTCCTATGGGAAATTTGGTTTAAAAAAATTTGTTGTAAGAAACATCCCGGAGAACACATTAATTACATTAATCAAGGTCCCACTGTATTTCAGAAGACACAACAGAGCCATGCTTGATAGCAATTTTTGCTCTGCAGGCAAGAGATATACAGTAATACCTCGGATAACGCTAAGACTTGGTTCCACAAGTCTTGGTGTTATCTGATTTTTAGTGTTATCCGATGCATGTTAAAATCCTATGGGGTGGATCGGATAACGTTCAAGCTCCATAGAGATACATTGTAACTGCACAGGCTTTAGCGCTTGTTATCCGATCCATCCCATAGGACCTTAACGTTATTCGATCCAATTCTCCTCCCCAGATTACTTAACGTTATGCGATTTTAGCGTTATCCGAGGTAAATGTTATCCGAGGTATTACTGTATACCAAAGTGCTAGAGAAGAAAGAAGACAAACCTTACATATCAGTATTGATTCTGTACTCAGCAGGAGGCCAAGGATAGATTCCGACAAGAAAGAATATGTAGCATTTTAACTATCACATTGGTATTCTTCTTTCCAAAGCTTACTGCTTTATGGAGGACATATGAAAAACTGTAATTCTGAGAAATATATATGTTTTAAAGATTCTCCATATAAGGCTTAATACAAAAGATAGTATGGAAATCTATGGGAAATTGTTTATCTATACACCTCTGAAACAAATAAGCTGTCTCAGAACTTGATTTTTCAACATATTTACTGAGATCAAATGAAAGCTTCCGCAAATGAAACTTCTCTCCCACAAGTTCCTTCCTCACTCCCCTTCACTCATTTCCTGTTTTGCTTAAGAAATCTGCATTGTCAGGATCCAGGAAAACATCCCAAATAGACTTGCCAGCTATACTGATTTTGTTCAACCACTAATGACAGGAGGAGATTCAGATACACACAGGAAGGCAGAGAATTGTTGCTGAATTATCTTTACTACAAAAAGAATACAGAGGAATAATGAGGTTGTCAAATTGGCTCCCATAATGCCAATTTCGAATCAAAAGTCTTCCTGAGGACTTTAAATATTTACAGTATTAAGAAATCTTAATGTTAATCTAGCACCTTCTAAGGAGAAAGCCTTCTTCCAGTAGGGTGCCCAAACTATTGCCTGGGGGCCAGATCTGGTCCCCAATGCCAATTCATCCGGCCCAACAAGCCCTCGTCGCCCCTGGAAGAGGAAGTAAAATGTGCCCGTACAGCCCCTGGGCCGTAGTGACCGGTTCCCTGAACCACGTGACCAGCCCACGGCCCAAAAAGTTTGAGTACCCCTGTATTAAATGTTCTTTCTGTCTTGATTTCCACTTTTATAGTGATCATCTCTAGAAACTTTTCCTCCCTTGCTCGAAAGCCAGTCATATCCGACTCTAGGGTGTGGTGCTCATCTACCTTTACAGCCCAAGAGTCAGCACTATCTGAAGCTGCAGATGTGGTCATGTGGTGGGCATGACTAGACACTGGAGCATACGGAACATTACCTTTCCCGCCGAAACTGTACCTATTTATCTACTTGCAATTTCTTCCTTTTGGACTGCTAGGTTGGCAGGAGCCTGGGGCAGAGGCGGGTCCTCACTCCGTCGCGCAGCACTCGGGTCTCAAACTGTCCACGAAATCTTTTGCTACAACGTGTTGGCCAACGTTTAGGTAGGGTAACACAGAACTCTTGGTTGCTTCTCCTAAGCATCATCATGTTTCCTGCCGCCCTCGATTTCTGTCCTCAACCAGAACCGAACCAGTGACCACCCTTTGTCTCCCGCTCCCCGCTTCCTACCGGGTCCCACCACCCCCCACCGTCCCGCTATGGGTCACCCAAAGTCCTCACCGGGCACCAGTCCCCGGGGCTGTTCTGCTGGGAGCCATGGCTCAATTCTAGCCCGGCTATATGTGGAGCCCCGCTGGGTCCGGAGGTCAGGCGGGATCGAACTCGGGGCAGAGTCCGAGATGATTCCATCCTCCCCCCCCCACACACACACACACTTTAGTCCCGCCTCCACGCCAGAAATCATGCATATGCATTACCCCTCTTGGTTATTCATAAGGTCGTTCGGCCCGCCGGCAGCAACCATAGAGTCCGCTCCACTTCTGCGGGAGAAGGGTCGGCGGTCTGAGGGATAGAGAAGTTGGGCCAGAGCGGCTCCAGAGGGTCCTTCCTCACAGGAGTGGGGAACCTGCGGCCTTGAGGGTGTGTGTGTCTGGGCTTCTGGGAATTGAAGTCCAAGGAACCTTGGCCTAGAGGAAACAGGCTAGTTCTCCAGGTGTTCTGGAACTTCAATCCCCAGAAGCCCAGGCTCCCCTCAAGGCTGCAGGTTCTCCACCCCTAGGAAGCTAGTCTTCTTTCCTGTCCTTATCAAACCCTGGACTGCCAAAATAAAGCGACTTTCTTGGCTTTGTCTTTGGCCTCATCAGTGCATGTTTCTGGGAGTGCTGGGAAGCTAAAAAGAGACCGGAACAGGGAATTCGAATTAATTCCCGCAGCAGCAACAACAACAATTTCGTGTCAGAAATTATTCTGGGTTGAAAGGATTTTTGCTGGAGAAACTCCACTCAGGGGACGCCCGAATGAGGCTCCTTTCATGTTCCCCAAGATCTTTTCCTACCAAAGTGGTCCCTATTTATTTACTTGCTTTCGAACTGCTAGGTTGGCTGGGACAGAGATGGGCCCTCAAACTGTCATGCAGTACCCGGGTCTTGAACTGCCGACTTGCCGGCCTTCCAGCTAACAAGGCGAGCTTCTTAACCACTGAGCCACCGTAGCCCCTGAATGACACTTGTATACCATCCCTACAGCGCTAAGTGCAGTCTGGCCAGTCCACAAGTTAATTAGCATTTTGTCCCGAACATGTCGGGTGCTCATTTTATTTATTATTATTTATTATTTATTAGTTCAAATTTATATTGCCGCCCACTCGCCGTGGGAAGGATGAAAGGCTGAATCAACCTTGTGTCCTGGTCAGGATCGAACTCACAAATGTCTGGCTGCAGTACAGCATTTTAACCACTGCGCCACCAGGGCCCTATGGTGTGGTTTTTTATCTCTATGGCGCAGCCTGTCCATTGTGGGGGTTGTTAATGGTGGTATTATTAGGAACCCAAAGAGGCTAAGTAAGCAACTACTATAGTAGTCTCTAGATTTAAGATGTACTTTAGGTTTCCAGTTGCAAGTCTTTCGAGGGAAAGCACAGACGAAGGTGCCTTGGATTACAAAGACGCAGGAGCCAAAGACGGTCTAAACAACCAACAATTCAGAGGGTTCTCGTCCTCTTAATTAAATGCCAGCTCAGACGCCTCTCGTTAGCAACGTAATTCTCGAGTACCGGGGAAAGGGGAACGCCTGATTGTAACTTTTTAGGAACGAGTTATTTATGGCAAAAGGTGCGGCGTTAAACATCGGCGACAGTCCCTAAGGCTGACTATTCCCTCTCTCCTTTATAATGACAGTAGAAAAAAAATATATAGAAGCAGCGCTCCTGTATTCACAGTTCTTAAATGTTGATTTCCACGCTCTTTCAGTACTCTGCCCCTCACATAGCAGTCACTCCGAATTGACATCCGGAAACGAGGTACGTGCACCTGTATTGTGTACCTCTATGTTGAAAGACCTAGAGAAAGACAGGAGGGATCTGGGAGAGAGAGCGCCTCTTACTGACTTAAATAGGCATGTGCTGTTATAGTATTCAAGACCCCAAATTTGTAAGAGTCCTTGGATTGTTCTTTTATGTCTGTTTAAAAGTTTTCATGTGGTTTCAATTCGGCTCCAACTTATAACGACCCTACAACAACAACAACAAATGAAGGAGGACTGACCTCCAAAACTCACGCTCAGATCTTACCAACTTAAGACCATGATGATTCTCCCTGTTTTAAACAATCCAAGGTTATTAAAACGATTTCGTTTTATTATTTGTGATTCTGAGGTTTTCCAAAGAGATGTTTCACCACCCGTTCAAAGGTTTTGGTACAGAAACGTGCATTTGTTCTATTGAGGGTTGAAAAGTTAATGTCAGAAACAAGGCAGAAAATGGGAAGGTATGGCATTGTATGGGATACCAGCAACAATTGGGAGTGTTAAATATGGTGTTGAAATATACTGTATTTATCTTAGAAGTGGTTTTTATGTTCTAGGGTTGTGGTATTTTTGTATGCAGTATTTTAGTGACACATATCCCAAACAATAATGGCATAAGAAATTATTGACCGCTTTTCTAACACAAAACCATTTGAGCACCTTATAGAGTTCCTTCTCTCTTTTTATATCAAAGGATTAACTTTTTACTTAGACTTAGAGCCTTAGAGGCTTGCAAGGCTTTTCAGCTTATGCAGAGTACTGTACCGTACTTTTTTTTTTAACTTATTGGAATTCACTACACCAAGACTGCCCATAGATGTCATGGCTGAAGCATATACAAGTAATACCTCATATAACATTAGTATCGAATAACACTAAAATCGCATAACATTAAGGAATCTGGGGGGAAGAATTGCATCAGATAACATTAAGACCCTATGGGATGCTTCAGATAACAACCGCTAAAGCCTGTGTGGTTACAATGTATCTCTATGGATCCCATAGGATTTTAACATGCATCAGATAACACTAAAAATCATATAACACCAAGACTTGTGGAACCAGGTTTTAGTGTTATATGAGGTTTTACTGTACTGTACTGTACTCAGTATCTGCCTGGTACATTTGTGATTTATTAAATTTCAATCCTTATAAAATTTTAAATGTATTTTTCCTTTTACATTTATTAATAAACTTATGTAACATAAATATTGTAAAAAGGTATATATAATATTTTACACCTAGTTGTTAGAGTTTTATTCCTAAGTAAATAGTTCTAGTTTTTTTGTTGTTCAGTCGCACAGACAATTCTAGTGCTTAACAAATAGTTACAAACGGGGGGGGGGGAGAGGGGAGTGACTGCTATTAACTGTGTGGAACAGGCTTACAAGTATACAGGACATTCCAAGGTATAGATGCATTTATGAACTGGGGCAGTCTGAACTTTTGACTCTTCCAGTCATTATCTCTAATTAACAGACATTCAGGAAGAGAACTTATTAACTCCTTCCTAGTCAAATAGGCATTAAAATAGGATTCTGTTTCAGTTGTAAAAATATACAGTTGTACCTCGCTTAAAGAGCATAATGCGTTCCACAGGATTGCTCTTTAAGTGAGTTTGCTCTTTAAGCGAAACACAATTGAAAATGACCAATTGTGGGGGGGATTGTGAACCCCGATTTATTTGTTAAGCGAGTTTTTGGTTGGTTTTATTTGTTAAGCGAAGCAAACATTCAGAGAAAATTCTGCTCTTTAAGCGAGTTGCTCTTTAAGCGAGTCACTCTTTATGCAAGGTTTGACTGTATAGAGTACTGTATATAAAAGCTGTGAAATTACTGTTTTTGCTTTGTAGCTGGAAATGGTTTTACCTGTTGTTAGCAGAGCTTTAGTGCCTAGTCTATCCATCTTGTCACTATATAATTATTGGATAATTAAGGAAAAAATTCAATGACATTGTGTGCCATCAAGTCACTTGTGATCTGTGATGGCTATACTGACCTCTAAACTTTAGAGGTCAATAACACATATAGTCACCACACATCACAAGTGACTTGTGCTGTGATAAAATGATAAATAAGGATAGGACACTTTAGAGTCTAAAGTGTCCTATCCTTATTTATCATTTTATCACAGCATTTCTCAATGTTTTCAGGTCATGGACCTGACTATACCTCCTGGACAGTTGATCGGGCCTGTCATCTGCAGATGCAGACAACGCTAGTTCTTTGGCTAGAAACGGAGATGAGCACTGCACCCTAGAGTCAGATATGACTAGCTTTCAAGCAAGGGAGACCTTTACCTTTACTGTTCTATACATTTTGTTAGCATTATCTTCAGATTTATTAGACCATTGTAATTTACTTTTTATTTTTTCCAGTTATGTTTTCATAACTTTGTATTTTGTTCCTAGAATTTTGAGTTTGGTTAAAGTTACACAGTTAATCTCTGATACATAGATTTTTCATTTAGGATTTTAGGTTTTGAAACATACAGTATTTTCATTGTATACCCATATATTTTTTTAATATTTGTTTGTGCTTGCTGAATAATATTTTTTTTTGAGGGGAAAGGAACCTTCTGGACATTCAGCCAGTTACAATGCAGCATAAAATTGTCAGATATTCAGAGAAAAGACTCAAAACTCAAAAATACATACAAAGTATTTTCTGGGATCACATGTTAATCCGCTTCTTTCAAAAATATTCACATCTGTGCGAACACAATCTTCTGAATGTCCTCAGATGATTTATAAGTACTGTAGGTCTCTAAGGTTAAAGTTCCAGCATTCTGATAGAGGATCTGACAACCAGATACAGTAGATTTAATATTGACACTGAAGAAATTGAAATATTTAGAGTGAGGGTTCACAACCTATGGCCCATGGACCGGATTCAGCACATGGTGCCAAATAATTTACCCCCAACCTCACTCTAGCTACCCTTACCACTGCTGGAATCAGCCACGGACTCATTTACAGCCTTGTAAATGCATTTACACAACTGTAAATGAGTCCGCGGCCATCATAAACACATTTATGTAAGCCACAGATGCAGTGATGGGATGATAAAAAATTTTGTACCCCACCCTGACGTCATCACAGTGGGGGCGGAGCTAACGTCATGACGTCATGGGTGGAGCCAACGTCATGACATCATGACGTTGTAGGCGGGGCCAAAAATAAAATAAATAAAATAAAAATAAAACACACACACACACACCCCTCAACCCCCCCCCACAAAACCGTTAATAAAATAAATAAATAAAATAATAATTAAATAAAAATACACCCAAACACCCACCCACCCCAAACACAAACCCCACTTACAATGGGGACCGTTGGGGCTGGCCCCCAGCCTTGGTGCCCGGCGCCGCGCCTAGCCGGGCAGCCCACGCTCCCGGCCGCAACGCTCCATGGGCGGCCCCGACCCTCGGCGCCCCGCGGCGCGCCTAGCCGGGCGGCCCACGCTCCCGGCCGCAACGCTCCATGGGCGGCCCCGACCCTCGGCGCCCCGCGGCGCGCCTAGCCGGGCGGCCCCGAGCTGCCCATGGAGAGTTGCGGCCGGGAGCGTGGGCCGCCCGGCTAGGCACACCGCCGGGCGGCGAGGCTTGGGGCGCCCGTGGAGCGTTGCGGCCGGGAGCGCTGGGCCGCCCGGCTAGGCACGGCTCCTCCTCCTAAGCCCTCCGCCACTGCCAGAGCCACTTCAAAATGGTCCGGCTCCGGCAAAAACAAGTGCGCATGCGCAGAAACAGAATCTGACGCATGCGCAATTTAAAATTGCAGCACGCATGCGTCAGATTGACTTCTGCGCATGCGCACTGAATTGGAGCCATTTTGACTCCAATTTAAAAAAATTTTTTTTTCTTTTTTTCAGGCGTCCGGAACCGGACGCCTTAAAAATAGATTACCCTCTCGGAGAACCCTCCGAAATTGTTCTTACCGGTTCCAGGGAACCGTCTGGAACCGGTGACATCCCATCACTGCACAGATGCCTTTTACAGCACCTGTCTGTCCGACTCAGTTGTCTGAAGTGGCATGGTCCAGCTCACAACTAAAACTTTGAGAACCCATGGCTTATAGAAGGAGTTCTCAACCTTTTTAAGCTGGGGGCCAGGGTCACGCTTCCTCAGACAGCTTCGGGGGCCGGAAGGCCATTTTGTTCTTCCTCCACCACCACATGGCACTTCCTGGTGTGGTGGAGGTGGTGGGGTGCACATGAAATAGTGCTGCGGGCCTCATCCTGCCCATGGGCTGCAGGTTGAGAATCCCTGGCTTAGAGATTTCCTTTACATTGGTTCAATCATTAATCCAACTGGATGTTGCAGCAAAGAAATAAAATACAGTAACTAAGATAAAGACTAAGATGAACTGGAAAAGATTCTTAAAAATAAGGTGTCACTAGATATAAAGGCCAAGATTGTACATACTATGATATTTCCAATTATTGTGCATAGAGCTTTGAAAGCTGAACAATGAAGAAAGCTGAACGGGGGTGGGGGTGTCAATTCATTTGAGAAGTAATGTTCAAGGACAGCTGTACTGGTGCTATGAACCACAGAAAAAGATGGTTTCTAGATCAGAGAATGCTTGATCTTTCACTAGAAGCTAAAATAACAAACCTGAGTCTATCATACTCTGGACATATAATGAGAAGACAAGTTTCCCTGGAAAAAGCAATAACGATACAAAGTGTTGACAGGTGTAGGAAAAGCAAGCAAACAAACATTCAATGGATTTCAGGAAATAAATAAATCAAACAAAAAGACAAAAATGTTATGGCATTTTAAAGACTTACTGTATTGCTGTATTTTAATGTTACCTTTTGTTGATCAAGTCCATGAAAGCTAACAGCAGTTAGTCTTTAAAGTGTCATAATGTTGTTGTTGTTTTGTTTACTCTCTAATATGCTTGAAACACAGACAGACACATGGCTACTCTTTCCAAAAAAGTCATTCAATGGATTGACTCGGTAAAGGAAACCATAGGCTTTAGACCAGGGGTTTCCAACCTTTTCAAGCTGGGGGCCAGATCATGCTCTCTCAATCAGCTTTGAGGGCCGGACAGCTGTTTTGCCCTGCCTGCACAATGGGGGTGGCCATTTTGTCCCAACAGCTTCAAGGGGATAGCCATTTTGTTTCTTGAATGCTCTTGGAGGGGTGGGGGGGCTACATGAAATGGTGCTGGGGCAGATCTGACCCCCAGGCCTTAGGTTGGGAACCCCTGCTTTAGACTTCAACAGGACTCTCAGTGATAGGACCTTATGAATGACATTAACTCATAGGCTACCATAAGCAACTTGATGGTATATAACAAGAACCACAAGGCACTCCTACAGACATCAGAGCAGACTGGAGGGGCTCCCTAATGGTACCAATGGACGCTTGCCTCTCTAGCACTAGAAGGAGGGCCTTTTTGGTATCTGCTCCGGCCCTTTGGAAACTCCTGCCGACCAAACGACGCCTCCAGTCATAACTATTGGCCTTTAGAAAAGGCCTTAAAGCTTGGCTGGCCCAGCGGGTGTGGGTGCTGCCTGTGGGGCAGCTCCCCCCCCCCTTGCTGATTCATATGAACTGCCATCTGGGTTCTAGTTTTAACCTATGGTGAATGTTGGGTCTTTTAATGGCTTTTTAATGTTTTTATGATTTTAATTGCTGTCAGGATGTTTTTATATTTCAATGTTTTTATTAATTGATTGTAAGCCACCCAGAGTTGCTTCAGCGAGCGAGTGGTGATTTTTTTGTTGTTCAGTTGCATAGTCGATTCTGACCCTTTGTGACCCTGTGGACCACTGTCCGCCAGGCACTTCTGTCCTCCACCATCTTCCTCTGTGTCCATTGTCTCTACAATATCATCTAGCCATCTCATTTTTGGCCACCCCTTCTTCTTTTGCCCTCCACCTTTCCCAGCATCAAGGCTTTCTCAAGTGAATCCTCTCTTCTCACTTGATGTCCAAAGTACTTTAGCTTCATCTTTCCTGTTTGACCTTCAAGGGAGCAGTCAGGGTTGATTTCTTCTAAGATTGACCTATTTGTTCTCCTCGTGATGATAGAAATAAAATAAAATAAAAATAAATTTTACTTAATGCAAGGGTCAGAGCAGAGGTTCCCAACCTATGGCCTGTGGGCCGAGCCCAGCCCATAATGCCATTTCAACCAGCATATTGCCATCTCCACTGCACCCAGAAGTAGAAGTGGGTGTAGTTATGTCAGCTGTAAAATGCACCCACTCATGCACAAATGTGCCTGTGGCCGGCTGCATTAATGCAGAAGTGGGTACATTTCTGGCAGCAGTAAATGCGCCTGTTTCCAGGGGGCATGGTCCAGCCCACTTAGCTGTTCCCGTGGCATCGCCAGGCCCATGGCGCAAAAAGGTTGGCCACCCCTGGTTTAGAGTGAGGGTGCATGGGAGAATCTGACAAAAGCTTGCATTCAAAATTGAGTATGATTAGGTTTCGGGTCTGCCTAAAAAACACTTGCTCATAATTGGTTTTGCTTCTTTTTCCTGAGATTTATGTGCCTTGATATTCTTGATACTTTTTGTGACTGAAATATTTTCAGTCAAGCAGATAACAAGCAAATAGATAAATTAGTAGATTCAGTTCTTTTCCCTTTTAACATCAATGCCCAGGGACGGGTTTTGCAACCTGCACAGGAAAGATTACTCAATCAATTCTAAGGAAAGTCTTAGATTTTTGCTATGTAAAAATGCCTGAGATACTTTTCACTTGAATGCATAAGATAAGGTACTTTTCACAAGAGGGAGATGTTGTTGTTTTTGTAACAATGGGTAGATGTCTGAAATAGAATTAGCACTTAAATAGCACTTGGAATGTTTTGTTTTGCTCTTTTTGTTGTTCAGTTGCACAGTTCATTCTGACCCTTTGCTACCCTATGGACCATTGCCCTTCGGGCACCTCTGTCCTCCACCATCTTCCTCAGCCCCCCCCCCCTGCACATTCCATCTACAATACCATTTAGCCATCTCATTTTTGGCCACCCCCTTCTTCTTTTGCCCTCCACCTTTTCCAGCATCAAGGCTTTCTGAAGTGAATCCTCTCTTATCATTTGGTGTCCAAAGTACTTTAGCTTCATTTTTACTATTTGACCATCTAAGGAGCAGTCAGGGTTGATTTCTTTTAGGATTGATTTATTTGTTCTCCCCCAACACCACATTTCAAAGGCATCTATTCTTCTGTGCTCAGGTTTCCTAATGGTCCAGCTATCACAACCATACCTTGCCACAGGGAATACCATTGCTTTGACTATGCGAATTTTTGTTTTCAATGTGATGTCTCTACTTTTAACTATGTTCCCCAGGTTTCTCATAGCTTGTCTCCCAAGCATCAGTCGCCTTTTTATTTCATGGCTGCAATCACCATCTGCAGTGAGCTTTGATCCTAAGAAAGTAAAATCTGTCACTGCTTCTACTTCTTCCCCATCTATTTTCCAGAGACTGATAGGGCCTGTTGCCATTATATTGGCTTTCTTGATATTGAGTCTCAAGCCACGTTTTGCACTCTCTTCTTTCAAACTAATCAGCAGCTTCTTTAGGTCTTCCTCACTTTCTGCCATTAGGGTAGTATCATTTGCGTATCTCAAGTTGTTGATGTTTTTCCCAGCAATTTTGATCTCAACTTGTGATTAATCCAACCCTGCATTGCGTATTATGTGCTCTGTGTATAAGTTGAATAAGCAGGGTGAGTCGCCTCGGCGAGTGGGCGGCAATATAAATCTAAATAAATAAATAAATAAATTGTAGACACAATGGGCACAGAGCTGAGCGAGTTGAGGAGGATGGTGGAGGACAGAAGTGCCTGGAGGACAGTGGTCCATGGGGTTGCAAAGGTTCGGAATTGACTGTGCGACTGAACAAAAAAAATATAGTATTGTTCCTTGCAACACCGTATTTCTCCTCCCACTGCCCTATCCACCCCCCTCTTCTGACTTGGTGGCCTAAGCATCCTGTTTCATCTATTTTGCCCCTTTGCTTTAACTTTTGTTCTAGTAGTCCATAGAGTTCTCTTGGCAAACTTCCTGACGTGGTTTGCCAGGTTCTACGCCAGTATTTTACTCTCATATATACAGTATTATCACAATTTAACACAAAGTAACAGACTAAAATTAAGTTCATTAATGCTGAATATATGAAACAAGAAGTTATATATGTAGTCAAAAGTTAAAAGTATCTCATTAGTAATCAACCTTGGTATGAAAAGGAAAACCTTGGTATGAAAAGGAAAGTTCGCTATATCAAGTCAACTATGGTAATTCAATTATTTTCAAATGCATGCAGCTATGAGTCTTTGGTGAGAACATCCATTGCAGTGACTCCTTCCCTCCTCCTGCACTATGGTAAAAGTCACCCTTGCTCGGCTGCGTATCTGACTCTAGGGTTCAGTGCTCATCTCTGTTTATATTTATTTATTTATTTGTTCAGATTTATATTGTCGCCCACTTGCCGTGGTGACTTAGGGCGGCTTACAGTCAAAACAGCAACAGTACAGTAACAATCATAAAATACAACCTCACAAAACAACTAAAGCAGAACACAGACTAACTCCAAATAAGCACCTCAGTCTAATCTATCATCCATCCATCCAATAATTTGATATACAGTATATCTGACTTCTCTCCTACTAACTGGGAATCAAGGCCACTCAAAACAAATTGGAAAGCAAGGACAAATGAAAAAACAAAGTACTTATAATATTAATTCACTGTTGAACAAATTGTGACATTAAAACACAATGGCTGCCATTGGTGGAGTATATTGACCCACTGGTGACAGATTCACCTGATATCTGCCTGACCTCCCTTGCATAGGAAGAAACTGTGGAGGAGAGCTATTCAAGACATCACTGTTTCCACTTGCAAAAAGAGGCACTAGATTTCTCCTTTTAAGTGTTATTCTGCTCACAGAGTGACCCATTGCACAAGGAGAGTGATCAAACAGGATCCTGCTCAATTGAATTCAAAGGCTATGCCTTAAACCAGGGGTTGCCAACCTTTTTCAGTCAGAGGCTGGGTCACGCTCCCTCAGACAGTTGAGAGGGGCGAACTGGGGGTTCCCCCACTGTTTACAGCTGTCGTATATGAATTTGCAACAGCCGTGGACTCCTTTATGGCTGTCATAAATGTGTTTACAACATCCGTAAATTGGTCCACAGCTGATTTCAGTGGCAGCTGGAGTGAAGGGAGTGACTGGATTTTTTGCCACTGTGAACTGGATTTGGCCCTGTCCCTGCCTTAAGATAACATTCTTTTCTCACACACTACTGTTTTAATCCTTTATCAAAGTCCTTTCTGACCTTCCTTCTTCCCTTGTACTATCTCCACCCCACCCCTGTAGGTTGCTTATCATTTAAAGCCACACCTAGAAGAGTTTCTACTTTTGTCCATTCTTAGACAGATACCTACATGGGTAATAATAAGTGAACAAGATAGCACTTAATCTGCCAAAGTACAGGTTGTTTTAAACCATCTGTCAGGAATACCTTAGTTCCGGGCCTACTGTATTATTTTCTCTGTGTGTATGTGTGTGTCAGGGCATATAGTACCTCTAGGTTTACCCTGTAAAGTTTGCCTGAAGTCTGAAAATGGCCCCCTCTCCAAAGCCAGACAGTGATTTTTCTTTCATGTCCAGATCAAACTTTTGACTGCAAAATTGAAGTCACTTTCTTGGCTTTGTCATTGGCCAAAATTAAATCTTCATCAATACATGTTTTTGTTAGTAATTGGCAGACCAGTTCTTCTTCTTCCGTGTCTTAGCCAGACACGAAACCGCCAAAATGAAGGCACCATTTGGTGAGTTCATTCTGCAGTTCCCTTTGCCTGACCTAGTGTGAGAAAGATTAGCTGGCAGCACAAGGTTGCTGTTACCAGGGAACGCCCAATTGTGGTTCAAAAATACCACAATCTTCAGGGAGGCTCTTTCTTTGTACCCTGGCAGACCAGTAAATGAGCTGTATTTCTTCACACTCACACAGTGTGTTGTTATCTGCTAGCAGGCTCCAGTTGAACGTGTTGGTCTTAGTTTAGGGACTCCAACCCTTAAGCTGTTCAAGGTTCTCCAAATGACATGTTACACGGGGAGGTTGAGTTCCTCAGCTATATCCTCTTTTAATGCTATTCTTGTCCAGTGAGCTCCTTCCTCCAGCTTCTAATTTGGTTTTGCTCTTGCATACCCTCAATAATAGTTTTTCTTTCCATAAACCTCTTCCTTTACAGTTATAATGCTATGACTGTTCAATGGTTCATTTGTTGTAATGTAATGCCAAAGAATCATGCAGAATATATATACAGTACTGTAATATAATTTCGTGTCAGGGATTACTCTGGGTTGAAAGGATTTTTGCTTCTGCTTTTGGGAGTGATGAGGGAGGTGCAGGCCGGATGAATTGGCATCGGGGGCCAGATGCAGCCCCTGGGCCATAGTTTTGGCACCCCTGGTTTAAGCAGAGAAAATGGCAGCTTAAAATCTATCTCATCCTGTTGCAAAACAGATTGCAAGGTGCATTTTACTTCCGCTTCTGGTAGGAGGAACCACGTGATTGGCCCACTAAACCAGTTGACTGGCCCACGGCCCAAAAAGTTTGGGCACTCCTGCTTCAGGAGATCAGATTCCTTTGATATGCGCAACCTAGTTGTGAAAAAACTGGACCAGCTCTTGGAGAGCTGAGGGATTTGACACACACAATATGTGCTGAGCTGCAATTGTCCATTCCAAATGCTTCCCCTTTTGTCTTCTCCCTGCCAGATACAACACCTGCTGTGAGCTCCATTTAGTGTATAAGTTCCAAAAATTTCCATGGCCCCTCCTGACACATCCAGATCCAAGAACAAAGGAAGAGAGCATTTTGTTCTGCCCCTCTTTCCCAGTTTTTCTCCCTCCCGTAAACATTTTCACCCTTCTTCAAGGGCTGGTGTCCTAGACCTTTGGAGCCAGGCATAATACCAAAATATTTACATATTTTACAACACACCTCCCACACCTCACACTTCTCTATCAGTAAAGGGACCTCCGAATGTGCCACAGGGCGAGCATAACAACTAGAACTTCTGAAAATGCACAGTTCTGTTGGCAACACAGGGAGATGTATACTTGTTGCCTTGGCTAGAGGCAAGCCAAAGCGAATCATTTCTGTTAATTTGTGTACCTGTCACTGCATTTTAAAAGCATATAGCAATGTGACAATATAAAACAGCAATTATTTTATTAATAATTGTATAAACCACCAACTCAACCTTCCATCCTTCCAAGGTTGGTAAAATAAGTACCCACTACATTGGGAGCAAAATGCTAGTTAACTTGTGAACCGCTCAGAGAGTGCACTAAGCACTATGGAGTGGTATATACCGTAAGTGTGATGGCTTTGCTTTAAAGTGTGGCAGTGATACTTTAAGCCAGGGGGCCCCCGGCCCACGATGCCATTCCATCAGGTCTGTTGCCTTCTCCCCTGTACCCAGAAGTGGAAGAGTTTAGCATGCAGGGCGCATGTTCACGCATGCACAAACGCTGCACATGACTGTCATAAATGCAGAAGTGGGTGCATTTATGACAGCCATAAATGTGCCCACTCCTGGGGGCATGGTCTGGCCTGCTCAGCTGACTGGGGGCATGGTCAGGCCTGCAGCGCAAAAAGGTTGGCCACCCCTGCTTTAAACCAATAACTAAAACGCTTTAAAATAAACTATCTAGTATTATATATTATCATAATTGTAAAAATGCTTCAAGAGGCCCATGAGTTCAGATAAACACTAGAGATAGAGTCAAATAATTAAGTGGTAGCCATGCTAGTTTGTGTTTCAAGCATATCCGCGAGTAAACAAAACAAAAATACAAAAAACATTGTGGCACCTTCAAGACTAACTCCTGTATTTTAATGTTAGCTCTCGTGGATCAAGTTCACTTTGCCAGACATAAGACTGGAGGTCTCAATCTTATGTCTGATGAAGGAGATGTGATACATGAAAGCTAACATAACAATATAGGAGTTAGTCTTTAAGGTACCACAACATTTTTTGTCTTTTTGCTGTTGTTTTGTTTACTCTCTGATATATGTAATTATTGTAATTAATAATAAAGTTGTATTTATTTTCAATTTCATTACATGGTTGAAGTTTTATGTGAAAATACCTTATTATTTATACTAAATAAATAAAATAAACTGCTAGCATGTATATTTTTAAGAGGGAGATCAACCATTACATCTTTAGACCAGTGGCCTGAGATCTTTTGCCCTCTCCATGAATCAACCTCCATCCTAAATCACTGTCAATTCTGTACAATAAAATATTGCATTGAGGAGTCTACCATGGCCTGCCTCAGCAATACCTTTTTGTTAGATTTCTTTTTTGGCTTTCTCCCAATGAACTCTAAATGTTGTTTGTGTATGAGGCTCTCCTGCTGTTTCTCTCCCCCCCTCCCCTTACATCTAGTGTGGTAAACCAAGGGCAGAGATTTGCTTTTGACTATTTTTCCTTACTCAGTTATAGTATCTTGACACCTATAAAGAAAAGTTCTGTGGAACTCTAAAGGTGGCACACTGCTTTTGGAGTCATACCTGCTTTATATCAAGGTGTTATATCATTGTATATAGGGGCTGCGTTGGCTCAATGGTTAAGAAGCTTGCCTTGTTAGCTGGAAGATCAGCGAGTTGGCAGTGTAAGACCCAAGTACTGCATGACAGAATGAGCGCCTGTTTCTGTCCCAGCTCCTGCCAACCTAGCAGATCAAAAGCAAGAAATTGAAGGTAGACAAAATGGGACTACTTTGGTGGGAAAATATCTTGGGGACACGAAAGGAGCCTCATTCAGGCATCCACTGAGCGGAGTTCCTCCAGCAAAAATTCTTTCAACCCAGAATAATTTCTGACATGAAACTATTATTATCATTGTACTTTTGGATTTTACCTGACCTCCAAGGAGTACATGAGTATCTATTTTATTACTCAAAACTCTGTGTGAGTAGTTGGTTAGGTGGAAGAAGAGGGACTGGCTCAAGATTATACAATATGTTTTGTAGAGAAAAAGGTATTTGAACCCAAATATCTCCAACCCACTACTTTTGTTGTCATGGCATTCCAAGGCTTTGCATGCACCTCCTAACAGTGTCAGTCAGACAGAATGTAATCTAGATCTCATGTAAACAATTGTGTTCCAATTCTGCTTAATTCCTTACTATGTATTAACTGGGTTAATTTAATCAATTAAACAAATTAACATTTAATTTTGCTATTCCTTCTCACAGATGAAATTACTATGATGTGGATTTATTAATGGATTTTGGCATGCTGAACCGGCCTCATGTTTCACGGAATGGGTTGTTTTGTGCACAGCCGTAGACACTGCTTTATTAGGAGGTAATGCTTTTCCTGGGGAACCTCTTGCTTTATCAGATACTTTAGCAACATTCTTGTCCAATGTTCATTTGGGACCCATCTGATAAATCAAGGTATACACTAGGGGTGCCTAAACTATGGCCCGAGGGCCAGATGTGGCCACTAATGCTAATTCATCCGACCTTGTTGCTCCTGGAAGTGGAAGTAAAATGCATCCATACAGGCACATTTTACTTCCGCTTCCAGAAACAACGAGGGCTTTGCGGGCCGGATGAATTGGCATTGGGGGCCGCATCCTGCCCCTGGGCCATAGTGACCGGCTCCCAGAACCATGGGACTGGCCCACGGCCTGAAAAGTTTGGGCACCCCGGGTCTACGCCTTTAAACAGTGGGAGATACAAGAGGAGAATGTTCCCAGGTCTCTACAAAATCTTTCGTTCGAGTTCCTGCTGACACAGGAAAGGTAAAGCTGTGCCTGCCCCTTCCATAGTTAGCAGCCTGCTGAGTACTGCCAGCTTTTATGGGCAGGTAGGAGGGCAAAACAGCTTGACCAATTCAGAAGGGAAGCACTTTGATCTTGACTTTAAGCCTCTGACAATTCCCACCAATTTCTTTTCCATGTGTTCCTTCTAGGATTTTCTCTACATTCGAAAGAGAAAAGGCTACAATAAGATTCCTGTTGGACAGTGAAATAATAGGTCTTTTTGCTTTGCTGTTGTTGTCTAGAGTTTGCTCCTTTTAAATTTTACATATCAATTTCCTTATGTAAGCATGCGTTTAAGTGAATTTATATACTGTATTACCTTTTATTCTAAAAAAACAAAACAAAAAAACAACCCACATACACACACCAAACATCCTCTGCAATAAAAGCAGGTCCAATGAAATAAAAATTTCCAAATAATAAAGAAATGAGTAACAAACAATAAAATCTGTTTTAAATCAGGAGTATCTGACAATATTAACCATCAGAACAATAGTCACTCAAATGTCTAGGTAGGCAAACAAATAGTCACACAAATGTTTAGGCAAACAAGCTGATTGCAACCAAAAAAACACCTATTTCATTTCTGTGGGGTGATTATTCCACATTGTGGGCACCACTGTAAAGAAGGTCCTCCTCCAGATTGCAGCCAAATTAAACAGCCCTCACTGGGGGTGGTATGTTAAGCAGAGCCCCTTCTGAGAGCATTGTGACTGAGGCATTCTATACACGTGAATGTGGTTTCTCAGATAACCTAGTCCTCACCTGTTTTGTGCTTTGAGAAGCTGCCCACAAGAGCAATCTGGGCATGTTTTGCAGTAATGTATGGCATCTGTCCCTATCACTTCCTGGCAAATAGAAGGGGAAGAAATGGAAGTAGTGACAGACTTTACCTTTTGGGGATCTAAGATCACAGCAGACAGTGACTGCAACCATGAAATAAAAAGACCCTTATCCCTTGGGAGGCAAGTTGTGGTAAACCTAGGCAGCATAATAAAAAGTAGAGACATCACCTTGCCAACAAAAGACTGCAATGGTCTTCCCAGTGGTAATGTACGGCTGTGAGAACTGGACCATAAGGAAGGCTGAGCGCAGAAGAATAGACACTTTTGAACTGTGGTGCTGGAGAAGACTCTTGAGAGTCCCCTGGACTGGAAGGAGATCAAATCAGTTGATCCTAAAGGAAATTAACCCTGACTGCTCCTTAGAAGGACAAATACTGAAGCTGAACCTCAAGTATTTTGGCCATCAAATGAGAAGAGAGGAATCACTAGAGAAGACCCTGATGCTGGGAAAGATCAAAGGCAGAAGGTGAAGGGGGCAGCAGAGGATAAGATTGTTAGACAGTATCGTTGACATGGTGGATCTGGACAGACTCAGGAGAATGGCAGATGATAAAGGAACCTGGTGTGCGGTGGTCCATGAGGTCACAAAGGATCGGACTTAACTGTGTGACTGACCAACAGATATTTTCTATGCATTGACATAGTATCCTCCAACAGTGATGATGTAGTCTGCCTTTGTGATGTATGTTGTACATACTTTTGTTTGTCAACAAACTTTTTTGGAATGTCACCTGTGTCTCAGCTACCTGACGCATCTACTTGTATCACACATATTCTCGCTCTGTGCCTGGACACTGAAAGCATCTTCTATGCATTGTGTGAGAAACTGGCATATTAATTAACTCTGAAATTCATTATCCAGATGTAGTTTCAGAGCTGGGTATTAGTAAGACAATCTTGGAAATTTTCTTGCTTTAAGTTTAACAGTATTTAATAGAATGTTCATTCTTAAAATAGTTGACGCTAAATTGATGCAATTCAAATACATCCAGCAACATTTACAATCATGTTAAGTATGGATCTATCAACAGTTTTAAAAGGTATCTTTAAATCTCCCACAAAGGCCAAATCACAGATAAGAAGGTTTAGTGTTTTGGGCTACAGCTTCCAGAATCTGCTTGGGCAGCACAGATAAGTTTCAGGCAGTTGTAGTTCTAACCTCAACATTTCTTTTTTCAGCTACCATTCCCAGAACCCTTTGGCCAACATTGCTGTTAGACTGGCTGGTTCTGGGATTCTGGAGGAAGTAATCCAAAATATATTTTCTATATAATGAGCAAAACAATGCTTTATCAATAAAAAAATGACTGCTATCCACAAAATGGTTCATTTCAGACATTATGCCAGCCCAGGTTTGGTGCTGAACATAGTTCAGAACATAAAACATTACTTGACCTTACATATGTACAAGCAAATTGTGGTATACAGATAGCAGCACATTGCTTTCTGAATCCATTTACTCTATGCTCCCATTTCTAATGAATATAGAACCATGAACACAAATGTGGCTCCTCACTTCACTTGCCATGGCATAAGCCATATTCATTAGGCCTGAAACCATGTACAGAGCTAAAAGGATGTGGGAACAGCTATGCAATCTTAAGCCTTTCTTCTGTGTCTCTTTCTCAGCTAGAGACATGGAGATCTTCATGTGAGTAATGCAAAGATCTGAGCCAGAACCTGTGAGCATATTCAGCTCTACATGTTTGCATGATTGGAGGAGTAGGGGGGAGCTCTGCCTTATCAAGGTTTCCAGTCATGTGGGTGTTGAGCTAAGTGCATTTCAGACATTTGAGTTTCTTGTCTGAAGATATCAGTGACTTCTGGGTAGGAAGAGAATGTGGAAGCAGAGTTTACGAACATCCCACATCCCCTCTACTCTTTAAGACCAATGCCTAATTTCAGATGTGATGGCTGACTAGACCCAAAATGCAGTTTGACTTTGCTTTGCTGTTCTTAAAAGCAAAGCAGTCACACTTATATACCGCTCCGTAGTGCTTAGTGCATTTTCTGGGCGATTCAAAAGTTAATTAGACTTTTGCCCCAATATGCTAGGTTTTCATTTTACCCACCTCAGAAGGATGGAAGGCTGAGTGAAATTTAAGTGACACATGAGACCAAACCACTATACGTTTCCTTAACCATGGGTTGACATGCCAGCCAGTCCAGGGTAGTTATTAAAGTACAGTAAAACCCTGGGTTACAACCACCTTGGTTTAAGTTTGGTGTGGTTTACAATGGCAAATCCTATGGAAATGCTGTCCCGGTTTACACATTTTTAATGTATTTTTTTGGTTTACAATGATCAATTCAGGACCAATTTTTAATTTTTTCAATGCACCCCAATGGATGTTTCAGTTTACAATTTTTGGGGGGTTACAACAGAGGCTATTGCAACATACCTCCATTGTAACCTGGGTTTTTACTGTACTGTATTTGTCAGGGACTGGTCCATCTCCAATTGGGATTGGAAATGATTAGTGAACTCCTTTCAAGCTGCTATATAGGCAATAGCAAACAAGGTGAAACATTAGTCTTAGTTAGTATAAAACCTCTTTTGGTACTCCTAACATTGTACTATACAATGTTTATAGTACAATGTACTATACACAACCAGCCCTGTTGTGGCCAGTAATGTAAAAAGACTATGGTATCATGACTCAGAGTAATTGATCTCTGGTCTTACAGAAGATGAATTTCCACATCATGATGTTTTAAGGCAGCAGACATGTGTCGTGTTTAACATGTAGTTCTGCTCCAAAGAATGCCATATAGAAATTTCCTGTACATATTACTGACCCTTCCTGTGTCTAAACCATTAATATTTTTTAGCAGAGGGATTGCTTAGCAATATACTGCATGCTAAAATATTTAAATGAATTTTGTATGTATTAGTTATACTTACAGAACATAGATTTACATCTAATTGCTACCGTAGTCTCAATAGGAGTAATCCTCAGTTAATGAACTCTATTATTTTAAATTTAAATTTAATTTATTTTTATTCTATTTTTTTGCTGACTGAGTTACATTTTGGCTGTGGATAGAAAACATAGGTTATTAATTAGTGTAAGACTATATTTGTTAATGCCATCTAGGTATGTATTTTATTAATGTTTTATCATTTATTCTATCTTGTTTGGATTGTTCTGTTTGATATTATTGTTTTGTGGGTTGTCTGTTTCCGTGTTGTAAGCCCCCTTGAGTGGTGCTTGCACCAATTGGGGTGGGATATAAAATAAATAAATAAAATAACCCTACTGAATTAACTAGTCTACACATAGGTAAATCCTATTGAGTCAATGGGTCTCCTCCAGTTGGTATACTGTACTAGTTCTATTCAGGCCACAATTTGCATTGTATTTTCATTTTTATGACTTAACTGAACTAGAAGTTACCATAATCAAATTTACATGACAGACAACACACTTTCTGATTGAATTTACAATGTTTATATTATATTTACATACTCATTCACTCAGTTAAAAATCATATAGTCTACTTTAAACTTTAATTTAAAATTAACTCTTTATATTTTTAGAGAATATACAGTATATTCCTATCTATATATAGGAATGTTTGGGAAACAGTTAATTTGAATTTCCTTTTACCTGCCTATTTCTTCAGATATTTTAACAATATTCATCATCCCATTTTTAAAACAGCTCTCTGTAAAAGAAGGATCACAACGTTATTCTTTAAAAAGAAGCAATAAGATTCTCAGGATTCTGCTTCCAGTCTGCTTTCAACACAGAAGTGCCTTAGAAGCTGCAAAAACACTCATTTTCTACTACATTGTACAAACTCGTTTTAAATTCAACACTGCTCTCTTTCCTTCATGCTGTTTCCCATGGGGTAATGGATCTGTGTAACTCAAGCTTGTCTTCACCACCAGGAAAGATTTTCTGAAAATCTGTTAGTGCTTTTGGTTAATTTTAAATATTCCGTGAGTGATGCTCATGTCTCATAAATCCCTCTTCTCCTTTTTAAAAGATTTATATCTTCTAGAAATCTGCCTTCCCTTCCAGTCATCATTTATGCAAAGAAAGGCAGAATGAGCTAATTTACTCTTTAGCCATAAATTACATGAACACTTTAGTCCAAACTTTGACCTCTGTGCTTTGTCAGTATCTCCTTAAAAACAATGAGATGGGAAGTAAGCACACATTTCCAGCTTTTCAAAGTAGGTTAATTTGCTTTTGTCAAACCTAATGTTATACTGACATAGCATTGACTCATTGTAATGATGTGCCATGACATTCTGCAAATTAATATGCTACAAAATGTCAGTATGCAAATGATTCATCCCCACTTCCCAGTTTTCCACCCATATCTATTCAGTAGATACTCACTAAACCGGAGGTCCCCAAACTTTTCAGGCTGGGGGCCCGTCATGTGGTTCCAGGAGCCAGTTACTGTGGCCCAGGGCTGGATGCGGCCCCCCAATGCCAATTCATCTGGCCCGCAAAGTCCTCGTCGCTCCTAGAAGAGGAAGTAAAATGCGTCTGTATGGAGACGTTTTACTTCCACTTCCAGGAGCAACAAGGGCCTCGTGGGCTGAATAAATTGGCATTGGGGGCCACATCCAGCCCCTGGGCCATAGTTTGGACACCCCTGCACTAAACTGAATCATTTCTTTTGCTTGAAATCTTACTGCCTGATTCTTGCTTCATCAGGTCAGGTCAACAAGGCAACAAGAGCGCCCCATATCTTGTAAGGTTTGGAGATACTCAGCTCTTTACTATGCTGAGCTGAGGATAATACTTTATTTTATTAATCATAGCTTTCTTTCTTTCTTTTGCTTTATAATTTTTAATTAAATTTTAAGATATAACATACAAAATAAAGAGAAAAAAATCAAAAAACTAAACAAACATTACATTATACAGAAAAACATGAAATACAATCCAAGAAAAAAGGAATTTTTCCCCTCTGATATAAAGAGCAATTCCCATACTGTAAAACCCCGGATAACGTTAGCACCGCATAATGTTAAAACCGGATAACGTCAGCAAATTAGAGGAAAATTTTTGCACTGCACAACATTAACTTTATGTTGTGCGGTGCAAAAATTTTCCTCTAATTTGCCAATGTTGATCTCTGCCCCAAAGGCCGCAGTGCTGGAGACCAGGAGCTTCGGGGCAGAGATCTCTGGAGTCCCCCTTGCTGTTCCAAGGCTTGCCTCAGAACAACAAGGGGGCCTCCATAGACCCAAGCATCCAATCCCTGGTTAAGGGAACCAGGCAGTGATGGGATGTAAGAGGTTTGCACCAGTTCGCCAGAACCGGTAGCAACGTTTCCCAGTGTCCTGGAGAACCGGTAGCAGTTTTTTTTTTTTTTTGGGGGGGGACCACCTTCGGGGCTTACCTTTTCACTGGTTCCCCCACTGTGCATGCGCGCCAAGCACTTGCTGTGCATGCACGCCTACAGTGCTTGGCGCGTATGCATGGCATCCAAGCGGGGAGGAGGAAGAGAAGCTGCTAGCCTGAAGCTCCCTATAGCCTGCTCCCCAGGGTAAGTGACTCACCTTTGGATGTGGTGTGTCTGTGTGTATTTTAATGTGTATTTAATACCTTTACCTATATTGAAGTACTACCACAGTTCCTAAAAAGGCCTGGCGGCCTGGCTTGGGGTTTTTAAGCAAAGTCTTGGAGTTACCTCATCAATAAGCTACACCTGTGCTGTTCCAATTGCTGTTCCAATTGGAGAACCCTTAAGGAGGTATAGCTGTTTTACATTTACATTAAGGCATATTATCCTAGAGAACCGGTACGATGACCCTATCCATCTTGCAACATGGTGCTGCCCAGGCACTTATACTAACAGGTAAGTGACGGGTTTGTGGTTGGGGTGGGTGGGTTGATTTATGTTTGGGGTGAGTGGGTGGGTTTTGGGTGGGTGGGTGTATTTTAATGCAATTTTTATTTTTATTTATTTTATTTATTTTATTTATTTATGGGTTTGTGTTGTGGGAGGGTGGGTGGGTTGAGGGTGTGTGTGTGTGTGTGTGTGCTTATTTTTATTTTATTTTATTTGGCCCCACCCACAACATCATGATGTTAGCTCCACCCACACTGTGATGACGTCACGGTGGGGGTCGTAAAATTTTTGACATCCCACCACTGGAACCAGGCATCAGAAATGCAAGCTGGTGTACAGAAATACTTGGAATCCACAAATAATTAAAAACATATCAATTAAAATATGAACATATAATAAAAGTATTTTAAAGTTCTTTTTAAATTATTAATCAGATTTCAAAAGACTTCTCCATGTCAATTGTTTGCTGACTCCTCCAAAGAGGTACATTTTTGGCTGCCAGTGGAAGGAAAGGATGGAAGGGGCCAACTGAATGTTCTGTTGGAGGGAGTACCATAACCTGGCAGCAGCTACAGAAATACCCCTTTTTCTTCACTAGAAATGCTTGTGAAGAAGACACTCTCCTGAAGAACTTAATAATCATGGGGAATTGTACATGGGGTGTGTGTGGTCATGTGATATCTTAATGAAACACATTTGCTGCAGTTTTTACCCTCTTCATCCTTTTTGGCTTCTTTTATTGGCTTCATTGCACTTAGAATGTTTTATTTTGCTCTTTTATTGGGCTTTTAAACTTGTAGTTATTTTTTTCAATATGAAATGCATTTACTTTATTTTAGAGTTCTACACATTATTACTCTAAAATAGAATAAATGCATTTCATATCAAAAACATATCTACAAGTTTAAAAGCCCAATAAAAGAGCAAAACAAAACATTCTAAGTGCTATTTAAGTGCTAATTCTATTTCAGAGTTCTACCCATTATTACGGGGCTGCAGTGGCTCAGGTGGTTAAGACGCTGAACTGGCAGTCGGCAGGTCAGCAGTTTGAGACCCGAGTGCTGCCCGAGGGAATGAGCTCCCGTCTCTGTCCCAGCCCCTGCCAACCTAGCAATTTGAAAGCAAGAAAATGCAAGTAGATAAATAAGTACCACTTCGGTGGGAAGGTAAACAGTGATCCTTACACTCTGGTGTCTAGGGATGCCTGCCACATATCCACGGAAATGTCTGCAAATTCAGATAGCGCTGGCTCTTTGGTTATAAACAGAGATGAGCACTGAACCCTAGAGTTGGATATGACTGGCTTTCAAGTAAGGGCGACCTTTACCTTTACCCAGTGGCATAGTGGCTAAGGCACTAGGCTTAAAGAGTGGGAAATGAGTTCAGTTCCTGAAAGCTGCACAATGGGGGACATGAAAGGAGCCTCATTCAGGTGTCCCCTGTAAAAATCCTTTCAATCCAGAGTAATCTCTGACATGAAAAACAAAACCTTTGCCTTACCCATTATTACATGGATGCAAATTTACTTGCACATTTATTTAATCATGTACTGTATTGCCTTTCTTGCAGTAGCAGCTCACAACTGGTCATCTGGGGGCATAAAAGGAACAAACTCCATGGGAAATCTTTATTAACTGTACTGCCAAAAATATGATCAAGACATGCTATTGGACTTTCAACCAAACACTAAAATGGACTACGGAGTATTTCCTCTGTAATTATTTGCTAGAGAGATTTTGTTCATGTACAGCATATGACTCATCATCATCATTTATGTGGATGGAATAAACCTTGGGAGAGGAATGGGTGTGTTAGTCTTATATAGAAATTGCCTATGGCAAGCAAGCAATCATGAGTTTATCTAGGAGATATTTGCTTTAAAAGCACCGCTTTCTTGTTGTGCAAATGAACTCTGATTCTGCAGTCTAGATTGTGGGGTTTGGTCTGTATACAGATAGTAAGAGAATAATACAGTTTGAGTTTATATGACTTCTTGGTCCGATGATATATTTATTTTCTCTTCTATGCTGTCCTAGATAATTGTGTGAGGATTTACTTCTCATTTTGCCTACTCAAGCCACATATTCAAAGGACTGAGTTCTTCACTATCCATGCATTATGTGCCTGTGAGTTGGAACTAACTTATAGTAACCCTAAAGGGGCTTTCAGGATAAATGAGATATTTAAAGAGTGGTTTTACCAGTTCTAGCTGGCTGAATAGCTCAGTGAGTCAGATACATGGCTGTGGAACCAGAAGAGCCAGCCAGTGTAGACATCTGAGTTCTCTCCACCTAGAAAACCCTGAAAATGGTCACCATAGGTCAGAACTGATTTTACAGATCATAATTATTATTTACCAGTTCTGCCTCTCCTGGTGAGGGTCAATGGGCCAGTTGAGGTTTGAACTCTGGTATTCTATCCACTATATACTATACTAGCCAGGTCATAAGTGCACTGAATCCTTTAGTATCACGGTTGTAGGAGTGATCACTGCTGCATTTAAATCACCATTCCATCTTGATAATACCGTTACCAGAGATTGGAAAAGTTATTTTTTTAGATTACTGCTTTCCAAATGAAACAGGCAGCCTGACGATTGAGTATTTTCATTTCCTTTCAGATTCAGTTTCCCTTATTCTAGTAGGCTGAGACTTTCCCCAACAGTACAGTAATATATTTCCATGAGGAATTCCTGTTAGAAGGCAAAGTACCAGTACTGTGCCTTTAAGAGGTGCAAGATTGATTTTAATTGGCTGTGTGGAACAACATCTTTGAGACTTGCTAGAAAATTTTGGGAAAAGAGACTGGTTTTTTAATTTTAAGTTTTAGAAAGGTAATTTGCACAACTTCGTGTAATACGCCAGTTACGCCCCCTCCTGGACCGGGACTCCTTGCTCATGGTCACACATGCCTTGGTCACCTCCAGACTTGATTACTGTAATGCGCTCTACATGGGGCTGCCCCTGATGACCATCCGGAGACTCCAGCTGGTGCAAAATGCGGCGGCCCGGGTAGTGGCGGGGTGTGGGCGTTATGCTCGTGCTTCGCCGCTACTCCGGGAGCTGCACTGGTTGCCAGTATGTCTCCGGGTGCAATTCAAGGTGCTGGTTATTACCTTTAAAGCCCTATATGGTAGTGGGCCAGGATACCTAAGAGACCGCGTCACCCCAAGAACATCTGTCCGGCCCACCAGGGCGGATCGGAGAGGCTCCCTCGTTGTTCCATCAGCTAGAGAGGCACGCCTCTCTAGCACTAGGAGGAGGGCCTTCTCCGTGTCCGCCCCAACCCTCTGGAACCTCCTGCCCATCGAACTGCGCCTGCAGACAGAGCTCTTGCCCTTCCGGAAGGGCTTGAAAACCTGGCTGGCAGGACATATTTGGGGACCAGGGAACACGGGTTCCCATACTAAGTGGCTTACTTAGGGAGTGCCACTTTGGATCTGGACCAGGGGGATACTGGCGTGTAGTTTGCACTGTTTTTGCTTCAAATAATTTTAGATAATCTTTTAAACTTCATGATTTTATATGTTTTTATCTTTTACCTCTGTTTTATGACGATGTAAGCCGCCCAGAGTCGGGTTCTCCCGAGTGGGGCGGGGTAATAAATTCAATAAATAATAATAATAAATAATAATAATAATTTCAATTGTGCTGGAAAAGCCTTAATGTTTGTTGGTATTGTTACTGGTAATAATGGCCTTCTAGAGATGAGCACTGACCCCTAGAGTCGGATACGACTGGCTTTCGAGCAAGGGAAACCTTTACCTTTACCTTTACCAGAGGCAAACAAAGTGAGAGTTAATTGCCTTCTCTACACTTGAGCAGAAATCCAGCATCTCAGGATTTTTCCACAGACAAAGTACAGGGCTTCACCCTTTTAGAATGGAACCAGGGTGACTTAAACTAATTTTGGAATGACTTAGTCTTGAAAGAACAAATGGGACCCACTGGCTTTACAAAAGAAGTGGTGGAGTTTGGAGCTTCTATATATAATGAATTGCTTTTTTAAAAAATCACTCCATATGATAATAGCTGTAGTGAGTTATATGTGTCTGCACTCCAAAATTGCCTCTCTGCAGTAGTTTAGAGGTAAAAGTGAAAATTAATTGTGGCATGGACATTAGAATGACATCCATTATTTCTGGTTCATAAACTGCCCAAAGGGAGCTTTGAGACTGAGTAAGAAGTTGAACTCAGATCTTGCTGGTTGTAGTCTAGGTAAAGGTCGCCCTTGCTTGAAAGGCAGTCATATCTGATTCTAGGGTTCAGTGCTCATCTCTGTTTATAGTCAAAGAGCCAGTGCTGACTGCAGCTACATAAGTTTTCATGGCAGGGCTGTAGCCAGGGTTCTAGATGTGGGTGGACGAATCCCCCCCCCCCCCAGTATGGGCAACAATATCATACATGCACACACGCACACACACACACAAAGAGCAGCCTTCGAGATGTTGTCAGACTAGAAGTCTCATCTTCCTCAGCCAGTACAGTGGTACCTCAGATAACGTTTGCATCAGATTATACTAATATCGGATAACGTTGGGGAATATGAGGCAAACATTTGCATCGCACAACGTTAACGTGTGATGCAAATGTTTGCCTCAAATTCCCCAGCATTGAGATCACTTCCTGTTAGGTTTGCCAAAGGCAAAGGCTAACAGCAAGGGATTCGTCCTGCCCACCCTGTTGTTTCAGTAGGGGAGGCAGGGCAAATCTCTTTGCCTTTGCCTTTGGGTTGGGGTTTGAACAGACGCCCATGTTCTAACCCCAACCCAAAGGCAAAAGGCAAAGGCTAGAGGGATTTGCCCTGCCAACCCTGTTGTTTCAGCAGGGGAGGCAGGGTGAATCTCTTTTGCCTTTGCCTTTAGATTGGGGGTTGAACCAGCTTTTTTTTTTTTAACATTGTGGGATCAATGCATCACACAACGTTAAAAACCAGATAACTTTAAGACTTGTGGAACCAAGTCTTAAAGGTATCCGAGGCACTAGTGTACAACCCAAAATGAATAATGCCTGAAGATACGTAGAGATAATGCCTGAAGATACCATCTGATACGTAGAGCACCATATCCTAAATACCATATCACTTGCCCTTACACACCTTTCTAACTAGTTTTTGTTGAATGAGGAGCTCAATTTGTTATTGCAGCAGCTTTCACATACACAGCTGTATAAAATTTTCTCTGTAAACCTTCTGTGAAACAAATGGTGGGTGCTGGGTTGAAGAGAAGGATTAGGAAGCAGATCCCAAAGTAACAAATATTCAGAAATGTAGCTTCTTAATATCTGGTAAATTGGTCTGGCTCAGACTTTGGAACATAGTTCCGCTTCTGCTGAAAATACTTTTAAGTACAGAAGAAGCAGGAAGGAAAGCTTAATTCCATGCAGGGAAAGCTAAACACTGAAAGCTACTTTTTAAAAGCCCCCCCCCCCCCCCAATAATTTATTAAAGTGCCAAAGCCCAAGAAGTAAACATTGATTGCCATTATCATTGTGGTTTTAAAAGTTTGTCTTCAGTTTCTCATTTCCGAAAAGTAAACTGTTCCATGTAGTTAGGGGAGGTTACATGAACAGTACAAGCTACTGGTTTGTGGTCTTCTAGCATCCACAAAAGAAATGAGGCAGAGTATGCGTTGGCATGCGACATTCCTCCCTGTCATTAAGTGAGGCTATTATCCTACAACTACAAACATACCGTAATTACAGTATACTGTACTCATACTGTCAGCAAAGCAAAGATAATACTATCTTAGTGAACATTGTAACATACCCTCATTGCTGTAATTAATTAACAGCAACTAGTTACTTCAAATGTCTGGTAATGATAATTGTCACATTTAACTGTGAAAAGATAGATGGGATGTTATTGTCTTTAAAAATTCAGTGTTCCCCAAACTTTAGTTTTTGGACTTCAATTCCCAGAAGCCTAGGTTAGTACATCAGCTGGTCAGTCTTTGGGGGATTGACTTAGCCTTCTGGGAATTGAAAATAAAAAACCAAAGGTTGGGAACACTGGTCAAAATGGAGATGCCTGAAACATTATAATGTGAAGCCTTCAGCAGTGGGTTCACCCCTCAAGCAGGACCTTGATATCTATAGTGCAAACCTCTCTTTTCTTTACCAAAGATGGGGCTTGTTTACAACATGCAATCTACAAGGTTCCAAGCAGGAATTTTATCTCTGTGCTGTACAAATCATGATGATATACAGTAATATATAATTTATTTAATTATCCAATACTAAATCAGCATTCCATCCTTCCTAGGTCAGTAAAATGAATACCCAGCATGTTGGGGGGCAAAATGCTAATTAACTTGTGAATCGCCAGAGAGTGCACTAAGCACTATGGGGTAGTATATAAGTGTGATTGCTTTGCTTTTTAAATTGAATTGATTAACACAACATATAGCCTGATCTGAAGGGACTTACTTCTGAGTAGACAAGTAGCCACCATGCTGCTAGTTGTCCTAATGTCACATTCTAATAACATGCCTGTCTACTTAGCAATACAGATTAGGAAACTGCCCTATATTGAGCTGGAACTTTGGTTGACTTGGCCAAGTACAGTCAATAGTAACTGGCAACTGCTCTTCAAGGAATTAGGCAGGTTTATTTCCTAACCTTACCTGGTTCCTATCTCTCACATTAACTGTTGGTCTCCTACCCAGGTACAGTATTAACAAGCCTTGAATTCGCTTTGTTTCAAAAATCAAGTGATTATTATTATTATTATTATTATTATTATTATTATTATTATTATTATTATTATTATTATTATTATTATTATTATTATTATTAGTAGTAGTAGTAGTAGTAGTAGTAGTAGTAGTAGTAGTAGTAGTAGTAGTAGTAGTAGTATTTCCATTTCTGTACCGCCCTACTTGGTAGGACCGACTCAGGGCGGTTCACAACACATGTAAAATTACAAGTTCATACACAATAAATTAATACACAATGACTAAAAGTGTCTTATGACTATCAATACACAACATAACTATCCGGGGGACGTTGGACGAAAGTCTGGTAAAGCCGACGGTGCGGATTTATCAGCCTGCCACCTCCTACAGCTGGAAGTCCATTCCTCTTCCCGGCGAGAGGACATTAGTCTTATCCTTCTCTAGGCAGGTAGAGCCCAGAGTTAGGAAGTGGAAGCTTCCACCTAAAAACCTTAAAAGTGTTAAAATTTAAAATTAAAATGTAAAAAAGATTAAAAACACACCGACTGCTACAACTTACTAATTTAAAAAGTAGAGAGAGAAAGGGGCTCATATCATTCAACGTGCTGGAGTCATTATACCTCCCGCACCCCATATCTGCCCTGTCAGCCATGTTTTTAGATTCTTCCTAAAGGGCAGCAGCTCCATCTGGAGACGTAGTTCGGTTGGCAGGAGGTTCCATGGGGCAGGAGCGGACACAGAGAAGGCCCTCCTTCTAGAGCCAGAGAGATGTGCCTCTCTGGCCAATGGAACGCCTTTCCAGTCCGCTCTGGTGGGATGGGCAGATGTTCTTGGGGTGACGCGGTCTCTTAAGTATCCTGGCCCACTACCATGTAGGGCTTTAAAGGTAATAACCAGCACCTTCAATTGCACCCAGAGACATACTGGCAACCAGTGCAACTCCCGAAGCAGTGGTGAGGCATGTGTATACCGCCCACACCCCATCACCACCCGGGCAGCCGCATTCTGGACCAGTTGAAGCCTCTGAATGGTCATCAAGGACAGCCCCATGTAGAGCGTATTACAGTAATCAAGTCTAGGCACCTGGAAAGGACTTCCACTGCATTGCTAGGGTCCCCACGGGCCGAGATATATAACTGGGTATCATCTGCATATTGATGATACCTCACCCCGTGGGAACGGATGATCTCTCCCAGTGGTTTCATGTAGATGTTAAATAGGAGAGGTGAGAGTACTGAGCCCTGAGGCACCCCATAACAAAGGGGCCTTGGGCTTGACACCTCGCCCTCCAACCACACCGACTGGGTCCGGCCCCTCAGAAATGAGGAAAACTAGGACAACACAGTGCCCTGGATCCCCAATCCTCAGAGCCTTTCCAGAAGGATACCGTGGTTGACGGTATCAAACGTCAATGAGAGGTGAAGAAGAGCCAGGACAGACGGATGACCTCTGTCCCGCTCTCACCAGAGATCATCCACCAGCGCGACCAATGCTGTTTCAGTACCATATCCAGGCCTGAATCTTGACTGAAACGGGTCTAGATAATCCGCTTCATCCAGGACACCCTGTAATTGTTGCACCATTAGGCATTAGGATAGTATGGTACAATTTTATGTAAGGACATTATTATACATTATTGCAGTATGTCTCAGTTTTCCAAATTACTGTAGAAACTACATCTGCCAAACTGTAATCTGAGTTTTAGTGTCTGATCACCATAAAAATACTGTACATATGTTGCGGATCTGATCAACATTGTTGGCTCTGGGCTCACATGACTGAAGCAAAACAACTCTTATTTAAACTTAAAGCAGTGGTGGTGAACCCATGGCACACGTGCCAGAAGGGGCAATCAGAGCCCTCTCTGTGGAGATGTGCACCTTCACTCCAGCACAGAGTTTGTACTGCCTCTCTGCCCAGCAGCCCAATGGGAGTGCGTTCTTCCTCCACCCAGCACAGAGTTCACCCACCCCTCTGTTTGGGCACTCGGTCTCTAAGAGGTTCGCCATCACTGGCCTAACGCATGTAACCTCAACCTCCTTGATTGCCCAGTTCTCAACTGTAATTTAGCTGCAATCCTGACAATACTGTAGCTAAATTAGGAAATGGATTTGTTGTGAGCTAATCCTGTTGTAATACAAAGTATATAGGGATTCCTTAGTCTTATATAAACAGTTAGGACTCATTGGTAAGAGTCCTATTGCTGATCTAGATGTTAAACCTTCTTTACAAATTACTGTTTCCTAATGAGATGCTGGTTGTGTACCCAAGTGGAATGCTACATTCTAGTTCTCTAAACCTGGTACCATATTTTGCATAATCTGCAAACTAAGCAGCTCATTTGCATGTTAGGCAGATTAATATGGATTTTTCATATCATGTAAATTAAGCACAAATTACCCCCCTAATTTTCAATTGTGACATCATTTATAGAGTGACCACCAATCAGAGAGAATCTGCTATGCTGTAATACTGTTTGATTTACAACAGGAACACCCAATTTTAAACATTTGCTTTTTTGAACCACAATCAGGTGTACCCTGGTAACAGCAACCTTGTGTTGCTGGCTAATCTTTCTTACACTAGGTCAGGCGACGGCAACTGCAGAATGAACTCACTAAATGGTGCCTTGAGATTCACATCTGACCTAGACACATAAGAAGTCACAAAACTTACCTAGTATTTTTCAGTTGCATCTACCTTATTTATTTAGGAATAAAATGCAACCATGTGAACCATTTCTGCTCATTTCTGGTGCTCATAAACAAAGAAATGATAACATTTTGCCACATGTGTGGTTTTCTGGTGATCTCATTTGATGCTTACTGTTCAGTTACCATCAGTTTTAGAGATCCATGAAAATAGTACTGTATAGGAATCCCTAACAAATTATATAGTACCATCTTATATGGAACAAAAAATAAATGGGAAAGGGTGAACTGTAGAAATCCAGCTGTCACTTTTTTGATAGGTACAAACTGCGTATTTTATCATAACTAGACAATAGTCTATTTACCTTCCTTTGCCACATTTGACTTCACTCAACACTGTACATACAGTTCTTCAAAATCAAATTACAAAGGTCACGTCTTTTTCTCACCAACTAAACCCAAGTAGGATCAAAACCAGTGATAGAAAGAACATTAAGAACTTGCTTATTGGTTAATTCTTAACTTATCAGAACTATGGACTCAGTAATTCTTATCTTATCAGAATCGTGGACTTACTTCTGAACACAACCTCTTTTTTTCCTACATATATAACATACAACAGACCTCCAATGAGACCCAGTATTAGTTTTTGGACTATGTCTTTCAAAATCCTTTCATCCTAGGAGCTGTAGTCTGAAAAAATAGATTTTTTCCAAGCTTGGGCTGGATTCCATCTTCACTGATTTTTAAATATTGCATCTCTGATTTCAAAGAGATACGGTTTAACCTCAGTTTCAAAGTGCAGTCAAACCTCGCATAAAGAGCACCTCACTTAAAGAGTAACTCGCTTAAAGAGCAGAATTTTCTCTGAATGTTCACTTCGCTTAACAAATAAAACCAATCAAAAACTCGCTTAACAAATAAATCAGGGTTCGCAATCCCCCCCACAATTGGTCATTTACAATGGTGTTTTGCTTAAAGAGAAAACTCGCTTAAAGAGCAATCCTGTGGAACACATTATGCTCTTTAAGCGAGGTACAACTGTGCTTTAAAAACCTGATATTTCCTAGCTTTGCATGAAAGTTAAGCATTAACAGTTCCCATTGCTAAATCCTAATCATCATCATTATCATCCTAGATTGGTGATGAAAACTTTGGCACACCAGGTGTTCTTGAACTTCAATTCCCAGATCAGCAGGAGTGTTGACTTGGGCTTCTGGGTACTGAAGTTCAAGAACACTTAGCGTGCCAAAGTTCCCATCATGGTTCTAGAGCCTCCTCGAAGATTACGGTATTTTTGAACCACAATTGCACATTTTCTGGTAACAGCAACCTTGTGTTGCCAGCTAATCTTTCTCACACTAGGCCCACCAAAGAAACTGCAGAATGGACTTACCCAAAGGTGCCTTCATTTTGATGGTTTCATGTCTGGCCTAGACGCAAAAGAAGAAGGAAGATCCATTATTAACTGATTAGTCATCTGACCATATCAGGCTAAAATAAAATAAAATAAAGTACACTAGTACCTCAGATAACGATAAGACTTGGTTCCGTAAGTCTCATCATTATCCGGTTTTTAATGTTGTGTGATGCATACATTGCACAATGTTAAAAAAGCGGCTTCCCAGCCTCACTGCCCCTGAGCCCACATTGCTATCCGAGGTAACCATAGTGACGGTGTGGAGTCCCTGTTCGGCTTCCCAGCCATGGCACTGCTACGATTACCTCAGATAACGTTAAAACATTGTTATCCAATGCAATTTTTTGGTCAAAATTTTGCATCATTATCCGATTTTAGTGTTATCCGATGTAATTGTTATCCAAGGTATTACTGTACATGAGATAAAATATGATTAACATGAAACATGATGAAAAAAAGAGGCTGCAACTGGTCCAGAATTCTGCTGCTTGGGTGGTGATGCGGTGCTGGCGGTATGCTCGTGCCTTGCCACTGCTACAGGAGCTGCACTGGTTGCCACTGTACCTCCGGGTGCAATTCAAGGTGCTGGTAAAGCCCTACATGGTAGTGGGCCAGGATACTTAAGAGACTGGGTCACCCTGAGAACATCTATCCGTCCCACCAGAACAGACCGGAGAGGCTCTCTCATTGTGCTATCCACTTTGGAGGGTCATCTCTCTAGCACCAGAAGGAGGGCCTTCTCTGTGTCTGCTCCAGCCCTATGAAACCTCCTGCCAAATGAGCTGCGTCTCCAGAGTTGCTGTCCTTCAGGAAAGGGCTAAAAACTTGGCTGGCAAAGCAGCTGTGGGGCACCAGTGATGTGGTGACCCTTGCCTGCTGGCTGATTTAGTAAACACACACTCTCTCTTTTAATTTCTTTTTTAATCTGTAGGGGTTGGAGCAATTTTGGTGGCAGTTTTAATTGGGTTTTAATTGGTTTTTAAAATGTGACTGGTTTTATTTTTTGTGAGCTGCCCAGAGTTTTCGGAGTTGGGTGGCAATAGAAATCAGAAAAATAAATACATAAAGATGATACAACCACAATAAAATGAGATAAAGGTTACTCAATTTATTGCTTCTTAGTCTTTTGGCTAAGCTTATGTGTAGTACACATTGCTAAATCTTACATGAGTTGCTTCCAGACCACCTTATGAGACCATGACTGAATATAAGTTCAAGTCTGACATACTTTGTGCTACACTAGCTTTCCTTTAGCAGAATGGTAATGCTGTCATAGATTTGTGTTTGCAAGAGCTGAGCAAGACTGTTGAGGACAACCACCATTTTGGAAATCTCTCCACCACAGACAACAACAGCAATAGAAACAGCAGGGGTCAGGGTAGGAAGCAGACACTAGCATGTGACTCTAGGTCAATTCCTCTCTACATGGTTTCATCTACAGCGGGGTGCCCAAACTATATCCCAGGGGCTGGATCCAGCCCCCAATGCCAATTAATTTAGCTTGAGAAGCCCTCATCGCTCCTGGAAATAAAAAGTGCTCATACAGAATATAGTGATTGGCTCACTGAACCATATGACTGGCCTGCAGCCTAAAAAGTTTAGGCACCCTGGCCTAGAGGCAGTTTCTTCCAATCAGATACAGTATCTCCCTTTCTCTACATTGTGGTTTTCTACCCAATGAACTTCTATTTGCCTCCTTGCTCAAGTTCCAAAAATTGTGATATCTCCTGGACACCTGGAGGAGATTGTGTCTTTAAACAAATCACGATGTATGACAATAGGCATGATCACTTTAGTTTTGGAAGTGAACCTCGACTCTGCAGTCCTTTCTTCTTTGATACAAGAGCCCTTAGGGGTGGTCCATTTCCTGGGAGGGGGGAAGAAGGGAGGAGTTGAATCCTTTTCCACACAGAAAGGAGCCATTCCAATTGGTCCACTCCATATCTAAAACCAGTTCCAGTCTGAATGTGGGACACAGCTGGGAAACTGGAACACGTTTTCGCTTCCTGCTCTGGCATTTAAATGCCCAGGTTTGTGAAGACCAAAGGAAGGACTAGACAGCTTAAACCTGGTTGGGGATGAGCGCCAACAAGTTAAGGTGAGTGTTAGGAAACTTCCCTAGTCTGCAAGTCGGGTTTCTCCAAGGGAATGTAGATTACCTGGTCTTCATGACGCCCCCTCCCCCAAAACTGAGCTCAATGCTGGATAATATATATATATATATGGAGGCCAGTGCAAACTCAAAGCCGAGGGATTAAAAGGGGTTATTATGCAATTAAGGCTGCAATTAACAACAGGACTTGGGGAGTAGGTCCCACTGAGCTGAGTTTTAGAATTATGCTCTCCATTATTCCATCACATTTGGCAGAAAGCCTCTCCTTGCCGCTGCTAGTCAACCCTTTAGTACCCCCAACTAGACTCATTTTCCACTTGCGTTGGGTTTCTGGCCCAATTCCCCCCCCCCCCTTTGATTTTTTTTAAAATTTCCCCTCTCCGTGCATAGGCTTCATTGCAAGGGGATTTTGCGCAATGGGACATTCGCAGGAGTTTGGAAAACGCGCCCTTTGTTTTTCAGTGTTAAAACCGGCTCTGTTCGTTTCCCGCCTAGTTCGAGTCTCGTCTGCCTGCAACAAACCGAGCCAAGCAACGCGTTTTCGGCAGGGCACAGATTCCCCTTCAAACTCAAGCCCAAGTTGAGCCCCACGCCCTTGCCTTTCTGCCCTGCCATTAAAAGTATGGCAGGGCTCCTCCGCGTTGTTAATCTATCTAGGTCAGGCTGGCCCCTGTGGGGTGGTGGGGCAACAAACCGCTCTTGGGGAAAAGGTGGGATCATGTCCTTGGACTGGAGGTGGTTAGCCAGCGGGGAACTGAGTGGACTTTCCACTCAGAATGTGACCTTGCCGTCTGGAAGCTTTGGAGAAGTCTTTTCAACACTGCTCCCGTCGCAGGCTGCAGTGCTTGGTTTAGTTTCAACAGCTGAAATCCAACCGTAAATTACAGCTAGAGTAGGCCCATTGACTCTGGAGATTTGGCGAGTTAGCACCTCTGTATGTATGATCCAGTGGGCCAGTTCTATTTGCAACTTGCGATTGGACTTCATGCAAAGCATGATCACGTTTTGACTCGTTTCCCAAAATATTTCCAATCCGTGTACTGTACTTAATGAGAACGAAATCTAATTGCTAGTACTAATTGGGATTCACTCTGCTGAATGACTGGAATTCGTTAAGCCGGCATATACAGTAATACCTCATATAACATTAGTATCGAATAACACTAAAATCGCATAATATTAAGGAATCTGGGGGGAAGAATTGCATCAGATAACATTAAGATCCTATGGGATGCTTCAGATAACAACCGCTAAAGCCTGTGTGGTTACAATGTATCTCTATGGATCCCATAGGATTTTAACATGCATTAGATAACACTAAAAATCATAAAACACCAAGACTTGTGGAACCAGGTTTTAGTGTTATATGAGGTTTTACTGTAATTGTATATGTATGAATCTATGCTTAACTCTCAAGACAGTCTAATTTTGAAAAGTGTCCTTTATTTAATTTTGAAAATTTTATTTAATTTTGAAAAGTGTTCTTTAGTTACACCTTTTAGCTATACCTTACGCTGATGAGCTTAAGTCAGAAAGGAGCAAGATATCTCTTTTATCTCTAATCACAGAACTGTCATAGTGTGAACAGGGAGGTGAGACTATTGTATACTTACCCCAGACAGAAGGGAGTCTATATATTTCCTTAAGCTATGAATGATTCAATGAACTTTTCTTCACTTTGGCTTGTCAGGCCATCCTAGCAAACTCATTTATTTTTAATAAAAATATTAAAAACCCAGCAACACAGTTCTGTGGCACATTAAACCTAATAATTTATGGCAAAACCTTTTGGACTTTTTAATTTTTAAGGAGGTGCAAGATTGTTCTGCAGCAAATATAATGCCTAAAAAGCGAAAGAAAAAGACAGTTATCCTAAATAGTCAGCAAGCAAATCTAATAAAGTAGTCCTTTAAAGCATAATTATTTGTAACCTAGATTACTGCATTCACATAATGGGTGTTCAAATAATTACATTTGAATGACCAATTGATATTTTACTCTTTCTCACATGGAGATTAATACAAGTTAAGCAGTCTTATTGTTAGTAAATTGGTATGTGTTTTTAGCATAACTGGGCGCACCCTGGGCACCGGCAACCTTGTTGTGCTGGCTTAACCTTCCACACCAAGTCAGGCAAAAGGAACTACATAATGAATTCACCAAAGATGGCTTCATTTTGGCAGTTTTACATCTGACCTAGACAAGGTAGTAGAAGAAAAAGACATGGGTCCCTTTAAATCTGTTCATAATAATTTTTGTATAATGCCAATGAGTTAGCCTTGTTTTGAGCATTAATGTCATGGTAAAATTTGTGTTTCTGTCCTTTAAATGACATCCTGATAGTTAAACCATGTACATTTGAGTCCTTTGTTTTCCTGAAAGAAGTGTGGTTTCTTTTTGTACTTGATGTACCATGAGGAAGGGGAGTCCTGGCAAATTAAAGTGAAATGCATTAGGTACAGCATTGCAGGACAAATTCTTCCATAGTTCAAGTGTGTTTTATGTTTATTTTGTTGTTCAGTCGCACAGTCGATTCCGACCCTCTGCGACCCCATGGACCACCGTCCGCCAGGCACTCCTGTCCTCCACCATCCCCCTCAACTCGCTCAGCTCTGCACCCACCGTCTCCACAACACCATCTAGCCATCTCATCTTGGGCCTTCCCCTTCCTCTTTTGCCCTCGACCCTTCCAAGCATCAAAGCTTTCTCAAGTGAATCCTCTCTTCTCATTTGATGTCCAAAGTACTTTAGCTTCATCTTTATTATTTGACCTTCTAATGAGCAGTCAGGGATGATTTCTTCTAAGATTGACCTATTTGTTCTCCTCGCTGTCCATGGGACTCTCAAAACTCTCCTCCAACACCACATCTCAAAGGCGTCTATTCTTCTGCGTTCAGCTTTCCTAATGGTCCAGCTCTCACAACCATACATTGCCACAGGGAATACCATTGCTTTGACTATGCGAATTTTTGTTTTCAATGTGATGTCTCTACTTTTCACTATGCTCCCCAGGTTTCTCATTGCTTGCCTCCCAAGAATCAGTCGCCTTTTTATTTCATGGCTGCAATCACCATCTGCAGTGAGCTTTGATCCTAAGAAAGTAAAGTCTGTCACTGCTTCTACTTCTTCCCCATCTATTTTCCAGGGACTGATAGGGCCTGTTGCCATTATCTTGGTTTTTTTGATATTGAGTCTCAAGCCAGCTTTTTCACTTTCTTCTTTCAACCTAATCAGGAGCCTCTTTAGGTCCTCCTCACTTTCTGCCATTAGGGTGGTATCATCTGCATATCTCAAATTGTTGATATTTCTTCCAGCAATTTTGATCCCAAATTGTGAGTTCTGCTATATTGTAATGATTATAAGGCATATTGTACACCAGGGGTGCCCAAACTTTGGGCTGTGGCCTGATCATGTGGTCCAGGGAGCTGGTCACTAAGACCCGGGGGCCAGGTTTTCCGCACCTGGCCCTTAGTTTGGGCACCACTGTTGTACACTAAGAGTGCAAATATCCTGGGACATTCAATAGTTTTTGAGCCATGCTTCTTCCACTAGAATTTAGCAAAGTGCTTAAACAACAAGCAACATAGTGAAGGCATATCAATAAACATTTGGGTTCTCTTAGGTTTCTGTGCCTATGTTTTAATCAATATCAAAGTGGTCGAGTTGCAAATGGTCAGAAAAGTACCTCAGAATGGAAAGAGCCCTATGTTGCAATAGCAGCTGTTATAAACTAGGACATAATAGGTAACAAGGATTGGACAAAACAGGTGGTGCTGTTCTTATCTAACTAGAACAGCCTTTTCAAATTAGTGTTCTTTCAGTGGGTTGGGTTACATAATTCCTGACCAAAGGGCTGGGCAGATGATACTGTAACGCTAAAATCGGATAACATTCAGGGAATTTGAGGCAAGTATTTGTATCGCACAACGTTAAGATAACAGCCCTGCAGGCTTTGGAGCAGAGATCTACCTAGACTTTGGGGGGAGATTGGGCACACCTGTTCCCACCCCAGCCAAACCGGCTCTATGGGCTGTCTGCTATGGGATCGGGGTGGCTGGGGGTGGAAGGCACCTCCAGCCACCCCAATCCCAAACCAGAGAGTCCAGACGGTCTGCCTGCTTTGGGATTGGGGTGGGTGGGTGTGGAAGGCACCTCCAGCCACCCTGGGGTGCCTGGAGGTGCCTCCCCAAGCAAACTGGATCGCCCCCATGTTCCCTTTCCTCTTCGGAAAGGGAACAGGGCTTTTTAAAAACGCTGTGCGATCAATGCATTGCATGTTAAAAACTGGATAACGATATGACTTGTGGAACCAAGTCATAACGTTATCTGAGGTAACTAGTGTATCTGTAAAATCCTTTCAGTGCACCAGATTGATAAATCTTATACAGTACAGTTGTACCTCCCTTAAAGAGCATAACGCGTTCCACAGGATTGCTCTTCAAGCAAGTTTGCTCTTTAAGAGAAACACTATTTTAAGTGACTAATTGTGACTTCTGGTGTGTGCGTGCGTGTGTGTGTACGAACCCTGACTTATTTGTTAAGCAGGTTTTTGGTTGGTTTTAGTTGTTAAGTGAAGCAACCATTCAGAGAAAATTCTGCTCTTTAAGTGAGTTACTCTCTAAGTGAGGTGCTTTTTATGCGAAGTTTTACTGTACTAGGATAACTGTAATTCTGAATGGTGGCCTTATAATCAAGTGGCCTAGTTAGTATTCTGGTTTAAAGCTATACATATTTAGTAAATACCTTTGTATGTTTTATCTAAAGTCCTCAAGCTTGTATTCAAAAGAGAAAGAAAATCTCCCCCTACAGATCCAGCATATCCCAGTACTGTACAGTATATTGAGAACCAATTCTGTCATTGACTGAATGCTAGTCTTAATCCTTCTCTTGGCAAGCATAAAGGAAGGATGTTTATATCATGCACTTGGAAAAAACAGTTTCTCAGCATTTCTTTAACTTTTCTTCTGAATCATTTATCCAGGGTGCCATAGCCTAAATCTTGACTCAGAGATGGCTGGCAGTATGATATAGATCACTTTCCCAATTCATTTAAAGAAACAGTTGGGGAAATATTTATTGACAAGTACAGAGGTTTTCTCCTGAAAGAAGCTTTGCTTTTCCAAAAAGATAAGCTTATCAGAAACTTAGCTAGACTATTCCTAAATACTGCTTCACAAAAGACAGTCCAAAATTCTATTAGTTCTGTCCACTCGTGCAGTACAGTTGATATAAATTTTGTTGATAAACTGCTGTTAGTTAAGTAGTTAGCATAGGCATTTGCTTTTATACGCAAATTCACTTACTTACACTAACTTCTTAAATTAGTACACGTTGCCCAACAAAAGTTATACAGTGATACCTTGCAGAACGAATTTAATTCGTTCTGCAAGGTTGCTCACTATGCTAAAAATTTGCTATATGAGTCTGACTCGTATAACGAATTTTTCGCTATGCGAGTTGGACTTTTCCCTATGGAAAAAAATGCATAACAAGAGTTTCTATGGGGAAAACTCGCATAGCGAAAAAATTCATGCGAGTTTTCCCCATAGAAACGCTTGTTATGCGAGTTTTTCCATAGGGAAAAGTCCGACTCACATAGCGAAAAATTCGTTATGCGAGTCAGACCGCTTAGCAAAAAACTTGCTCGTTATGTGAGTTTTTCGCTAAGCGAAACGCTCGTTATGCGAGGTTTGACTGTACCCATTACATTAGAACAGGGATTCTCAAACTGCGGCCTGCAGGCCGAATGTGGCCTGTGACACCATTTCATGTGGCTCCCCACTGCCTCCACCACACCAGGAAATGCCATGTGGTGGAGGAAAAGCAAAATGGCTGTCTGCCCCTCAACGCTGTCAGAGGGAGAATTACCTGGCCCTCAACTTGAAAAGGTTGAGAATACTTACATTAGAACAATGGACATAACAGATAGCATTTTGGCTAGTTACTGTAAAAAGGTTTATAAATCTGTGGGAAAAGCTAATGAAAAAAAAATCCCAGAATAGCAAGTGATAAATATTAGCTTCAAAGGAAAATAACCTGAAGAAAATCATCTTAAATAAATAGAATATAGTGACATACTGATGCTAGACAAGGAAGGCTGTATCTCCCCAATGATACAAAGAAGAGTTATGATCTGAATGTGGGGTGGGGCAACATTAGAGTTTGAGAGTAAGTAGCTAATTTTGATTCATTTCTTCTGTAACCCAAGAGAGACATAACTTGGATTTTCCTTTATGAACTTTGGCTGAAGACATACGGTAATACCTCGGATGACGACTGCATTGGATAACGCTAGAATCGAATAACAATGCAAAATTTCTAAAAAATTTTTTGCATCGGATAATGATCTGTTAGCATTATCCGATGCCGTCGTTCATAGCAGCAGGGTGCCTGGAAAGCAGAACGGGGGGGGGGGGTACCCCTTTCGCTTCCCCAGCCACCCCACAGCTGTGGATCAGGTCCTCCAACCTCCCCAAGCTGGCAAGGGTGCCGGAGAGCTCAAAGGGGTCGAAAAAAACTTCAGTTTCCCCCCGCACATTTCGGGATCCTCACCACCCCGGCCAACTCCAAGGGTGGTTGGGGGGCCTGATCCGTGCTGTTTCTGAAGTTCCCCAACCTCCCTGGCTGCTACAGTAAGCCAAAATGTCAGGATTCGAATCCTGACGTTTTGGCTTACCGCAGCGGCCAGGGAGGTCAAGGAACTTCACAACAGTGCAGATCGGGTCCTCCGACCTCTCCAGAGGTGGCAGGGGCAGCGGGGAGCCCGAATCTTGTTGTGGGATCAGTCAGTGTTTGGGAGGCGTGGAGCAATGGGTGCAGTCACCCATTCCTTCACACCTCCCAAAAGCTGATTGATCCCACAACAAGATTTGCAGTTGGGAGGGGGGAAGTGGGTTCCCCCCCCCTCCAAGATGCCGATCTTGTTGTGGGATCAGTCAGCGTTTGGGAGGTGTGGAGCAATGCGTGCAATCACCCATTCCTTCACACCTCCCAAACGCTGATTGATCCCACAACAAGATTTGCAGACGAGGTTCGAGCCTCTGGCACCCTTGGAGTTGGTGCTTCCAGGCGCTGGCCCCAGGGGGGCCTGACGCTCGAACCTTGGGCGGATCCCTCCCTGAAGTCTCACTCAGCCCATGTAATCGATCACTGGGGTGGGGTGGGGGCTTTGCAGTCTCATCTGTGCGGGCGCGCGTTTGGTCCCTGAAGTCTCCCTCTGCCCCATCGATTGATAGCTGGGGCTCCGGGAAACTTCCAGGAGCCATCTCCGCGCCCGTGGATGGGAACAGGGCTTTTTAAAAAAACGTTTGATCAATACATCGGACAACGATTAAAATCGTATAATGTCATGACTTGTGGAACCAAGTCATAACGTTATCCGAGGTACTAGTGTACAGTAATAACCCTGTTAGCGTTTGTCCTGGACAACGCTAAAATCAGATAATGTTGGGGAATTTGAGGCAAACATTTGCACCACACAATGTTAAGATAACATTGTATAATGCAAATGTTTGCCTCAAATTCCCCAACGTTGATCTCTGCCCCAAAGCCCCCAGGGATCTCTGCTCAGAGTAGCTATATGGTTGGGGGGAAGGCACTGTGCCCATTCTTCCCCCCACCCAACCAAAGGTCCGAGCATGCAATCGTCAGCTGGGTCGGGGACCAAACTGGCACGTGCACACATTCTCTCCCCAACCCAACAGGTGGTAGCAGCATGCAATCACTGGTTGGGTCAGGGAGAGAACTGGGGTGTGCATTACTTTCCTTAGCTTTTCAATTTATTATTTATTTTTTTTAATTTCTATATTGCCCATCTGGCAAACAGCTATTTTGGGTGGTTTATAACAGAAAACACTGTGGCCATGTGGGTTGTCCCCGAAGCATCCCCCAGCCCCAGGAATCGTTAGCTGGGGCTGAGGGGTGCTTCAGGGGACATCTGCACGGTTTGTCCCCCAAGTCAAGCCGAGCCCCAGCTGGCGATCGCCAGCTGGAGCTATGCTTGGCTTGGGCGACAACCCCATGCACGCGGGTTGTCGTCCAAGCCAAGCCTTGCCCGGGTGGGTGATTGCCCACCCAGGCAAGGCTTGGCTTGACCAAAAACCCCTGCGTGCATGGGGTTGTCAGCCAAGTCGAGCCCAGGCAGGCCATCGCCCACCCGGGTTTGGCATGACTTGGCCAACAACTTCCCTGCATGCGCACGCGGGTTGTCAGCCATGCCGAGCCCAGGTGGGCAATCGCCCACCCGGGCTTGGCTTGGGTGACAACTCCCCTGCGCGTGGACACGGGTTGTCAGCCAAGCCCAGGTGGGTGATGGCCCGCCCGGGCTTGGCTTGGGCGACAACCCCCATGCACGCGGGGGTTTTCAGTCGAGCCGGGTGATCGCCTGCCTGTGCTCAGCTTGGCCAAAAAACCCCGCATGGGGTGTGGGTTGTCGCCCAAGCCAAACCGAGCTATGACTGGCCTCTACCGTAGCTCAGTTTGGCTTGGGTGACATCCCCTGCCAGCGCGGGGGGTATTGCCCAAGCCAAACCGAGCTTGCCTGGGCTCTGCTAGGCTTCTCACACAGCCCAGGCGGGCTGCGGGCGAAGGCAAGAGCAGCCCGGGCTAGCAAGTCTGGGCTCTGCTAGGCTTCACACGGAGCCCGCCCGGGCTGCGGGTGAAGGCAGGCGCAACCCAGGCGCTGCTAGGCTTCGCACGCAGCCTGGGTGGGCTGCAGGCGAAGGCAAGCGCAGCCCGGGCTAGCTAGCCTGGGTGCCACTTGGCTTCACATGCAGCCCGGCTGGGCTGCGTACGAAGCCTAGTAGAGCCAAGGCTAGCTAGGACGGGGAGAAAGGTGCACGGGAACGAGCACCTTTCTCCCCGTCCCTTTTGCATTGGCAAGGATCACTGCACTTGGGGGGGGGGGAATACCCACCCCACCCCCAAGTGCAGTGATCCATCGCTGTGCTTGGGGGTGGGTTGAGTATTCCCCCCCCCAGTGCACATCTTTCCCTCCCGACCTCCTTGCATTCCAAGTGATCGCTGCGCTTGGGGGGATATCCAACCCACCCCCCAAGCGCAGCAATGACTTCAGGGACAAATCAGCAGTTTGACCCTGAAGTCAAGCTGACTAGCAATCGCTAGGCTAGCAATCGCTAGCCTAGGGTCAGTTTGATTTCAGGGACAAATCTAGGGTCAGTTTGACTTCAGGGACAAACCGCGTGGTTTGTCCCTGAAGTCAGGGCTTTTTTTTAGTGTTGTTCGATGCATGCATCGGACAACGCTAAAAATCGTATAATGTCATGACTTGTGGAACCAAGTCAGAACGTTTTTCGAGGTACCAGTGTATGTTCATCTGTGTGTGGCCATGGTGAAGTTGATATCTCTTAGTTTATTTCCTGGTTTGTAAAATGCAAAGATTTATGAACCACTTCATAGAGTTATATTGTGGATTAAAGCTTTTCAGTAAATTTTACAAATGTATCCTATGACTAAAAACTCTGGAAGCCAGCGTTAGCCTGCTGTAATGAGAATAGGATAGAGGGAAGGATAAAAGGACAACATTGCTCTCAAAAGAAACCAGTGTTTCCTTTGAGGCATGAATTTGAATGCATAAGAGAAAAAGAACATTTTTTAATCTTAGAGTGTATTTAACACAGCATCCTCTTATTAGACGGAACAGCTTCTGACTGAATTGTCCATGAATATCAATCTCTGTGCCTAAAAAACAAGTTTTACTGAGCAGCATTGTAAATAATAATTTAAACAAAATTATGACATGCCAATTTCAGAATTCACTTCCAAATTCAGAAATCACACTTCTACATTTTTAAAACTACATACGTCAGTAAATTTTAGCATACCACACAAATTTAATTTCCAAATTACTGTAGCTCTCAGAATTGGAAAGATTTTTGCTTAAAGCAGTAGTGTAGCTGACTTAGAGTAAGTTAAATCTACTATTATTAGATATGTTAAACTAAGTACAGTACTGTACTGTAATGTGATTCACTATTGAGCAGAAATCTTCATGTATCAGTAATGTATCAATAGCAAGAAGAGTGTTAATGTATCCATGGTGTGGTTAAAGTTAGATGTTATTCTGGAACACACATACCAGGGCTGTAATCCTGTGTCCAATTAAACATGCTTAAATCCAGTACTTGCTCATGAGAGGATAGCTGCATTTATTTTCATGTTTATTTGAGTACCAAAGTTGTTGGGGGCAAAATGCTAATAACTGTATGAACTGCTTAGAAAGTGCTGTACTGTGGAGTAGTATACAGTAATACCTCATATAACATTAGTATCGAATAACACTAAAATCGCATAACATCAAGGAATCTGGGGGGAAGAATTGCATCAGATATCATTAAGATCCTATGGGATGCTTCAGATAACAACCGCGAAAGCCTGTGTGGTTACAATGTATCTCTATGGATCCCATAGAGGATCAGATAACACTAAAAATCATATAACACCAAGACTTGTGGAACCAGGTTTTAGTGTTATATGAGGTTTTACTGTATAAGTATAATTTCTATTTGACTCTACATTCTGCAGAACTCAGTAGAAATATGAGCTTTAATATACTTTAGCAATGTTGTCAGTGTTGACGTCAGATCCTTGTTGACCAGGAGTCCCCAACGTTTTCTCATCAGGAGCCATTTGTGCCCTCTGACACTCAGCTGTGGGGACCAGAGGCGTGGTTGTTTCCAGTACTTATGTTTTCGGTGGCAGTGGCAATACCGCCCTTTTTCGGATTCTTGCACACCCACTGCCACTCCCCACAGTGGCAGGAGGCTTTTTGGAACATTTTTGCTCCATTTGGAGGATTTTCTGCCACATATCTGCTGTGTTTTGGCACTTCCTGGTTCCGTGCTGGGAAACCAGGCACTGCTGAAAGCCCCGCCTAGCACTGGAAGTCTCAAACCCAGAGCGTTTTAGTTGCTGAAACGCAGCGGATACACAACAAAAATTCCCAAAATTGAGTGAAAATGCTCCAAAAAGCCTCCTGCCACTGTGGGGAGTGGTGGAGGCTGTGCAAGAAGCAAAATGATAATAAAATGACGTTTTTGGACTTCCAGTGGTGGTGGTAGCTTCTGGCAGTTCCTAGGTGGCCACCACAGGCTGTATTAATGGACTCTGTGGGCCATAAGTTGGGAACCCTGTTGTAGACTGTGTCTGGAAGCCTGTTCATTGCAGTGCCTCTTGATGGTACACAAATGTAAGCTTTCGGGCGTTGCATCCAGGCAATACAGATTCTGCAGTTCGATCTTGCAATGGGTCATTCAGTTCAAGTTGCAAACAATTGCGCAGTTTAGCAGCTGAACAGCTTCAAAAACATTTGCAGCTAGTAGCGTAGTTACTTAGCATGGCCATTGTTTTTAGATGCAGATGTCTGTTAAGAAGTGGTGGTGCTCTGAACTGCTAAAAAAAATCCCTTGCTCTTGGCTATGTAGGGAATGTCTGAACTGCATGTGTGACATCCTCACCGTGTGAACTTTTCTGTTTTTCAGGATGATCCATCGTCAACAGCTAGTGCAGTTGGTCCTCCAGGAGCTGCAGGAGGCTGCTAATGATTTGGAGCTACCAGGACTAACTAGTGCAGTCCTAGAAGCTGAGAGGACTTTGTCTTCTTTTCCTCTGCCGAGATACTGTGGGAGGCAGGTCCATGATGAACTGGAAGTTGATCAGGTGGCAAAAAGTCTCTATCCAGAAGATGCTCCTAGACATATGCTGCCTTTGGTCTGCAAAGGGGAGAAGAACCGCCTTTTTGAGGCAGCCAGCATGCTTTTGTGGGGGAACACCAGCTTAAGCTTGGAGCTGCAGGCACGCACAGCAGTAGAGATGTTTCTTCACAAACAATACTACTTGAATGGCATGATTGACTCCAAGGTGATGCTCCGGGCTGCTCGCTGTTCACTTTGCACAGAAGAATCACCTGATATGATGAACTTGCCCTCGAATGTCCTAGAGGCTATTTTTGATGCTGACGTCAAAGCCACCTGTTGCCCTGGCAGCTATGCCAATGTGTGGCATGTATATGCCCTGGCATCAGTGCTCCAGTGCAAGATTTATTCCATTTACCCAATGAGCAACCTAAAAATCCGGCCATACTTTAACCGAGTGATCCTGCCCAGAAGGTCCAATTTGCAGGTCTTCACACTACACATTATGTGGTCAGGCCAGCAGATTTCTCCCCAGGTTTTCAAACCTCAGTATTTTGTGCCTGTCGTAGGCCTGGAAGAAGTAGAGCATACAGATCCCTCTCCAGAGCCTCCAGCGCAGCCAGTGAAGACCCTGGAGCTTCTAAACAAGGACCCTCAAGTTACTTATTCTAACCTACGCGTAAGGTACAGCATCACCAAAAGTACGTTCTATCGGTGGAAGCGCCAGTCTCAAGAGCACAGGCAGAAAGCAGCTGCGAGGTTTGCAGCCAAACAGTTCTTACAGTCTTGCTTCCAACAGGGCAATACTGTCCCTCTTCAGCATTTCCGACAAATGTTTCCAGAAATCTCTCGCTCCACATACTACGCCTGGAAGCATGAGATGCAAAACACACATAATGGTGAAGTTCCTTCCTTAGCTGAAGTTGTTTCTCCACACAGTCTTCATGCAGATAAACTAGAGAAGCGTCATGCTTTCACAGATCAGGATGCTGCAAAATCTGAAGGGGGCATGGGACCCAAAATCCCTCTCCTTAATGCCAGCCAAAATGGGACCTCCATGCAGGGAGCCAAGTCTTATCTAGAGCATTGTATTTCTATGAATACACTTGTGCCTTTCAGGAGCTTTAAGTGTATCTTTCCTGGCATCTCCAGGTCAACCTATTACAACTGGAGGAGAAAGGCAATGAAAGAAAATCCAAACTTCAAGCCAGCCCAGCCTTTTTCTATCAACCAGAATTCTCTTATGAATAGGAAACCATATCTGACACTGAAATCAGGAGACTTTCCTAGCAAGAAGAAGCTCAATGGCCACCATCCAGGGCTCAAAGTTTTCACGCGGCTTAAGCAATCTCTAGGCGCTTGTAAGAAGCAACTTCGCGATTTAGCCAGGAAACGTGTCTCTCAATGGAAAATGCCCTTCTGCAAGTTCCGTCTGCGTTACCCGGGTGTTTCTTCCTCAGTCTATTGGTTCTGGAAAAAAAGAAGCAGCAGCTGGATAGAAAAACATATTCTTTCTTCAAACAAAGCATCCCAGAACTTGCAGGAGGCTGCAGTAGAGACTAATGGGGAGGCAGAACTTGAGTTCCACTCAACACAGCAGGGGATGGCTGCTTTATTGCCTGGAGGTAAACAAGCACCCAAAGCATTCAACACCATGATGCCGGGTAATCAAAGGGTAGAAAGAGTCAACAATGACAACAACGACAGTGACATGTTTGTGATGGATGTAATAGCTACTGCGCAGTTCAAGGCCCGAGCAAAACTGTTTCTGCAACAACGCTTTCAGTCAAAGACCTTCCCAACATTCAAGGAGTTTAGATCCCACTTCCCCCGCACAGCACGCTCTACTTATTATATGTGGAAGCGTGCCCTGCACGATGGACTGACGCTAGTGAATGCCTAGTCTCACCAAGACACCCTGTCCAGTCTGTTCCTGGAAGCTGCTATTGTATCATTGGTGGGCCATAAACCCTCTAGATGTGATTATACTTTCCCTACTTTTGATCTTTGTTTTGTTGTATTTCTTACCTTGCTTTCCAGGGTTGAATATCAATCCTGCCCATTCTCAGAGTACTACTTTTGCTGTGGGGCAGACAGCACAAATTTTCCATTTTTTAAAGTGACTAGGCAAGAAGACTACTAATGGTGGTAGGAGAAATAGTATGTTTCTCAAGTGGTTCTCTGTTTTTCAGTGACTTTGAAATATGTATTTTTTTTAATATTTGCCTTTAAAAAATCCAGATCTGCAGTCTTTAGAGCTGTGAATGGGATCTAGACCCAGATATTTTGTTTTGAGTGTAGATTGCTGGTATCAACAATTCAATTCCTGGAAAATAAATGTCACACAGCTCCTAGAGTGTGTAATTGCAAGGCCTTCTCAATACAAGTGTGTGCTGCAAGTAGAAGATTAAAACCTTAATACAGTAATACCTCGGATAACGTTTACCTCTGATAACGCTAAAATCGCATAACGTTAAGTAATCTGGGGAGGAGAATTGGATCGAATAACGTTAAGGTCCTATGGGATGGATCAGATAACAACCGCTAAAGCCTGTGCGGTTATAATGTATCTCTATGGAGCTTTAACGTTATCCGATCCATCCCATAGGATTTTAACATGCATTGGATAACACGAAAAATCGGATAACACCAAGACTTGTGGAACCAAGTCTTAGTGTTATCCGAGGTATTACTGTAATGGAAATCAAGCTAAGTGCATTCTGATGGTGGGATGGATCTGTGTGATTAATTTCCCAAGAAGATCGTCTTGGAGAACATGGTTCCACTTCTGATATTGTGGAGCAACTCTGCATGTGCATAGTGTGGGAAGTGGTGGGGAAGAAGTAGATTGGAAGGACAGATTCTCAACTCTTCCCTTCTGAAAATGTGTGCAAAGATTTTCTAGGAGGTATATGTTGATATGATGTACGGTAAAACTGTGCAATCCAGTGGCAAACTGCTTAAACTTAAAAGGTGTTCCCAAGTACCCAACACGTGTTGGACTACAGTTCTCATCTTCCCAGCTGGTTTGGGGTGATGAGCATTATTAACTATAGCACATCAAAGAGATGCTTGATGGTGAAAGTTTGATGTAGCAGAAAGTGGGCAACTTTGAGCCTGAAATTCGTATGAGAAAGCTGTAGTTCTTCAAATGTTTTACTGGGGGAAACATCTATATAAAGTTAATGTGGTGTTTAGAATATCGTAATAAAATAACAATATGCATTCCAGAAAGGCATAGTCTACTACTGTATTTCTTAAATGTTCCTTTGTGTTGCAAACTGTTTGATTTGAGAGACTAAGCCATCTACAATACTTTATATGTGGGGTCTCTGAATATACTCAGAAGCAAAACAGTATGGATATTTTGATGCTCAAGTGGGACATGTGCCACATATTCATGCTTTAAATAGCTATGAGCATGAATCCACGGACACCCAGGATTCTTTGTAGCTATCAACACTCCAGTATGCACCATGCTTCTGCAGATGGGGGGAGGATAACTGATGTGCTTAAAGACCATTTAGGTATTCATAAGTCATGTAAATTTTCCCTTTAGACAGTTATAATTAATAAGTGCAGAAGTGTCCCTCTGTCTAGCAGCCCAATGGGAGTGCTACCTCCTTCCCCCCAGCACAGAGTTTACTCCACCCCTGTGCCCAGCAGCCTAATGGGAGCACTTCCTCCTTCCCCAGCACAGAGTTCACCCCACCCCTCTGCCCAGCAGCCCAATGGGAGTACTTCTTCCCCCAGCACAGAGTTCACCCTATCCCTTTGCCCAGCAGCCCAATGAGAGCGTTTCCTCCCTCCCCCCAGCACAGAGTTCACCCTTTCTATCAGCTCAATTGGAGCATTTCCTTCCCTGTTGCTGTGTGGCACTGTGGGGTAAATAAGTGTTTTTTGGGTTGCAGTTTGGGCACTCTGTCTCTAAAAGGTTTCCCATCACTGATCTACACATAACATTTTGAAGCAGAGTCTGTTGAGAACCAGAAGGTGGCACTCCAGCAATATAGGATTGACAAATGCAACTACTGTAGCTTTTAAACTTTGCCAGTGAGTGTTTCTAAGTGTAACAGTTCTTGTGATCAGAAATGTTCTTTAGCATTCCTTACACTACTAAGTTGGTTGCTCTTTGACATTTTCACATATCCAACAGAAAGTGAGTTAACACCAAAAAATGGGTTAAAGAAGGCATAGCCATGCGATCAATAAATAATGAAGGATAAATGCCACGATGCAATTGTAACTGTTTTTAGTTGCTGTTTAGTTGTGAGAGTTTCATTTTTTAGATTTATTTTGTAGTACCTCACTTAAATAACATAATGCATTCCCGGGATTGCTCTTTAAGCAAGTTTGCTCTTAAAGTGAAACACCATTGTAAGCGACTAATTGTGACTTCTGGCGGGATTATGAACCCCGATTTGGTTGTTCAGCGAGTTTTTGGTTGGTTTTAGTTGTTAAGCGAGGCGACCATTCAGAGAAAATCCTGCCCTTTAAGCAAGTTAGTTTTTAAATGAGGCACTCTTTATGCAAGGTTTTCCTGTACAGTCAACCCTCGCATAAAGAGCACTTCACTTAAAGAGTAAGTCGCTTAAAGAGCAAAATTTTCTCTGAATGTTCACTTCGCTTAACAAAGCCAACCAAAAACTCAACAAATTGGGGTTTGCAATCCCCCTCACCAGAAGTCACAACTGGTCACTTACAATGGTGTTTTACTTAAAGAGCAAACTCACTTAAAGCGCAATCCCGTGGAAGGCATTATGCTCTTTTAAGTGAGGTACTACAAAATAAATCTAAAAAATGAAACTCTCACAACTAAACAGCACCTAAAAACAGTTACAATTGCATCGTGGGATTTATCCTTCATTATTTATTGATCATATGGCTATGCCTTCTTTAACCCATTTTTTGGGTGTTAACTCACTTTCTGTTGGATATGTGAAAATGTCAAAGAGCAACCAACTTAGTAGTGTAAGGAATGCTAAAGAACATTTCTGATCACAAGAACTGTTACACTTAGAAACACTCACTGGCAAAGTTTGGGCCAAAAAAAATCACATTATGCTCTTTGCGCGAGGCATATGTATGTATCCATATTATATGTACGTATATGTATGTGTGCTTGGTAAGTGGATGGTTTTTGAAGGAAAGTGATTAGTCGGATATGTGTCAGGAGAATATTAAATCTAGTTTTGTGGGAATGGACTGTGTTGATAGAACTGTTCTGACTGGCTGGTATGCTGTGTCATTGTCAAGAAGATGTGGAAATAAGTAGAACTATCTATCTATATAAAGAACTCTGCTTAAGCTATAAAAAGAGAAGTAAAGCAAAATTGATTTCAGCTGTACCAAATTACCTGCTTGTAATTTGTTGTTGTTCAGTTACACAGTCCATTCCGACCCTTTGCTACCCTATGGACCATTGCCCTCCAGGCACCTCTGTCTTCCACCATCTTCCTCAGCGCCCGCCCCCCCAGCTCTGTGCACATTCCATCTACAATACCATCTAGCCATCTCATTTTTGGCCACCCCCTTCTTCTTTTGCCCTCCACCCTTCCCAGCATCAAGGCTTTCTCAAGCGAATCCTCTCATATTTGATGTCCAAAGTACTTTAGCTTCGTCTTTACTATTAGACCTTCTAAGGAGCAGTCAGGTTTGATTTCTTCTAAGATTGACCTATTTGTTCTCCTCGCTGTCCAGGGGACTCTCAAGAGTCTTCTCCAGCACCACAGTTCGAAAGTGTCTATTCTTCTGCGCTCAGCCTTCCTTATGGTCCAGTTCTCTATTCTATTGAAGCCTTTTATTCTTGGTTTTTCAAAGCCACTATTAATTTACTGTCATGAGATATTATGCCATGCACACAGTTGGCTAACACTGGGACATAAAGTCAGGGTTGTATCTCCAAAATAATAAAGGCTGTTCATGTTGCACAAAAGTGTTCCTATTCTTTTTTTTTTTTAAGGACAGGAATTCAGCTCATAGCGGTAGCAGTGCTTTAGTAGTCATGGAAAGGAAATAGCAGATTTTTGCTGGTTTGGCAAAAAGTATGTTACAGAAGAAACCTAATTCAACTATATGTTTAATAGCAACCCTAACCATAGCTAAAGGGGGTTGGGGGTGGATGTAGTTTGGTGACGGCACATACCAGGCACAGAAAAGTAACACAAGCCCGGTAGACTCCCAGTATGACATTGCTTGTTTGCTCTTTGGTCTGTTGCCATCCATGTTCTGTTGCTCCCTTGTGTCCTATGTTGTGAATCACGATGCTAGTCCCTCTGTACTTTAAGTTACTTACAGAAATGTAATAGCACATTTCTGTAATCCTCATTACAGAAAGTATGTGGAACAAAAAAAAAAAAAGCAGTGAAGACCGGGAATGAAAAGTGTGCTCCTGGCATGCTGGGAGAGGGGAAAAAGAACTCTGATATCATTCCAGGTTCAGAGAGTGTGATAAGTATTTATGGACTGCCATAGCAAGATGATGTTTAGTTACTTCTCGTGGCTCTCACTCCAGATGGGAGTAATCAGTCCTTTGGGAAACAGCAACAAGCTAGAATTCTGAGGAATTCCACATTTACCACAATTTGCAAATGTATCAATATCACTTTTGTGAGAAAGTAACATCATTCCGCATGCTGCCACATGACCACGGAAATGTTTGCAGATGCAGACAGCATTGGCTGTTTGGCTTGGCTGTAAACGGAAATGGCACTGCATCCGTGAGTCAGGCACCAGTGGCTTTCAAGAAAGGGCAATCTTTACCTTTCAGTGGAGACAAATACAGGGGATCAAGTGTGGGGGTTTTCTCTCTCAGTGTAGAGAAAACTGCAAGCATTGTAGAAGACCTTGAGAGTCAATAAATTCTGCACTGCTTGTGGCAAAGTTACAGTGCAAGTAGAGTGAAAGGTTTTATAGCAAAAATACGAGTACATGGGCAAATATCTGGGATTCATTGGAAAGGAGGATGTAACAGCACTAGGAGAAAGGCTGCCTTTGGCTGTTACTAAGAACGCTGCTTGCTATCCAGTCTCTGAGGCGACATGCATCAAGGGAGTAATTGGAGTAATTAGATTCCAGTGACTTCTTTGTAGGTGAAATCCTTGAGGAAGGAAACTGGTAATTGCTCCAGAATGATTATCCATGTCTGTAAACTATGTGCTGGAGGCTCTGTAAATCCATCTCTTTGCAGTAGTGGCAGAATTACTGCTATAATAATGTTTTCTAGATTCCCTTGTTAACTATTTCTGAATTTTATTTCAATTAAACCAAGTGAGGCTAAAACAAGAGACTCTTGTCAACAGAAGCATCTCTGTTGACCCCATTGGTACAAACTTCAGCTCTTGGTCGTTTTGGGTACGCTCACTTGCTAAAGGCTTGGGTGGATGAAGCATTATGCATCAAGGGATAGAATATGATAAATCTAATTTCCCCAGGAAAAAATGCTGGCTGGCAGTATTTGATGTTTCCGCCAAGGCACAGATGCCTTGATGTACATTTTAAAGGAATTTGTGTCTTAAATTTTGGACACAGACTTTTTTTATGGCCCTGTACTTTAAGTAGCAGTTGAGAGTAGAACACTATTTTCTATAGTAATGTTTTAAAAACAAAATAAATGTTGGATATTTGTGCCCTCAGATACTGCTACGTATCGGGGACCTTTGGTTTAAGAGGAGATGCTCAGCTGTGAGCTTCGGGAAAATGCTGCTAGTAGCAAAATAATTTTATATTCTGTTAAATATACCACCAAGCAGTCTTTGGAAAATTATTTTTTGAAAGAAACTCATTCTTGCTACTCCTAGTGTTTTCAAAATAGATTTCTAATTTTTTTTAAAGCAACATAACATTACTTTCAATGTTTACTGAGGGGTAGGGGAATATTCAGGCATGATAAAATATTAAGGTAAAAATCTTGCTATAATATCTGTATAACAAATGTTAATTCATTGCCATTTACTAAGTTACTTTTGAAATATGACTTCCCCACAACTTTGTCACCCTCAGCCACCCCATAACTTGTTATGGGTAGTGATTTTACTTGTAGCTCATTACTTAACTGGGCAGGCTCCAGACCAGAGGATGGCGGTTGACAGAGGAGCTTTACGTGCTGTGCTCTAAGGCCTTCACTAGGAGCTCAAGTGTGCATCAGTGTTTAAAAAGAAATCTGTATCAGTCAGTAGATAGTGCATGGCTAAGTACAGAAAGATTTATAGTGTTTTCTCCCTCACATTTGCACACAGAATTATTTACCATTCTTGCCAACCTATTCCTCTTAATCATTGACATCTACCGTTATTTCGTTAACTTTTTCTGCCTTCCACCATGAAAGTCAAGACCATACATAAGTTCTCTCAGACCATCTCCTATCCATGTACTGATTGTACCTAGATTATTTAGAGGGACAGCCGTGGCAATTATTTTTCAGTTATTTTTAAGAACTTGATGACTGGAAGGTCAGTAGTGCAAGACAGAGTGCTGCACGACAGAATGAGTTCCCATCTCTGTCCCAGTTACTGCTAACCTAGCTGTTTGAAAGCAAGTACTGTAATTGCAAGTAGATAAGTAGGGACCACTTTGGTGGGAAGGTAAACAGTGTTCCATGCACCGTGTCTAGTCATGTCTGCCACATGTCCACAGAAATGTCTGCAGATGCAGACAACACTGACTTTGGCTATAAACAGATGAGCACTGCACCCTAGAGTTGGATATGACCTTTACTTTTAGATGATTTAGGTTTAAGAAGGGAGCTATAGTCAGTCCTTCAGTCTATGCATTTGGGTACCTTTGAATCCTCAATGTAGTTTTTGTCAAATCTACTGAGAAATAACCTCTAGTGAATTAAATCCACACAATAGTACTGTTCTCAGTTCTGGGCTTTTGTTGTTGATTTGAACTTAAATTTCATGGATCATCCCCATCTTTTCATCTACAGGAAGAGGGTAATTGTCACTGAGTTATCCCAGTACATACCTGCTTTTCACTAAACCAGTGGTGCCCAAACTAAGGCCCGGGGCCCAGGTGCGGCCCCCGACACCAATTCACCTGGCCCGCGAAGCCCTTGTCACTCCTGGAAGTGGAAGTAAAACATGTCCGTACAGAAGCACATTTTACTTCTGCTTCCAGGAGCGACAAGGGCTGCGTGGGCTGGATAAATTGGTGTCGGGGGCCACACCCAACCCCAGGGCATTAGTGACCAGCTCCCTGAACCACATGATCAGCCCATGGCCCAAAAAGTTTGGGCACCCCTGCACTAAACAATAGTCTGCTGTTAATTGTACATGGGTGCTGGTACAATAATTTTGGTTTATCCACCTTGCTTATTGGAAAAATGAAAATGCAACATTTTTCAGTATTCTGGGTCACTGTTCTCTCTTTCATTATAAAATCCCTATAGATAAGCATTTTGCAAAAAATGGTGGAAGCCAATGACAGCTGGTATCCCAGTGATATTACTAGACATTACTTTCAACAAGGAAATGTTGCTGCTTCTAATGACTCTCAGCTCCTGTGGGAGACATGGAAAAAGACTAAAGGAAAGTGGAGAATGGCTGTTGTACAGAAGCAAAGCAGCTTATGACTACTGCTCCCCCTGAAAAGCACAGAACAGCTTGGTTCAATATGGTACTGTGATCGCCATGCTGAACAACAATGCAGTACAGCTGGGTGGTGACGTAAAACCCCTGAAACCTGAGACTATTCATCCTAGTTTGACACTGTTGATACCAGTTTCAGACTCGTGTCATGTGGGCAGAAGGAAAAGTGCTGGTATAGGTGCAAAATAAATTGAATGAATACTTTGGGTGGATGAGTTCTGAATCTGTATGGGCAAGGTCTTATGACAGTGGGCAAAAGGAGAAGGCTACCTGGCCAATTGTCCTGGTCTACCCCATAAGATTTTGGCCTGTAAGACTGCAGTTTGTTTATAATTTTCTACTTAATAGTTCTTTGCCCTCTTGGGAAAAAAGTCAGGACAGTTTTGCTACCTTATTGCAAAAACAAAGCCCAGTTGTAAATTTCAGCCAGTGTTTGCCATGATTGGTCAGTTATTTTTCAGGCAAAGATCAGACCTTCAGTATGGGGACTGTCTATTAACAAGTCTGGAGACCGTTTAAGATGTTGTACTAGCCAATTTGGCATACAGTATTGACTTTGTCTACTTAGGACAGCCCTTTAAACTATTTTTAGACTTACTAATAGTAGAGGTTTGGATAAATCTTAATAGTGTTTTACAGTAATCTTTCTATTGTTCTACAAAGTCTTTTGAAATGATCTAACAAAATATTCTTCTTGGTCTGTGAATGGGAAGGTTAAAGATGTCAGTTAAAGACTTAGCTACTTTTCTAGCACTGTTGAATCCTGCTTGGATTCTTATGAATTGATTTAATCTAAGATGATAAAAGGGGCTTTCTCTTATTGGCAATTAAGACGTACAAAATAGGTTTTAGAAGAGGTGAGTTATCAAGTCATTGCAATACTCAATAAATCCATTTACCGGTACTTCAGTAACGTAAGCAAGATGAGCTTTGTTAGAGAACTGAGACCCTTATATGATCAGAGAAGTATGATTGCCAGTAGGCACCTAAAGGTGCTGTATGACACAGTTCAATTTATCAAAACATGAAGAGATTTACAATTTTTTGTGCCTTTACTGAGTCTACATGGCACATTCATGTTATTCCCTTTGCAGGCTGTTCTTCTGCCTTCCCTTCTTAGTGAATATTCCTATTTTTTTGTGTGTGAATTTGCAGATCTATACCTAAATTTGTTACTTGAATACAAGTAGTCCAATGCAGGTTCCTCTACAATTCAATACTGAGGCTTCCCTGTTTTACCATCAGAAATCTGGAGGGGAAGATACAGGGATTATTCTGGGGCAGTGAAGATTAAAATTGGGAATAAAATGTGACAGTTGCTGGTTTTGATCTTTCTTTACTTCCTCTTTTACCGTAGACACAGAGTGTCGATACTGGTTTGGATAACCCCTTAATTGTAAAATGTTTTCAATGTATTTAGAAATGTGGTATGAAGTGTCCACTTTACTTTTGGCAAGACATTTTTGTGGAGTGGAGAAACATAAATCTGCTTTTTAGAATTTGAGTCTTGCCAGATTTGCAAGCATAACAAATACTGAAGTTCAAAGTGTACTTGTTTTTAAAGCTACTGTATATATCTTGCTAAAGTAATTCTGAGTTAATCTGGATTGGAGGTGACTCACAAACCCTGTTTATAGGTAACGCAGAGGCCTGCATACTGCACAATGGTGTCTTGGTCCCAGCTCCTGCCAACCTAGCAGTTCAAAGGCAAGAAATCGAAAGTAGATAAATAGGTATCCAAAAACTTTGAGAATGGCTTCTTCACATCCATTTATTTAGGCGTCACAATTTTTTGGGGGGTGGGGGGAGCCTGCCGTGTGTTTCTAATTGGCATGGCACTAGTACATATACATATATTAATTAAAAAGACATCCAACATGTCCTTTAGGTATCTGTGGAATGTAGTGTCGTTTGCTTTATTTACACTGCTAGAGCCAAGAGCCAAGTTGATTAACTCATATATATTCAAAGCCACGCAAATCCTATCACCAGAACTGGTTCCTGCTGTTCCTGAGATCTCAGTGGCCATTATAGTCATGAACCCTGTTCATACATCTCTCTTGCTGCCATATTCTGTGAGCTTTTTCTGGCTATTTAATGGAAATTCAGTACAAGGGGTGGACTGAGCTGTCAGAAATGCTGGGAGATGAAAAAGCACATACTGTAGTAGTCCAAAGAAGCATAATTCTTCCAGCCAATCATTTGAAGTCCCATAGAATTACCTGTACAAGTACCTTTTCTCTTCTGTTCTAGAGGAGAGACTGGACCCAGAGCTTATTTAGACTGTTGAGTGTATTGTTTTAACACTGCTTTTAACTGGCCCTCATGATAACAATACCCATCGAATAGGCTTCTGTTGGCACAAATGGGAGGGAAATGATGCTGGAAATCCCAATAAGCGTTTCTTCTTCTGTGTCTATGCCAAACATGAAACTGCCAAAATGAAGGTATCTTTTGGTGAGTTCATTCTGCAGTTCCTTTCACCTGACCTAGTGTGAGAAAGATTAGCTGGCAACACAAGGTTATCAAGGTACAGCCAAGTGTGGTTCAAAAATGCCACAATATTTGAGGAGGCTCTTTCTGTGTAACCCCCAATAAGCGGTAAAAACATGTTGCTGAGGGCCAGAAATCATTCCAAAGGATGTTTTTGATGGCAGTGAGGGCTGCAACACAGAAGGGCCAAGAATCAAAATACTGCTTTGTGTTGCACTGAATTTAGGCCATCTCCCCAACCATTCTATTTACATGCCATGTTCTTCCCAATAAAGCTCCCCCCCCAGCAGCTTATATTAAAGTCAAATTAAAGACAATTAAATAATACAGTAAATGATTAAAAATAATTAAGCATGCTATGTATTAACACTGTTAGGACATTTTTCTTTTGTGGGGTATTGTACAAAGATTGCTGCCCAGTGGAATAGTACAACTTTAAGGCCCTGCAAGTGTTTTAAACCCAGGTGTACATAATAGAGCCACAGACTGATTGCCTGGCTGTGCATGCCTCGTCCACGTGCTCCTGAAACAGCCCAGCTATGGCTGATTAGAGAATCTGCCCAGCAACACCAGGGTATAACTGTGGCCCTCTGGGAAGGGTCTATTGTGGAGGTTATCATACTGAAGAGAAGGACTGAGAGACACTGCTGAAGGAGGTCCGGCTGTTGATGAGAGTTTTCTTCAACTGAGAAGGAAGAACTGCTGAAGATTACCAAGACTCTGTGCATGCTCTTGGGATTGGAGCCAACAGAGGAATCCAAGCTGTGTACCAACTGGGGGGCTTGGAGAGAGAAAGAGACTGTTGTATATAGACCTGTGTATGTCTGTCTTCCCCTCACTGTTAAGTAAAGTGCACCTTTCACTGAAGGCATATGTGTGTGTGTTGTTGCACCTAAAAGCTTTTGCTGCGTAACAGCTTAAAAGTGCTACTCTGCTATCGAGACACACATATCGCTAGGGGAATCCCTGACAAACACCATTGGCAAAATTCAATGGAACACTTACGTTAGCATAAATGAAAAAATATAAATGTCAATGACACATTGCCAATAGCTAAGAATTCAGTGCTTTGCGTTTCCCAAACTGTTCCACAGAACACTGGTGGACTTAAATTCCCAGAAGCCTAAGTCAGTACATTGGCTGATCAGTGCTTTGGGGAACTGACTTAGGCTTCCAGAATGCAGCTGCTCGGGTTGTGATGGGGTGCGGGCGTTATGCTTGTGCCTCACTACTGCTCTGAGAGCTGCACTGGCTCCCAGTATGCCTCCGAGTGCAATTCAAGGTGCTGGTTATTACCTTTAAAGCCCTACATGGTAGTGGGTCAGAATACTTAAAAGACCGCGTCACCCCAAGAACATCTGTCTGTCCCACCAGAGCCATCAGCTAGAGCCATCAGCTAGAGAGGTTCGTCTCTCTAGCACTAGAAGGAGAGCCTTTTCTGTGTCCACTCCAGTCCTATGGAACCTCCTGCCAAGTGAGTTGCATCTCCAGACAGAGCAGCTGCTCTTCCGAAAGTGGGTGAAGACCTGGCTGGTGGGACATGTGTGGGGTGCAAGCCAGATGGTCAGTTCGGCCGGCTGGCTCTTTTAAATAACCCCCGCCTCTCTCTCTGTTGTCTTAACTTTTTCATCCTTTTAACTTTTTTAAAAATCTTTTTAAACCTTTTTATGTAATTAATGTGTTTTTAACTGTGTTTAATTTTGTAAGCTGCAGAGTCTTTGGATGAGGGCAGGATATAAATGTGATTAATACATAAATAAATTGAAGTCCAAAACCCAAAGATTTTGAAACATTGATATTGTGCAACTAGAAGTACAATTAGCAACTTTTTAAATAGTAGAAATTTACCTCTGAGATTTACTGTTGGACTTATGCCAGGAGGCAAAAGTAATAGGATTCTGGCTATCGAATAAAAATAGTTGAAAACCAATTTACATGACAATTTGGAAAAAGAAAGGACGACTCCTTTTAAAACCCTTTGCTTTGTGAAAACCAATCTGAACAGAAATGTCTTTGCCTGCTGATGGAAGGACAGCACTAAGAAGGCCTGTCTAGTCTTTTGTGGAAGAGACTTCCATAGCCTGGGATCAGCCACCTTTCCCCCTCATGATAATGATGTATCTTAGGTAGATCCTTGTCAACTTTAAGGATGGTTTGATACAGCAGGAAAAGACTTCTCTTCAGGGGTGGCTATATTTTCTTTCAGAGGACTTCTGTCCCACCTTCAGAACTGCTATCAGACACCGATTTCCTGTAATGGCTGGAGGTAGTTGTAGATCTCAGAGGGGGCTGGTTTAAACTCTGCACTTTTATGATTGTGCCATGGGAGAGATGGGAGGGAGTTTTGAGAATCACATTGTGTGTCCCCCAGACATTGTTGCGGGTAAATTTGCTATATCTTGTGGAGGATCATAATTTTGTCAGGAAGTTGAGAATTCATGCTCAAGGGCAGGGGTGATCAAAGTGCCAACCTCCATATGTTTTGGGATTGCAATTCCCACAGCCCAAGGTAGCAGAGGCAATGGTAAGGAATGCTGGCAGCAGCAGCTCAACAACATCTGGAGTGATGCATTCTGCCTACTTGTGAGACTAATTCACAGATGTATATCACTTAGTTATTGCACTATAAAATAAAAATATATGAACAAACCATCAAAGATCAGGCACCACATTTACAGCATCTGCATCACCCCCAGCATGCTGATGTTCAATAGAGAGAAGTATCCTATTAAGTTACTAGTCCTCAAGAGCTATACAATCAAATTATTGGAAACCTGCTGTTAAACAATCCATTATACTAGGGATTGGGACTGTTTTAAATTTGTTTATTTCTTGTCAGCACAGTAAGAGTTTCAGTGTGATAGGGATAAATTGCATGTTATGTGCCTCCCCCCTAGACTCCACTCAGAGCCCTGATGGGGCAATTGCAATGGTTAAACTGCTGTACTGCAGCTAGAACATTGTGAGTTTGATCCTGAAGGAATCAAGGTTGACTTAGCCTTATATCCTTCCGAGGTCGGAAAAATGAGTACCCAGGATGTTGAGGGCAAAATGCTAATTACTCATAAACCACCCAGAGAATGCACTACGTGTAATTGCTATTGTTATTATACTAGCCAGGAAACACAGTCCCTAAGGTTGCTTGGACAAATTCATAATGAAAAAGCCACTTTTTAAATGAACTGACTTGAGATTTTTTTAAAAAAAAATCAATAAAATCAAATCAGATAAATAAAACAGTATGAAACTTAATTAAGATAAATTGTAGGCATTGTACAGTCTGAGCTGGATTGCCACCTGAAAACTATATTAAAAAGTGATCAGTTTATAAGTTTCCTTAAACATAAATAAAATAGCCAGAGAGGTTTTGAAGGAAACAAGATATTTTATCAGCAAAATCAATCATAACGTAACATGTGCATATGTGGTGCTTGGTACCATGTAGTTCCAACACCCCCAATTAACAATTCAATCAGACTTATAAACTTTTGGACAAACTATACACACGTGTTCTCAGCCCAGGTAGGGCCAATGGGTGGAAGGTGTTTCATATTTTATCTTGACATTACATAATTTTCAAAATGTTCAGAAATGCACCATCATGCAAGTCTCCTCCACTTAGATAAATGACTCAGTACTTTTTGTGTAACTGTCTTCTCATAAAATTGTTTTCTCCAGGCCACACTATAAATTAGCACAATTAATTAAAGTAGTTATGCAAGCTTCATTGTGATCTCTAACTGCATACAGTTGTACCTCTCTTAAAGAGCATAATGTGTTCCACAGGATTGCTCTTTAAGCGAGTTTGCTCTTTAAGTGAAACACCATTGCAAATGACCAATTGGGGTGGTGGTGAACCCCGATTTATTTGTTAAGTGAGTTTTTGGTTGGTTTTATTTGTTATGTGAAGCAAACATTCAGAGAAAATTCTGCTCTTTAAGCGAGTTACTCTTTAAGCGAGGCGATCTTTATGTGAGGTTTGACTGTACTTATTTTGTTAAGGGAAGATGTTAATAAATTAAAATAGCTATTTCTGAGGTCACAGGATCACATGTGTACACTACACGTGCTGGGTGACTGCATGAATCAGATTAAATCAGCATGGGATAAAACATCCTGTGGGGACTAGAAGTGCCAACAGCACATCTGACCCCCTAAATTACAGCTGTCATCCTGGTATGTCAGATAACCCTCTCTTCCTTGTCCTAGGCACCATTTGTCTTCTTCCTTGTTTCACTGGAAAGAGGCCATGTTTTATCAGCCTGTCCCGGGGGAGAAGGGCAAAGATGGTTTCCTAGTGTTAATGCTCACTTGTGGGTGTTTTTTTATTTATTGAGGTAGTTTGTAACTGAGTGGAGTCTAATTGGGGGGAGGGGGAGACATAACATGCAATTTATCCCTCTCACACAGAAACTCTCACTGAGCTGACAAGAAAGAGATGAATTTCCACCAGTACCAGCTGCTCCTCTCATTGCCGTCTGAGTTGGCCCAATAAATCTCTCTTTCAATGTGTAGAATAAGATTTAGTTCAAGTATCACCTGTGAATTCCCTCGCAGGATGGCACTTAAAAGCACATACTGCAGCAAAACTGGAAATGTAAACAGTATATAGAGATGAAAAGGCAGAAATTTGTGAGGGGTAAGAAAAGAGGTGGGGTTTCTCTCATGCATTTTGTGTCCCTGCTTGCCTGTCTCTGATTTAGCAGCTGTTTTGAGCCATCAGCTTAGCTAAATTATGTTTCACCTGGATTTCTCAGGCTAATTAAAACAGCCAGACTAAGTAACACGGACCAAGAGAAAAGAAGTTTCTAACCCCAATTCACAGCTCCACAATTCTTGGGACAGAAAGAAACCAGACCCCTCAGCTTGTCCCTCTCCTCTCTTATTTCATGAACAAATACAGCAATGAGCGTGGGTGAGCTATACATAGACGATGCTTTCCTGAAGCTGGACATGGTTTAAGAGTCCTCCTATTACATTTTTGTACACAGCTGTTCAGAGTCTTAACCTAGGCATTCAGTTTTCATTTCAACATCTACAGAAATGCAGAAGTTGGGGCTAGTCTGCCTAGCTGCTAGAACAGGGGTGCCCAAACTATGGCCTGTGGGCCAGATCCAGCCCATGGCGCCTAATAACCCAGCCCATGTCACCTGCACTGCTCTCGGAAGTGGAAGTTAAATATGCCCACACATGCACAAAACGCTGCTATAAATGTACCCACAGCTTTCATAAACATGTTTATGGCAGCTGCGGGTGCATTTACAGCAGTGTTTTGCGCATGTGCGGGCATGTTTAACTCCCACTTCCTGTGAGAGGAACCACATGACTGGCCCGTGGCCCAAAAAGTTTGGGCGCCCCTGCACTAGAGTTTTGGGATAACACATGCTCCAGTACAAGACTGGACATGTCAATAAACATTTAGCTAGAGAGTTACTGAAAATGGGATTTCTAGGGGAAAGGTTGTAAATAAAATCACCACTTTATGTTTTATATAAATCTATAACAGCTGCATATACAAATCTAAATGGTCCTTTTCATAAATACAAGTAGAAAATTTGATCGGTGTTGAAAGGAAAAACAATGAAAAACATTTTTTACCCTCCTAACTGATCTAGCCCTACAACGATCAGCTGATGGGGGGAATAATTACACTGTCCTTGCCCCTCTGCAGAGGAACAGGGCAAGTATTTAATGGCAATGTCTGATATGATGAAGGGGCTCATTACCAGGATGTTTAACTAGAAGCAGCCTTTCCCAGATGTTGGGAATGGTGTATATCTGAGCACTGCAAAAATGTAAAAAACCCCTGATCAAGGTTCAAAAAGAGTAATCAAGGAGAGTTTGGAGCACACCAGTATCCATAACATGTAGTTGATTGTCAAAGGAGTAACCCCTGTGAGCTCCAAAGAGTTAGCAGTGTATGGAGTATAAAACAAAACAGCAACAGCACAAAACAAGTAGAGAAATTAGCCCAGTCACATCACTGCAGTCTCTTCCTTGGTTTCCCCTACACAAACTAGCACTTGGAATAATAAAATCACTCTAGAAACTTAGAAAAGTAGGAAAAAGGAGTCCTTGCTTATAGTTACTATTTATAGTTACAGTTAGAAAAATTATAAAGAGTAACTATAAGTAAAGACACCTTTTCCTACTTTTCTAAAAATAAATAAATAGGTACAGTCAGAGGAATTGGGGTACAGAGAAAGCGTTGTCTCAAAGATTGTATGATTTTTGAAGCACAGTCGGGTATACCCCAGGCAATGATAACTTTGTGCCAGCTAATCTTTCTCACACTAGGTAAGTAACTATGGAATGAATTCACCAAAAGGTGACTTCATTTTGGCAGTTTAACATATGGCCTAGATGTGGATGAAGAAGTCAGAAGAATTTTTAAAAAGTAGGGTGGAAATGGAATTGTCCAGCATGTGGAAAGAAACTCCATGCTTGTTGCTTAGTCAGAGGTGAGAGAAAAAAGGAAGTACAGTATCAGCAAAGCACAGAACAAACAGAAAGAGGGATGGGGGTTTGCTTCAAATACCTGAGGTGGGAAAAAACCTTTACCAATCAAGTTAGTAGCAAAGCTCAATCACATTAAGTTGTAAAACTCTCTCCACTGATACTCAACAATCCTAACAATCTGAGCTTCCATTGATAAGGCCTGGTCAAGGAACACCCCTGTGCCTAGGGTTACCATATCTCAGATATGGTAACCCTACGCTGTTCCTCAATCCTGGTCATTTGGGGGAGGGTACCCTGATTCTTCTTCTGTGTCTAGGCCAAACTTGAAACTGCCAAAATGAAGACACCTTTTGGTGAGTTCATTCTGCAGTTTCCTTCACCTGATTTAGTGTGAGAAAGATTACCCGGCAACGGTTGCTATTTCCAGGGTACACCCGATTGTGGTTCACAAATACCACAATCTTTGAGGAAGCTCTTTCTGTGTACCCCATCCCCATTTAGACTAGACCAGTGATGGCGAACCTTGGCACTCCAGCCGCTCTTGAACTTCAATTCCCAGAAGCCCTGATCAGCAGGAGGATTGACTTGGGCTTTTGGTAATTGAAGTCCAACAACACCTGGAGTGCTAAGGTTTGCCATCACAGGACTAGGCAAGGAACACCATTTAGACTAGGCAAAGAACTCTCCAGCCAGTCAGTTTGGTCACCCATCAGGAGAACCTACTTCCTGAGGATGGAGCATGTTGGCCCTTATCTAGTCTATACATGTGGATACAGCCAGCAACTCAATGCTGAGTGTTGGGCGGCAGTAAATAACCTGACTCCCTAAAGGGGCCAACAACTATGGGTGGATGAGCCCCTTTAGGTGGGGTGATGGTCCTCTCAGTGGAGGAAATACAAAATGAGCAAAGGAGGAACTCTGATTCCCAATGGTCATGGAGGTGGAAGAGCCCATGCCAGATGGACTGGCTGTGAAGGTGCACCTTACTAATATCCTCAAGGCTGCGGCAGTCCGTTGAAGTTCCAGTGTTAAATCCTGCATGTTTCATTTCATATATGCTGCAGGAGATGGCTCTGTGATCATAGTGTGTGGGTCACTTCATGGCAAGCTGGGATCCACCTTAAGCAAATTCATGGCTGTGTCACTTTTCCTGCTTCAGGAAAAAATGCATTCTTGGATAGGCGTTGCAGCCAAAGGCAAGGAGTGTTTATATGAAGTCTGTTGTGTAGTTACCAGAGATTGGTGTGCTGCTTGGAGAGCAGAGCCAATGGGGGTTGACTGCAAACTGGCATGGGTGGGTGTGTTTCAAGTCCTCCCACTACTATGCCAACAAGAACAAGTCAAGGATCATCACAGCTTTCTGAGGACAAGCTAGTACATTTTCAACTTTTGGGTTGAGGTGGTAAAAGCTGACTAAGGGAAGGTGTAAAGAGGGTTGTAAAACCATGATCTGGGAAATAGTGGTGGGGATACGACTATTTTTGGTATGTCTCTGAATTTCCCATAATACTAAAAAGTGAAGCTGTCCAATAAAATTAATTGGCAGTAGATTCAGGACAGATAAAAGACATTACTTCTTCATGTAACACAAGGGTTTTCCTGCCCTTCTACAGTTAATTAAGAGAGTCAGCAACCTGGCAGTCTCCTTAATGGCTGTTTTTAAAGGATTTGGGGAGAGGTGTGAAATGCCTCTTACCAGCCCTTACTTACACACACATTTAGTGCTGATTTCCAGGGTCAATATATTCAAGCTTAGAGCAACACTAAAGATATAAAACAATCCTAATGCAGCTGTATTTTTTATTTCATGTCACCTGCCTCAGGGAGCTTTCTGAAATTAAAGGTGAGATTAAATATATATAATGGAATTCATTTTAAAAAGTTGACTCCTCGACTCAAACATTTTAAAGGAGGATTAGGCAAATTAATAAATGATCTTTCTGTTAAAAGGTGTTTGCTCTGATAGCAAAATAGAATACTTTTGCTATTCTGCAGAACCTTCCCCCTCTGACCCATTTTTTTTGTGATAAGGAAAGATGAGCAAAATAGTGGGAATCAGAAGATGATGGCTGTACATGGAGTTCTTCTTTTGTTGCCCTGTTCCTCATATGCTTACTAGGCTTCTTCATTATGCATCGGGGAGACTGAAGGGTGGGGAGTGGGGTGGTATTTTATCACCCAAGACAATCTAAAGGTTAGCAGACTCTCATCCCTGTCAAGTTTGGGTTTGGAATGTCTGCATGTGGAAATAGGAGCCCAGCGGGTATAGTGTTGGTTTACATGGCTCATTTCAATCCAACATTCTCCTTCCTGGAGCAGATGGGTTTTGTTGGTGTGGCTGCTCTGGAATCCTCCAGGCTATTGGGGCTTCAGTGTTCATGTGGGTGTGGCACTGCCTGGTGTGTCTTCATACTTCATGGAAGCCATAACATTTTATGGGGCTGTCCCAACTACTAGGGTTGCCATATGTTCCGGAAAACCGGGATTGTCCCAGATTCAAGGTCGGAAAAATTGTCCCAGACAGTTCAATAAAAATCATGTTAAAGTCCTGGATTTTTAACTTACTGACTGTGTATTATAACACACCATTAAAATAAATTTGAACTCTCACCATCAAGTAAGAAATTTCCTGCCACGTTGGAGTTGGAGTATACTTAGAGACAAATCTTAATGTCCTCACCTCATATCACCGCCCAATAAGTGTGACCAATGTGTTTCCTGGGACTGAAGACATTAAGAGTTGACCATGACACGACTTCTCAGAAGTACAACAGATCATCTTATAGTAAGAATTAACTGTTGTAAGTAAACTCATTTATATATTGATATATTTAATCTGGAAGTGTTTTATAGCTGTCATTATGTTATGTTTGTTTTTAAAAAGGCTATTTTGTAGATAACCCACCCGTGTTTGTCAAGTATACTTCTGTCCCAGTTTTGTGGGAGAGAATTATGGCGACTCTAGTCCCAAAGCGTCATTGCCTACATGCACTGCAGGATTACTTACTGGACCTTTTTTTTTGGTGGCACAGAGAGGTGTTTTGAGGGTGGAGGATGTCATCACCACCCCTTTCTCATGATCAGATCACTGCCTTCTACAATTCAGGTGGAGTTGACATCCCACGCCTTATAGGCTGATGGATCCTATTGGTTTCCAGAAGGCCTTAGGAGGGTTTCTGAACACATTGGCCTATGTCCAATGTATCAATATACATGGAGACTGCCAGAACAGAGGATGCTATACCTAAACGTTACATCTGGCTCAGAGCTCGCCCTGTTCTGTACTTTAGCAATAACTTCAGCGTTCTGAAGTGTCCTAGGAAGCAGCTAGAGAGCAAATGGAGGAAAGCTTCCATGGATGACAACCTGGCTAGGGTTAAAAGCAGTAGTGGGCAGCAAAAAAATTTGCTACCACACTGTGGGCGGACCCTATGTCATGGGGTGGGGGCTACGCCATGGGCGGAGCCTATGCCGTGGGTGATCTACTCATACCTGCCATATGGCCATGTATACATCTGTAAATACAGGCAGCACTGGCTATTTGGCTGTAAATGGATATGAGCACTGAACTCTAGAGTCGGATATGACTGGCTTTTGAGCAAGGGAGACCTTGAACCACTTGCAGAGACAAAACCTGATGGGGCTACCTCCCCTGCCCAAAGGCCACCCAATTTCACCACCACCCTTCCCAGATGCCACCCAATTTTGCTACCCCCGTCCCTTCCCGTGTGTGTGTGTGTGTGTGTGTGTGTGTGTGTGTGTGTGTGTGTGTGTGTGTGTGTGTGTGTGTGTGTGTGTGTGTGTGTGTGTGTGAACCTGTTGCCCATCACTGGTTAAAAGGTGCTCTAGAAATTATGTTAGTGCTCTGAAAATGGCAAGTAGGTAATACAATATAGACAATATTGCTGGCTCCAATTAAAAAACAAACAAACCACAGGAGTTCTTTAAAGTTGCCAGGGAGCTTCTTGGAGTTGTGCAGCAGAAAAATATTAACACCTACAATCAGATAGCATTGCACTTCAGGAATAAAATTGATGTCATCCGGAGGGACTGAGGGCCAATGTACTGTCTGGAGCTGTGGTGGCTCTGTGGATAAAAAGCTCGCCTTTTTAGCTAGAAGGCCCGCAAGTCGGCAGTTCAAGACCTGGGTACTGCATGATGGATTGAGCGCCTGTCTCTGTCACAGCTCTTGGGGACACGAAAGGAGCCTCATTCAGGCATTCCCTGAGTGGAGTTTCTCCAGCAAAAAACCTTTCAACCCAGAATAATTTCTGACATGAAATTATTGCTATTATTGTCTGGTTCATGTTTGTTGGATCAATTTCAGCCAATGACATCTCAAGAAACCTCTAGGACCCTTTCTGGCTGCAAGGCCACCAGCTCTCTACTAGAACCTTGCCCATCCTGATTTTTTTAAAGGTACCAATGAGAGTTTGAGAGGGTGGGTGACAGAAATAGTCAACACTGCTTTGTGGATGGGTTATTTACCACTCTGACTGAAGAAGACAATCATCTGCCCTGGCCTGAAGAAGCCTAATTTTGTGGCCAATGATTTCAACAACTATTGCCCAATTGTCAATACAGTATACTTCTTTCAGGCAAGTTAGTGGAGAGGGTTGTAGACCAGGAGATGACTGAATGCCTCAGTCCACTCCAATTTGGATTCAGGCCTGAACATGGAATTGAAACAGTACTGCTGGCACTGCTTCTGAATTCATTGCTGCATCAGAAACATGCATAGAACTGCTATAGATGGAAAAACTACTAAATAACTTTCAGACAGAGAAAGGGATGCCTGTCCAGGTGATGGAAGACATTCAAAGTCATTTTAAGCTGCCACAACATGAGAAAACGAAAGCTCACACCAAACACATTCTTAGGTAAAAGTAAAGGTCTCCCTTGCTCGAAAGCCAGTCGTATCCGACTCTAGGATTTAGTGCTCATCTCTGCTTATAGCCAACGCACTGTGGTGGCTTATTGGTTATGATTCTGATCTTGAGTGCTGCATGACGGATCTTGGGGACATGAAAGGAGCCTCATTCAGGCATCCTCTGAGTGGAGTTTCTCCAGCAAAAATAGTTTCAACCTAGAGTAACTTCTGACGTGAAATTTATTTATATCCAAAGAGCCAAAGTCTGCATCTGCAGACTTTTCTGTGGACATGTGGCAGGCATGACTAAACACTGGAATACATGGAACACTGTTTACCTTCCCACCAAACTGGTACCGGTACCTATTTATCTACAATAAGGAATTCTTTTTTCTTGGTTGAAAGGATTTTTGTGGAAGAAATTCTGCTCAGGGGACACCCAAATGAGGCTCTTTTCATGTCCCCAAGAGCTGGGACAGAGACGCGCACTCAATTCGTCATGCAGTACCCTGGTCTTGAACTGCCGATTTGCAGGCCTTCCAGCTAACAAGGTGAGCTTCTTAACCACTGAGCCACTGCAGCCCCCAATAAGGAATCTGGTGAGGCACATTGCGTGAGGAGAGCTCTTGTTTGAAAACAACAACCATGAAACTGCTAAAATGAAGGCACCTTTTGGTGAGTTAATTCTACGGTTCCTTTCACCTGACCTAGTGTGAGAAAGATTAGCCAGCAGCACAAGGTTGCTATTACCAGAGTATGCCTGATTGCGGTTCAAAAAATCACAATCTTTGAGAAGACTCTTTCTGGCTGACTCAGATGCTCTTAAAGAGTTTTTTTGAAAGTGTCATCCTATTTCGAATTCTAGGTCAGTGCTCTGTTATTTATGCAGAAGAGGTAGAAACTCCAGGCTATTCAGAAAGTTAATGGAGGGACAGTGAGTACAGCGAGGAAGTCATTGTGCCTTTTAGAGAAGCTGCTACTCATAGAGATTTTACATTAAGATTCTCTTAATGTTTTTCTCAGCTGCTATTTTTTTCATCTTTTTATTATTTCTGACATGCAGCAAATAAACAAAAAATGAATTATGCTTCCAGCAGCTTCCCTGCCTGATTCCTTTTGGCAGGAGTGTCCCATGGAATATGGGGCAATGGGTATCCTTTTTACACACTGATCCACTATTACAGTGCACTGTTTGTGACAGATGTCTGCTTAAATTAGTGTTTAGGCTCAATTTCTCGTGGCCAAGGACCTGGAAGGTAGACAAAGGAACAGACAAGCACAAATGGAGTTGAATATGGTTTTGCATGTTTTCCCTGGGGTCTCTATCAGCTCAGGTAAGGTTATGAAAATAAATTAAACGCAAATAGCTGCCACTGCCTTGATCTCACTCTATATAAAAACCACATAGAATGCTGCCTACAAGTTATCACAAAGGACATCTGGTTCAACCTTCCCTCTCTGATAGGGGAATACCTGCTGCTTCCTAAAAACATAATTTTAACAATTGAACTGGCTAAGCTCATTAAAGCAAATGTAATACTGTACTTTAAAAAGATTTTATGCATTTATTCAGCCCATCCAGTCCTATATGAATTCAACTGTAACTAAGCACCATTTCTGCTCAAAAGCTCTTCTTCTTCTTCTTCTTCTTCTTCTTCTTCTTCTTCTTCTTCTTCTTCTTCTTCTTCTTCTTATTATTATTATTATTATTATTATTATTATTATTATTATTATTATTATTATTATTATTATTATTATTATTATTATTATTATTATTATTATTATTATTATTATTATTATTATTATTATTATGTGCTTTCAAAATCTGATCTGAGCCTACTAAGGATTTTGACAAAAACTGTTGCGGTACCTTAAAGACTAACTGCTGTATTTTTGTGCTAGCTTTTGTGGATCAAGTCCATTTCATCAGACATATAACAAAGTGTCTGATGTTATGTCTGATGAAGTGGACTTGATCCACAAAAGCTAACATTAAAATACAGCAGTTAGTCTTTAAGCTGCCTCAATGGTTTTTGTCTTATTTTATTTTGTTTACTCTCTGATATGCTTGAAACACAGACTAAAACGGCTACCATTTCAAGAATTTCATCCTTCAGTGAGTTTTGTCAGCTGAGCCAGGACTCCTTAGTTCTTATCTGACACAATATCAATGATACAACACCTGCCTTCCAAGGCAATAAATAAATAGGCAATTAAGTGTGCTTTTCTGTATTCCTTTACCGGTAAGTGAATCTTATTATCATTATGACACAGTTCTGAACAAGCATGATTGCAATCAAACTGCATAACCAAGTATGCTTGCTTTCTTTTTTTCAATAGAACGTCAATAATGTGGGAAGGGAGAAAGCCAATTCCTGTTTTTGTTGATGAAATTTCAAGGTTGCTGATTCCATTTCTAAAGGATGAAATATAATTGATAGCATATCAGAGAGTAAACAAAACACAACAGGGGGGAAAAGATAAAACTGTTTGTTTCACCTTAAAGACTAACTCCTGTAGAGTATTTAAATGTGAGCTTTCATGGACCAAGTCCACTTCATCAGACATAAGTGAGGCCTCATATTATCAATTCATACACATCAGGTACACAAGCACATAATGACTGGCCAGTCTAACAGAAAAGTAACAATGTGGCTTTTTACAACTGACAATAACTGAAAACCCATGGTTATTATTCAAACCTACTTTTCTGTTAGATTGGCCAATCACTGTGTGCTTGTGTACCTGATGTGTATTAATTGATGCCATGAGGTGTCACTCTTATGTCTGATGAAGCGGAAGTAAAATGTTATACTGCACATGCGTATAACGCTGTTGTAAATGTACCCGTGGCTGTTGTAAACGTGTTTACAACACCCGTGGGTCATTTATGGCAGCATTTTGCACATGTGTGGGTGCATTTTACTTCTGTTTCTAGAAGTGGCATGGGCAGCGTGGGTCGGATGTTTTGGTGCCATGGGCTGGATCCAGCCCATAGGCCATAGTTTGGGTACCCCTGCTCTAGGTTTACACAGCTCATTCTACAAGCATTCTAAAAAAGAAAGAAAATTGACAAACTAATGCCAATTTAATTAGCAGAAAAATTCATGTGTGCTATCAAATGCAATCACATTCCACACTTCTCCCCAATCCCCAGGTATGATTAGGACCTTGTGCCATATATTGTGGAGAGATAGGGTATTTAAGGGTTACATAAAGAACACCTCTACTTGCAGGGTGATACTTCTCAATATTTTTAGTACACAGGCAAGATTCCAAATCAGCATTTCTCAACATTTTCAGTTTGCGGGCCTGACCATACCTCCTGGACAGCTGATTGGGTAGGTCACATGGGTCTTCCCACCTCGAAGCGGAAGTAAAACGTGCCCTGCACATGCGCAGAACACATTCAGCAGCATTTTACGCATGTGTGGGCCACTTTACTTCTGCTTCTGGGAGCAGCAAGAGCGTTGGGGGCCAGAAGAATTGGCATTGGGGGCCAGGTCTGGCCCATGGGCTATAGGTTGTGAAAGTCTGTTCTGAATCCTATGTGATTACTCTTTTGTCTTGGAATAACTCCCATAAAGAACACATCTTCAGTATTTGTGCTTGTGGTTTTAACTGCATTGGCAGATGGTTGGACTAGATGACCCCAGAACCTTCCAACTCCACACTTCTATGATTCTGTGAAATACATAAATATACTGATCCCAGGATTTTACAGATCTGTGCGGGCCTCCTCCTTTTTTTTGTAAACAAAAGCCCAGGTGGTGGGGGTCAGAATTATACAGATGTTTTGTGCTTTTTGCATTCCGAGTCCCGCATATGTGGCGGGGTTTGGGTCTGTTTGCCTTGTGCTGGTAAACTCTATGTGGCACTCTGCTGCTGGAAATCTATACAGGGAGATCATGACCAGGGTCCATTGGGGAAAGGTTGATAATGACTCTCCTGGTTTTACAGCAGCTAAAGCTTGAATGACAGCTGGTAATTGGCTTCTCTGTGTGTAAATCCCCTGACTCCAGTCTCCAGAGAGATGGCAGTGCCACAGGCTGAGCCTCTTCTGTTCCTTTTCACTGCAAGGTGTGGTAGAGAGGAAAGGAAAGGGGAAAACGGAAGAGGGCAGGTGGTTCTGTTTTTGAAAGATTTGCTTTGTTACAGCAGTGGAAGATTCGTTCTATGATAATGAGACATTTCCATTCTAGATGCCTGTGAAAAGAAAATATTGATTGCATGATCATGGGAAGAGGAAAACACCTCCCCTAATCCAAATGCCTTTTTTGTCTGTATTTGTACTCTCTCGGTTCTGAAATAAAGATAGAATTTTGTTTGAGATCCTATTGTGCTGGAAGGAATCAAGGAGCACAATTGGGGCAGCTTTCATTGTAACTTCACAGTCCAGGCTTATTACCTGGGAAGAAGGATAAATTAAATAGGAGGCACACTGCTTTATACTCAAAGATAGTCTGAACAAGCCTCAACCGTTTAATCTAGTGAAGTACAGTACACAGGATTTTTTAATATAATTTAATTTTCATTTTTCACTTTGCACTGCTGCTTAGAAATACAAAAGGGGAAGGGGGGAGACAATGGGAAGCAACATTTTGTATTCCCAACACAGGTACATCCCTCTGGTTAGTGTATTCTTATATAACATAAATCAAAAGTATTTCACCAGACAATTTCAGTTAAGAAATTACTTATTCTAGATTGATCATGCAGTAGACTGTAGTAAAATGTGGCAGATTTAGCTAAATTGGAAAATGTACTCATTCATCTTGTGTTAGGCTAGAAAGTGAGCTTTGCAAATCAAATGATGATAATTATCTAGAGGTATAGGCTGAAGATTTTTTTATAGATTGGTCAACATAATTAGTCAATGAATTATGATTTTATAGATTTAAATAAAGCACCAATTAGGAAAGCTGTCTCTTGCTATATGTACCTCTCATCTATGGGTATGTCAGAGCTCCACAACTGGATGTTGAAATCCGATACATTTGTAGGACACCAGGTCAAAGAATGCTGCTTATTCACACAAACAGCCTGTTCACAGAGAGGCTGAAAGTAAATATGTTTATGAAAGATCAAGGGTCAATTCCCAGTGTCTCAGGTTAACTGGTACGGGCTGCAGTGGCTCAATGGTTAAGAAGTTCGCCTTGTTACCTGGAAGGCTGACAAGTCGGCAGTTTTAATTTAATTTAATTTAATTTTCGCACTTGTATGCTGCCCAATCAGGAAACCCGACTCAGGGTGGCTCACATGATAATTAAACAATTATACACAGTAAATACACAGTAATACAATATACAAAATTCAGTCTGCAAAAACAGTGCATAATAATATGCAACAACACAATACCATACTATATAATATAATGATAAAGTCACAACCACATAAAAAAATTCCAAAACAAACAACAAAGTCAAGACCCATGATGGATTGAGTGCCTGTCTCTGTCCCAGCTCTTGGAGACATGAAAGGAGCCTCATTCGGGTGTCCCCTGAGCTGAGTTTCTTCCCCAAAAATCCTTTCAACCCAGAATAATTTCTGACACGAAATAATAATAATAATTATACTAACTGGTGGATGTAGTTTAGGAATTGTGGTCATTTACCATACCATTCTTGCATTTCTGCATTCAAAAAAGTTAGTCAAACAAGTTTTTTTAAATTTTTAACCCTTTATAAGTACTAGCTACAGTTGAATGTCAATAGTGAGATACCAATCCCTTGAAAGGTGTGTGAGGACAGGAAAACTGTTATAAGTTAAAAACAGACTAGAGTATATTTATTTATCTGAATATTTATTTTTATGTAGCAATTTAAATTGTGAGGATTGTAATCCCTATTCTATAGGGTAGCGGTTCCCAACCTAGTGCCCACGGGCTGGATATGGCCCCTGGTGCCATTTCATGTGGTCCCCCACCCCTCCAAGGGCATTTGAAAAAAATGGCTGCCCCTTTGAAGCTGTTGGGACAAAATGGTCACCCCTACCGTGTAAGCAGGGCAAAATGGTTGTCCGGCCCTCGAAGCTGGCTGACAGAGCATGACCCACACCCTGGCTTGAAAAGGTTGGGAACCCCCTGCTATAGGGAGTGTGGGACCATGAAAGAACTGATTTTACAGTGAACAAAGAAAAATGTGCCATAGCCTTCACTCTCATTTTTAGGACAGCCATGATGTTCTGAGACTCTGGCTAGGCTTAGATACCCTTTCTTTCTTCTTGAGATAAATTATTTGGGCCCATGATCCATTCCTCTCAAGCCTCACATGCGACTAACACAACTGGCTGGTTTTGCTGCATGGATTCTATAGCAGGCCTTGGAAAATGATACTCAATACACAGTTGAAATTTTTGAAATGGTAGCCATGTTAGTCTGTGCATGCATATCAGAGAGTAAACAAGACAACAGAAAAGTTGTGGCCCCTTAAAGACTAACTCCTGAATTTTAATGTAAGCTTTCATGGATCAAGTCCACTCCATCCACTCCACAACCTCTATGTCTGATGAAGTGGACTTTATCCATGAAAGCTGATATTAAAATACAGGAGTTAGTCTTTAAGGTGCCACAACTACAGTATTTTTATTTTAGTTTTTTGTTGTTTAGTTTAGTTTACTCTCTGATATCAATACACAGTGCCTCTGTCTCCATCACTAGCTCCTTTCAAATAATAAAGCCAGAGATAACTTGACAGATGGTTGGAGTCTGTCTCTTCTCTTCTCAATTCCAGCTGGTATCTGGGGGGGGGGGAGTTTAGTAACTTTCCCAGGAGACCCCTCGGGATTGTTACCAAAATGGCTGCTTTGTCAGTGCGCATGTGTTAAAATACTGGGCTACATTTTGGGCTACTGTGTCGGGTGGCTGTTGAGGCCCTCAGCAGCCTCCACTGAGGTGCAGCGGCAGTGGCGGTCTTTGTTTGAGTCGCCCCACCCCGCGTGCCGCTGTGCTGTGCCACTGCCCTGCGCCGCTGTGCTGCTGCCACACACCACTTCCACACGCCACCATGCATCCACACCCTGCCACCTGGCGAGGTTGCGCTGCCGGGCCAGACCACGCTGCTGCCATGGAGCACCACACCACACCGCCGGGCCAGGGCTTGCCGTATTGCCACACCATTGTGCCTTGCCGCACCAGGCTGCACCGTGCCATGCCACCACGCCAGACCGCGCCGCGCCACCTTGTGCCCCATGCCGACAAACTGGGAGGAGGAGGAGAAAATGCAGCTGGGTCCAGCCGCCTGCTCCCAAGGGTAAGTGACTCACCTTTGGGTGTGGGGTGGGTGGAATGTGTATTTAATGTGTATTTTTATGTGTTTTTAACTTTTTATGTGTATTTAATGTGTATTTAATGTGTATTTTTATGTGTTTTTAACTTTTTATGTGCATTTAACATGTATTTTATGTGTATTTTTATGTGTTTTTATGTGTATTCAATTTGTATCTTTATGTGTATCTTTATGTTTTTTATGACACTGGCTCCGTCCATGATGTTGTCTCCACCCATGACATTGGCTCCACCCACAACATTGACTCCGCTACACAGTGTGGTAGTAAAATTTTTGGCTGCTTAATGGTTTTGGTACCACAGGTGGCTCTAATAGTCATCCAGACAGACAGATAAGAAGTCAAGAAGGATAAAAATTCAGAAGAATTGTACTGGAAGAGATATGGAGCAAAGAAGTGACTAAGAAAAAAAAATATAAACACCAATAAGATTAAATGCGAGACCCAGCACTTCCCTCTTTTTATTTTAATATGGCCCATGTTTTCAAAGCCATGGAGCATCTGAAAACTTACACACAACTGGTGGCTTTGTTCTGAGAAGAAAGAGTGGCAGTTTCCAGAATTGCTGTCTGCAATCAGTTTATAGGGGGAAGAAATGCCAACAGACAGCAACAGAGAGCATTCAATAACCTCTCTTCCACATCTCATTCTGATGTCTTAACCTTACTTTCTTTGATGAGTGAGACCAAAACTAAAACAGTCTGTTAATGATCCAAACAACTGCAAAAGCCTAGGATCTGTAGGCAACTTCTCTTTTTATTTGTAGGAAGTCATGTGGGGCTTGTGTGCTAAGGAGAAGAGCATAAGAAAGAAAGGAGAGCAGAGAACCCTTGGTGTTGGACCTGGGTCTGTGCTTTCAGCATCATAGCTAGGTGTCAGGTACACCAGCGCATTCCCCTTTGATATCTTTCTGTTATCATAGCATCCTAACTGTGCAGAACACAAAGGAAACACAAAGGATGATAAAAGAGATCGCCACCTTTGCATCTCATAGCAGGAGGGAGGCACTTGTGATTAAAAGCTGTCATTTATAGCACAACTAGACATTAAAGAAGATGATAAAGGGATATATAAAGGGACATATGGAGAAAGGCAGTCCAATTTCAGTGAGGAGAGATGGAAAACAAACACAATCTTTTCTCTCTCTCTCTCTCTCTCTTTAAAATAAAGGCTGAGAAAAGAAGCTGATTAATGAGTTGGAAGTCACTGGAGTAAGGAATTGACAACAATCAGGTTTTAATAGCATTTTCTGAGAAACGAAGGCCTTGATTAGTGAAGTAGTGGTAAATTTGAAAATGTAAGTGTTCTGTGACATCTCCTGTAGCTGGTCCCAATAAGGCAGCTGGATCGGTCTGCAACAGCAAATGAGAAACCAGCCTTTTGTAAAATTAATAGCTCCTAGTTGTCCATTCATGACTAAACGTACTTTGGATACCTTGGAGTTGTTATTCAGTGAGGAGTCCTTGCATGAGTAGACATCTCTGCAACGACAATCCGCACAACTTGCGTTTTTTTAGCCATTTGGATATCATGTCACCCGCTGGCTAGGTGGACCATGACGTGTGCCCTCTGCTTTCACCTGGCCCAAGGAGGGGGGCACTTTTGTGAGTTTTAGTCTCAGCCCAACATCATTGACAAGAGATGGGCAACACCACCTAGTTAGATCGGTCAAGCCCCTGCACCCCAACAAGTGCCCTCAAGTAATCTGAGCCATAATAGGAATATCTTGTAACAATATACTATTTCTGAGAAAGTAATCAATTTACCTTCAAGCTACTGTAATAATTGCAGCAAAATTCAGAGGATAGCCTGAGGAAAGTGATATATTCCTTTGCTCACAGAAAGTCCCAGGATTTCAAACCAACGAGTCATGGCTCTATTGTACTACTGATTGTGACCTACCTTAATTGTATAGATGCAATAAAGCAAAGTAATCACACTTATATACCACACATAGGGCTAGGTCAGTGGTCTGCAAATAGTGGCTCTCCAGGTGTTTTGGACTTCAATTCCCAGAAGCCCAAGTCAGCACTACTGTTGATCGAGGCTTCTGGGAATTGAAGTCCAAAACACCTGGAGAGCCACTATTTGCAGACCAAGGGGCTAGGTGCACTCTCTGAACAATTCACTCAGTGTACCACTAGAACAGGGGTGTCCAAACTTTTTGAGCCATGGGCCGGTCATGTGGTTCAGGGAGCCGGTCGCTAAGGCCTGGGGGCCAGGTGCGGCCCCCAACGCCAATGCATCCGGCCCGCGAAGCCCTCGTTGCTCCTGGAGGCGGAAGTAAAACACGCCCGTACGTATGCGTGTTTTACTTCCACTTCCAGGAGCAACATGGGCTTCATGGGCTGGGTGAATTGGCATCGGGGGCCACACCTGGCCACCAGGCCTTAGTTTGGGCACCACTGCACTAGAAGAAGGGATTCAGAAACCACTCTTGAGTATCTTAAATCTAGAAAATCTTGGGAGGTTGTCATACGTCAGAATCAAAATTTAGGGGAACGTAATTTAAGCAAAATATTTAGATTCTAATTGTTCTCAGTTATGAATCATACAGTACAAGAAAACGAAGCATGAACATTATTTAATCACATTCATTTCATCTTTAGCTTGAAAATATACAACGTAAGAAAGCAAGCATATGTCACACATGATAAATGCACGTTCAAGGTATCTTCATAGCCACAGAAAATTGTCCAGTATCAAAAGTTCAACTCTGCCTCCTGGTACTGAACATATATAAGAGTGCAAAGGCAGGTGACAAACAGAAGGCAAAAAAATCTACATGGACACTGAGCCTCCACAGCTTATACCAGCTGATAGCATTAGGTAGTTTGGAGCCTACCTGAAAACTTCTATGAGGTACCACATCTGTTTGGTCAAATTGATACAACATGCAAATTGATAAAAATAATAGAGTATCAAACACAAGCCTTTGGTCTGTGAAGATTACCCCTGAGACTTAGCATACCAACAGTTAGGAAGAAAGAAATTTACAGTAATTACATATGTAGCTGGCTGTGATTAGCATAAAGAAAACTAATTGGCTTTTGCTTTGAAGTATGAGTGTCAGGAAGGCGCAATTAGGAACAGGAAGTACATATGGGACCTCTAGGTACTGTACTGTATTAATAACCCAGATAAACTTCTACTATATATTAGTATTGTTTTGTGACAGCCATATAATTCTTTAGGAAAAGGTAACAGTCACCCTTGCTCAAAAGCCAGTCATATCTGACTCTAGGGTTCAGTGTTCATCTCTGTTTATGGCCAAAGAGCCAGTGCTGTCTGTGTCTGCAGACGTTTTCATGGACATGTGGCAGGCATGACTAAACACCAGAGCGCACAGAATGCTATTTACCTTCCGACTGAAATGGTACCTATTTATCTATTTGCAATTTCTTGCTTTTGAACATCGAGGTTGGTAGGAGCTGGGAGAGAGGCAGGAGCTCACTTCATTATGCAGTACTTGGGTCTTGAACTGCTGACCTGCCAACCTTCCAGTCATCAAGTACAGCGTCTTAACCACTGAGCCACCGCAGCCTCTGTAATTCTTTATGTGGCACTAAATGTGCATAAATATCAAGAGAAAAACTCTTTCCCAACACACTTTCATAAATTAAATAGGTAAAAATATATCCAACTTATTTGTATGAAAATACAGTACAGTACATTCAAATGCAGTTATAATAATTCTTGAAAATACTTCCAAGCAAAAGCACTGACTTCTAATTGAAATGACTCAGTGGGGCTAGACTGATTTCCTCTGAGAGGCAAACTGAATTTAAAGCTTCAAGGTGGCCAACTTTAAGTCAGCTGGGTAATTTTTCTGTGTGTGGCCTGTATTTTTAGCTCAATTCTGATGCCAGGGGGAATTTTAAATGTGCAGAAATAAGCAATAGATGCAAAACGGGTAGTTTGGGATCTCACCAAAAGCAGAGGTGCTCAAGTTTCAATTCTATCTTTTCTTGTGAGCATTTCTGCTAAGATAGACGTCTAGTGTGCCACAGGGACCTTTAATTTTCTGTAGAACTTCTGAGCTTGGAAAGCTACACAGAGAAGCAATTGAGGAATACAATATGACATGCAGAGTTGGCACAGGACAATTTGCTGCTTCAGGTAAAGGATAAAATTCTAACTTTCCTTATAGTACATGTACAAAAGGTGAGTGGGCTGACCACTCAATTTTAACATAGCCTCTTTCAGTTAGTGCAAAGTTCAAGGTCACCCTTGCTCGAAAGCCAGTTGTATCCGACTCTAGGGTTCAGTGCTCATCTCTGTGTATAGTCAAAGAGCCAGCGCTGTCTGTGTCTGCAGACGTTTCTATGGACATGTGGCAGGCATGCCTCAACACCAGTGGTCCCTATTTATCTACTTGCAATTTCTTGCTTTCAAATTGCTATGTTGGCAGGAGCTGGGACAGAGCTGGGAGCTCACTCTGTCCTGTAGGTCCTGGGAATCGAACTCTGGCCTTCCAGTCAGTGAGTTCAGCGTCTTAACCACCTGAGCCACTGCAATTCCTCTGTTAGTGTAGATTATATCAAAACATAAAACAGCTGCTAAACTTTAACAGAAATCTATCTATCTATCCTATGTTAAACACAATTTAAAACAATATATGTACTTCAGAATTATTTAAAACTTTGTAAACCATGAAACAAGTTAATAATTAAAAGGGAACCAAAAGACTAACACCAAACTATGATCTCATTAGATGCCAAATAATCAGATGACCAGCTGAGTTTTAACTTGGTAATGCAATAAAGATAGTTTTGCCTCTTCTATCTCTAAATATAGCTAAAATGGATAAGCGGACAATGTCTTACTTCAGACATTGCAAGAAGACAGGACTTGGTGGAAGAGATAATAATGGTGTGAAATTGCCAAATGATCTGCATCATCCACCCTGCCAATTTTGTCTTCTTTTAAAACTCAAGGTTCCCATTTGGTCGGGGCAGTGGTGGGCAGCCAAAATTTTTACTACCACACCATGGGTGGAGCCTACATTGTGGGTGGAGCTGATGTCATGATGTCATGGGCGGAGCCGACATTATGATGTTATGGGTGGAGCCAATGATGTGGGTGGAGCCAAAGTAAAAAATAAAATAAAAATACAGTACACATAAAAATAGAAATAAGAACACATAAAAATACAAATTAAATAAACATTAAATAGAAATAACAGAAAAATACAAATTAGACATTAAATAGAAATAAAAAACATAAAAATGCAAATTAAAATAGACATTAAATAGAAATAAAAGCACACTACATAAAACACAGTGTTTTAAACACCCACCCTTCCACCCAACCCAAACACAAACCCTAGTCACTTACCCTGGCTGGGGTCGGGCAGCAGCAGGTAGGCGGCAACAGCAGTGGTGTGGCGGCAAGGCCTAGCCCGGCCTGGCCAGGTCCGGCAGCTCGGCCTGGCCCAGCCTGGTAGTGCGCCGTGGCCTGGCCTGGCGGCAGCGAAGAAACAACATCGGTGGTCAGCGGTTGAGGGAAGGCCGCCACCGCCATTCCTCCAAAGAGGCCACTGAGGGCCTCAACAGCCAGCCACTGTGCCCTTCCTTGCAGCCCAAAATGGTTGCTCATAAGTGTGCATGCGTCAAAACACCATTTGACGCATGCACACCTCCAGTATTCAGCGTGCATGTGTTAAATGGTGTTTTGACACATGCACACTTATGAACAGCCATTTTGGGCTGCAAGGAAGGGTGGCTGGAGACGCGACCAAACCGATCACCTCTAAAAAAAGTAACCATTCTGGGAGACCACCTGGGATTTTTACTACCGGTTCGGTAGAACCGGTCCAAACTGGCTGCTGCCCACCACTGGATCTGGGGATCTGGCACAATCATTTGCCATGAATTTCAGGGACTTCGCCTTGATAATTCTCTAGTAATAGCAATAGCAATTATACTTATATATCACCCCATAGCGCTTAGTGTACTCTCTGGGCAGTTTACAAGTTAATTAGCATTTTGCCCCCAACATGATGGGTACTCATTTTAACAACTCTGAAGAATGGAAGGCTGAATCATCCTTGATTCTTGGTCAGGATGGAACTCACAATGTTCTGGCTGCAGTACAGAAGTTAAACCACTGCACCACCAGCTTGCCACTTTTCTGTATTAACTGTTCCTGGCTAAATAGGAATGTTGAATTTCAAAATAGGACATTGTTGAGGCTGGGGGTGGGTAAATGCAAATCGTTTGGTAGTTGTTTGTTGGAAGGAGAAATCTAGCAAACTGCTACCTGTGGGTAGAGTTTGAAACCACAACCCCAATGATACCTGCAGTTTGCAGTTGAACTCACCTTAATAAGCAAATTTGGCAGAATTATCTACCATGAATTTTGAGACTCTCTTTTTCTTGCACTGTCCACAAAATTTTGGTGCACAGCCTGAGGAAGATAAATTAGTGCTGAAAGCTAGATGTTTTTAGTGGTCTAATAAAGGTATCATGTGCATTGCATGTGATGGTATATAGCACACACACTTCTTGTGGAACAAGTCTGGGAGCTACATATCGCATGAACACCTTAACACTGGACTGCAGGCTGGAAGGTAAAAGTCCTTGTGATGAAGTTCAATTTTAAAAGAGTTTTTTTAAAAAAAAAAACCTGAAGAATTCCTGCAACCATCACTTTACTAGACTGTTGTTTTTCTCACCTTTTTGTTTCTCTTCGCTCCAGGGGATGCAGTAGATATTCAGTGTCTATAATAAGTAATTCCAAGGCAGCCTCCATGCTGATTCTATAGATTTCAATTTCCACACTTCTCCCTCTAGACAGTTTCTAGCAAACACACTCATTTCTGCAATGTCCCTCTTGGGAATGCTGCCACGTAGCTCTGATCTTTTGGGATTAAAGAAATTCACATTACTAGTGAAGAAAAATTTCTAAATTTTGTTAGTATTTCTCAGAGCAAGTTACTTTCTTGTACCAAAAGCAAATAAGACAAGCTGAAGAATAATGCAATCTAATATACTTTTATTAGACATGTTGGACTGCGTAGCTAAGTACTGTATTACTTAGAGTTATTTTTAATAAAAGATAATTCCACAGCCTTTACAGAATTTTGGAATCTCTTTTTCTTTCCTCTTATGTGAGGAAAGGGTAAAATTCTGGAAGCAGGGTAAGGAAATTCATGGGCTAAATTTACACCATGGCCTACAGTGTTTCCCAATCTTTGGTTTTTTTTGACTTCATTTCCCAGAAGCCTAAGTCAATTCCCCAAAGCACTGATCAGCCAATGTACTGACTTAGGTTTCTGGGAATTGAATTCCAACAGTTTTCTAGGATCACGTGGACTTAATCCCACTTCACCAATCATGGACTCTTCACAATCTCCAGCCACTTAGTCTCTGATTTTGTCCAGTGTAGATTCAAGTCCCACTATTGCCCAATCACATAAATGACACTCTACTAATATAATGTGGATGACAGCTGGATAGACACAGCAGCAAGAAGGGGGGAGGGGGGAGAAAAGCAAATATAATTTGAGGCTGCATCCACAGAAGTGCATTGTCCAGATGAATGGAAACAATAGTACCACTCTTTAGTACAGGGATCCTCAACCTGTGGGCCAGATCCAGCCCATGGCACCAACTCATCCTGCCCCCACTAACTCCAGCTGCCACTTTCGCCGTCGCTGCCTCAATCCTTGTCCCCTCCACTAGGCTTGCCGTGTCCTTGGGGGTGCTTTGTAGCAGGGCAGATGTTGTAAGGCTTAAAATATCCGCCATGCTATAGAGCACCGTGAGGGACAAGCCAAGCCAAGCCAAGCCAAGCCAAGTGGAAGGAACAAGGATTGAGGTGGTGATGGCAGAAGTGGAAGCGGTGGCTGGAGTAAGGGCGTGGGCCGGATGAGTTGGTGACATGCAGCTCCTCCATGCCGGTAAGAAGGGAAGTAGCATGGGGGGAGTGTTGGGTGGCTCAGGGTGGTCGCCAGTGGCAGTGGCGGCAGGGGTGGAGTGGTGGTGGCTGGGGGGGGGGGCTCCCACAAACACTGCCGCTGCCCTGAGAGGGCGTGAACTGGTATCTGACTAGATGACAACTAAAACTGAGGAAAGGTTTTCTGCACATCTCCCAAGTTCTAAATATTAAACCAGAAGAAGCTACGTTAAATCTATGGGGACCAAAAGCAAGATACCTTTTTGAAAGGATGAATCTCAAAAAGTGTCTTCTACTAGAACAAGATTCTGGCTGGGCTATAAGGAAGGAAGGAAGGAAGGAAGGAAGGAAGGAAGGAAGGAAGGAAGGAAGGAAGGAGTATGTATGTATGTATGTATGTATGTATGTATGTATGTATGTATGTATGTACTGCTATGTATGTTGCCCAGAGTGACTGATACAGTTAGATGGGTAAGATATAAATTGAATGAATGAATTGCTGAATTCTAATAAATGGTTGAAATACTGCTATTAAGTAGCCCAGTTCTGGTAAAAAATAATCCAATTATTTTGACATTTTAATTTGTTTTGAATTTTATCTATATTTTATTTACATCCACTATTTTAAATTGTGCAATGCCCTGATTTGAAGAAAGAAAGAAAAAGATTGGACCCTCTCCCTCCTGTTCCCTACAACTAATATTCAACATCTCTATTAATTGACACAATCCCCTTTTAAAGCTATCCAAGCTAATAACTAGATTTGGTGGTAGCAAAGTTTAACTAAGCGTTCTGTGAAGGAGTGCTTCCTTTTATCTGTCCTGAATTTCTTTCATCTATCCTAAATAGTTTCATTGGATGACCCCAGGTTCTGGTATAATAAGAAAGGAAGAAAACGTTTTCATTTCCCACCTTTTCCATCCTATTCATAGTTTTATAGATTTCTTTTAAGGTTCCCTTAGCTCACTTTTTTCCTCTGATGTAAAGAACAGCAGTTGTCATATCCTTTCCTCACTGGAAAATTTCACCAGCTTTTTTTTTTTGCACTTTTCCTAGTTCAACAATATCATTTTTTAACCCTACACAGGATCTTTTTCTATCTGTCTGACCAGAATCATAACCAGTACTTTGTATATGTGTGTGAAGGGATGGACCTCATTGGTAGGATGGAGAATCTTCTCTGCCTTCCAGCAGTAATCCTCTGAGGCACCCAAAATCAAGTTGCACTGTCCTCAGACTCAAGCCAGAGGAAAAACTCTCCACCACCCCTGCTCTCCCCTCCAAGCTTGGAGCACACTTTGCAAAAGGGAAAGGCAAAACAGGCACTATTTCATGTGGCTCACTGCCCCCTTTGGTGCTCCTGGAAGCAAAAGTGGACATGTTCATGACAGCCATAAAATGCAAGAGATGCATTTTATGGCAGCATTTATAGTGGGGATAACCATGTGACCTGCCTGCTCAGCTGTTGGGGTGTGTGTGTGTGTGGTCCGTAAGATGTGAAAAGTTTGGGAACCCCTGCTCTGAGATATGGAGTAGGGTGCACTCCTGAGGGACTGGCAACTCGGTATCTGCCAAATTTGGGAAGGACAACGTAAACCTGTGATCCTAAACTGCTTTTACAATGCTGTAGTTTCTATTTTGAAACCTGCTTTTAAGAGAGAGCCTGGCTGTTATGCTTGGCTATGATTTGTAAACTCTTCCCCCCTCTTCTTGATGGTTTTTCATGAGCACTGTCTGTCCCCACCCCATTTCTCTCAGCCCTGGGCATTTCTTGCTCCTTTGTTATGCACTCACATCTCCTCTCCATGCATTTGGCAATGGCATCCCTACTGGCATTGTGTGATGGCTGTTGATGGGCTGACTAGGAATTCCAGACCACAGCAGGAGATGGTCTCTTATTCTATTCTCGGCCTCAGTGGCCCAGCTAGGAAACTCCTATATCTAAAAGTGTTGCTTCATTGAACCGAAAGTGGATTTGCTTCCTCTAAATAAGAAACCAAATGGTGAGAGCTTGTACAGTAATAGGCATTTGTGTTCTGTCTGCTGAAACTCTTTGAAGGAAATGTCTGCTACTTTAAAACACTGTGCTTTTCCCCCTCCAAAACATAAAGCAGACCAGTGACCACTTCCAGGTTGTTCTTTTGGGGGGAAATTGGGGAGAGGGTATTTTTGACATTTCGTGAAACCTCTGGACAATCACCAGACAAAAATTGGCCTCTAGACCTGGCAAAGTTTCCCATCTCTGATTGACATATTTTGCATATATTTTCATAAAGTTTGATCTGCAGTCTTGTACATACTTAATTCCAGTAAATTTATTCACAATAAAGAGGAGGATGTGCTTCTTTTGTCTCCTGTACCTGTGGCTTCTAATTTTAACAGTTTAATATAATAGTTTTATATATGCATTTTTGGGAATTTTCTGGATATGCTTGAAACACAGACTAAGCTGTGTTAGTCTGTGTTTCAAGCATATCAGACAGTAAACAAAACAACAACAAAAAAGTTGTGTCACTTTAAAGACTAACTGCTGTATTTTAATATTGTCTTAATAACTACCTCTGGCTTTCTATTAAATATATACACAGATTATACATTATAGTGAATTGGGAAATTGTTACTAGACTATCATCTAAACATATATCTGTTCAGTTGGCTGATTAGGTAACACTGGATAGGGAGAAGTATAATGTCCAACCAACCAATCTTTCTCTTACAGAAATTCTAAAAGAATAATAATATCCTGTCAGAAATTATTCTGGGTTGAAAGGATTTTTGCTGGAGAAACTCCACTCAGGGGACGCCTGGATGAGGCTCCTTTCATGTCCCCAAGATCTTTTCCCACCAAAGTGGTCCCTATTTATCCACTTCCAATTTCTTGCTTTCAAACTGCTAGGTTGGCAGGAGCTGGGACAGAGATAGGCACTCAAACTGTCATACAGCACCTGGGGCTTGAACTGCCGACTTGCTGGCCTTCCATCTAACAAGGTGAGCTTCTTAACCACTGAGCCACCACAACCCAAGAGAATAATCACTTTAGATCAGGGGTGCCCAAACTTTATGGGCCATGGGCCGATCATGTGGTTCAGGGAGCCAGTCACTAAGGCCTGGGTGCTGGGTGTAGCCCCCAATGCCAATTCATCTGGCCCATGAAGCCCTCGTCACTCCATACGGGTGCATTTTACTTCCGCTTCCAGGAGCGACGAGGGCTTCGCGGGTCGGGTGAATTGGCATCGGGGGCCGCCCCCGGCCCCCAGGCCTTAGTTTGGGCACCACTGCCTTAGATGGACTGCAGAAAAAAAGGACAGAGTCTTGTGGTCCTTAAAGATTAACCACCCCCACCCCCCAATTTTCTATGGATTCTATCCCTCTTCCTTAGATGTGAGGGGTGTAGTCTCCATAGACATTTATATAAGCCTTTTATGTACTGAAGTGCCCTCCTTCAGTAGATAAATAAGTCAATGAAAGCTTGTGCCATATAAAATTTGTAATCTTTAATGTGAGGAAAGGCTCTGTTTCTATTTTCTGGCCTTCTATCAATCAATGCCCACAGCTTTGGTTCTTACAGAGTGATGCTGAGATTTTTAGAAGCTCTTGTAACAGCCACTGTTATGTACTTAAGGAATTGAATGGTCTCAATCTCTCTTTTGGAGTTCTTTAAGAAACTCACAGAAATGTCCTTGAGCCTTCAACTCTTGCACTGAGTTAAAAATGTAAGAATAGCAATGCTGGATCATAACCATGGTCTGTCTAGGCCAGGGGCTGGCAACCTTTTAAAGTTTGGGACTGGGTCATGCTCCCTCAGACAGTTGAGGGGGGAGAACTGGTGCCCCTCCCACTGTAAACGCTGCTGTAAACGCTGCTGCATATGCGACAACTGTAAATGCCCCCACAGCTGCTGTAAATGTGTTTCCGACAGCCATAAACATGTCTGCAGCTGCCATAAACACATCCACGTCAGCTTCTGGCAATGGCAGCGGCAGCAGTGGTGGTTGGAATGAGGGCAAAGGTCTGATGATTTGGCACCATGGGCCAGATTCAGCCCATGAACCATACATTGACAACTCCTGGTTTAGGCCAAAATTTTGTCCACCCCTTTGTCAACCAGTTGCCTCTGGGAAGCCATCCTACAGAGCATGAGTGAATCCACCTCTTTCATTTCACATTTTCAGCAATTAATATGCTGAGGCAGGTTGGCTCTCATAATGGAGCTGATAACATATGTATCTGGACTATTCTGCACTGGTTCAAAAAAAAAAAAAAGGAAAAAGGAAGTCAATACCACAACAAACCCATGATTTCTAAAGAAAGTATTCTGATTAATTAGTATAGCAAGGATTTGTTTTATGTATTGACTGTGTTGTATGAAAGCCTTTTTGTTTATTTAATACTTGTACATTCAATATTTTTTAAAGTTTGAGTTAAATTTTAGAGATAATTATTTTATTATGGTGGTTTAACATTAGAAATCTTCTGTTGTTTTTCTTTCAGAAATCTTATTTTGTGTCCAGATCAAACGTTGGATTGCCAAAATGAAGCCACTTTCTTGGCTTTGTCATTGGCCAAAATTAAGTCTTCATTGCTGCATGCTTCTGGTAGTAGTCGGCAGACCAGTAAATGAGCCTGGTTTTGTATCCCTCCACATTCACACAATATGTTGTTGTCTGCCAGCAGTCCCCACTTGTGCATTTTTGTCTTACATTTAGGCACTCCAACTCTCAACCTGTTTAGGTTCCTCCCATTGACATAGGGAAGGTCAAGTTCCTCAGCAATATCCTCCTTTAATGTTATTCTTTGTCCAGTAAGTTCCCCTCCTCCATTTTCTAAGTTGGTTTTGTTCTTGCGTACCCTCAAGAATGTTTGTTCCAGCCATAAAGCTCCTCCTGGATTGAAGCTGGCAGACTTGAGGCACATATCCAGTGATGGGATGTAACAGGTTCTCACCAGTTTGCCAGAACCGGTAGTAACTTTTCCCAGTGTCCCAGAAAACTGGTAGCAGCTTTTGGGGGAACCACCTTTGGGGCTTACCTTTTCACTGGTTCCCCCACTGCGCATGTGCACCATGCACTTGGTGTGCATGCATGTCTACAGAGCTTGGTGCATATGCATGGCCTCCTTGCTGTCCTTGTGTTGTGGGTGGGTGGGTGGGTTGAGGGGTGTGTGTATGTGTGTATGTGTATGTGGTTATTTTTATTTTATTTTATTATTTTTCTTTGGCTCCGCACACAATGTCATGACATCATGATGTTGGCTCCACCCACACTGATGACATCACGGTGGGGTAGTAAAAAAATTGACATCCCACCACTTCACATATCCATTCAGATGATGAGGGCCATTCTCTTGTTTAGTTCTCTTGGCATCTGATGCTACTTCTCTCCTTATCTTAGGTGGAGCGATACCAACAAGAGGATATATTTTCTCAACTTGTGTAGGTTTGAGGCATCCTGTCACTATATGTGTTGCTTCATTAACAGCAATGCCCACTTGTTTTGTGTGTGTGGATGTGCTTCATATTGGCACAGCAGTCATTGCTGCGGAGATGCTCAACGTCAAAGCTGATGTACGCAGAGTGAATGGTCGAGCTCCCTATGTATAGTTTGTGAGTTTCCTGATGATGTTCTTCATACTAACTTTGGTTTTGATATTCAGGCAGTGCTACTTTAAAAATGTGTCCTGTCAAGTGTCATGCTGAGGTAATTTGGTGCTGTATAATCACTGGTGGGCTCAAAAAAATTACTACCACACTGTGGGTGTGGTATGGTGGGCGTGGCCAGGAGGAAAGCCCTGCATTGCACCCGAATTAGGACTACTTTATTTCAAAACTTGGATGAGCGGGGCCAGCCAGAATTTCTGCTACCTGTTCTGGCTAATACCCACCACTGTGTATAATGCTGTAATTGATTCCCTTGTTATGTGACATCCAGCTCAACACCTGCATTTTGGTTTTGAATGTGGAAAGTACACACTTGGCTCTTGTTTGGATAAGATCAGAGCCCTTATGATGAGATGCAAGTCACCTACTTGGAAATATACTTTTTACACTTTTGAACACTTTTTCCTAACTTCTTTTCAGAAACCTCCATCTGGATTGCTAAGGGGCTTAGCAAACCAGGCGGGGGGGGGGCTTCTTAAGAGAGGCTTGGGACCCTTTCCCCAGCCTCTCTTAAGAAGCCCCCACCCCTGCCTGGCTTGGTAAGCCCTTTAGCAATCCAGATGGAGGTTTCTGAAAAGAAGTTAGGAAAAAGTGTTCCTAACTTTTTTTTCAGAAATCTCTCCCCCCCCCCCGGGCCTGGCTTGCTGGGGTGTTGGGGGAGAGATCATGTGCATGCATGGCCTCTCCCCCAACACCCCGGCAGTCCCAGCCATCGCCTAGGAAAGCCAGGGTGTTGGGGGAGAGATCATGCGCATGGACGGTCTCTCCCCCAACACCCCAGCAGTCCCAACCATTGCCTAAGACAGCCAGTGTGTTGGGAGAGAGATTGTGCATGTGCACAGCCTCTCCCCCAACACCCCGGCAGACTCAGCGTGCGATCGGATCACCAGTTTGGTTGGGGCGAGAACGGGCACGCATGACCTCCCCCCCCATCCAAACTCCCCATCTGAGCAGAGATCTCTGCCACAAAGCTTGCACAGCTGATCTTCAGTCCTGCGGGCTTTGGGGCAGAGATCAACATCAGGGAATTTGTTAACGTTGTGCCTCAATGTTTGCCTGACGTTATCCGATTTTGGCATTATGCGATGCAAACGCTAAACGTGGTATTACTGTATCTGTCTTTTAGTTGGATTATATGCTTGTTTGCAGTTACTTGCTAGTTTTATGTTCAAGTGGATCCATTCCAGCCGCTATGTATTCCTCTGATGAACCCTAAATGTTCAGCTTCTAAATTCTGCCTAGCGATTACTAGAATGTTGAGAGACATGATTCTGAAAAAGTCAGCTGATAAGAAAACAGCTTCTTGCTTTTGACCACAGCACTGTATTTGTTTTTCACTGCCATTCTCTTTCCAGTGGTCAGTACTCCTTTGAGGTCTGATATTTTCATAAGCATGTACTGTGTATGTTTCACAAATACACGTTGGAGGTTGTGGCTTAAAAAAATAAGGCAAACATGTTAAACTTAAAATAATATGATATGCAAATAAGATTTCTGGCCTTGCTTGCTGATACTTAAAAAAAAAACCCAACCCCCCCACCACGAAAGACATCTCCTTCCTTTGTTCTGGTTCACATTAAAATTCAAACAATGAATACAGACATTCTTTTCTGATTTTTATTGTTTCTTATATAAAACATAATGACCTTCTTCAGAGTTTTTTTTTCAGAACAGATTTCATTTCTCATGTGCTTCTTTCCATTATGGCTCAAATACATTAGAAATATCAGACATTAACATGCTACTTGAGGAAAAAGGTACATCTAAACTATACAGAACATGCCGAGCCTCTTACAGAATAGCTACAGCGTACACAGAATTGATCCAAGAGAGAGGACAACAGGAGCTCCTCTCTGCCTCTCTAGACACAAGTGTGAAAAGTTGAGGAAAAGAGAGTAGGAAATGTGGAAGGATCAGATAACCATGAGAAGGGGATGATGATGAAGGGACAAGCTTTGGAGGATTTTCAGGGAACCATTCTTATATCTGTCCTATTAGAAATTACATTGGAAACAAGTTGTTAGCATGTCTTGCCAGTCCACTGTTCATTCATTGATTTGCAAAAATAATGTAAATCTTAATTTTGATCGCACTATGTAAGCATGGACTTAACAGTTCACAATATGGACTGAGCATAGCCAGGAATCTAGCCACTCCAACATCTTCCTTTTCATTTGGCCATTATACCCATCCTCTAGGTAAAGGTAAAGGTTGCCCTTACTTGAAAGCCAGTCGTATCCTCCTCTAGGGTGTGGTGTTCATCTCAGTTTACAGTCAAAGAGCCAGTGCTATCTATGTGTGTTTCCATGGTATTGCGGCAGGCATGACTAGACACTGGAGTGCATGGAATGCTGTCACCTTTCCACTGAAGCGGTACCTATTTATTTACTTATAATTTCTTGTTTTTGAACTGCTAAGTTGGCAGGAGCTGGGACAGAAACAGGAGTTCACTCTGTCGTGCAGCACTCAGGTCTGAAAACGCTGACCTGCTGACAATCCAGCATCTAAATCACTAAGTCACTGCAGTCCAATGCCTTGATTTAACTTAGAATGGAAATTCTCACTCGTCCCCCCCACCCCTGGTGATGTTGTTTTAGAAAATAAAGCAGGGATAGTCCTGCAGCTCCCCTAACATTACTTTTGAAACACCTTTTATTTAATAAACATAGAACAAAACATAAAAACTTGAAATTACAAACTACCTAGAAAAGTGTTTCCTCACCCTGGGACCAAAAGAGTTATACCTGTATAACCATTTCCCACATCTTTATGGACTTTCATTCAGTTTCCAAAAATGCATCTTTTTTTGGAAGATGTCGAGCCTTTCCCTCTTAATAAAACATAGTCTATAAATCCTCCCCAGACATCTTTAAAATTCTTCTGCTTCAGTAATTCCCTCTTAAATTTAATATTACAAGTTAATTTTTCATTAACAGCAATGTCCCAAGCCTCTTTCTACTATTCATTTAATTGGAAATCATACTGTATTTTCCATTCCTAGCTATCATTAGTCTTGCTGCTGTTAACAAATTTGAAATTAATTCTTTACTTAACCAGTTACATTGCATCTAATATTGATAAAAGAGATATTTAAGGACATACTTCTAAATTTAATCATTATTTCATTTATCGCATGAAGACCATTTGCCAAAATTTCAATACATATTCACAACTCTAACGTATATGAAAATAAGTACTGTACCTTTTCCCTGACATACTCTCCAATATAATGAATATTTCTTACCTATTTGATTTAATTTCACTGGCATTAAAACCATCTCCAAAACAGCTTATAAAACTTTTCCTTTATCCTTACCCGCTATTACTTGAAGGAGAGACACATTTTCATTCTCACATGGAGAGAATGTCAATAATTTCCAGCAAGCTTTTTGTTGTCTTGCTAAAACAGAAATTTTAAGGTCTGCTGCCTTATTGCATGGACTTTTAAATAGCAGAAACAGCGGATGGGTTAATTATATATGTACAGTAAAATCTCGGATAATGCTAAAACTTGGTTCCACAAGTCTTGGTGTTATCCGATTTTTAGTGTTATCCGATGCATGTTAAAATCCTATGGAATGCATTGGATAATGTTAAAGCTCCATAGAGATACATTGTAACCGCACAGGTTTCAGTGGTTGTTATCAGATGCATCCCATAGGATCTTAACGTTATTTGATGCAATTCTCCCCCCTCCCAGATTGCTTAACGTTGCGGTAGGTGATTTTAGCGTTATCTGATGCAAACGTTATCAGAGGTATTACTGTATTTGGAATCAGTCGACTTCCTTCTGTACTTGGTATATACACTTTTACCTCACAAAGGGAAGGTAGTGTTGTATAGGAGTGTCATAGCTTTTAAAGGCATATCAGAAAACAAAAGAAGTGGACTTGATCTACGAAAGCTAACAATAAAAATATAGCAGTTAGTCTTTAAAGTGCTACAATGTTTTTTATTTTATTTTATTTTGTTTTGTTTTCTGATATGCCTCAACCACAGACTAACACGGCTACTATTAAAAAAAATTCAAATAGCTTTTAAAGATTCTGGTCTGAAAAGAAAGTTGCCTTAGAGCAGGGATGCCCAAGCTACGGCCCATGGTACCAAATCATCCGGCCCATACTGTTTCTGGAAGTGGAAGTAAAATACGCATGCACATAATGTTGCCATAAATGACCCACAGCTGTTGTAAATGCATGTACAACAGCCGGAGGTCATTTATGGCAGCGTTATGAACATGCACGGGCGCGTTATGTGGATGCACATTTTAATTCTGCTTCTGGTGGGAGGAACCACGTGACTGGCACACTCAACCACGTGAACGGCACACTCAACCAAATGGCCGGCATGGTCAACCACTTGACTGGCCTGCGGCCTGAAAAGTTTGGGCACCCCTGCCTTAGAACCTAAAGGGTAGAAAAACTACAATTCCCAAGAAGCACTGTAGCAGCTTCCTTTTTTGGAAGAATAACAATAGGAATTAGCTTGAGACCGCCAAGCAGCCTGAAACATAGGCCCTATACCAGTGATGCCGAACCTTGGCACTTCAGGTGTTCTTGAACTGCAATTACAAGAAACGCAAGTCAGGACTCCTGCTGATCAGGACTTCTGGGAAATGAACACCTGGAGTGCCAAGGTTCACCATGACTGCCCTATACAAGCAACATCTGGGTGTACATTGCTGGGATGGAACATGGAATTCTACTTGGGAAATTCTATGAGAATTTTGGTTGATGACACCACCACCACCGACAACCACCACCACCACCAGTGTTGTGTAGAGACATTTGCTCAAATTATGTAAACCTCAGCTTTTTTAAAAAGAAGTAACTGTTCCTGGACTGGAGATGAAAATTCTTGCTAGGGCATGCAAGGTGTTGGTAGCTTGTCTCATGTAAGAATGAGAAAGATGGTGAGAATTCTTCACGTCACTCGTCTTAACACTCTCCAGGCCCCCATTCCTGATACTGTATCTCACTTTCCATTTCTCCCCTTGGCCCTACAGATCTTTCCTCTCCACCCTATGCCATAAAATATCCTCAGCTTGTTCTCTTGCTTCAAAGCCTAGTGGAGCTAAGAGAGGTGGAGCAGCCATTCAAAGCTAAATCTCTATGGCAACGGAGTTAGCCTTGGGCTTCTTTGTGAACTTTGTTCACTTCCTTGTACTGTACTGTCTGGGAGATGTTCCCATGACATAGATTTCCCCACTTTTCATTCACAGCTGTTTCTGGTAGTAATCCTATTTTTAGTGATTAGCTAAAACAAAAAGCAGATGACTTCAGGAAGGTAGCTCCAGACAGGTCTTGTCAAGCTCCAAGTTCTTATGAAGCATCTCATTCCCTCATGACTAGGAGATGGGTGTCTTGTCTGCTATCCCAAACTTAAAACTCTTAGTACCTCTTTCCTGTGCTTTGGTATTTAATAAACAGCATTTCAGCCCCTTAGGCTATGAACAGTGCTGAAATTCATGCCTCAGGAAAAGATGGTTTACTAGTTCTGTGTCACATGGAGGAAATGATGTTAAATCAAAACACTTGTGATTTACTGGCCCCAACTGGAAGTTTGCTTTACACTAGTACTCTTACATCTGTAACAAAACAGGCTGCATAATTGTGTTGGGGAGATATACAGAGCTAAGCTTGTAACTAGGTCTGACACCTAGAATTACACTATCACCTCGTCTTTCCACAGCATGATTTCTCTTTGCGTCTTTCCTCTTGTCTGGTTAGAATTTAATCTCTGCCTTCTCATTAGCTACTCTGCTAAAGGAGTTGTGCATGTTTATTTATAGATTTCAAATTTTACACTATCCATCCCTAAAAGGGCACTTTCTGAATATAGTAAATCATTTAATAGTGGAATCATGAATAATAAAAAGTGGAATACACAAATGCCCCTGTATAGGTCTTTCAAATACCTGTGTAGAAGGAAAAGGCTTGTGGTATTTTTAAGAGGCTTGGAGATTCAGGGGCAAGGAGACCCATTCCTGAGAAGAAATTCCACACTGATGGTTGGGTGAGGTGGGAGCGATTCAGAAAAATACCAGTCAGCCTGCCTTAGTTGACCCTACAGTTGAAATGGCTCACTCAATCCAACTGCCCTCAAGATTGTAGAGCCTTCATTGGTTTATGTGGGGAGAAACTTCATATATTAATGCCAGCTCCATGAGGTGTGCCCAGTACAGTTGAGATGTTCATTACTTTCTATGGGACTCTTCCTTCACTCAACATTGAGCTGAATTCAGACACCAATTCAGATTCAAGACTTTTAAGCCACCTATACAGGGAAGAGATATTTTACTACTTATAATTGGCACATCCAGATACTGCATCAAACAACTAGCAAAAACATGCATACTTTGAACAAGATGATGGCTAAAATACAATCCTGAAGGCTCTCCCAGTGAACATATAACAAGAAATATTTCATTATAATCACCCACTGTGTTTTTCCAGCCAGGTATGAAGAAAGACAATAAAGACCAGCCTTAATATATTTGACCTGTTCCTCTCTTTCCCCAGTTTCAGTATTTGTATTAAAGAACAAATGAGGATGCAGAAGAACAAAATTAATAAATTCCATACATTCCAGCTTTCAATACAATCCTTTACATGCTTAAATTATGAGACGCCTCATTGTGAGACTTACTTGTAAGTAACCGGACCTAGACCTTAATTTAAGTGTGTGTTAAATTAAGGCTCCTATTTCCCATCAAAATTTAATGGTTGCTGCAGGGCAATTTATTAACAGAAGAAATCTAGAATGTTTTATCTATATGTCTTCTGAATTGTGGTAATATGAGTTTGCCTCTTGGTAGTATAGCTTTCAGCTCTCTGGAAAGTACTATATGATGAAAAGCAATTATGACACCATTTAGAACAACTTTCCCACACCAGAATGTTCAGGTTTACTCAACCTACATGACAATATAATGAACATACTAAAATGTAATTGAAATGTAAGGGGTCCTTGAGGATTTTCCCAACACCCTTCAATGTACTTGGTTAATCAGAATGAATAATATTCAGACTATTCTCTTCTGTCTTAATTAAAGCAGATGTGTCTCTTGGGATTCAAATGATAGCTGACTTAACTCTCTGAGGTTTTATCATTATGGGATGAGTCTGTGGGGAACACCTTACACAGTACTGTATCAGGCAGAATATGTGAACAAAAAGAACTTTGATGAAAGCTGACTTCTCATGATAGGTACCCAAGAGTGGGTTAGTAGCTTTTGATATTGTAGGTAATGTCATTGGCATAAAATGTGAATATCCTGACAAATTCTAGCTTGCCATTTTGCATAGTCCTCAGGAAATGCTTTTCATGAATTGAATATTCTCCAACGTTTCACTGTGTGCTCTACGTTAATAGAGATGATTGGATCCAACAGGCAATTGAACATCACAAACAGTAGATCTAGCACATAAGAACATCAGTTTCAAAACACCCTGCAGGCAAAATTTTAAAACTCATCCCTCCTTTTTTGCTTTTTGACAGACCCCAAATCCTGGCATTTCAAACTGTTATATTCCGTGGGAACAGTGTTCTTTAGATTTTCAGTCCAAAGTATAAAGTTGGTTATAGTCTATTGTTCATTTGAAAAAGGAGTCCACACAGAGAGTCTGTCTAAGCACAGAGCTTTGCGTAGAAAATGCATTGTAAGCATAGTGTCCTCCTATGTTGCACAGGAAAGTATGTGATCCAAGAGAATTATCCTTCAGGTGCAATAAGGTAGGCATTTATGCAAACGTTTTTACTATACATGGCCACCTTTAGACAAGTAAGCAATGAGTGCTACAATTACTCCAACATACACCCCAGTGCCAATGGTAATAGAGAGTGCAGCAAGGAAAAGTGCACGCCGGGAAGCTGATGTTGCCAGGTGGAAGTCCCCCTTGGAGATAGCCTTGGTTGTCTAGAAACAAAGCAAAACAGTACTTCAATCACTTATCAATATAACATCACATTTTGGGTAGCTAATAATTATCAATACTTTTCAGGGAAGAAGGAATGTTCTTGCCTACCGCAAACTATGTATGTGCAGGCATACAAATAAAGGGAATTAAACTGTATTAGAGCAGGGTGTTCAAACTATGGCCCATGGGCTGGATCCGGTTCCCAATACCATGTCATCTGGCCCATGTCACCCTTGCCGCTCCTGGAAGTGGATGGGGTTGCGCCCGCCAATGTTCATGTGTGTCTGGAACCACTTCCGGGAGTGACACAGGCACATTTGCACATGCAGAGGGACATCCGGAACCACTTCTGGGAGTGGTGCTGATTCATTTGTGCATGCACGGGGATGTCCAGAACCACTTCCGGGAGTGACGTGGATGCATTTGCACATGTATGGTGACATCTGGAACTACTTCTGGGAGTGCTGCAGATGCATTTGTGCATGTGAAAACACGTCCACACCATCCGGAAGTGGTTACAGGTGAACATGTACAAACACACCTGCTTCTTGATGGTGGTGGTGGTGGTGGGGTCCACCCCTGCTCAGCTGTTCCAGGGGCATGTTCAGGCCCCTGGCACAAAAAAAATTGGGCACCCCTGTATTAGAGGTTTAGATTGAAGCCTATTGTGGTATAGTAGCTAGAATATCAGATTTCAGTTCAGATACTACTCAGCCCACAAACCTCTGTTAAGGCAACTTAGGGCTACTCCCCATCTCTTAGCCAAACCTAACTCATAGGTCTGTTAAGAAGATGAAAAATGAGTGATTACATATACCATTTTGGGATCCTTAATGGAGTGGTGTGATTTAAAATAGGTGATTGTTATTCTGAATTCTACTGCAACAAAGTAGGTAACTGACAAAATTACTGCAGGCTACCCTAAGCTTGTAGGTTAGAATATACAGTACCAGTAATGGCCAATCTTGGCACTCCATATGTTCTTGGATTTCAATTCCCAGAAATCCTGATCAGCAGGAGTGCTGACTTGGGCTTCTGATAATTGAAGTCAAAGAACACCTGGAGTGACAAAGTTGGCCATCACTGGAATAGACCATGCATAGAGCAATTAATTCAGAATAGCCTTATCATTGGTTATTGGAGATATTATCAAACTAAATTTTCACTTCTAGAGCCAAAATGTCTCCAAGAAATGGTGCTAAGACAAGCAGAAGTAAACGGCTATGATTCTAGTATTCTGCTGGTCAGCTTTCTGACCATCTGGGTGGATATCATTAGAAAATACAGAAGAGAGAAAATGGAAGTACAGGATGAAACCTGTCACAAGATTACTGACATCTAAGGGTATTAAATACAACTGGAGGTTCCCGCAACAATTAAGCTTCTTTTATGATAAAAAAATGCATATCATTGATTCTAAGATGGATGTTTTGGGTTACTTAACACACATTGGTTTGATTAAGGTGGCATCAAGTGAATGGATTGAGTTAAGAACAGATTTACATATGTCTGGGGAAAGGGTTTCAGTCCTGAGAATGGAGGGGGAGGAGGGGGGAGCAGTGGGAGGGATGGATACATCAGACCCGAGTCTTGAAATTGTAGAGTGAAAATGTTAACAATTAAAGAAAGATCGGCGGAGGGAAAAGGGGGGCTTCAGAGAAGTAATGGCATCCCGCACTGACCCCCCCTCCCTTTTTCGATATACGGAGGCGACATTCTTGGAAAAGAAGTGGGGAGGGTAAAAGACTGTAGAAGATTAGGTAAGTTTTTCTTTTTTTTATATTATTATTATGTTTTACAATTTAGTTATTATATGTTGTTAGGTTATTTTTATATAATATTTAGATCTTATGGTTTTTGTAACATAGGGGATAGGTGGTACACGTCCAGGGAGCAATGTAAAAAATTAAGGAGAGTAATAAAATTCGATGGTTAAGAATCTAAAAGTACTAACTTGGAATGTGAAGGGTACAGGTACAGTGTTAAAGAGGAAAAGATTACAAATAGCTATTAATAAAGAAAAAGCAGATGTTGTCTTTCTGCAAGAGACCCACCAAAAGTCCGCAGATACAAATAAAATGGTCCTGAGAGGTATGCAAATATATGAGAAAGCCTATGGTTCATCAAAATCAAGAGGAGTTGCAACACTAATATCAGAAAAGGCAGGGTTTAATATGACACAAAGCATGGCTGACCCAGAAGGTAGATATCTTATAGTCAAAGGGAATATAGATGAGGAAGAAATAACATTGGTTAATATATACGCACCAAATGATAACCAGGAAGAATTTTTGAATAAGATGAGAAAAATTTTAGAGAGAGAGGGGACAAAAAATATGATAATTGCAGGGGATTTTAACTTAACAAGATCAGGAATAGATAGTACAGGCACTCAGAGAAAGTGTAAGAAATACATACTGGATGATTGGATTAAGACACTGGGGATACAAGACACATGGAGGGAGATTAAAGGGAATGAAAGGGAATACACTTTCTGTTCCCAAGTACATAATATGCAATCTAGAATTGATTATATATTTGTTACAAAACTACTAATCAGTAATATTGAAGATATACAAATAGGAACATTTAAAGAGTCGGACCATGCAAAAATAGTGATGGAGATGAAATTACATAGTGAGAGGGGGAAGGTATATAATTGGAGATATGATACAAATTTGTTTAGGGAAGATGCTGATAAGAAAAAATAATGGAGAAATGGGAAGAATATTGGAACTGGAATGATAATGGGGAGGTCAGCTATAGCACGGTATGGGATACAATGAAAGCAATATTTAGAGGGGAATCTATAAAATTAAAGAGTGCCAAAAATAAGCTCTACAAAAGTAGATATCAGGAGTTGGAAGTAAAATTAAAACATCTCTACCTGGAACAAGCAAGAACTAAAAGTAAAAAGATTTATGAGGAAATACAAAAAATTAAGAAGGAACTGGAGGGGAAAGATATGGAAAGGGTTAAAAGGGATATGATATATTTAAAAAGAGAATATTTTGAGTATAAATCTGTATGCAGACGACACGTTAATTATTGTAAAATGCCCAATGAAGGCTTTAGAAAAAATCCATAAACACTTAAGTAATTTTGAGGATTTAACAGGCTTGAGAGTTAACTGGGACAAGACTGAAATGATATTTTGTAATGCGACCAAGGAGGAAGAGGAAAAAATAAAAGAAAAATATAAGATTCAGATTGGAAACAAAATTAAGTATTTGGGGATAATAATCTCGCAGAAGTACGGGGAACTCAAAGGGTTAAATTATGGTAAACAGAGGAAGGAAATTGAACAAAAAATAATTCGATATAATAAGCTAAATTTATCATGGTTTGGAAGGGTGGCACTAAGTAAGATGATGCTGTTACCCAAATTAAATTTTTTATTTGATGCATTACCAATTAAGTTTACCGATAGGGAATTAAAGGAATATCAAAATATAATAAATAAGTTCTGCAATGGAAAACATGGGGCTAGAATAGTCAAAAAATTATGGTACGCATCTCAGAAAGAGGGGGGCTTAGGGATACCCAATATTCGTGACTATTATAGGGCCTTTCAAGTTAGAAACGTTATTAGAATACTGAATTGGGAAGAAATAATATGGGAAAAAATTGAGAGAGAGGAAAGTCAGAAAATTGATAAGTCCATATTTTTAAGTGAAAGGAAAGAAAATCATAAACAAAACTATAGATGTAAATTGACAAAAGTAACATTAGAAGAATGGAGTAGAATAAAAAAGGAATTTGTCCCAGGTACCTCGCCTGTTTTAGAACTAGAAGACATGAGTACTTTTCCAATACCAATTGATAGTAGGATTAGAAATATTTTGGTAGAAAAGGAGGTTCTCTTGCTGAAAGACTGGATTAGCATTTGCAAGGATAAAGAAAGAAGAAGAGAGTTATTTTCTTATATGCAGTTAGATTGGTTCAAGACTCTCCGAGTAAATAATTGGAACAAGAAATATATGTTAGACAACAGTTTAAAACGAGAATTAACTTTATTTGAAATATTGTTGACCAAATTAAGGAGAGGGGACATGGGCATTAAAGGGATAGTAAGCAAGATTTATAAAATCTTGAATAAAAGTGGAAGTATACAGGATGCACTGAGAAGCAAATGGGAATATGAATTAAACGAGACGATCTCACCAGAAAACTGGAAGAGAAAATGGAAAAGAAGGGTTATGAGAACCATGTCCGTGAGAATGAAGGAACATAATTACAAACTACTTTGGTGGTGGTATAGGACCCCAGTTGGGCTGCACCGTATGAATAGTAGGGTTAGTGATAAATGTTGGCGATGTAAACATGAGATGGGAACGTATGTACACATGTGGTGGAATTGTAAAAGTTTGGAAAAATTTTGGGGAAACGTGAAAAACGAAGTGAACAATATATTAGATAAACAGCTCATATGGGGTCCAGACACAGGGTTGTTAACAGAGGTTGATAAGTTCAATATAAGTAATGATAATAAAGAATTGATGTCTGTGATGTTGTCAGCGGCAAGAATTTGTATTGCAAAAAATTGGAAAAACGAGGTTTCGATTAAGATTCATGATTGGTATAAAGAAATGTGGGAGCTGGCACTTAATGATAAACTTACTTGTGAATTAAAAGTAAAAAAAGGCAGAGCTAAAATTAACAATTTTTGGAGAGTTTGGAAACCTTTCGTGGAATATGTGACGGTTAAGAAAAAAGGGGTTACTCCTGTACCAGAACAAAATGATTTTTGGAAATTATGAGGTTTTTTTTTACAAGCCCTTGGACATTGTAAATACCACAGGGGTGATATTAAAGAGTGATTTAAACTAGTGAAGGAAACTAAATGTATTAGAAAATGGCTAAGATGAGTTATTAAGATAGAACTGTGATATCCTTTATAATGATTATTAGAGATACTATATTTCTTTTCTCTTTTTATGGAGGTTTATATCTGGTTTATGAGAAGCATATACATAGATTTAAATGTGGAGGTTGTGTTTCCCTTTTTATGATTGATTTTTAATTTAGTTATATTTGTCATTTCTGTATTTCTCTATGTTCTTATTTCTGTATGTTTCATTATAATTGCTTTTCGTATGTTTATCTTTTAAATACCTACATAAAAATAAAGTTTAAAAAAAGAAAAAAAAGAAAATACAGTACAAATTTGTATAAACTGATTTGTATAAACTGATGAACCAACATGTTTATGTTTATTCATCTTTTCAGTGCTTGTATGATGTTGCTTCTGCCAGATATTTAATTAGGGATAAGATTATTGTTTCAGCAATTGCTTTTTATTGTTTCTCCTGGATATTTCCTTAGAGATAAGCTGATCTAAACATAATGCCATAGTAATAATAATAAGCTGAACACACAACACTTTGTTATCATACATCTATATCATTTCTGTTCCCACTGTCTTGTTCTCCACCATATAATATTTTACCTCCCTGAGTCTGCTTTGGAGAATGAAAGCCAGGATGACACAGATCAGTATGAAGAAATCAGGAAAGTGGAAGGACTCAAAGAGTCAACCGCATCCTCTCAGATGAACAGGAGCATGAGAAAGAGGGCAGTCCTGTCAGGAAGACTCAATGCCTACAGAAGACAATGATAGTCTGGCAGACAACCCCAGGGAACATAAAAAACAGAATGTCAGAGCAAAGAGTCTGAAATAGGAGAAGCCAGCATCTTTATGGCTGACCTCCAAGAATTGATAATGCACTGAAATCTGCTGGAACTGGGAGTGGCTCATGTGAAGAGACATACATGCAGCTATTGCAATCAGACCAAGCTGTGGTGGACAACAAATTTTCATTTAATCTAACTTCTGCATTTCAGACTTATGTCTACTTTATTGCAAGAAAGCCTTCTATTTATTTGTCACACTTTTCATTTATATTAATAAAATTATGCATATTTTTAATGTTTAATGAACACAGGCTGGTATATATGGCTTGCATCTCCCACCACTTTATGCACCACTTCTTCTTCTTCTTGCTCCTCTGTGTCTAAATCAGACGTGAAATTGCCAAAGTGAAGGCACCTTTTGGTGAGTTCCTTCTGCAGTTCCTTTCTCCTGACCTAGTGTGAGAAAGATTAACCAGTAACACAAGGTTGTTGTTACCAGAGTAAGCCTGATTGTAGTTCAAAAATACCACAATCATTGAGGAAGCTCTTTCTGTGTACCCCATAGGTTACATTGAATAAATACTCCAAGGTCCCACAATGAGCTTCACAGAAATGTGGATATTTGAACAAAGATCTTCGGATCCTTTTATACTGGTTCTCTGGGTTGTTAAAGATAGGAATATTATTTAATGTATTGATTACAGTGATACCTCGATGAACGAGCAAAATGCGTTCCACCCAGTTGCTCGTTCAGCGAGTTGCTTGTTCAGCGAAACACATTTCCCATAGGGAAATGTGTTTCACTTCATATGCGCATTGGTGGGGCATTGTGGAATGAGGATGGGGATTCCACTGCCTTGTTCCCAAATGCCCCACTGCCGGGATTGCCGCCGGAGCACGTCAGCGGGGTGTTTGGCAACGAGATGAGGGACTTCACCCATTCTTGTTCCAAAACGCACTGCTGATGCGTGCTGTGGGGTATCTCAGCAGCAAGGCATTTTGGAACAAGACAGGGGGAAGCCCCACCTCATTCCGCCACTGGGATCCCCCACGACGTGCTTCAGCAGGGCGTTTTGGAATGAGGATGGGGAGTCCCTGGCCTTGTTGCCAAATGTCCCGCCGATGCAAATCTTCTCGTTAAATGAGTTTTTGCTCATTCAATGAAGCAGACCTTTTAGGGAAAGGTATGCTTGTTAAGCGAGTTACTCACTTAATGAGATGCTCGTTATGCGAGGTATTACTGTACCTACCTGGGCAGAGTTGGAAGGAAATGAAGTAATACCTCAGAATACCAGAGTATGTCTAAGAGGAGGACAGATAGACAAAAGGGGAATAGGTAGGTTGCCTTATTTCTTCCTTTTTTCCTGTCCCCTCTTTCCTTCCAGCATCCTAAATAGTTAAAAATCGTGGAGGAAATCTCTTTAGCTAACGTTTGCTTGTTTTTCATTGTCTGCAGGTAAGCCTCACATCCTACATAGTCTCCTGCTGCCTCCTGAAAAGTTCCAGGTGGAGAAGAAACAAGAGATGCATCATTGCAGCTATGGTGTCATTGTCATTTCCCCCGCACTTGTTAATTTTCTTGTTTGGCTGCTGTGGCAATGGAATTTGTAGCTGCAATTTAGCTTTTGGTCAAGTGCCACCACTGGGTGGGCCGCATTGTGATTTGGTGCTGCAGCCATTAATTGGGCTTCCTCTCAGAGGCCATGTTTAGGACCTGAGGGTGACAGTTCTATAGGATTATGCGTCCAGCAGGATCTCAAGAGGCAATCCAGAATTTAGAAAAATGCAAAACATGGAAGTACAGTATTGCTGTTTTTCAACTACAGCACCCCACAATCTGCCATCTAACTAAGAGATTTTGAGAACTGTAATCCAAATAATAATAACAATTTTTTTTTTAGAGTTCCGCCAAAGTCATGCTCAAAGTGTATCCTTTGAAGTGTATATGACTATGGACTTGCTTTGTACTGACTGCTATCTGGTATCTTGCTGCGTTATTTTTAGTGGCATTATATCCTTTGAAAGAACCATAGATCACTTCAATTTAATGCTTTTGTGTCACATAAAAGTATTGATTTTGTCCATCCCTCTTCAAAAGGTTCTTCCTTTCCTCCCATTTATAACACTACTGCTGATTGAGACATTTTGGATCAAGAGATAGCTGCTCTTTTTGACTCTTATACTTAATATCAATATTAGAGTTCTGTCTATCAGCTACAATTGCCAAGCTTCCTTAACCAGCTTTTTAAGGAGTTCCACTAATTGGTGGAACGTCCTCCCTGCAAAAGTAAGCCTCATGCTTTCTTTGCTACTGTTTTAGGCTATACACATAAATAATTTAAGTGGCAGGCCAATCCATCATGAATCTGCATATAATTTTATATGCTAATAAATACACATGAACATAATGTGTGCACACCCTCTCCATGCAAATTAATAAATTATATGTGAATTTAGAAATAATTACTAAGATTCATTAAAGTGTCACATAAGGCAAAGTCAGCCAATAACGACTCATTAAAACAAAGTAAGTTTTCCACTTAATTTGTCCTTACTCCGCTCCAGATTAGTTCTAACAGGGGGAGGCAAGATGGAATACAAGGCCATTTTACTATTCCTTCTGAGAGACTGGTTCATTTTAATTTCCCCTCCATTTCTGCTTATGTGTTTAAAGCCCCACGCCGGGCTTTAAAAGACCATTTGTGGCGGGAAGTTCCCCCGCCGCCCTGGACATTGGACTAGGGTGAGGACTCTGGCCAGGAGCGCCTGGACTGTTTCTCTCGGCCGGCTACGGCCTCAAGATAATGAAACACAGCTGTGTGGCGTAGCCGCCTGGCAGTAAGAATTGTTATATTATGTTATACTGTGTTGATACTGTATTGTTGTGATTTTTTGTAACTCAAATTTGTAGCTGATACTTTGATACAGTACTCTGTTTTTGTTTAAGACCCACCTGAAAGTGTTTCTGAAATGTTTTTATGATGTCTTAATTTTGTAACTGTGATGAGGGATTTCTTGAAATGTATGTGATACAGTAATACCCGGATAACGCGAGTATCGGATAGCACTAAAACCGCATAACGTTACAAGATTTTCAGAAAAATCTTGTATCGAATAACGCAATTTTAACGTTATCCGATACAGCCGTTCTTAGCAGCAGGATGGCTGGAAAGCTGAACGGGGTTCTCCGTTCAGCTTCCCAGCCACCCTGCAGCTACGGAGGTAGGGGTGGGGAGGCTGGAAAGCTGATGGGGGGCTCCCCCATCGGCTTACCCAGCCACCCCACAGCTGCGGAGGCATGGGCGGGTGGCTAGGGAAGCCGACAGGGAGTCCCCGTCAGCTTCCCCAGCCACCCTGCAGCTGTAGATCGGGTCCTCTGATCTCTCTGGAGCAGGCAGGGGACACGATCCAAGCTGTTTCTGGGCTTCCCCGACGTCCTGAGCCAGTGCAGCAAGCCAGAATGTCAGGGTTCGAATCCCGACATTCTGGCTTGCTGCACTGGTTGAGGACGTCGGGGAAGCCCAGAAACAGCTTGGATCAGGTCTGCCCACCTCCCTGGACCCGGCGGGGGGAGGGGGGGTCAGAGCCCCCAAAATTGGTAAAAAAAAAAGGCAAGGGTCTCAGGAATGCTTTGTTTATGAACTGCCAGATCCACAATATGCCTTTTTAATTTTTTTAAAAAAATAACATTGGTTTTAATTTTGTTATATGCTTGTTTTAAATATAATATTTATATTGTATTTTAAAAGTGTCAAAATTATTGCTTCACACTTGGGAGTTATTGAGAGCTGTCTTGGGACCCTATGGGGATGACCAACCAACCAGCCAACCAGTCCGTCAGTCAAGTCCTTCCAAGGCATCTTTTTTACAAAGCAGTTGAGTAGCAGGCAGCAGCATATACAAATTCTTACCCCTTGAGAAAAGTAGAAGGCAGCAATTCCCAAAGGCCAGAAACAGCAAAGCATTGAAAAAATAGCTAAGCCCAGGTGGTCTCGTGGGGGAAGCATCAGAAAATTATCTTCACTCTCACTGTCACTTGAAGAGTCACTCTGGAAAAGAAACCAATTTGAGATTGGTGATCAATGGCACAGCTTGAGTCTGAGTTAAAGAGCAGGAGTACCAATTCACTATGTACCTGTCTGGCATTGCTGAAGAGACAACACATTTCTTCTCAAACATGACAAATAATTTTCATAGGGTAAAAAAGCCCTATGCTAATGTGGTCTCACTTGGAAAAGTCCACCACATGTGCAGCAGACAAAATTATCCTTTGTAATATAGAATGAATATTTCCTAAGGAGCAATGGCTTCTGGTATGAATAACCCATCTAATGTTTCCCAAATGCTGGTTTGTGGACTTCAATTCCCAGAAGCCTAAGTCATTTCCCCAAAGCACTGATCAGCCAATGTACTGACTTAGGCTTCTGGGAATTGGAGTCCACTTGTGGGCTGTGTACCCCCTGTTGGGAACCACTGGTCCGATTTGATGTCTAATGGAGCTCTAGAACAGGGGTGCCCAAACTACAGCCCGTGAGCTGGATCCAGCCCCCAACGCCAATTCATATGCCCCACACCACCCTCATTGCTCCCGGAAGCCGAAGTAAAACAGGCCCATGTGGTTTAAGGAGAGAAAATAGCAGCCTAAAAATCTATCTCATCCTGTTGCAAAACATATCTGTTGCAAAGCAGATTGCAAGGCACACTTTACTTCTACGTCTGTTGGGAGGAGCCACATGACCAGCCCATGGCCCAAAAAGTTTGGGCACTCCTGGTCAGGAAGATGACATATTAACCATCACATCTACATTTTGATTAAAAGTTTGCTGCTTGGCATGTTGATTGAGAAAGATCACCTTGGTTTCTATCCACAAGACATTTACTCGGGCATGGTCTGACATATTTTATAGACTCTAGGGTCTTAAGTAAAGCTATTCAGGATTAAGAAGTATTTCAGCAAACCATAAACCAGTTCTATCATTGTGTTAACTACAGAATCTCAGCCTACCCTAAATGGTAATAACTAACATACAAAATTGACAGCCCCCTTATATATCTTAACAACCAGGACAATGCACAGAGAAGGAAATGAGAGCTTTAAAGGAAGTCTTAGGAAAGATATTGGATATCCTCAATCCCTTTTACAGAGGAAAAATTCAGAGAATTTGAATCTGATTAGCAATTTGTGCATTAAAATCTGTTGGTTTTTTAAAAGGCAATATTTTTTTTCTACTAGAGATTTTTTTACAGCTCACCCACAGGTATACTCACCTGGAATAAAGTTCCATTCTTTTCAAAGAAACTTACTTTTAAGTTAAATGTGTTCGGGAGTGTTCAGTGCTGTTTTTAAAATAACCCAGTGTGAAATAGTAACCCAGATAACTAATAATATACTAATAATAGCAATGACGATGATAGTAGTGATAGTGACAATAGTAATAATAGTAACAGTGTTAAAAACCCTATTCACTGCTGTCAGCTCCAGCATTTGAAGAGAAGCAATTGGCATCCGACAGATTCCCTCCCCCCCGAAAGCTGCTTCTCTTGCATTGTCTAGATATATTTCTAGAACATCTATCATCGCCATGGCATTTAACTAGCATTTTCACCCTCCTACTCTTCTTCTCATTAAACATTTTATAGCTCTTATTTGACCTTCTTTCAAGTGATACTTTCACATATTCCTTCCTTCTTTTTAGCAGTTTCAAACTTGGGGAAAACAACTGATTTTGCAATGATTCCATCCTTAAGCATCTTCTCTCTGGCCACCGGCTACGGGGCAAAATTAACAACTTAAGCTCTTGAATTGAAGTTCATTCTTACACTTCTCCCAAGTTAGATTTTCTTAAGCTTCTCTCAAAGTGTTTTGTCTCCTGTGTTATTTAGCATCTATATGGAACTGCTGAGAGAGGTTGTCTGGAATTTTGTGGGTCAGAGACACCAGTATGGGGGTGATACCCATCTCTCCTTTCCATCGAAATCCAAGGAAGCGGTTCTGGTTCTAGATCAGTATCTGGTGCCAGCACTGGACTGGATGAAGGAAAATAAACTGAAACTTAAATCTGACAAGACAGAGGTTCCCCATGTCAATTGAAAGGCAGACTAGGGAACAGGGATCCAGCCTGAGCTAGATAGCATTACACTTCCCTTGAAAACACAAGCGCACAGCTTGAATGTCCTCCTGGACTTTTCTCTGAGCTTTGATGGCCAGGTCTCGATGGTGACTAGGCAACTAAAACTAGTGCACAATTCCCGGAGGTGACTGACCTGGTAATAGGAGTTCTTGTGGTGTGGTAGTTTAACTGTAATATTGCAGCCAAAACTGCTTACATTGCGAGTTCAATCCTGATGGGCTCATGACTGACTCAACCTTTCGTCCTTCCAAGGCCAATAAAAGAGTTCCCAGTGTTTTACATTATGAGCTGCCCAGAGAGCACTGTAAGCACTACTGTAATTATTGTTCCTATTGCTAACAATGACACCTGCCTTAGTTACATCCGAGCTGGGATTGATGGTACATGCTCTGTGTTGGAAAGTTTAGTGGGTCCTCCATGTAACAGGAGCTAAATAGGCTGCCAATCCATTTCCGAGCAGAATTCAAAATGCTGGTTTTAACCTATAAAGCCCTAAAATGCCTCTCAAACTCCAACCCAAAATCCATGTAATGCGAGGTGGTAAAAGGCAAAAGTAAGGAATTGCTAAGATTGGGTGATAACAGCTCAAGCCCAAACACTCTTGAAGACTACATCTCTCTTTGTGAGCCTGCACGAGTGTGAAGATAATCATGGGAGGCCCATTTCTCCATCTCCTCACCTCACAGGTGCATGGGGTTATGGTGGGAGGTGAGAGAGAGCCTTCTCTGTCACCATTCCAAACTCTGAAGCTCCTTTCCAAGGGAGGCCAGGCTGACTTCATCCTTTCTGTCCTTCAGGAAGCAAGTGTAGTCCTTTCTCTTTAGGCAAGCCTTCCCTTAATGACTGGCTGTCTAAGAGGAGTTGGATGGTCTGTACTTTGGTTGCATTTAAATCTGTTTTATTTATGTTTTTATCTATGATATGCTTAATTCTTTTTAAATATTCAAATAACTTATTGTTTTTAGTTTTTAATATTGGTTAGAAGAAAGGCAGGATAAAATATTTTAAATAAATAAATTAAGGCTTTCCTGAGAAAATATTTTTCCTGCGTGTGAATTTGAGTAATTTTTCATCCTTGGAAACATACCTCACTTGCATAAGATTCAAAGCAGGTTTACAACTTCATTCATTTTAATGAAATGCCTCTCTCAATTGTTTCTATTCATGTATGGCTGTGACCACAAGGAAGGCTGAGCACAGATGAATGCTGGAGGAGACTCTTGAAAGTCCCCTGGATTGCAAGGAGATCAAATCAGTATTTCCTAAAGGAAATCAACCCTGACTGTTCCTTGGAAGGACAAACACTGAAGCTGAAGCTCAAGTACTTTGGCCATCAAATGATAAGAGAGGACTCGTTGGAGAAGGCCCTGATGTTAAGAAAGATCAAAGGTAAAAAGAGAAGGGTGTGGCAGATGATGAGATGGCTAGACAACATTGTTGACACAGTGGGCATAGATCTGAGCGGACTAAGGAGGATGGCAAATGATAGAGGAGCCTGGCATGCTGTGGTCCATAGGGTCACAAAGGGTCAGACTTGACTGTGTGATGACAGCAACATTTCTAATAAATTATATGTTCAACACGAATTTCTCAAAAATAAATAAATACATATATATGAGATGGGATAAATCACCATGCAGCACTTACACACATTCTGTTTAATAATAATACAGTATGTATACATTATTTTGTTCTTTATTTGCACACCAAGCCTAAAAAGAATCAAAATCCTTGGTGTGTCTTAAGATCACAATTTAAGAAATATACCTCATACTCCTGCAATTCTTCCTCCTCCACTTCATAGGACACCGTCTGGATTTTCATATCATTTTCAATTAAGGATTGGCCTTGCGTTTCATGCCCATCAGAAGCTTCAGTGGGAGGATCTTTGTTTTCCATGAAGGTTGTCTCACAGCTTTCACTCTTATTGTCCTTGACCTTGACACTGGCCTCATCCTTCACTAGAATGAAATTTGGGCCATACAGTGCTTCAACAGCCAACTGAAGTGAACTGGCATCCAGTAACTGGTGAGTCCTTGCATTGCCAGAATTTTGAAAGATGTAGGAATATAGTTTGCCCTGACAACGATGGGCAGGATAATCCTGGCGGTAAGTATAACTGCCATGAAGATGTCCATTGTTCTTGACCAACAGGGGATTCTGAAGTTCACTTAAATTTTCCATTCTCCTGAAAACTCTGAGATGCTCCTGAGACAGATAAATATCCTGAGGAACCAAAAAGATAGAAAGTGCATAAACTGTAGAAAGCAATTGAGATATAGCAATGGTTGCTATTAGGCTAACCAGAACTATGCTAGGGACGTGTCCAACTTGCTAGGAATTTGGGGATTGGATCCATCTCAAATATGTTCCTAGATGCACTTTAACTTATGGAACTTAAGTTGTGACACTTTTAATGTAAGCTTTAAAGAGTCTTTTGAAATTAGTTTCTAATGACCTGCAGAAGGTTATGCTACTTGAGAGCTGGGGAGCCCCTTTGGCTCTAAGGAACTGGGGGAGTGATGTTGTTTTCATTCTACTAGCACATGTAACTCCTCTGAAGGAAAAACCTAAAAGCTGTTTGGCATGTTTAGAACTGATGATGTAGCCAGGGACGAGAGATAAATGCTTTGGCTAGATTCATGACCTGCGGTTAAGAATGGCTCTTTATGATGTATTAGTAGTAAAAGCAAAGGCCAGCTATGTTGCTTATCATCCAGTATTTAAATTGCATCTGGGAATGGAGTCCAGGGAACCATGAAATATGCAACTTATAACATGCAAGGCCATTCTGCAGTTTCACAAGCCCTTAAATATTTGTTTAACTACTCCTTCCCAATAGCTTATTTTAGTCTTATACAAAACCCTGAAATGTATTCAAACTATTATCAAAGTAGAGATCTGGAGTGTTTGTTATGTAGTTCTTCTAGTAACACATGCAGAGAAAATAACCTCTGTCATTAGAAATAATAACAAATCCCTTACATTTGATGCCAGATGACAGCATCTGGATGCACTGCTGGGTATGAGACCATGTATGATTTCTCCCAGCCTGCCAAAATACAGACTTTATTTGGGTCTTCATTGTGGCAAGTAGAGAAACCAGACTTCCAACTCTGTGACAAGATGAGAAGGTCAAAGTCATCATGACAGTGCAAATGTGTTGAGCATTGCCCTTTCTCTTCAGCAACTTCAGAAAAGGGAACAGAATGTTGATGTAAATGCATAGTGCATTCTTTATGCCGGGTCATAACTTCCTGTAGTGTTACAGCAAATAACAGATGGTCCTGGCACAGACCTGAAGTTGGCATCCCTTGTAGAGATCCCCCTTGCATTATAAACAACCAGGAAGCCCGATGAATTACAGCCCTTTCATTTGTGACTGGTTCCAATAAATGTCATACATTTTGCATGCTAAAGAACTGTTCTATGGAGTTATTCAGCAAATGGACTGATACTTCCAAGTGTATAAACAAAAGAAAATGAAAAGAGAGATTACTAACATGTAACTATCACTTTCAGAGGCACCTAGTGGGGTAAACAGAAAGAGCCTCCTTGAAGAATGTGGTATATTTGAACCACAATCAGGCATATACTGGCAATGATAACTTTGTGTTGCCTGCTAATTTTTCTCACAGGCCCGGATATGGTATGGAAACTGCCTTGGTCGTGCTGGTGGATGATCTCTGGAGAGAGCGGGATGGCGGACATCCATCCGTCCTGGCTCTTCTTGATCTCTCAGCGGCATTTGATACCATCAATCACGGTATCCTTCTGGAAAGGCTCCGAGGATTGGGGATCAAGGGCACTGTGTGGTCCTGGTTTTCCTCATTTCTGAGAGGCTGGACCCAGTAGGTGTGGCTGGAGAGTGGGAAATCCAGCCCTAGGCTTCTCCAACACGGGGTGCCTCAGGGCTCGGTGCTTTCACCTCTCCTATTTAATTTCTACATGAAACCACTGGGTGAGATCATCCATTCCTATGGGGTGAGGTATCATCAATATGCAGATGATTTTGTTATTCAGTCGCACAGTTGATTCCGACCCTTTGTGACCCCATGGACCACTGTCCACCAGGCACCTCTGTCCTCCACCATCCTCCTCAACTTACTCAGCTCTGTGCCCATTTTCTCTACAATACCCAGCTGTATATCTCAGTCCATGGGGACCCAAGTGATGCAGTGGAAATCCTTTCCAGGTGCCTGGAGGCTGTTAGGGTCTGGATGGGGGACAATGGCCTACAACTGAATCCTGGCAAGACTGAGTGGCTGAGGGTCAGGGGTCCTGCATTATCCCGTTATCTCGGGAGTTACCATCCTTGATTCTGGATGGGGCGTAACCTGGGGGTCCTCCTGGACTCACGACTCCTGCACAAAGAGCAGGTGGCAGCTGTGGCTAGGAGGGCCTTTGCACAACTTTGTGTTGTACACCAGTTATGCCTGCTCCTGGACCGGGACTCCTTGCTCATGATCACACACACTTTGGTCACCACCAGACTTGATTACTGAAATGCAATCTACATGGGACTGCCTTTGGTGACCATTCAGAGGCTGCAGCTTGTCCAGAATGCAGCTGCTCGGGTTGTGATGGGGTGTGGGCATTATGCTCGTGCCTCACCATTGCTTCGGGAGCTGCACTGGCTTCCAATATGCCTCCGAGTGCAATTTAAGGTGCTGGTTATTACCTAGCACTAGAAGGAGAGCCTTTTCTGTGTCTGCCCCAGCCATATGGAACCTCCTGCCAAGCCGACTGCGCCTCCAGACAGAGCTGCTCCCCTTCAGAAAGGGGGTAAAGACCTGGCTGGTGGGGCATGTGTGGGGTGCGGGCCAGACGGTCAGTTCGGCCAGCTGGCTCTTTTGAAGAACCCCCATTTCTCTCCCTGATATTTTTAACTTTTTAACCCTTTTAACTTTTAAATGTAATTAATGTGTTTTTAACTGTGTTTTTAATTTTGTAAGCCACCCTGAGTCTTTGGATGAGGGTGGGGTATAAATGTGATAAAATAAATAAATAAATAAATAAATAAAATAACAATTGTTTTGTACAACAACGAGCCCAGTGATGGGATCTAACAGGTTTGCACCAGTTCGCCAGAACCGGTAGTAACTTTTCTCAGTGTCCAGGAGAACTGGTAGCAGCTTTTGGGGGGGAACCACCTTCAGGGCTTACCTTTTCACTGGTCTGCCCACTGCGCATACATGCCAAGCATTGGTATGCATGCACGCCTACAGTGCTTGGCACATATGCACAGCCTCCTTGCTGCCGTCCCAAGTGGGGAGGAGGAAGTGAAGCTGCTAGCCTGAAGCTCCCTATAGCCTGCTCCCCAGGGTAAGTGACTCACCTTTAGATGTGCTGTGTCTGTGTGTATTTAATATCTTTACCTATATTGACGTACTACCAGTTCCTAAAAAGGCCTGACATCCAGCAGGCTTGGTGGCCTGGCTTGGGGTTTTTAAGCAAAGTCTTGGAGTTACCTCATCAATAAGCTACACCTGTGCTGTTCCAATTTCTGTTCCAATTGGTGAACCCTTAAGGAGGTACAGCTGTTTTACATTTACATTAAGGCATATTATCCTAGAGAACTGGTTAGACAAAGACTTAGTACCTAACTTCTTTAACTGTTGAAAAGTTGAAAAGTGCCAAAATGAAGCCATCTTGTGGTGAGTTCATTCTGTAGTTCCTTCCATCTGACCTAGTGTGAGAAAGATTAGCCAGAATAAGCTTTAAGCTCTGGTTTAAAAGCTCTGGTTGATTTGTGTTTGGGGTGGGTGGGTGAGTGTTTGGGTGGGTGGGTGTATTTTATATTTTATTTGTTTAATTTATTTACGGGTTTGTGTTGTGTGTGTGTGTGTGTGTGTTTGGGTGGGTGGGTTTAGGTGTGTGTGTGTGTTTATTTTTATTTTATTATTATCTTTTATCATTTTTCTTTGACCCCGCCCCAACATCATGATGTCATGATGTTGGCTTAGCCCATGATGTCATGAAATCATGACATTAGCTGCGTCCACTCTGTGATGACATCATGGTGGGGCAGTAAAATTTTTGACATCCTACCAATGAACGAGCCCCATGGAATGGATTAAAATTTTTGTATGAGGTGTGTTTGTGTATTTAATGTATTTTTTTTGCATACTTAGTGCTTCCTTTTCGGGATACAGTAATACCTCATATAACATTAGTATCGAATAACACTAAAATCGCATAACATTAAGGAATCTGGGGGGAAGAATTGCATCAGATAACATTAAGATCCTATGGGATGCTTCAGATAACAACCGCTAAAGCCTGTGTGGTTACAATGTATCTCTATGGATCCCATAGAGGATCAGATAACACTAAAAATCATATAACACCAAGACTTGTGGAACCAGATTTTAGTGTTATATGAGGTTTTACTGTATATTTATATCCATTACAAAAATTATTTATTATATTTTATTATTTCTTAAATTCTCCTTTTAACTTTATTGGTTGCATCTAAAACAGAAAATTTATTTTAGGTAACATTTTTATTTTACATAGCACTATCCTTCTAATGAGGGCTGTGATGGCTTAGTGAGGAATTCTCAACCTGTGGCCCAGATGTGACCCACAGCACCATTTCATGTGGCCCCCATTGCCTCCACCACACCAGGAAGTGCCATGTGGTGGAATAAGGGCAAAATGGCCATCTGGTCCACGAAGCATTCTGAGGGAACATGATCCGCCCCCCGGCTTTAAAAGGTTGAGAACTCCTGGCTTAATGGTTAAGAATCTGAGCTTGATAACCAGAAGGCCAGTAGTTCAAGACGTGTAAAGTCCATCACTATTTCCATTTCTTCCCTTTTCTATTTACCAGGGAGCAATGGGGCTGGATGCCATGATCTTGAGTTTCAAGCCAACTTTTGCACTCTCTTATTTCACCCTCATCATGAGGCTCTTTAGATCTACTTCATTTTCTGCCCTTATCTAAGGTTGTTGATATTTTTCCTTGCAATCTTAACCTCAGGTTGTCTGCATATAAATTAAGTAAGTAGGGTGACTAGTTGGGCATCTGGTAATTGAAGTCTAAGAATACCTGGAGAGCCAAGTTTGCTGACTCATGGTCTATATCCTTGGTCTGCAAATGTGGCTCTCCAGATGTTCTTGGACTTCAATTCCCAGAAGCCCCAATCAGCAGGAGTGCTGACTTGGGCTCCTGGTAATTCAAGTCCAAGAACATCTGGAGAGCCACATTTGCAGACCACTGGTCTATATGATTCTATTTCTGTTTTCTCTTTCTATGGCTGTGGTATTAAAACTATTGTAACATAATTCTTCTTTAAATCCTTTATTTTTTCTCTTTCTCTTTTGTTTTTTTAACCGAATCCCATATTATGCCCTGCCTTACTTTCTATTATCATTTATTTGTCATACCTTCTTTCACTCTTTCTCCATTTTCCCCCTATGCATTTATTTCTAAAAACATTCATATCCATTTCCCATCTTTTTACTTCTTTATAATCATATTTCAAATTCATCTTCATATTCACTATTGCATAGTCACTAATTTTTATAATCCTCACTTCCATAATGTTCTTGACAGTATCCTATATGAAAGATATATATAATCTATTCCTTGATAGGTATTAAGTACATGTGAAAGATATGTAAATATTCTTTCATCATACTGTATCTTAATTCTTGCCATGGATATTAACAATTCATGATCAGTTCGTCAATCTACTTTTGGGTCTTGTTTTGGGACAGAAAATACAGCTTCTCCATCTCCTGCTTCCAATTCTGTATCTATCCAATTTCTTCATTGACAAATTGTTGATGTTCACATGTGGAGTCATTTGTTTGGTTCCTTGAAACACGTGTTTGCAATAAACAAATTTTTGATTCCACATAACCTGGAGTCATTCTCCTGCTTTCGTTTCTGTTCCTAGCCTAGACCAAATTTCCAACCATTTCCAACAATATTTCGTTTTGATTTATTTCCTATTTTTGAATTCCAGTCACCTATCTTGTCATGCTATGAGTCTACACAGAGACATTTGAAAACACATGAGTATCTTGTTTTGGTGTGTGATCAATTTCCTTCTGAATGCTTGCATTAAAGATTTCAGTTTCATCTTCTTCAACATTTGTAGCTGAAGCGGACTTGAATGATAGTTATGTTCATATTTTTCCCCAGATGGCAGAAGGATATTATCTGGTTAGATTTTGCATTATACAGTATCCCCTGTCTGCCTGTCTTAATGCAACTACTTCATAGTCTCTGGTTCAGCCTGAATGATGGGGAAATCCTAGGAATGGGCTGTGATTCAGGACTTGAGTTAGACACAGTAGGAAGGAAGGAAAGGCAGGAACAGCTTTTTCCCACAGAGGAAGATAATGTTCTTGTCACCTTGGTTTAGGTAGGAGAATTTCAATATGTTTGTGCAGGAGAGATCCTGGAAGGTTTGTTTTATTCCTCTGATTTGTGGATGTTTTCCGCAACAGTTCGATCGATAGATATATCTTGGACTTTTCCTTTTTTGGGCTCAAAGAAATATCTAAATTCTTCTTTACTTCTTCAAGCAACTCTTGTTCTGGTCTAGTGAAAAGAACTCGGTGTACAAATTGTAACATCAAGTTTTGTTATAGCACTATTGTTGTTTGTTATACTGAATAAGTACTGTATATATAATTTTTTGAGAAGTTTGTGATATCATTTGATAAGACAGACAGATCCAGAAAGTGTTATACTACATCTTGCCTGCAGATTAAAGTCTCATTGATATTGTTTAGTGAGACCTTGCATTAAGATCTCTAGCTATCTGTGCTACATCTTGCATAGCATTAGAGCCACTTGGTTTCTTCCGAGTTTCTCATTTCTGGAGTAAAACACTTTGTAGTTCTTGGACTGAAAATATCTCATTCCAGCCAACTTTAGTTCTCTGACATCAAACAATGCAATGTTACATTTCTTGCTTTATGGTTTCGTTTACCTTGAATTATGTTCCACATTCCAACTGCATATGTTGTACATCACTGGACTTTCCCTTCACCTTTGTGCAAATCAACTATTAGCTGTTCTTTGGGTTTAATCTAGTTGTGTCACAAGTGACAGCACAATTCATACTTGTCCTTTCTTTTCCCCCAGTAACTGACTGAATGTTTTCCAAATTGGCAGTCTTATCTTCCAGCACTATCTCTTTTTTCATTTTAAATTATCTCATCATAGGGTTTTTGAGGTAAAAAAGATTCAGCAGTGTTTTACCATTGCCTTCTTCTGCAAAGTTCTAATAAAGGTCATCTTAAATGTCACTGATGTTGTCTGTCGAAGATCCTCTGCCAGCATAGCTCTGAGTTATGTGCCCAATAGCTGCCCTCCAAAAGTTTCTCCACCCCAATCACTTTTAAGATTTTCCATTTACTTCTGCTGATGTGGCCATTACTCTTGAAGAGGGAGGAAGGATCTTATTCTGATGCCTCAGCTGTGAACATTTCACTCTGGATGATCTTGCTAGAAGTCCAGGCTCATAACGAAGTCTTGCCTCCTGATGGCATTGCACCCTACCCCACTTAACTCCTCTCACCAGATTAAAGTGTGCATCCAAGAAGGAAGACTTTCAAAATGCTGTATATGACAGTGATGACTAATCTTGGCACTCAAGGTGTTGTTGGACTTGAATTCCCAGAAGCCCTGATCAGCAGGTGTATTGACTTGGGCTACTGGTAATTGAAGTCTAAGAACACCTGGAGAGCCAAGGTTAGCCATCACTGGTATATGGCAACAAAGAGTCTCATGGCTCCTTAACCTAGTAAGTTTCTATAGGCAGACGAAGGAGGTGACATTTGAAAAGTGGCTAAAGTCCATGAAGGTAAAGGTTGCCCTTGCTCAAAAGCCAGTCGCACCTGCCTCTAGGGTTCAGTGCTCATCTCTGTTTATAGCCAAAGAGCCAGTGCTGTCTGCATCTACTTCCATGGACATGTGGCAGGCATGACTAGACACCAGAGTGCACGGAACACTGTTTACCTTCTCACCAAAGTGGTACCTATTTATCTATTTGCAATTTCTTGCTTTCGAACTGCTATGTAGGCAGGAACTGGGACAGAGATGGAAGCTCACCCTGTCATGCAGCACTCGGGTTTTGAACTGCTAATCTGCCAATCTTCCAGTCATCAAGTTATTATTATTATTATTATTATTTTTATTATTATTTATTGAATTTATTACCCCGCCCCACTCGGGAGAACCCGACTCTGGGCGGCTTACATCGTCATAAAACAGAGGTAAAAGATAAAAACATATAAAATCATGAAGTTTAAAAGATTATCTAAAATTATTTGAAGTAAAAACAGTGCAAACTACACGCCAGTATCCCCCTGGTCCAGATCCAAAGTGGCACTCCCTAAGTAAGCCACTTAGTATGGGAACCCGTGTTCCCTGGTCCCCAAATATGTCCTGCCAGCCAGGTTTTCAAGCCCTTCCGGAAGGGCAAGAGCTCTGTCTGCAGGCGCAGTTCGATGGGCAGGAGGTTCCAGAGGGTTGGGGCGGACACGGAGAAGGCCCTCCTCCTAGTGCTAGTTCAGCGTCTTAACCACTAAGCCACCACAGCCCTTAAAGTCCATGAAAGCTTATGCCAAATCAAATCTGCTGGTCTATCAAGAAGCAAAATATCCCTATTTATTTTTGCTGCCACAAGACTAGCATACCTGTCAGCCTTATTTATTTATTTATTTGCTCGTATTTGCTATCCCGCCCCAATCGAGTAAACCCGACTCTGGGCGGCTTACAAATTAAAATCATAGGTTAAGCCTATGATAATCCTAATTCATCTTAAAAACTGAATACTTAAAACTTTTAAACTTTAAAAATCATAAAAGAGTTAAGAACAATACAGGAAGATAACATCGAAAGGGTGGCTGTCCCTTAGATAAGCCACCCTACATGAGTACCCCCATTCCTGGATCCCCATGCTTGTCCTGCCAGCCAGGTTTTTAAGCCCTTCCGAACGGGCAGGAGCTCTGTCTGTAGGTGCAGTTCAATTGGCAGGAGGTTCCAAAGGGCTGGGGCAGACACGGAGAAGGCCCTCCTCCTAGTGCAAGAGAGATGCGCCTCTCTTGCCAATGGAACAACTAGGGAGCCTCTCCGATCCGCCCTGGTGGGTCGAACAGATGTTCTTAGGGTGACGCGGTCTCTTAGGTATCCTGGCCCACTACCATATAGGGCTTTAAAGGTAATAACCAGCAGCTTGAATTGCACCCGGAGACATACTGGTAACCAATGCAGCTCCCGGAGCAGTGGTGAGGCACAAGCATAACGCCCGCACCCCATCACTACCCGGGCCGTCGCATTTTGGACCAGTTGAAGTCTCCGGATGGTCACGAGGGGCAGCCCCATGTAGAGCGCATTACAGTAGTCAATTCTGGAGGTGACCAAAGCATGTGTGACAATGAGCAAGGCGTCCCGGTCTAGGAGTGGGCGTAACTGGCGTATTACACGGAGTTGTGCAAAAGCCCTCCTGGCCACGGCTGCCACCTGTTCTTCGAACAGTAGTCGTGAGTTCAGGAGGACCCCCAGATTACGCACCCGGTCCTTTTGGGGCAAGACTGCCCCATCCAGAACCAAAGCTGGCAGCTCCCCTTCCCTGCAGCAAACCATATAATGCTACTTTTGTTGTTCAGTCGCACAGTTGATTCCGACCCTTTGCGACCCTATGGACCACTGCCCTCCAGGCACCTCTGTCCTCCACAATCCTCCTCAGCCCCACCAGCTCTGTGCCAATTGTGTCTACAATACCATCTACTACACATTCACTTTCCTGCTTTAGCAGTGGAACATAAAGACCTGCCTTAGACTGAAGCAGACCATTGACATCTCTGGCCTAGTTTTCGAATGGCCACAGTTCTCTGGGGATTCAAGCAGGGCATATTCTTGTTATTCTCTGTTGGTTTCCTACCGAAGTACTAATTAACACAACTCTGCTTAATTTCAATTATCGGTGTGGTAAGTGTGTTCAAAATAGTAAGCCAGTTCACTGAGCACAGCATGTGGGGAAGAAATCATTGATCATCATCACCCTGTAGTTGAACCTGAATAATAAGGAACCCACAAGTGATTAAGGGACAAAAAAAATGAAATATGAGATTTGTTCTGAGCAGACCTCATAAATATGCAGAGAAATGATGCAGTACAGCTAGAGGAATACACACTCATTTAGTGCAGGGGTGCCCAAACTTTTTGGGCTGTGGGCCGATCATGTGGTTCAAGGAGCCGCTCACTAAGGCCCGGGTGTGGCCCCTGACACCAATTCATCCAGCCCTTAAAGCCCTCATTGCTCCTGGAAGCAGAAGTCAAATGCGCCTGTACGGTGTTGGGGGCCACACCCAGCCCCGGGGCCTTAGTTTGGGCACCACTGATTTAGTGTTTCCCATTGGAGCTGTAACTGGAAAAGAACTCCCTGTATCCAAATGTAAGCCTGAAGTGTGTTTTCCTTCATCAGTGGCAGCAAGCTTTCTAAGCTCAAACATCACACTGGCATTGGAAAAAGCAAAGTAGCGTAGGAGAGGATGGGGGGGGGGGGAACACTACAAATATTCAAGAATTTTGTTTATTTCTTACATGTGTAAAAGCTTGTTAGACCACTCAATCCCCTGCTAGGTGAGAGCCGTGTTGGGGCACGGGGGCTTGAGTGGTCTAACTAGACAGTGTTGCCCATCTCTTATCAATGATAGGCTGGGACTAAAACTCCCTAAAGTGTCCCCCGTTAGATCCCTTGGGCAAGGTAAAAGCAGAGTGCACACGTTGTGGTCCACCTAGCCAGCAGATGATGTGATATCCAAATGGCTAAAAAAACACATGCAGATGGACTTGATTTCTCAGGTCCATTTGCATGCATGGAAACTTGTTAGAGATGCCTGCCGATCCATGGTCTCCTTGCTGAGTAACGACTCCAAGGTATCCAAGGTAAGGTAAAAGCTTGTGAACACTTTGACAGAGCTTGAGTACATAAAACAGAGCTTGAGTGTATAGAACAATGATTTGGAGACCTATTTGGACAACAGATGCAACATTTCTGGCATGACTGAAATATAATTTAGACAAGAGTCTTTACCATACATAGCAGGGATAGGACTCTGTATATCACACACAGATTGTAAGGCCAGCTGGACATTTCTTGGGCTAAAGTGTATTTTGTTTAAATTGGGGTTCCATTATCCAGCATCAGGTTTCCAAGTTATAAGAAATCAAACTCAATTCCAAATGAAGCAGCTTTGAAGCAACTAAAATTTGCCAAAAGTAGTCACAATCTATTCTCAAAATTCATCCCTATAAACTGATAGAAGGCATTGGTTTTCTCATCCACACTGTGAGATGGGCAAGACTTGCAGCTGGTACTGGTTAATTGTGGAGGAAAACTAAACACACATACAGTAATACCTCAGATAACGTTTACCTCGGATAACGCTAAAATCGCATATCGTTAAGTAATCTGTGGAGGAGAATTGGATCGAATAACGTTAAGGTCCTATGGGATGTATCGGATAACAACTGCTAAAGCCTGTGCGGTTACAATGTATCTCTATGGAGCTTTAACGTTATCCGATCCATCCCATAGGATTTTAACATGCATCAGATAACACTAAAAATCGGATAACACCAAGACTTGTGGAACCAAGTCTTAGCGTTATCCGAGGTATTACTGTACTAGAAGAAAAATTGACATCAAAGGTTGATACAACTGAGGAGCAATGGGTAGTACAGTACTGAACTATATTGTGTGTTCATGATCTCTATATCAGTTGGGATTTATGCATTTTCAAACGTCTCTGTGTAGACTCATAGCATGGCAAAAAATGTTTGTGTCAAGAAGCACTCTATCCACAGAAACTGAATGTGGGATGTTCAGTCTTATATTAAAGCAACATGATTACAAATGGTTGAATCTGTAAATATTTGCTTCAGTGAAGATTCCTGGATTCCAGTCTGACACTTGGCTCATTCACAGCTGGATATAACAGTTTAGGTTAATTGTGAATTAAGTAGCTTTGCTTGAAATCAATTACAAGCTAATTGGCCTGTCAAATAAATAATTCAGTCCTTACATTTAGCATTACAGGTATAGTCTGTACATATTAGGAGTTAGGACAACAGATTGACATGAACCCTTTATCCACATGACCTTCTGGGCAGGAAATAAAATTAAATGTGAGATAATTAGATCATGAGAGACCATACGCTATTCTGAAACAAATGGGTGTGCCTTAGCACTTTTTGCTCTGATGTATAACCTGTATTTTATTGTATTGTGGATAAGAATCTACTGTTGGGAGAGAATCTAGAGAGACAGAATGGTTTCTATAGACAAACATTCCAGATAAGAGTAAACAAAACAAAAAAAGAGAAAAACATTGTGGCACCATAAAGACTAACTGCTGTATTAAGGTGCCACAACATTTCTGTCTTTTGTTTTGTTTACTCTCTGATATGCTTGAAACCCAGACTAACATGGCTACCAATTCAAAAATGTCAGACAAGAGTGCATTGTATCTCATTTGTTCAATCTGTACACATAACATACTATACAGATTAGATTCAGGCATAGGAGGAGTGAAAATTGGTGGACACAGTTTTATTGGCAGAAAATAGCAATGACTTGAAAGGACTTCTGATGAAAGTGATAGAAAGAAGTGTCAAAGTGGGACTGTAGTTGAATATTAATAAGATAAAAATCTTGATTACAGAAGCAGTACACAATTTTAATGTTGACTTTGGGCGATTTGTGTGCTGAGATTGAATTCAAATCGTCTATGATGGAGGGCAACTAATTTGCCTGTCTGGCACTGCTAGTTCAATACAGAGATGTATACATGCCATTTGTTCTTATCTCTTACCAGCAACAGAGTCAGCTGCTCCAGTGATGGGATTCAGAATCTGATAGAGGCCAAATTGCTTTGAGAACTGGGATGCCATATGATGATGTTTAGAGGATAGCTAGTCAAATTGGTCAGTTTCCAGATGGTAATCAAATCTTTATTCTCTCTGATAAAAATGTTTTTTGGTGGAGGCGAAGGGCTTACTGCCAAGACATCTTTGCTAATGGTGAAAAACCAAAATTAGGTACAGAACCTGATCATAAAGCTGCCACAAAGTGCTGGCATATTGATGGATGGCAGCCAAAAGCTTTCCTTATTTTATCATAGATTTTCAAGCTGATATTTGTAAAACATTTATACTGTACACTTGTTGGACTCCTTACTAAATCTAGCTGAAAACTGTTCAAAGTTGGTTAATTGGTTGACTGGTTTCTTTCTTTCTTTCTTTCTTTCTTTCTTTCTTTCTTTCTTTCTTTCTTTCTTTCTTTCTTTCTTTCTTTCTTTCTTTCTTTCTTACCTTTAAAGAGCCAGTGTGATCTATTAGGAAGTGACTAGATCAGAGGTTCCCAACCTACAGCCTCCAGGCTGGATCCAGACCCTGGGCCAAATTGCCACTGATGCCAGAAGTGCCCCGACATCACTGGAAGTGATGAAATTACTGCGTTCTTGCACTGAAATGCTATGAAAACACAGCAAAAAAAATTCCCCCAGAAAATGGCATGAAAATGTTTCCCCCTTGCTCCCTCCTCCAAGGGAAGCAGCAGAGGTGGGAAAAATGCTTGGAAACATGCACGCACTATTGCTGCCACCACCACCGGGAAGAACCATGTGACGGGCACGCAGCTGACTGATGGGGCATGGTCAGGCAGGAAAAGGTTGGGAACCCTTGGACTAGATGGCAGATTGTCCTTGGTAGACATTAAGTTTTCTAAATTGCCCCCTACCACTTTGCATTGGCTGAAATTATTTTTTATTTTCACACCAAAATGTTTAATTATCCATGGAACGTCCACATAGCAGAGGGTCAAATTAGATACATTACTACCCACAGTAAGTTAAACCATCCTCTGCCATTATCCCACCGTCTTCCTCAAAATCACAACTTTTGGGGTTCAGTTTATGACACAAATCACTATTGAATTACTGCTGCTCCACTTATCTGATGTAGTGCAAAACCATTTACATTAATAAATAAATAAATAATCAATGTAACTAAATTAATGGGAGCATATATAGCTGTTATTGACGTTGCTGCTTCACGGACCACTTTAATGTTTTCCTGTTATCTGTTAAGAAACAAATCTAGAAACCAGCTTACTAGAAAAAGCGGTACCATATCCTTTCTTGCTGCTTCCGATCTTTTAAGTTGAGTGCTTGGCTTTCTGCAGACACTTGGCAGTCTTTGGTGACATTAGCAGGAACAAAACTGCATCTGAGTTCATTAAAGAGAAATGCATAGAATACAGAGCCTGAAATCCCATTTTACAACTTTATGTCATCCAGGAATCCCCACAAATACCTCGGCAAAGCTACCAGCATGACTGGGACTGGCAGAAGTGATTTGGGGGCACGAAAGAGCTTTCTTGTGGGGCACATGCCTCATAGAGGGCAATTTTATTTTATGGGGACAATTTGAAAAGGAGGTAGACCAAGTTAATGGTCTTTTAGGAGTCTTTCACATGAATATGAGTTCACTTTTTGAATAATAAGAATTATATGTAAACGATGTGTATGGGGGAAATCAGGATTTTAGAGATAGGTGATTTTAGAGATTTTAGGTGGGTCATGGCCAAAAAAAGGTGATTGGAAGGTTAGTGAAAAATGGTTACAATTAAGCGAATTCTTAGTAAATTATAAATGAATGTAATTATATTTTCATTGACAAGAGAGTGTCTAACTCAGGGGTGGCCAACCTATGGCCTGTGGGCTGGTCCCGGCCTATGGGACCATTTCATGTGACCCACCAATGCCCTCGCTGCTACTGGAAGAGGAAGCGGACACATTTATGACAGCCATAAAATGTGCCTGTGCCTGCGTAAACATGTCCACGCCTGCTGTAAAAGCTGCCCTAAATGCACATGTGGCTGTTGTAAACACATTTACAACAGCAGTGGATGTGTTTTACAGCAGTGTTTATGGCAGGAGGAACCACGTGACAGGCCTGCTCAACTGTCCGGGACGTGGTCTGGCCGGTGGCGCGGAAAGGTAGGAACCCCTAGTTTAAATAGTGCTAAATTACAGTATTGTGCAAAAAACCTTACGAGAAAGATTTTTTACTTTCCCACTTCATCAGTTTTATGCTTTGGAGGGAAGGAAATAGCTGCAAGAATGTTTGGAAATCCCATTTGTCACACATCTGGCCAGGTTACCCTGCTATGGTAATAGAGTAGATGCTACTGCCAGAGACTCAGTGCTGATTGTCAGGCAACAGTTAAGTAACCTAACAACCCTGAGGACTAATGGCCTTGGGTGCCAAAGTTCACAGGGAAGGGTGATGGTCCCCAAGTGGATTAAATCCTACTTGAATCCATCTTGGTGGAGGGCAGCAAGTCCATCAATACTGGCCTACGGCTAATGAGGAAGTTGTGTGCCAAAAAGGGCTCAGGACCAGAAGGTGACTCGCGAAACTGAATCACTGTCCCTTCATTCTCCCATACTTGAGTAACGTATCACTGGGTAGACGTTAATGCAAAAAAGCTAAATTACACAATAATTAAGTGGTCCAATTAAGTTAGAAGAATTCCAGCGTAAGTGATAACCTGATTGTACTGTAATATGCATGCGAGTGCCAATATCTTGTTATGTTGACATTTTCATTATCTTGTTTCTTCCCATAGTGAAAGCTGGAGACGCAGTAGCTGAAGAGAGGCTGGGAATGAGGACTTCACCATAACAAAATGGGCACAAACAAAAGCTGGAACTGATATAATGGCCCCCTAGCATAAATATACTGAAACCCTTAACTCAGCAGATTTTCAGTGGAAAATGCTATCAATACAACACAGAAGAGATCTAATCAACTCAATTTATTTTCAGTCACTAGGGGTCTCTGTTGTTCTGGAATTAGCTCTTCTAGTCTGAATCCTAAAATTCTGAATAGGGACAGATTTGTGTGGGAGGCCTGGAATCTAAATCACCCTGACTCAACCAAATATTGACAGTACACTGCAGAAAAACGACTCCATAAGTGCTCTCTTACTAACTGCCTTGCTTATTAACCACAGCAGTTTTTCAATGAAGAGTCCTATGTTGTCTGGTAAAATAGATGCATAATTATGTAGAGCTTTTTATTGTGAGCAATCCCAAAGTCTTTTACAGCACTGCAGAGGAAAATATATAGACTCATATTGGAGGAGCCTCTAAACTGTTATTTGGAAGATCAAGAATGTGCTGCTGTCCAAAGCAAAAACTCTTCCAATAAAAGCTATCTAGCCACTTTTGCACCATGAATTTGGGAATGGCCTTGACTTCAGCATTTAACTTGGATTTTGATCGAATGGCATTCTCCCAATTTTCCTCACACATAAGGTGTAAGAATATAAGAATTCTCATGTGTAATCCTAACTGATGATTCTGTTAAGGGCCCAACCAGATGCCAAGGAGAAGCCCACAAAAATAATCTGAGTACATTAGTAGCCTTCTGCTCATGTAACCTTAGGTCGGCCTTGCTCAAAAGCCAGTCATATCCAACTCTAGGGTTTAGTGCTCATCTCCATATACAGCCAAAAAGCCAGCGCTGTCTGCGACTGCAGATGTTTCCGTGGACATGCAGCAGGCATGACTAGACACCAGAGTGCAGGAAATGCTGTTTACCTTCCCACTCAAGGGGTACCTATTTATTACTTGAAATTTCTTGCTTTTGAACTGCTAGGTTGGCAGGACCTGGGACAGAGATGGGAGCTCACTCTATCGTGCATTGCCACACTCAGATTTTGAACTTTCACTAGGTCACCGAAGGCCCCCCCCCCCGTAACCTTGCATATTAATATTCAGAGGTGAATATTAACATAGTTTAGGTATCTGGTTGTGGAGCCAGAGGTTGTGAGTTCAATTCCTTATTACGTTGCTTGTGAGAAGAGCCAGCCTGTATAGTCAAGGGCAATCTGCACAGTGCCAGGGAAGTCCCCAGAAAAGGAAATGATAACTCACTTCTGTGTATTCTCTACCTAGAAAACTCTGGAAAGGGAGGCCATAAGTCAGAAGTGACTTGATAGCATGTCATTATTATATTGCTACACTATACTGACTTATCTTCTATGAATTTGTTTTATCCTTTTTAAAAGTCTCAAACAAGTCAAGACAATCTGCTCACATGTGGAAGATGGTATAGACTGATTTGTCCTCCAGTTACTGAATTTCTTCAGAGCCCATGTTTATCTCATGCTAACCAATCACAGTATAAAGCAATTTAGTTTTCAGGATAGGGAGATGAGCAACAATTATACAGACTTAAAAATCTCACAACGGGGCTTTACTCTAAATGTAAGCTGAACATCTCATTTAATTTGACACACTGTCATCCAAACTATAGGTCAACATCTGTACCAAATGAAAAATAACTTCTTTATATCTTTCCTGAATCCTTTTCCATTTACCTTTAGTGGGTAATGCAGGGATCTAGTATTATGAAATAGGGAGGAAATGTCTTGCAATCTATTTTCTCTATGTCATATATAATGCATGTTACAAACTCTTTCTTGGAATGAGGTGATGCTCAGAATCCATATTCTTGGGATACAGAACTGGAAACTATAAATCAAAAATATCTTGAGGCTGAAAATACAATCTGTAGCTTATGCTGAGGATCGATGCAGTTCCATCCAAATACAGGTACGTATATAATACAGTGGAACCTCGGTTAAAAATGGCTCAGTTAACATAAAAATCGCATAACAAAAGGAAATCCATAGAAAATAGTGGCTTAGTTTACAGAATTTTTTTAGAACAGAGTAATTGGTTTTCAATGCATTGCTATGGGAAACTGCATTTCGGTTAATGTATTTTGGTTTTCAATGCATTCCTATGGGAAATTACATTCAATATATTCTTATGGGAAATTCAGTTAAATTAATTTTCGCTGTAAGAAATGTCCTGGAAAATGCATTAATTACATTAACTGAGGTTCCACTCTTTCTGGGGTTTTTTGCATAGTCGATGAGAAAATAAAGTATTGCCATTTTTATTTTGTCTAGTACTGCTGCTGCTGCCTTCATGAGCCTTGCAAAACTAAATATCTTGGCAATGGGGAAATATATAAACAAAAGGATTTGCATTTCATATTTTCAAAGCAAAATCCAAGTGCCACATTTGAATGAGGTAGGCATACAAGATACACACTATGCTTTTAAAATTCTTCTGGATCATCAATTCAGCCAGAGAGGAGAAAGATTTCATTTTGGGACTACGACTCCCAGAATCCCACAGCCTTCCAGGGAAATTTCAGAATTCTAGTTTTTTTAAAAATAAAACTTTTCAACTTTGGTCCATCAGTGAGTCACATACCATGTTTCCCCGAAAATAAGACAGTCTTATATTTTTTAAAACTACAAAATATGCACAAGGTCTTATTTTCAGGGGATGTCTTATTTTTCCATGACGAAGAAGAATACAGTACACATTTATTGCTGATACAGCAGATCGCCAGGGCAAGATTTGGGCGAGTGCCTTATTTTCGGGGGGGGGGGGACTTATATTTCTGAGGTGGGGAAAATAGGGGGGTCCTTACTATATGAGGAGGTCCTATTTTTGGGGAAACAGGGTAGTAGGAGCCCAGAAACACCAGAGGCAAGGAGGATTTCCATATTTCACAGTACTATACTGACTAAAGTCTCAGGAACTGGCTGTGCTTCTCTGGTTTTCAAGGTAAGGAGGCAATCTTCAGTCAGTTAGCAATGCAAGAGATAGCTGTTACCAAGATTCAGTTACTCAGTGCAAAAATGTTTTAATATGTGCTGGTTGTGCTTATGGGACACTAGCATACCAAAACTTCAGCAGCAAGAGAAAGGGTTGGGGAGCAAGCTGATAGTTACGTGCATGTGTGATATCTGAAGCAAGGCTTAGAGATGAGTACCATCCTATATCTGAGGTTACGAAGGCATAATCTTCTGTATTACCTGATCCTGACGGCAGCAGGGGGTAAGACCTGGCCTTGGGGGTAAAAAATAATTCTCCTCAGCTAACAAAGAGGACTCTGCAAGTTCAGTAACAACTCAGGGCCTGAAAACCTACTAATACAGTAAAACATTGAATAACGCTAAAACTTGGTTCCACAAGTCTTGGTGTTATCTAATTTTAGTGTTATCTGATCCATGTTAAAATCCTAAGGGATGGATCGGATAACGTTAAAGCTCCATAGAGATACATTGTAACCGCACAGGCTTTAGCGGTTGTTATCTGATCCATCCCATAGGTCCTTAACATTATTCGATCCAATTCTCTTCCCCAGATTACTTAATGTTATGCGTTATCCGATCCAATCGTTATCTGGTGTTTTACTGTATGTCATGTGTGCTATAACTTTGGCTCTATAGAATCCAATCCCTTATGGCAGGAGTTCCCAACCTAAGACCTGCAGGCCAGATGCCCCTTCAAGGGCATTTGAGAAATAAAATGGCCACCCCTTTGAAGCTGTTGGGACAAAATGGCCACCCCATCTGTGATGAAATCAGGCCCCAAGTCCTTCACAGATCCAAAATGGAGTTTGATATGTTTTGGTCTATAGGGGAAATGTGGCTTCTTGTGCTATTAAAAAAAGGCTACTTGTTTGGAATTTGCTCTCTGGGAAGAAACAGACTTGATGGCACCAAGGCCTCATAAATTCAAACAGAATTGTTTACCCCAACTCTGGGATTTGATTGGATGTCTGCTAATTACCTCACACCTGGAGGGAATTAAGCAAAAGGTATGAAAGAGGGAGTGGCAGATAGAGGGAGGGAGAGAAGCAGATAAGATGTAGATCCTAGGAAGGAGGGGGAGGAATTGGGCAAATGCTACAAGCCCTTTCTCCCTGGAGATTCCCCATGAGCAAATGGCTTGAACAAAGACGGAAGTTCGAAAATGGTGGTTGACAAGGAAACACTGGCATGAAGGAGTAGGGCCATCCAGCTAGGCCTTATCTCTGGAAATCTTAATTATGGTAACTTAGAACAGATAGATAGATTCTTTTTATTTAGGGGAAGACATGTCTGAAAGCATCCTTTCTCTAAAACGAAATTTTGATTAGGTTATTTTTCTATGCTGAGATCTGTAACCTGATCCATCAAGAACCATGCTACCATTTTAAATAAAAATATTTTCTTCAATCAACACGTGTTCATTGGAAATGGGATCCTGGGTTAAAAGACAGTAAGTCCTTTTGCCTCTTTTAAGCGCTACCGTAACCTCTCATAAAGTAAATGGGAAGATATCTGTAAACAGAGGAGCCCCAGGTTTTGGTCAGCCGGGCATGGCTGAGAACGAATGGTGAACATACATTCCTTGCATGAGCTTTGGGTGAGTTCTAGAGGGGATAGAAGATAATCCACCTTGGATTGAATGCCTGAGAGGTCCCGAAGCAAGTGAGGAAGAGTGTGCAATCATAATACCATCAAATGGCAATCCAGCTCTTGAAGCTGACTGAGAGACTGTGACCTGGCCCCCGGCTTGAAAAGGTTGGGAACCCCTGCCTTATGGAAAGGATGACAACTACAGCTGCTACTGGAAATTCTCCTTCTTTTGCCAGTGTGTTGCCATATTACTTAGTTATCTGGATTTTACCCAGATTCTGTCCCATCTATAAGGCTTCCTCGCCTCTGTGTCTTGTTTTCACAATCAGATGGCCTGGAGTGATTCTGCACCATTTCTACCCCATGTCTGCCTTGGATCGATAACAGTGAAGGGGTATCAAGCCTGTGACATCACAAGGTTCCCATGGTTTAGCTCCGAAATCTTTTTAAAAATGGAATGCTGATGGAGCAAGCAATTGTCAAAACAGTACAATAGTAGTCTACTGCCTGTTGCCTCTAATAATGCCAAAATAGCCAGGAGGTGGGATTGATACTTGTACAATCACTCTACACAACAATCACAATAATGATAAATACACTATTTATATAAAAAGGTGTGTGTGTGTGTGTGTCAGTATGCCTAGTTGCAAAACCCTGACTCTGAGTACTAAGAAAACATAACAATCGGAAGACTTAAAAGATTATTTATGAATTTGCACAACAAAAAGAGAACAGGTAATATGAAAAGTCCCCTTTTGAGCAAAGTGGGAGTTCATTCCAGTTATTGCCTAACCAGGAGGTACGGTGGTAAGATGATGGCTGTTAAGACAGACCCATTCCCGTTGAGATTTCAAGCCTTCATCAGTCACATCACAATCTGTTTCTAAGCCAAGCCTACAAAATTGAACAGGCACCATTAGCCCAATAGTGGCTTAGTAAAGGTAAAGGTTTCCCTTGCTCAAAAGCCAGTCGTATCTGACTCTAGGGTTCAGTGCTCATCTCTGTTTCAAAGCCGAATAGTGGCTTACGAGGACTTTATTTTATTTAATCTCTTATTTTAGAAACCTACTGGAACAGTGAGCCAAAGATGTTTGTGAAGCAAGCAAGCACAATACATTCTGTATGCACTGAAACATCTCTAGTTTTGGTTTCAAAGAGAACAGGGCATGTTTTAGGTTTAGAATTATAAGATTGTTCCCCATCAATTCCCTTTTATCCAAGCAGACCAGCAATAGTAAAATGAAACAGTGTTTACTTACAATGATTGTTGTTAAAATCTTGACATGAAGACATAGTATTGTTAGTGGTGAAAAGAAAAACAATTTAGTCTAATAAATGGTAAGAATTTTTAAAATGATTTTCACTCTCTACTACATGGCTGTAGAAGGAGCGCCACATAACATATGCCTCACAAGATGATCAGCTGCAAGTTGGAGAAAACAAAATCTAACTTCAGAGTGAAGAATGTTAAACACCTTTAAAAAGGCCAGGAACACAAGATCCTGTTGATTGGCTCATTAAGAACAAGCAAACAAAAGTTAGTTTTGTTACCGAGGTTCTTTTTCTTCTAAGAGGGTAAAATCACCAACTGTGTTAGTAATTTAGTCCATACACAGTTTGCTCTACATAGCATATGTTGTTATTCTATGGACATTGTGAGCCTGGTTAACAAAACAAGAAAAAGCTTACAGCAAAAAATGACTATATAGGAGCACAGTCCTTGAAATGTGAAACATTTTTCATTAAGGAGTTGCAAACAGTTGGGAAAGAATGAATTCAGCCAGAGCACAGGAATCTACTATGTATATTTCTTTATTTACTCACTAAAAGAATATACAAGACTTATGGATATCAGCAGTATGTTCATAAATACAGTTATTATTAAAAAGTATAGTAGTTTTTAATAATCCAATAAAAATGCAGAATTCTCTGTGACCACCTACCAATGAATGCAGGTGGCTCTAAGATCATTTCAAAAGCAGTACAGTGGTAACTCAATGCGTTCCACAGGATTGCTCTTTAAGGGAGTTTGCTCTTTAAGCAAAACACCATTGTTATGTGACCAATTGTAACTTCTGGTGGTGGGGAATTGTGAACCCTGATTTAGTTGTTAAGTGAGTTTTTGGTTGGTTTTAGTTGTTAAGTGAGGCAACAATTCAGAGAAAATTCTGCTCTTTAAGCGAGTCAGTTTCTAAGCGATGCACTCTTTATGAAAGGTTTTACTGTACTGTACCTGGAAATGGTTTTTCCCCCTTCCTTTTTTGGGGATGACAGGATCTGCTGACAGAGGATTCTGAGAGCAATTATGAAAAAAATAGCAACTTCCACAAGCTCTGCCATAAACTAATATGTTTGAAGAGAATTGAAAGGATACACTGGTGTGAGAAAAGCAGTAATGGGATATAATCTTAAAAATGACTGAATTATTTCAGTCAGAATCCAAGGCAAACCTTTCAATATCACTGTAATCCAAATATACGCACCAACCACTAGTGCAGATGAAGCCATAGTTGACCAGTTCTATGAAGACCTACAACACCTCGTAGAACAGACACCAAGAAATGATGTTCACATTATCATAGGAGACTGGAATGCCAAAGTAGGAAATCAAAAAGTAAATGGAATAACAGGCAAGTTTGGTCTTGGAACACAGAATGAAGCAGAGCAAAGATTGATAGAGTTCTGCCAAGATAACACACTGGTCATAGCAAACAGCCTCTTCTAGCAACACAAGAGGTAACTTTACACATAGACATCACCAGATGGCCAACATCAAAACCAGATTGATTACATACTCTGCAGCGAACGATGGAGAACCTCCATAAAATCAGCAAAAACGAGACCTGGAGCAGACTGTGGATCAGATCATAATCTACTGAAAGCAAAATTCTGTCTTAGGCTAAAGAAAATAGGGAAAACAATTAGGCCTACCTAAAAAAAATTCTTTCGGTGAGGCATCTGGAACCGGATGCCTTAAAAATGGGCTACCCTCTTGGAGAACCCTCCGAGATTGTTCCTACCAGTTCCGGGGAACTGGATGGAACCGGGGTCATCCCATCACTGCTGAGAGGTAAGTACAAATGCTGTTTGCTAGTGTGATTTCACAGTCTCAAAGGTCTGATAAAATCATATCTCTGAGACAGACATGTATTTCAGCTCCTCAGTTACACAGTATCCTTTATTTATGGTTCTCAAACTGTTCTTGGATGGAGTTTAACTGTAATATGCAAACTAGGTGACACCAATTTTTACTCAATGAGCAGAGGAACTCTGATTCCCAAAGGTCTGGTGGGGCATTGTGGGGTGCGGGCCAGACGGTCAGCTCAGCCGGCTGGCTCCTTTGAATAACCCCACCTCTCTCTGTGTTGTTTTTTTAACTTGTATTTTAACTTTTTAAACTTTTAATCTTTTTAACTTTTAATTTTTAACTCTTATTTTAGATAATGTGTTTTTAATTGTTTTAAATTGTAAGCCACTCTGAGTCCTTGGATAAGGGCAGGTTATAAATGCAATAAAATAAAGCAAACAAACAGTCATCGAGGCAGAAGAGGCCATGCCAGATGGACTGGCTGTAAAGGCACACCTTTGTCAATATCCTCAAGGCTGCAGCAGTCCACTGCTGTTCCGGTGTTGCATCCTGCACATCTCATTTTGTGTGTGCTGCAGGGGATGGGTCCGAGATCATCGTGTGTGGGTCACTTCATGGCAAGGTGGGATCCACTTTAAACAAATTTACACGGATGACATTTTTCTTGTTTCAGGAAAAAAACCCCATTCTTGGATATGAGTTGCAGTCGACTACGAAATTAGCTAGAGTTTTGAATTACTAAGAGTTTTGAGAGTCCCCTGGACAGCGAGGAGAACAAATAGGTGAATCTTAGAAGAAATCAACCCTGATTGCTCCTTTGAAGGTCAAATAGTAAAGGTGAAGCTGAAGTACTTTGGACATCAAATGAGAAGAGAAGACTCACTTGAGAAAGCCTTGATGCTGGGAAAGGTGGAGGGCAAAAGAAGAAGCGGGCAGCCAAAAATGAGATGGCTAGATGGTATTGTAAATGCAATGGCCACAGAGCTGGGCGGGTTGAGGATGGTTGAGGACACAGGTGCCTGGAGGGCAATGGTCCATGGGGTCGCAAAGGGTCGGAATCGACTGTGCAACTGAACAACAAACAATTAACAATTAAATAAAATTAAGGTGTGCTCCAAAAAGTCCAACATAATTTCGGGAGTGTCAAAGTCACTCAAGTAGTACAGTCAAACCTCGCATAAAGAGTGCCTCGCTTAAAGAGCAGAATTTTCTCTGAATGTTCGCTTCGCTTAACAAATAAAACCAACCAAAAACTTGCTTAAGAAATAAACCAGAGTTCGCAATCCCCCCCACAATTGGTCACTTACAATGGTGTTTCATTTAAAGAGCAAACTTGCTTAAAGAGCAGTCCTGTGTAACGCATTATGCTCTTTAAGCGAGGTACAACTGTACTTCAGTTCATTAAGGACTATAGTTATTGAGATAACAAACATATACAGTGGTACCTCATACAACAATTTAAAACCATTCCATGGGCCTTGTTGTTGTACAAAACAATTGCTAATTGCTATATGATACATGCATCGTATAGCGATTTTCCCTATGGGATGCATCTTACAATGATTCTTTTTGCTAAGTGGTTTTTCCCATTGAAAAATTGTTGTACGGTTTTTTCCATAGGGAAAATTGTTATGCGGGATGCCATCCCCCCCCCAACCTAACTGTAATACGATTTCATTGCTATATGGGGTGATTATTGTATGAGGTTCCACTGTACATTGATTTCCATCTCAAAAAGAATGTGGATTACTCTTAGAGCAAGTTCACTTAGCAGTCTGCAAAACTTGATACAAAAGGCATTTGAAGCTGGTCTTTTGAAGGGAAGATTGTCTTTGAAGTGTTGATTGGCATTACAGATTGAACCGAATTGATAGAAACTAGCACTTTCATTTCTGGAGAAAAGTACCGTACCTGGTTTTCCATTATTTTCTAGGAAGCAAATAAGTTTGTCTGTTCATCAGGGTGAGTGCCAAGGAGAAGGGATAAGGCAACATGACTCCATGTTTCTCCATTAAAAGTCAGTATTTCTCCCTGTATTTCCATGTAACCTGTTGCGGTTGCAATCTGATATCTTGGCAAGTTATGTTTTACGTAGGGTAAGAGGAATTATGTTGCACAACCAAATCTGAGGCTAATGTTTCTCTCATACACGATGTCTGATTTGCTGTGGTCATGTCATGGGCATCAAAGGGGGAGCCACAGATGCTGCCAACAGCTATGAAAACTATGGTTGAGGGCTTGGACAATCTTTTCTGGCACCTGAAATTCCTGTCCCAGGTCATAGCTAAAGTAGCAGAATGTAATCACTTATGAGTAACTAGGGAAGGGCTCACTAAAAATAAAAATACGAGGCCTGATTAAGGAGGCTACTTGCACTTTCCCACAATAGTCAGGCACTCTTTGAAGCACTGTCAGATGACAGACCTCCTTTTGATGGTGTCCTCTATTTGAAGAGCTGTCCATGCTGAGTCTGATTTAATTATAAGGGCCAGGGTCCTATTGCTTTTATATGTTGGCAAGTGCAACAGCATGAATCACAGCAAATGAATGTGCTATTAATTAAGAAGCTGGAGCTTATATCCTTCATTGTAGGCAAGACATGCAGTTGTTATGTAATAAAAAATACAAACAATGACAAATCATGGCTCTGAGCTACGTTCCTGTACAGTGAAAGGGTATATCACTTCCAAAGGGATGAGATCCACAAACAATACTCTGATAAAGCCAGGAAATAAAAAGGTGACTGATTCTTGGGAGACAAGCTATGAGAAGCCTGGGGAACATAGTTAAAAGTAGAGACATCACATTGCAATTGAAAATTCGCATAGTCAAAGCAATGGTATGGTTGTGAGAGTTGGACCATAAGGAAAGCTGAGCGCAGAATAGATGCCTTTGAAATGTGGTGTTGGAGGAGAGTTTTGAGAGTACCCTGGACAGCGAGGAGAAAAAAATAGGTCAATCTTAGAAGAAATCAACCCTGACTGCTCCTTAGAAGGTCAAATTGTAAAGATGAAGCTAAAGTACTTTGGACATCAAATGAGAAGAGAAGATTCACTTGAGAAAGGCTTAATGCTGGGAAAGGTGGAGGGAAAAAGAAGGAGGCGGCCAAAGTGATATGGCTAGATGGTATTGTAGACGCAATGGGCACAGAGCTAGGCAGACTGAGGAGGATGGTGGAGGACAGGGGTGCCTGGCGGGCTGTGGTCCATTGGGCCACATAAGGATTGGAATCGACTGTGCTACTGAACAACAACAACATTCATCATAGCGAGCCTCAGAATCAGCAGATAGCCAACAAAGAAACAGTTATTAGGAACTACTTACACTATACCTCCATCATACAATTCTCATTATATTCATGATAGGAGAATTATCTTTAGTCTTTCAGGTCTCATGGCAAAGAGAGGGGAACTATTACTTTCACTGTACTCCACACCTATACCATCTAAAACAGGGGTGCCCAAACTATGGCCTACAGGCCAGATCTGGCCCCAAATGCCAATTCATCCAGCCTGTGCCATCCTAGTTCCTGGAAGCGGAAGTTATGGGCACATTTTACTTCTGCTTCCAGGAGTGATGAGGGCGGCATGGACCGAATTGGATGAATTTGCATTGGGGGTGGTGGGGGTGGATCTGGCTTGTGGGCCGTAGTTTGGACATCCTTGGTTTAAGCAGAGAAAATGGCAGCTTAAAATCTATCTCATCTTGTTGAAAAACAGATTGCACAGCACATTTTACCTCCACTTCTGGTGGGAGGGACCATGGGACCGGCCCACCCCAAAAAAAGTTTGGGCACCCTTGATCTAAACAGCAGTTAAGGTTTACAAACTTTCCTGCTTCCTTCTTGTAGTCTCTTCCCAGTTGTCACACTCATTTGAATTTCTTTTCACAGCTCAAACAACATTGTTGGATAGGGTTAAGTCATTTATCTCTGCTGGAACTCTCTGCTTCGCTTTGGATGCAACTCTTGGTTTTATCTCAGCCCTATCAGGCTCTTTTGAGTCCCTTCAGCAAGGAGTAGGGGAGGAAAGAATCTAAATGACAACTACCTCTTGATGTTGCAAAGCCAGTGCACACAGCAGGGTCCTGACCCTCTCCACTCCATTCTGGGTCATCCATCCATCTTGCTCTCTTTCATTTCTTTCTTGCAAAACACCCCCAGCTTTCCCTTCTCTTCTATCTTCATTTTGGTGGTAGATTCCCTTGAATGGCCTTTTCTTGGTTTCACCTTTTCCGTACCCCTGGTTCTCCACAAACTCCAGGGTACTGCCATGGTGAAAGGATCCACTCCACTTGCCAGATACCCTTAATAGGGACCTATGGAGGGCAGGTGGGACAGGTAGATAGATCCTTCCTGAGTGCCCAAGATTACCTGCTCACATGCACTTATACTAGTGTTATGTAAGCAATAGGATTGTGGCCAGGGACCTCAAAATCACCTGACCACTGAGCATCTGGACAGCAGACTAAGCAACACATGCAACCCACTTGGCCATTGACTTCCACACATGGCTGAGAAGAGCTGAATTTTGCTTAAATTTTAAGATTCAATTCTAGTTTTACATCTTTACATATAAATTAACATGTGTAATGTTATGCAAATTGCTATGCTCTTTTTTTTTTTTTAGTGAGGTGCAATTAATCACCCCAGGCCAGAACATGGAAGCTGTATCAGAAAAAGGGAGATCTGCATGTAGCAGTCTTAATAGTACAATAATTAGCCATTTCCACTTCCATTAACTCACGTGTATCTGACAAGAGGTCCTAAGGGTGAATTCAAAGGGGAAATGATAATAACTCCAACATTCATTTTGGGAACAAAAGATTACATAGCCTCAAAGGCACAAAGGATCTATACAGTGAGTGCTTTATGATAGACAGGTAAAAACCAGAATATAAGGTTGACATCTCAGGAACAGAGGAGTTCACTGGGAAAAACAAAGCCAATGTAATGATATGAATCTGCATCTGTTCTTGAAAATGGCAAAGAGCTGCCATCATTACCTACCTCTACATCAGAAATAGGGTTATAAATAGCTTTTGACCTGATATCACATATACCCTGCTAAAGAACTCTGAGTAATTCAGGCTGTAATAAAAAATGTATTCCTCAAAATCCCTTGCCAAATATTCAATATATAAAAATCATCTATCCTAACTCCTATTCTCCCAGTTTCCTTTGCTCGCCTTCAATCCTGTTATGTCCACTCTCTTTCCAGACACAAACACCTCAAAGCCTTCATTGCAAGATCACCAAGGCTGGCTCAAGGTCTTTTGCTCTAAGCCAGTGTTTCCTGGCCTTTGGTTGTTGGACTTCAACTCCCAGAAGCCTAAGTCAATTCCCCAAAGCACTGATCAGGCAATGTACTGACTTAGGCTTCTGGGTCCCACTTTGGGAAACACTGCTCTAAACTCAAAAGACAAAATGCTCCATTTCCATATGCATAAGTCAACTGTGCAAGCAGGTGGAATTTATTTTAATATAAACAATAGTAACAGGTTTCATGGCAGCAGGCCAGCTTACAATGTACAAGTCAAACCACAAGGCAGCACATATGGTTTGGTCTTCTAATGGCTCACTGCTATTCTGTGCTCCCTAATATTTTTTTCCAGGAAGGGGAAACTACACTCTACCTATGATAGGACCAACTCTACACAGACAGAATTAACCTGTTAAGCTAGGAGAGAACACTGCTGTATGTTATGCTCCAAAATCCTGCTGTCCACAGCTGTTTCACTTCCTATGAGAAACAACTAGAGGCTAGCTCACCACAGCAAATAAGAAATGTGTGCAGATGTCAGGACTGCTACAGTGGTTGGACAAGAGAAACCAAGGGTTCTTCTTCTTCTACCGTGTCTAATCCAGATGTGAAATTGCCAAAATGAAACCACCTTTTGGTGAGTTTATTCTGCAGTTCCTTTCGCCTGACCTAGTGTGTGAAAGATTACCCGGCAACACAAGGGTGCTGTTACCAGGGTACGCCCAATTGTGGTTCAAAAATACCACAATCTTCAAGGAGGCTCTTTCTGTGTACCCCACCAAGGGTGATTTATCATTAGCCTAATAATTGTGAAATGTAGAGGGCTGTATCCAGTATCTGTGGGAGCTGTGTCAACTGTCAGGGATGGTGACCAAACAGAACATCTTTGCAAAGTAAAAATATTCTTATGACCTTGCTTTCTCTTTTATGAAAAGCCTTGTCCATTTCCAAAAATATACGCGGAGATTTGATTGGTGTTCTTTGCATTCTTTGTAGTTTCCTTTGCTTAAGTTCTTTATATTTCTGGCTCACCCCATGTGTACTTGTAGATAATGGAAGCGGTATGGCACATATGCATTTAAATTATTCATAAGTGTAAATGACTTTCAGATCAGAGACGGGTTAAGCGTGGTCTCCCAGAGCTCATAGGAGAAAATATTATACTGTACATTGTTTGGGCTTTTTTGCTTGTTTGGTCATGCAGCCTGAAGACTGTGCAGCCTTACCTGCATCACTGTAAACCCCTCCTTTAGATAATGCTTCCTGCTGGAGGGATTTAGTTCTAATTGCAGAAAGAAAACAAATTAATCATAGGAAATGCATATTTCCCTTAATATTTAGTTTGATTCTTGGGCTAATGGTTCTCGAGAACAAGTACAGTATTCTCTTTCTCTCTGAAGTGATGCAACTTATATCTCTCATTTCCACTTCATTCCACTGCATGTACAGAACTGGTCTGCAGGAAAACACCAAGACTTTCCTGACAGTTCTGCCTTTGAGAGGTTCTGTACACAACAATGTGTCAGCTTTAGTTATTCTTTTTCTGCACATCTAATTCTGCTGAAATGCCTTTGTTTTGACTTGAGGCTCAGTTGTAATACTTTTGCCAGGATCTCAGTCTTCATAAAGGAGGGCTTGTTGCTAAGGATGGGACAAGATAGGCCAGTTGCTCCTATTGAATGCAAAACAGGCTTGTTTGTGAACTGGTTGCTGATTGCTTGCATTAAAGCTTTTTGTCTCTAAACCTCCATTTCTGCAGCCACTGATATATACATTTGATCCATCGGAGAATACCAAGCATACATTTCTGCCAAGAACTTATTCCTTGTTCATTGTTCTTCTTGTGCCAGACTTACCGAATGTGGCCGCTATGTATAATTGTAGCATATTCAAAAGATGTAGTGAAGTATGTTTATTACATTCACAGCTCTGCCTGTTTATTTTTCTTTATCACTTACTCAATAGTCCGTTCCAAAGCTTCTGATTATCTTAGTCCAGGCATGTCATGTTCAGCCAGGGTTGGTTGCTCTGTGATGGCAGTGCTTCTGTATATGGATGGCATCCCATAATAATTAAAATAATGCTTTTGCCAGGATGCTTCTGTGTCTCCCCAAGATACACACCCAATGTAGCCTCTCTCTCTCTCTCATAGGAAGTGAAAGAGCTGTGGACAGAGATAGATAGATAGAGAGAGAGAGAGAGGCTACATTGGGTGTGTATCTTGGGGAGACACAGAAGCATCCTGGCAAAAGCATTATTTTAATTAGAGAGAGAGAGAGAGCATGGTTTAAGACAGTGATGGTGAACCTTGGCACTCCAGGTGTTTTTGGACTTCAATTCCCAGAATCCCAAGTCTCTGTGAATCCACACAAATGGGTTTACTGTATGTACAGTAAACCCATTCGTGTGGATTAGCAGAGATTTGGGTTCCTGGGAATTGAAGTCCAAGAACACCTGGAGTGCCAAGGCTTGCCATCATGGGTTTAAGACATCACAGCCTGTTCTTAGGTCAACATACTCAACTACCCACATTCAGTTAAGTTATGTTGGCTTATGAGGCAGAAAATCCTACAATCACAGTTTTCACTCCCCATTTGCGGCAGTAAAAACTCAGCAATAACAAACTGAACAGCTAAGCATTTGCTGCCCTTGCACGACATTTAAACCCTGCTGCATTAGGCAGCCTCCTCCAAATAACGTGATGGCCAGGTGTGAGATCATTCAAGGTAGGCCTGCTAATGCCCTTCAACTCTTTCCCCCACAAATCATTTTATAATACAGTATATGAACTTATATGTACATATTTACCAATTACTCCAGAATCGTATATCTACTTAGTAGTAAATTGCACTGGTATTTAGGTATCTTTCTTAAATTAGTGGGGAGTTTGGTACAAAGTGCTGGAGGACATTTTATGGCAGGCAGAAGGAATCTCTTCCATCTCTCCAAGTTTCTTTTCTGATCCATAGTCAGCCAGGATTCTGGAAAGTATTAAGCCAGGGTCAGTGATTGCAGATAGCAAGGTGTTTAAATCCTGGAAATGTTTATAGTGAAGCTCATTCTGGACTTGGGCTGTGGAACATTTTGCATTGAACAGGAATTCTCATTTGCTGACTAGTAAGACTTTGCAGTGTGATGTGTCTAGTATAGAGCTTTGGGGCTCCACAGATACCAACAAAAAAAGGCAAAGAAAATTAAGTTCTGTTAGATTCCAGTTAACATCACTGGTTATGTACTTATGTCTCCCTGTTCACACACCCAAGAAATCATGGCACACTGTTTTGTTGCTCCTGATTGCTTACCTGTGTAAGTTAAAAACAGAATTGGAGTCTGATAACAGGGTATAGGAAGCAGAGTCAAGATGGACGATTATAGCAGAATATATTATTGCACAGAATCCTTATGTTGTTTTTCTTTTTTCTGGGACTACCTCCCGAGACTCTGATACTATACTAACTTACACAAATATAAACACAGGTTGCCCCACATTTCCAAGTTCACTATTCACGGGTTCAGTTATTTGTAAATAAATATCCCTGAAATTTTCATTGATACCTTGGTTGACCAGACTATCAAGGGATGAATTCCTGCTGGTTGCAATTTACTTTCCATTCCTTTCACTGCCACATTCTTCTTCTCCAGGTTTGTCCAAAATATTTCATGATTGAGTCTTCCTATCTTTTGGGGGGTGGCAGCTGGCAGGGGGTCTTTTTGCCCCTCTGGGATACCACCAGTGATGGGAAGCCAAAAAATTTACTACCACACTGTAGGCGGAGCTAATGCCATGGACGAAGCCAACATCAGGATGTCATGGGTGGAGCCAATGATGTGGGTGGAGCCAAAGTTAAAAAAACATAAAAATAAGTACACATAAAAACACATAAACACGTTCATTGATTCCCCTTCATTTTCCTATCTGGGGTTTGGGGATGGGTCATGAAGGAATACCTTTAGCATTGATCTTTCCATTGATTTCTTTGATGGAGTTGAATGCTGCCCATCCTGCTTTCTTTCTCCTGGCTAGTTCTGCTCTGATTGTTGTTCATCCCTATCAGATGACTGAGATAGACATAGTGGTTGACCTGCTTGATGAGTTCATTCCAGATTCTTATTTGGAAGTTCCACTGGTTGCTTGAGCAATTTTGGCAATCAGTACTACATCATCTGCAAACCTAAGATGGTTTATCTTCTCTCCATTCAGTTTGATATCAGCATCCCAGTTTAATTTTTGCATAACTTTTTCTAGGCATGCGTTGAAAAACTTTGGCGAGATTGTATCTCCCTGCTTGAAACCTTTCTCCACCAGTATATTCTTATCCCTTTTTCAAATAAGGTGATGGTAGCAAAGCAGTTGGGAGTTTGCTTCCTTAAACAGCTTGATGCATTCGGCATTTACTCCATGTTCACTGATTGCTTGCATAACTACATTTACTTCAATGCTGTCGAATACTTTCTCATAGTCAACAAATGCTATCTGTATTCTCATCCTGGAAATACATAGTACAGTAATACCTCAGATAATGACTGCATTGGATAATGCTAAAATCAGATAACGATGCAAAATGTCTAAAGAGATTTTGCATCAGATAACGATCTGCTAGTGTTATCCGATGCAGTCATTCGTAGCAGCAGGGGGGCTGGAAAGCTGAACGGGGTTCTCTGTTCAGCTTCCCAGCCACCCTGCAGCTGCGGAGCCAGAGGTGGCTGGAAAACTGATGGGGGGCTCCCCTGTCGGCTTCCTCAGCCACCCTACAGCTGCGGAGGCAGGAGCGGGTGTCTAGGGAAGCCATCGGGGAGTCCCCGTCAGTTTCCCCAGCCACCCTGCAGCTGTGGATCCCTCCCCCGCCTGGCTTGGTAAGGGGCTTAGCTATCCAGGCCCGGGGGGGGGTCTTCTTAAGAGAGGCTGGGATAAGGGACCCAAGCCTCTCTTAGGAAACCCCCATCCCTGCCTGGATCACTAAGCCCTTTACCAAGCCAGATGGAGGTTTTTAAAAGAAGGTAGGAAAAAAATCCTACCTTCTTTTTAGAACCCCTCCCCCCTGCCTGGCTTGGTAAGGGTTTTAGCTATCCAGGTAGGGGAGAGGTCTTCTTAAGAGAGGCTGGGATAAGGGACCCAAGCCTCTCTTAAGAAGCCCCTCCCCCCCCACGGCCTGGATCACTAAGCCCTTTACCAAGCCAGATGGAAGTTTCTAAAAAGAGAGGCTTGGGTCCCTTCTTTTCAGACCCCCCCCCCGCTTGCTAAGCAAACCAGATCGGCCCCCTCTTCTTTGAAAAGGGAACATGGATTTTTTTAACATTGTGCAATCAATGCAATCAAAACCGGATAATGTTATGACTAGTGGAACCAAGTCATAACGTTATCCGAGGTACTACTGTATACTATAATTATTTCTATGGCACATTACCAGAACTGGCTATTAGAGGTCATTGTCTGTAGTGTAAATTTCACAAGGAATGTAGGCATACATTTTAGTAGCTTTTGTGTAGAAGGACAAAGGCATTTGAAACCCCTCCTTATGACTCAAGCATAGCTGTTAAATATAGGGCAGTGATGGGAAACCTTTTAGAGACCGAGTGTCCAAACTGCAAGCCAAAACCCACTTTTTAAATTGCAAAGTGCCAACATAGCAACAGGGGGGGGGGACACTCCCATTGGGCTGCTGGGCAAAGTGAACTCTGAGTTGGGGGGAGGGAGGAAGTGATCCCATTGGGCTGCTGGGCAGAGGGGTGGGGCAAACTCGGTGCTGGGCTGACTAAATGGATACCCACAGATGGGGCTCCGAGTACCACTTCTGGCATGTGTGCCATAGGTTCACCACCACTGATATAAGGGTTGCTGTTACCTACAGTTTCAGGTATCCACAGAAGGTATTAGAACATATTATCTGCAAATAAGGGAGATGACCTGTAATATCATATACTGATTTGTGAAATCAAGAGTGAATAGCACACAAAATGAGGTGTGCCATTGTCCAATTTCTTTCAGTTGTGTACTGAGGAAAAAGATGATTAGCATTTAGGGAAATAACATCAGCATTGGGAGAATATTCCACCCCTTGCACAAAATGTTCATGGTAAATGCCAAGTTCCATCAGTTTCTTAATGTCTCAGAAATGTGGAATGTAACTCTGACTTATAAATCACGCTCCTTAAACAGATATATTTCTTGCTATTTTTAATACTGTTATTTCATTCACAAAAGTTTTTAGCTAGTAATTATAATTATTAATTGGTTGGATCTTGTAATTAGCCACCTTGTAAGTTTCTGAAGTGTGTTATGTATTTTTAGAACTGTAGTCATTGTCTTCATGCAGAACATTTTTCTGTATAATCAAGTTACCTTTCTTCCGCCATCTCTTAATTCCAGTCTATTTTTGCTATATCCATTGTTCTGTTTTCATTTCTTCAGTATGACAGAGACTATTGCTATAATTGTCTTAAAATATCCAGAATTCTTTGCACCTTAGTAACAATAATTGTGCTATATAATGAAAGAACATGCCAACTACAATTTATTTTTAGTATTAGTCCGCTGTTACTTTTAAAAATATACCTTGTACTTTGGAATCTGCACATTTCCATGCATCTTTTGAACCTCTGAGATATATTTCAAAGATACAAAGGATGGAGGGATAAAAGAAATATTCTATTGATTCACAGTCAAAGGGAGAAAATCCTTCAATTTTCAAGAAGTATTGCAAAATGCTTTACTTTGGCCTTAATTTTATGCACACTTACCTGAGAGTAAGCTCAGGTGAAGATATTGGCCATCATCCAAAGATATCATTGAATCAGCACAGAACATATTCTATTAATGCAAAGCTTATTGCAATTGCTGTTGCAAGTTTAGCTGGACAGCCATACAAATAGTGGACACAGTCAAATAGATGACCGTTCTCTCAAAATCTTTCAAATATAAGACTGTCCTCCAGAAGACCTATGGCCACACTAAGTGAGGCATTTCCCAGTGAGCACATACAGGACTGAACTGACAGAATAAAAGTTACAAAGTGAGACTATGCAAACCCTAATAATATTTGCTGAGGAAATGGATGGTTTTTTGGTCTACTGGCTTGAAGTGAAGATTGATTTTTATTATACCTAATATTCTATTTTATTATATCTTACAGGATATAGTAAAATCTTACAGCAGGAGTTCTCAACCTTTTAAAGCCAGGGGCCAGGTCACGCTCCCTCAGACAGCTTCAGGGGGTGGATGGCTATTTTGCCCTTCCTCCACCACATGGCACTTCCTGGTGTGGTGGTGGTGGTGGTGGTGGTGGTGGTGGTGGTGGTGACACATGAAATGGTGCCATGGGCCGTATCTAGCTCAAATCCAAATACAAACTACATGGGCCACAGGTTGAGAATCCCTATCTTACAGGAATGATTTGCAAATTATTATTTCAATTCTAATGTAACTGAAACTTTGACAAGAATACATTCAAACCTCGCATAAAGAGTGCCTTGCTTAAAGAGTAACTTGCTTAAAGAGCAGAATTTTCTCTGAATGTTCGCTTCGCTTAACAAATAAAACCAACCAAAACTCGCTGAACAAATAAATTGGGGTTTGCAATCCCCCTCACAATTGGTCACTTACAATGGTGTTTTGCTTAAAGAGCAAACTTGCTTAAAGAGCCATCCTGTGGAATGCATTATGCTCTTTAAGCGAGGTACAACTGTACCTATATTGCTCTTGTAAGCTGATAAATGTACAGTACAGTATATAACTTTCTGCTGTTCGAATTGTAGACCATGAATCCGCTACCAAGAGCACTGCTGTGAATAATAAAAAAAAAATAAACAAAGCATGCCACATTTGGCATGAATTCAAAATACGTTAAATTTTAATACAATTTCCCATCCAAAATGGGTTACCTATAATAATGCTCTATCTGGGAAATAATAATGACATATTACTCACAGAAGCTTCTCTCCCTGTGACCTGTGCTAAGAGTGTAGGAAGGCTTAGTAAATCTTTCCTACTTGAGATCCCAAAGAAATGGCACTGAGAGGCACATTGTATCTGATCACAGAAGCTGCACAACCATTGAATGCAAAGGTTCCCAACCTATGGCCTGTGGGCAAGACCTGGTCTGTAACGCCATTCCAACTGGCTCGTTGCTATCTCCCCTGCACCCAGAAATAGAAGCAGGCATGTTTACATCAGCCATAAAATGCACCTGCACATGTGCAAATGCATCCGTGGCTGATGTAAACATGGAAGTGAGTGCATTTATGATAGCCATAAATGCACCCTTTTCTGCTTCTAGGGGGCATGGTCCAGTCTGCAGCATAAAAAGGCTGACAACCCCTAATTAATGGGTAAGTCCTGATAGTTATATCCACCATGAATTTGTCTGGTTCCATTCTGAAGTATCTCAAGTTGGTGACTACATTTAATGGCAGCAAATTCTTAGTTTTAACTATGGACTCTGCATTGAGGGACTTCCCTTTTCTGTCTGAATCTTTTGCCATCCATTTTCAGCAAATGATCCTGCATTCTAATATTATGATGAAGACTAAGCTCCTCCCTACCTTCTTCTCAATGTGCATAATTTTATATATCTCTATTGTTTCTCTCAATTGCCTGCTTTTTAATAAACTAAACAGCTTTTCCTGGTTTGGAAGGACCATCTGGCTCTACACCAGGGGTTTGCAACCTATGGCCCATGGACAGGACCCAGCCTGTTGTGCCATTTCATGTGCCCCACTACCCTCGCTCCCTCCACCACCACCGGAAGCACCGAAACCAGCCGGAAACACATTGTAAATACACCTATGGCTGTTGTTAAATGCATGTCTTACAGCAGTGTTTATGGTGGGGGAACCATGTGTCCGGCTCACTCCTGCCAGAGTGGGCGTGGTCCAACCCATGGCATGAAAACGTTGAGAACCCCTGCTCTACACCATTGCCAGGGGATGCTTGAGTGAACTCACAATGCTTTCAGCTCTTTGGAGTGGCTCCTTCTATATGTCCCAATCCAGAAATATTCCACTATAAATTTACTGATGAGCAAAATGAGCTAATAGTCCTTTTTAGGACTGTAGATGACAATGATTTCAATTAATATAGAGAGCATCTATTCATCTTAGCTTCACTTTGCCGAGAATGGAATTTGACATCCTTTGTATCTAAGAAACTCACTGAGGAACTGATTAGCGTTGATCAAAAGTTCTTGGGATGTATGTATCTTGTTGCTGAGAAGCTCCACAAATAATACAGAAGTAACACATCGCCAACATAAAAAGGATCATGGAAAAAACAAAGGAATATCAGAAACAAGTATACTTCTGTTTCATTGATTACACTAAGGCCTTTGACTGTGTAGACCACAACAAAATGTGGCAAGTAATTAGAGATGGGAATACCAGAACCTTATACAGTATGCCTCATGAGAAATCTGTACATAAATCAAGAAGCAACAGTTAGGACAGAATATGGAATGACAGAGTGGTTTGGAATAGGAAAAGGAATAAGACAAGGCTGCATTTTGTCACCCTGCTTATTCAACTTATACACGGAGCACATAATGCGCAATGCGGGGATGGAGGAATCACAATTTGGAATCAAAATTGCTGGGAGAAACATCAACAATTTGAGATATGCAGATGATACCACCCTAAAGGCACAAAGTGAGGAGGACCTAAAGAAGCTCCTGATTAGGTTGAAAGAAGAAAGTGAAAAAGCTGGCGTGAGACTCAATATAAAGAAAACAAAGATCATGTCAACAGGCTCTATCAGGCCCTGGAAAATAGATGGGGAAGAAGTAGAAGCAGTGACAGATTTTACTTTCTTAGGATCAAAGTTCACTGCAGATGGTGATTGCAGCCATGAAATAAAAAGGCGACTGATTCTTGGGAGACAAGTGATGAAAAACCTGGGGAACATAGTGAAAAGTAGAGACTTCACACTGCAAACAAAAATTCATATAGTCAAAGCAATGGTATTCCTGGTGGCAATGTATGGTTGTGAGAGCTGGACCATTAGGAAAGCTGAGTGCAGATTAATAGATGCCTTTGAGATGTGGCATTGGAGGAGAGTTTTGAGAGTCCTCTGAACAGCGAGGAGAACAAATAGGTCGATTCTAGAAGAAATCAACCCTGACTGCTCCTTAGAAGGACAAATAGTAAAGATGAAACTAAAGTACTTTGGACATCAAATGAGAAGAGAAGATTCACTTGAGAAAGCCTTGATGCTTGGAAAGGTCGAGGGCAAAAGAAGAAGGGGGCGGCCAAAAATGAGATGGCTAGATGGTATTGTAGACACAATGGGCACAGAGCTGAGCGAGTTGAGGAGGATGGTGGAGGACAGAAGCGCCTGGCGGACAGTGGTCCATGGGGTTGCAAAGGGTCAGAATCGACTGTGCGACTGAACAACACAATTTTTTTTGTGTAAGACTAGTTATTATCATCCTCAATGGGCGATATTGAGGAGGACAACATAGAAAGTTTGACAGCTAATCTGTCTCTGTGCGTAGTAACATCAATGTTCAAACCTCCAATTATACCTCTGCTTCAAAATGGCATATCAGTAATAAGAAAATTATTAGTTCATATTAAGTAACATGAAAAACCAAAACACTCATTTGCTAGTTTGATATTTCATCAGCTTTAACAGCATATGGGGCTATGAACATGACAAAAATGGTGAAGCCACTATAAAATGAGTGGAAGCCGGTATCCAAAATATATACTATCTATGAGCACTTCAATTTCGGAATGTTCTTGTGTCTCAATTCCAAGAGGGTGCTGGACCAACTGCATTCCAGGACTCACTCTGGAATTTGAGGCAGCTTCATTGCTCCAGCTCTAATTAAGCACCACATCCTGCTGCACCTAGTCATGGGTTCCAACTGAGAGCCCTTTGGGAAGAGCTTTATAAAAACCAGCTCCTTTTCCTAGAACAGTATTTCCCAGCTTTTGGTTCTTGGACTTCAAATCCCAGAAGCCTAAATCAATTGCCAAAAGTACTGATCAGCCACTGTACTGACTTAGGCTTCTGGAAATTGAAATCCAAGAAGCAAAGGTGGAGAAACACTACCCTAGAAGCTGCCTCCATACCAAAGGCTTTTGGATTTCTTGCAATGCCTTCTGTGGACCTCATTTGCTTTATTTGGTTCCTTAGTTGTCTGACTCCTGGCCTGCTTGGATTCTATTTCCTCTACTGAACTAGCCTTGTTTCCCTTGGACTTGAATGAAGATTTGGATAAGGTTTGCCTTTGGTTGCCCTGGGTCCTGGTGTTGTCCTTTCAGCCAGCCACCTACGTTCTGGACATTGACAAACACACACAATACTTAGACTATATTTCACACTTTGAAGAAATTCCTTTTAGTAACCATACCATAAAAGCTGAGAGAAATATGATCTCTTGCAGAAACAAAAAAGAACTTGCTGGATACTATAACAGAACTTGACATGGCAAGAAGGAGCCAGAAACCTTGAACATACTGGAAAGACTGAACAATAATCCAAACAAAACAACACTGAATGCAAATACAACCCCAAGTCAAATAACACATCAACTCCTCCTGGGAGGGAACATCAACCAATACATAATAAAAATAAAATATCAAAGGGATTTTGAGAATGAATTCAATGAACTTTCTACTATCTTCATATTGATGGAACTAGAGAAAGCCATAAGAAAATGTAGGAATGGGAGAGTTGTGGGATTCAAAGGAAAAAAACCATAAGAAAAAGTAGCAATGGCAAAGGAATGTTGAGTTAGAACTCAGATTGTGAGCAAAGTTTTGGCTGTAGTACTACAACTTAATCAATGTGCCATGGAGGCAGGATTTGGCATGGAAATACCTAAGTAGAGCAGGTTTTGTCAGCTGTGTAGTAGCACATGATACTGTCCATGTGACAGTTGTGGAACCACTTTCTTCACTTTGTCATTGCCCAAACCCAAGTCCTCATCAGTGCATGTCTCTCGCAGCAATTGGCAGACCAGTAAATGTGTCTCTCCACATTCACACTGTGAGTTGTTGTTCGCCAGCAATCCCCACTTGAGCATGTTGGTCTTGCATTTAGGGACGCCAACCCTCAGCCTATTCAGGGTCCTCCAAGTGGCATAGGGAAGGTTCAGTTCCTCAGCCACATTATTCCTTGGCCAGTAAGCTCCATCTTCTAATTTGCTTTTGCTCTTGTATACCCTCAAGAATGTTTGTTCTTGCCATAAAGCTCTTCCTGGATATGAGCTGACGGACTGCTATAGCAGTCAATCTAGAACCTGGGAAACCTGGCTTCAAATCTGATTTTAGCCATAAAACATGAAATGGGCGACCATTTTGTCAGTCAGTGCTCAACTTGTCTCACTAGTGTTCAATGAAGATTAAATGCAGAAGACAGCCATTATAATGCCTTGACATTTTCAGGGATAAAGCAGGATACCAGTGTAAACAACAAATAATAAATACATGTATTTTTAATTTGTTTGAGAAGACTTCACCTTTAGCAAGAATTCTTCAGGTTTCACTTCCCCAGAGTCTCTAAAAAGGCTCCTGGAGGATACATCTTATTTCTAATGAATATGCAAGTAAAACACACAAGCACAAACAATGACAGTATGCGGTAGTATGCAGACTCTCAAGTTTCTTTTGCAGAGATGTTGTCTTGTTCTTCCCCAGCAGCTATTCAGAGGCACACTGGTACTCCTTGGTATCCTTATTTCCCATGGATTTGTCAGTTTTGACAATTCTGTTTTTCTAGCACATTGATTCTAGCACCTTGTATTTACATCTGTGCCAATTCAATTTAATTTTTGCTAGCCCTAAGTGTAGATGAGAGTGTTATTGAGATAGCAATGAGGTGGTAATCACAAATGGGAAAAAAAGGAGACATACACTTTGACATGACAACTGAAGCTGTACAAAAGTTCCTCCTTGTTTCCATCTATGAAGCACTGGACAATGAACATCGATGAGGGCTAAAAACATGACAGATCTCATTTATCAAAACCAAAACAAAACCAATCAACATATATTGCACATTGCTTGGGTCACTGCTCTACTATGAACATACGGGTTCCTTTATCTTCTGAGATTGTAGGTTACTGTAAGGACTTGGACAGACTTTACTCAGTTATGATGACACAGGAGGCCTGTTAGTGTACAGCAATGGGAAAGCCTCTAAACATATAACAGATCCACCTGATTCCAGCAAGGTTCTTTGGGGCCAAGGTAGTTTCTTTGCAGGCAGAATCTCTTGCTTGTCACTAATTCCTGAGCAGATTTAACCAGCATCCTTACCAAACATTGCTTTTGCCTGGTGGAATGGAATACAAATATTTATTATTTATTTATTTAGATTTATATCAATAGACTCTGGGCGGTGTACACAGTCCAGGATAAGAGGGACAAAGTTCTTTCTCCAAGCATTCCCTTCTTTGTTTCATGTTCATCTCTGGTTCCAGAAAATGGCAGGTGTTAGCAAATAATTCCAGCACAAAAGGAATTTTGCAGAACGCTGATTCCAGTTCTAAGATGTGCCAATGCATACTAGCAACCACTGCATGAGATGTATTGCAGAAAGCATGGAGACAAGAAAGTGAATGCAGTCTTGCCAGACACCAGCAGCTTGAAGAAAGGAGTGAGGAGATGGTAAGCAATGACAGATATGGATTTTTTTTTAAAATGGAACCATCATGCTGTGACCAGGTTGCACAGAATAACTGTGTGATCTCATTGCTAACATCTTTGTTCTTCCTGTCTCTCCCCCCCCCCCCGCCGCAAGTTCCAGCATCTTCTGGCTCATTTTCTTCTCTGCTTTGTTGCTTCTGTGATAGAAGATGGAAACTCCCAGAATGAGAGGCTTTAATCATTTCTGTGAAGTACCCAGCAAGCCTTAGGTGTTAGAAAAACATTAAGTGATAGAAAAATACCCTTACAGACTTGAAACTCTGCCATCTAATGCAATCTTACTTGTAAAACACATTTGTTTAGACACAGTTATAACCCTGGCACCGAGACAACCACTGAAAAAGTTGACAAACTGTAAATAAGCAAATGGTATTGAAATAAACAGCAATGTATAGAGATGTGGGAGGTATCTAGGTTGGTCTGATGTAGCATCTTCATTAGAAGTCTGGAGATTGGAATAGAGGGCTCTAGTGAGGTTCAGAATGATAGTAAATCAGAAGTACTGTAGCTTCAAACTTCAGTGAAGACAGAAATGTACATGTATCCATCTTCCCTCAAATCTACTAAAGCCAACAGAAGTAGCATTTAATATCATGTATAGAGTTTGATTTCACCCAGAATACCAGTTAATGAATGCAACTTTTCAAATTATGTTTGGTTATTTCAGTGGTATACAAAGAGAAAGAACACCTTCACCACAAAATACAGTAATTTGTTTTCCAACTAACTACTAGACTAATAGCCTGAAAAGAATATATATAGTCCTACATAAAGGCAACCTTAACCTTGAGTCTGTAAGGATCAAACAGGATTGTTAATGATAGGACTTTTTCAAGGCCATTATTTCACAGGGTCACCATAACTCAGAAGTGACTTCATGATATATAACAACAACAGATTATGCATTTTTAGTTAGAACCATCAAAGCAAACTCAATTATTTTAACCATGTAAAAATCAGCAGTACTCCCAGATACCCTAGACTGGATAATTCAGATGACTAATCACTTCCTGTACATGCTGTTTAAAAGAAAAACATGAATGCTTGGGCAATATGAAGGACTGTATTTATGGCTTATTCTCATAACTGACTGCAGTCTCAAATGAAACTTTAAGTAGTGACCAGGTGTATTAAAATAATAACACATTAATAAGACTTCATGTATTATGTATATATACAGTACAGAAGAGGCTGATTGAACGTCTCATTACTTGATCAAAAATAATTGAAAAAGAAAAATAACGCCAAGTTTTGCATTTGTGGAAATAAAAGCATAGGTATTATTTGAGAAGGTTCAAATTGAAAATTGGTGTGTGCGTGTGAAAGAGACAGAGACAGACAGACACACAGAAATATATATATATATATAAAATGAATTGCTTGGTCTTAAATGGCAATTGGTTTTCCAGGCCAATTATGCAAATCTATATCCATCAAGAAAAATGATTTAGACTTAATATTAGAAAGAATTTCCTGACAGTATGAACTATTTAACAGTGGAACACACTCCCTCAAAAAGAGTTTTTAAGTAGAGCTTACAAGACTTTTAATTGCGAGTGTTGTCGTAATGCTTCAAAGTGCCTTTTGACTCTGTGAGTTGATGCAATAAAAGCAGGATGTCACTGCTCTTTCTGGTACTGGAAAGACAGGCAGTATGTGGACATCCAGATGTTACTAGACTACAACTCCATTAGCCCTCACCAGAATAGCCAATGATGAGAAAAGCTGAAAGTTGCAATTGAACATGTAGAGTATTATAATTTGCCCTCCACTGTGGTAGAGGTACCTGCACACTGTTCTCCAATCAGAGTGGATTTAATTGAAATCAAATAAAATAGATTTAAATCACAATTTAAATCACCAGTCAGCAAGACTAGATTTAAATACAGTTGTACCTCGCTTAAAGAGCATAATGTGTTCCACAGGATTGCTCTTTAAGCGAGTTACTCTTTAAGTGAGGTGCTCTTTATGCGAGGTTTGACTGTAATGGTTTTCTACATAAAGACCAATAGGCTCAAAAGGTTTTACTGTCATTTTTATTGCTTGCCCATCCCTCTTCACACTTAAGTTTCTTCTGTAGATCTATTTCACTTCCAACAATCTTTTTCTACTAAATGATTTTTTAAAATGTAGTTCTTAAGAGGTGAAGTTCATTCTGTGTTAGATCTGCAAACGAACAATAGGATCGAGGTATTTTTTCCCAGTTCTTTTATGCTTATTTTATATTTTTGCTGTAAAGAAGAAGCATATGATCTCTGCAGATATACATTCACAGTTTTGAGAACGGTAAAAGCAAGCATTTGCAACAATATTTTATGGGTAGAAAAATTATCTAATAATCTTATAGAAACTTCTGGAAAAGCATGGCACTGTGAACAGATCAATGGAATTCATTTACCAAAAAAATTAAACATCATATGAATATTCAGCCTTATGCTACATAATTTAAAACATATCCTTAGTTCACTATGAATAACCTTTGGGCTATAATGTATCTTAAAAAGAAAACTATCTTTATATAGATTTTTTTCCAGAAACATTTTATTTTAAAAAAATAAATTTAAAAATCCAATTTAAATTAAAAATTATATTTACATTTTTAAAAACCTATATTTAAATAATTTAATTATTTTTATTCACCCTGATTTCAATGGATGTTAATGCTCAACAGAATTCAGAACAAGGTGGGGCCACTCTAAGCCCAGCACTCAAAGGATCTCTGGATTCTCATTTCTTGTTAGTCTGTGAAACATAGGCAATTTGTGTATTGAAGAGTGCGTAGTTCTTTAATCTAATGTTTTTGGAATCACAAACTGCCTATACCTTAAAAATCTAGAGATATCAGAACATTATTGCACTCAGTCAGTGCCAATATGTACTTGCAGGTCCAGTACTATACATCATTCAGTTCTCCATTATCTGAGACTCATGGTTAAATGTGTGAACTAACAAGATTAACAAAACGATATCTTAGATGATATGAACAATACCACCTGTAATGTTTGATTGGAGGTAACGGCTAATTCATTTTCACCCATAGAAGCCACCATTGAATGTCACTGTCATCTAATTTATGAATATTCAGACGGGTCTTTATATGGAATAGCACAACCACTTTGAATCATAGGAAACCACTTTGTATTATGTCAGACTATTTCTTCACCTACCTCTGGATTAGAACCATCTCAAGGCATTTCCTGCCTCGAGTAAACCAGCAGAGGGTGCCTCTTCTCATAGTCACTTAAAAATGAATGAGAGGGAAAATACTGTTTAGGAAAAAATATTGTTCCCAGAATTCTCCAGTGAACATGAGTATTATTCATGTTGGATTGTGGGATTCTGGAGGATGTAGTCCCAAAGGTAACTTGACAAGCAACACTAAAGATGGGCAGGTTATTGGTAATGCCCTGAAGCAGAGACTCTAGCAAGCATCTCCTTCAAATCCTTGTCAGTAAAAATGCAATAATAATAATAATAATAATAAGGACAGTTTGTTCCCTCTCATAATACTTGAGGTGACTGCTTTTCTTCAGCCTACAGTAGGACTAGCCTGACTAACATTGTTTGTTCTGAATGACAAAGTCTTCTCTCCACTACTTACTATACCTAGACCTGTAGTGGCAAACTTTGGAATCCAGGTGTTCTTGGACTTCAGTTCCCAGAAGCCCAAGTCTCTGTGAATCCACACGAATGGGTTTATTGCATGTACGCAAATGATATTGTATGGCTATTTTTGTCTTTCTGTTCACAGTGGATCTTCTCTAGTAAGGGAAAGGATGAGAAATGATGACACTGGGACATACGGTACATAGACTAACAGATTTTGCTTGTTAAAGCAAAGAGCAAGATGAAAGTAACTGCAGTGAAGTCTTACTTCAGTATTAGCATAGAACAGGGGTGCCCAAACTATGGTCCAGGGGCCAGATCCAGCCCCCAACACCAATTCATCCGGCCCACAAAGCCCTCATCGCTCCTGGAAGCGGAAGTAAAATGAATCCGGATGCTTGCATTTTACTTCCACTTTCAGGAATGCTGAGGGCTTCGTGGGGTGGATGAATTGGCGTCGCGGCTAGATCCGGCCCCCAGGCCATAGCGACCATACCCCTGAACCACATGACCAACCCATGGCCCAAAAAGTTTGGGCAGCCCTGGCATAGAAGATATTTGAAAGGAAAGCATCATGGTGAGGATGACTCAGGACAAAAGCTGGCGAGTCTCCCTTGATGCCCCTGAGAATCTGCTGCTTGAGGTGGTTGCCAGATACATGCTTAGTGCCCTTACTGTTCATATTTTTTAATTTTTACTAACAGAATAGAAAGTATGGAGACATTGGTTAGTGGACTCAAAGATGAGTGAGCACAGTTCATAATGCTCAGGGCCTTTGTGTTGACTCCTGCGACTTGGATAACTTACTTTCTGGAAGTACAGAAGTAAAGGTAAAAGTTGCCCTCGCTTCAAAAGCCAGCCACTCTAGGATGCGTCTGCAGATGTTTCTGTGGTCATATGGCAGGCATGACTAGACACTGGAGCACACGGGATACTGTTACCTTCCCACTGAAGTGGTACCTATTTATCTACTTGCAATTTCTTGCTTTCAAACTGCTAGGTTGGCAGGAGCTGGGACAGAGACAGGCGCGCTCACTCTGTCATGCAGCATTCGGGTCTCAAACTGCTGGCCTGCAGACCTTCCACTTATGAAGTTCAGCATCTTAACCACTAAGTCACTGCAGTCCCCTTTTGGGAGTACAGTATACCTCTCAGAAATAACTGGTCACACTGGCTGGGGAATTGTGGGAGCTGTACTCTTTAAATGTTATTTCCCCAAATTCTGTTTGCTACAATCCCTATTCCTCTACAACGCTTCTATTTATTTTCCAGATGCTACCCTCCTTTTCTCTCTCCTTATCTTCTCCACTTGATTGGCTGAAACTGTGGAGGGGGAAATGTCAAGTAAATATATGTACACATGCAGATTTTCCTCTTAAAGCATAAACTGTGGAGTTTGGATTGATTGAAGGCATCCAATCTATATAGAGTACCTTAACCCTAGCACTAATCCAGTATAATTTTTATATGTCTCAGATCTGAAACCTTCAGAGACATCTTCCTTGATTTTTTTAATGTCCAGAGAATAAAGAAAAGAGCAACTATAAAAAATTTGCCCAGTAAAAGTACCATAGTTGTAATGCATTTCTCTGGGGAAATAATTTCCAAAATGCTCAGAAGATACACTGCAGAAGGAAGAAGCTTTAGTAGAAGAAAGGCTAAAACAGAGTGGAGGAGAAAATTATATGCGAGTTTTCAGAGCAGTGCAATTTTAGAAAATGGTAGTGAAGGAAAGACGGAAAAGTTAGTGCTAAGCTTCTGAGGGCTGAAATAAAAACAATATGCAAATATCTGTAACATAATCACTTCATCCTTCCCTGACTACTGTTTAACACATTTTCATGTTCTCAAGTTTTCCACTCCCAATATGTTTCTAAACTATTCTTCATGAAAAGTTCAAAACATGAGCCTCTGCTTTCAGACTTGCATTTGGAACTTAACCAGGCAGGATGGGGCACTGGCTTGCAATGGGTAGAAGTATAGAATGGAAAAGAAACTACCGCCCATATCCCAACTACTTTCAGAATCCAGCTCATTTACTGGTCTGCCGATTACTGCCAGAAACATGCACCAATGAGGACTTAAGTTTGGACAACTACAAAGTGAAGAAAATGGCTTCATTTTGGCAGTCCAGGGTTTGATCGAGACATGAAAGAAGAGCTACTTTCAATTTTGGTGGCCACTGGAATATAGTTACCTGGCCTTCTGTGTAATGTTCCAAGTTTGATTCTTAGAAGTCACCGCATGTGCGTGTTCTCTATGGGCGTTTGTCTGTTTGCTGTCCCACATGAAGCACTGTTCAATAATTTATATTACTGAATTACAGACAAGACAGCCTGATTTGGGAAAACACAACAAAAATATCATGCGTGATGATAATGTACTGTACCATCTTTTCCCTATGCAGAGTCAAGTTCCATATAGAAATGGCATCTGTGTAATGTTCCAAGTTTGATTCTTAGAAGTCACCGCATGTGCGTGTTCTCTATGGGCGTTTGTCTGTTTGCTGTCCCACATGAAGCACTGTTCAATAATTTATATTACTGAATTACAGACAAGACAGCCTGATTTGGGAAAACACAACAAAAATATCATGCGTGATGATAATGTACTGTACCATCTTTTCCCTATGCAGAGTCAAGTTCCATATAGAAATGGCATCTGGAGAGAGAAAACATGTAGCCTGTTGAGTGGCTGTTGACATTCAAAATAGACAGTGACAACATTTGTTAAGTGCTGGCCCTTCCAATGTCATGTTACTGTGTGATACAAAACAAGGCAATCACACTTATATACCACCCCATAGTGCTTAGCGGGTGGTTCACAAGTTAATTAGCATTTTGCCCCCAACATACTGTGTACTCATTTTACCAACCTTGGAAGGATAGAAGGCTGACCTTGATCAATGGTAAAGATTGAACTCACAACCTTTTGGTTGCAGTACAGCAGTTTAACCACTGCACCACCAGGGCCCCACAATATAATGTAGGAGTTCTCAGGGGCCGAGTCACCCTCTCTCAGACAGCTTTGGGGGCCAGATGGCAATTTTGCCCCTCCTCCACTACATGACACTTCCTGGTGTGGTGGAAGTGGTGCGGGCCACATGAAATGATGCCATGGACCGTATTCGGCCCATAGGCCGCAGGTTGAAAACCCCTAATATAATGGGATGCCTGATGCAAGCTCAACAGAAACAGGATCAGTAAGCATAAGCATAGAAGCTGGATAGTGCTAATATGGCACTGGCACATGACACTGATCTCAGGTGATGAGGGAGAAACAGTACAGGAAACGCACAGCTGTGTAGCTATTCCTCATATCCAGTGAAATTTCTAAAGTATAAGATTGGCATGGACCTGGCAAATTCAGAAAAGGTGTACAACAAACTGAATAATGCCATTTTGTTCGTTTTTAGTATGATTACAACCCACACTGGTTTCCCATTTAGCCCACAGCTTGAGAAACACTTGTAATAGGTTTTACTTGTTTGTTTATTGCATTTTCACCTACATTTAATTCTTGAAGAAAATCTATATTACTCCATTTAATGCTCTGGACTGCCTCATTTTGGATTCTCCAATCCAAGTTAGAACTACCACTGGATTCAATATGTTCTAAAGTCAATTAACAGTTTTGCTTCTAACTAGCCAGTTTATGACTAAATTTAAATACTATTTTCCATAACGTTTTATATAATTATAATATAAATAAATAATGCTTCTATGAACTGTACAATGTATCATCTGAAATAACTAATCTGGACATGCAATGAGAGACTCCTATGGGTATATTAAGACAGTGCCTTTTCACATTGAGGCAGTTCTAACAAAACTTGATTTAAGCTTCACGTTTGTAAGCCTTCAATTAATGAATGAATCAGCATTGAGAAGTCAGGACCTGGCAGAGGGATGAAAGCACACCAGGAAATGATTCTGTCCTAGATGTACAAAAAGCCATCTAAATACAGGACAGAGAACTGTGCATAATATATCCTTCATGAGGATTAGACATTGCAATACCCAAATAATACAGGAGTGAAAATATTGGAACTACTGGTTGCTGCGCCTTCAACTCCAGGTAAAATGTTATATTAGGTTAAGATATTTGCATCTATATAGTGATGAAAGAAATCTCAGTATCTGGTAACTAAAAATCTGTGTACAGGACAGACCTTTGAAAAGTATTTTTTTTACTATAATTCCAAGAACCTCCCCATCTAGGCCTTTGATGGTGAACCTTGGCTCTCCAGGTGTTCTTGGGACTTCAATTCCCAGAAGTCCAAGTCTCTGTGAATCCACATGAATGGGTTTACTGTGCATAAGTGCAGTAAACCCATTCATGTGGATTCACAGAGACTTAGGCTTCTGAGAATTGAAGTCTAAGAACACCTGGATTGCCAAGGTTCGCCATCACGGATCTAGACTATGGGATTCTGGGAGATATAATCCAAAAAGGCAACCTTTCAAAGCTCTGTTTCAGGATAAGTATACAGTATACAGGATAATGTGGGGAAAGGCAGCAACTACTGTACTTTGGAGTAAAACTAGTGACCTCCAGTGAAGGCACCAAAACATGACATGGCTCAAGTCCACAATGTCAGAACATCTTCACCTGAGGAAAGAAGGCTGGAGATGTTGGGTTTTATAGAACTGGCTGGGGCTAAAACAAGGTAAAAATGAATCTTCAGGACAAGCATTTATGTGGCACATCATAAAGCATTTTCATGCTTAGCACTGCATGTGCTGATACACTCTCACGTTGTTTGTGGGCATACGTGACTGTTGCTTGTGTCTTCCAGGAAGCAGAACAGAGTTCTGTTTTACTAAAAAAAAAAAAAAACAACAATCTTCCAGATAATGTTAATTTTATATTCATATTGCAATCTAATTAAAGTGAAAGAACAATTTAAACCTTGCATGTGGAAGTGCTATGAATTGGAACAGCACACTATAAAACACACATACAATTTAAGCATTAAAAAATAAACAGCCACAGTGTCTCTCACCAAAATCCAATGGATCCTAAAGGGTGAAAAGGGATATGAATGAAAGTGGGACTATCCTGGCATCCTAGTGCAGGCCGGGGTGGTCTTAATAGGGTCACCTGAGGTCAGGGGCAGGAGCAATATGCCATTTGAGTTGATATTGACATCTAAATGGAACATTGGCCTCAAGCAGCCTAGTTTCTAGGGTTGGAAACTGGGCTTAATAAACAAGCCACTTCAGGATACAGTGGAACCTTGGTTAAGAAATGGCTCGGTTAACATAAAAATCGCATAACAAAAGAAAATTATAAAAATAGTGGCTTGGTTTACAGATTTTTTTCTGGAATGGATTGATTGATTTTCAGTGCGTTCCTATGGGAAACCTCATTTTGGTTAAAGTATTTTGGTTTTCAATGCATTCTTATGGGAAATTCGGTTAAAGTAATTTTTGCTGTAAGAAACAACCGGGAGAACACATTAATTACATTAACTGAGGTACCACTGTACAGTTCTGTACCAGCAAACTGAATGGTTCTACTGCTCCTCTGCAAAGGGGTAGGGCAAGTGAAATGAACTTTTTGAGTCTGCTGACCATCACTGATGTGCTGGATCACTTACAATACAATTTAACAAAATGTCTTTTCCTTGAGTGTAGTGCTTATTGAGAAACTGTCCACAACCACAGTTTCAATCAGCACTTTACATAAAGGCAAAGAAAAGAAAATTAATCTAAGTGATTCAGTACATCAACAAGGGCCTAGTTATAGACTCACAAATATTAATTTCACTTCCCTTGTCCTTCTGCACAAGAGCAGGGGAAGTGTTCAATTGAAGTGGTTCATTTATCAAGCCACTTCACAATACAGTACTGGAAATTGACACTGGAAGGAGCCTTTGACAATGTCAAGGCTTGATTTTGTCCATTCCCAGAAATCACAAATGCTGGAAACAGACTAAACTATAGCACATCTACCTGCACTCAAAAAGGAGACCTTTCTGACAGGGACTCAAAAAGAGGTGGGTAGTGACTCTCTAGGGGTGGATTGGTTCATTGCTACAATTATGTTGTGTGATCAATGGAAAAAAGAGCAGACCAACTCTCCACCACAGTGCACCAAACAGTGAGGCACCTAGCCATGTGAACAAGTCCTTACTTGTGTGAAGAAATCCATCTTAGTCAATGCTAGAGCTGCAAATAATTGTCACTTCCTACCTAATCATTTTCCACTCTTTACTTGTCAAGAAGACAGCAGCCCTCAATGCTTAGAAGGTTTGTTGGCTCACCATGTTTCACTCTTAACTGGTATAACAAAATAGAATTACAGTGGTACCTCATACAATGATTCTAATCTGTTCCACAGAGCTTGTTGTTGTATGAAACAATTGCTATACGATGCATGCATCGTACAGTCAAACCTCGGATAAAGAGCGCCTCGCTTAAAGAGTAACTCACTTAAAGAGCAGCATTTTATCTGAAAGTTCGCTTTGCTTAACAAATAAAACCAATCAAAAACTCACTTAACAAATAAATTGGGGTTCACAATCCCCCCCCCGAAGTCACAATGGGTCATTTACAATGGTGTTTCGCTTAAAGAGCAAACTCACTTAAAGAGCAATCCTGTGGAACGCATTATGCTCTTTAAGCGAGATACAACTAACTGTATAATGATTTTCCCTATGGGATGCATCGTACAACGACTTTTTCACTAAGTGGTTTTTCCCACTGAATAATTATTGTACAATTTTTTTCCATAGGGAAAATTGTTATGTAGGATGCCATTTCCCCCCAAAACCTAATTGTAATATGATTTTGTTGCTATATGGGGCGATTGTTGTATGAGGTTCCACTGTACTGTAGTTTTAGACAGCACGTATGTCCTTGCTAGAGGCAGTTGTACTGAAGTGATAAATGTTGCAAAACAGACTTCAGGTATCAATTAATGATGAATATGTGTCATCAAATCTACTGCCTAATCAACTGACACAGTGTTTCATCTGAACTACAAAATAGAAGGTTCAAGTCTCTATTCTGACAAAATACAAAATACAGTAATACATCGGATAACGTTTACCTCGAATAATGCTAAAATCACATAACGTTAAGTAATCTGGGGAGGAGAATTGAATCGAATAACGTTAAGGTCCTATGGGATGTATTGGATAACAACCGCTAAAGCCTGTGCAGTTACAATGTATCTCTATGGAGCTTTAACGTTATCCGATCCATCCCATAGGATTTTAACATGCATCGGATAACACTAAAAATCGGATAACACCAAGACTTGTGGAACCAAGTCTTAGCGTTATCCGAGGTATTACTGTACAAGGGATGAAAATGGAATGAACTCTTTAAAGCCCACAGAAACCACTAATAGATCTGGCCAAGGAAACCATAACAATTGCTGGAACATGTAGTTTAGTTATCTGGCGGCAGTGCTAGAAGTTAGGAGTTAGATCATCAGGGTGTCCAAACTTTTTGGGCTGCGGGCCAGTCACGTGGCTCAGGTAGCTGGTCACTATGGCCTGGGGGCTGGATTCAGCCCCTGACGCCAATTGATCCAGCCCACAAAGCCCTCGTTGCTCCTGGAAGCAGAAGTATAACGCACCCGTATGGGCACATTTTACTTCCGCTTCCAGGAGCGACGAGGGCTTTGTGGGCTGGATCAACTGGTGTCAGGGGCCGCATCCGGCCCTTGGGTCATAGTTTGGACACCCCTGAGTTAGATTCTCCACTGCACTTCCTTCACAGGGCCTGAAATTGAAGATCCCTAGGGTACCTTCCAGTTCTCTGATGAATAGTAGCAATTTCCTCTTGGGGTGGATGGCAGGGTAAGGATCTTTCTGTGAGGAGATAAGCAATAGCCAGTCTTCAAACTCATTTTACTGGGGCCTATTGGCTCCTCTATTGTGAACTTGATGACTGGAAGGTTGGCAGGTCAGCAGTTTGAGACCTGAGTCCTGCATAATGGAGTGAGCTCCCATTCTCTGTCCCAGTTCTCCCACCAAGCAGTTCAAAAGTAAGAAATTGCAAGTAGATTAATAAGTACCACTTAGGTGGGAAGGTAAACAGTGTTCCATGCACTCTGGTGTCCAGTCATACCTGGCACAGAAATGTCTGGAGACGCACGCAGCACTGGCTCTTTGGCTGTAAACAGAGATGAGCACTGCACCCTAGAGTTGGATATGACTGACTTTTCAGCACGGGCAATATTTACCTTTACCCTATTGATGCCTTAGGTTTTAGACAAAAACTCCATTATTTGGAAATAAGCATTAATGCTATAACTGGGGCTTAGCTGTGAGTAAACAATGTCAAAGATGGTTTGATTGTTTGTTTGCAAATAAGACAGATCGATTCCGGAGTTGTTATCGTGGCACTCCATGGAACTTTACTTCACATACGTAATAAGGATTGGTCTGCACATTCCCCCAGCCCACCCCATTTTTTTGCCAGAGGCCAGAGTAGCTCTCTTGCCTCAAGGGGCTTACTGTTGACAGGTTCAGCCTGCTTTGGGGTACTGCAGCTCCAGAAACTGAATGGGCAACAGGTGGGATCATTTTACAGAGTACATGGCCACCATCCAGAGAAAGGCATTTCAGCACAAACCAACCTTTCTGGGGAATTCCCAGGCACCAGCTCTGAGGGGCATCCCTGCACTATCCTTGATACCACCCCCTCCCACGGAGGTCTGGGAGCCAGGAGGCCACCTGCCTGGCCTTCTAAACCAACCAAGACACCAACTGTCCCCTCGCCCAGCATCTACCATTGTGGGCCTCAAGCCAGCCTTACTCATTGATCCTATCTCACTTAGTGAGGCTGGGCGAGAAGATCTCAAAACCTTCCAACTTAATGGAAATGTAGCAGAAGAAAAGTCATCTTGTAAAAAGGCCACCCACCCCCATACTTCTGTTTACCTGTTAAGAGTCAATCTCTCCCCTTCCTACCTCCATCTTGTCTCTAGGCATTTCTATATAAGAAAGATAAAGGTCATCCTTGTATCTGACTCTAGGGTGCAGTGCTCATCTCTATTTTACACCCAAATAGCCAGAGCAGGCTGTGTCAGCAGATGTTTCTATGGTCATGTGGAAGGCACGACTAGATGCGGTGCACACGGAACACTGTTATCTTTCCCATCAAAACAGTACCTATTTATCTACTTGCAATTTCTTGCTTTCAAACTGCTAGGTTGGCAGGAGCTGGGACAGACAACAGGAACTCACTCCGTTGTGCTGCACTCAGGTCTCAAACTGCTGACTTGCCGACCTTCTAGTCATCAAGTTCAACGTCTTAACCACTAAGCCACTGGCCATTCCTAATGGCCCACCCTTCAAGGAATTGGCTCTGAAATGGCCCCACCATCAAACTAGCTCAAGTTTGTGAAAGAAGGGCAGAGCTCAGGATGAGGTAACAATAGAGTTTATGGTTTCTAGAATTGCCTTTTATGAATCTATAAAAGTGCCTGTGCTCCTGGAAATCTTGTTCTTTCTTCTCTTTACCCATCTCTTGAATGAGGGGAGAAGATGGTCCTTTAGCAAAAAGTATTTTCAATAAAGCCGTTCTGTCTCCTAATTTTGGTGCATGGATTCCTTCTGACAGCCACACGAGCTGCGATTTGCCCATTTTCGACAACAGAAAGGCAACGTCTCAGAGACTCTCATTCACCCACACCCACGGTTTCCCAGGTTGCCTCCCCCTTTCAGGTCTTCCAAAACCCACCCCAACACCCCCTCCTGCGACCCCTCCCCCTCTCCTCGCGGTCCTCTGGGAAGACGGCGGGATGGTCGAAACTTCGAGGGTCCCCTCCGCCCCTCAAAGGCACCCGAGGGCAGAGGGAGGAGAGAGGTCGCTCCCCTGAAGCCTTACCTGAACCGGAGAGGTGGCCTCACCCGCCGAGTTGGAGCCAAGCAGCAGCAGCGGGGAGGGAGGCGAGTGCAGGCATGATCCCAGGGCCGGCACACGGGCAGCCTTCGCGCCTCTTCCCGCCTGCTTGGCACGGGAGAGCGAGAGCGAGAGAGCTCTTCAGGTAGCGAAGAGGCGGCGAGAGCAGAAGGCAGAGACAAGCCCGCCAGGGAGCGAGGCAGCACAGGCGGAGCCGGAGCGGAAGATGTGCCTGAGTGAGCGAGAGAAGAGCGAGAGCGCGCGAAGATGCGCTTTTACGCACAGCCCTCCAGCTGCAGTAAACCTACTCTACGCCTCAAGGCGCGACGAGAGGTCTTCGCTGCTCTCTCCCCCTCATTCCCTCCCTCCACTGAGTTCCCTTTCGACTCCTCCTGCCCTCCCATCCCGACTCCTTACATTTGCCCCCTAATGGTCCAGACCATGAGGATCGCCAAGATTCGGATTCAGATACGGCAGAAGATCCAGACCACCCCCTTCAGTTCCCCCGGGGGCTGTACACGTCCTTTCAGATCAACAGCAAACCTCTTGCCCAGAGGTGTCCGATTTGTGATCGATTATTAAAATATTTTGTTTCCAGATTTCCTCTCCCTTCTTAACCTCTTTTTTTAAAAAATGCTCCCCAATGATTAAAAGCAGCCCAGTCCTATAGAAAGAGTGTTAGATGTTTGCTCTACTAAATAAATCTGTGATGGGGCTTTTACTCCCAGGAGGCACTGCACGGGTTTGAAAGCTAAAACGGTGCAAACTGCACATTTTCAGGATCATTTGTCACATCTATTTGTTTATTTCAGATATATTGGGTTTTTAATAGAACAGTAGTATTTAGTCAATTTACGAGGGTAGATGAAAAGATGTTTAAGATTATGAGGGAGGCTGTACAAATTGTTGCTTCTGAAAGTGATGAATGCTTTTAGTTTATTAAGCAGCATGTGTTAACTTACATATGACCTCCCTCAATATCCTTTAAAATACTTCTGATTTAGACATAATATTCACATCTAGTAAGTTAAAATGACGTGATTGAAGTGAGGCTGCAATTCTAATCACCCTTACCTGGGAATTTGTCCCATTGGGTTGATTGGATTGGGTTTCTGAGTAGATGTGCACAGCAGTAGCCTGAAAACTTCAGACAAAATCACTTTTAAATAATTACCATTGAGCCTTTTTTTAACCATGCATACGACTGAGCTGCACAAAAATAGGTGCACCTCTATAATGGTAAATCAAGCCATAAAGCTATTTTTAACAAAGAATATGATTACCAGTCAATCTGTTTGCCCACTGAACTGGCAGCCACAGCTACAGGCAGCTATCAAGACTTTCTTCTCCAGCATTCACAGAAAGGTTCCTTCCTTCCTTCCTTCCTTCCATCAACTGGATTGCTCTGGGATGATAATGTATTTATTAAGGGTTCCTCTCAGGGCCTCTGCACCCATGATGTTTTGTAAGCTGACAATTAAAGATAGGCAAGTAAAGGTAAAAGTTGCCTTAGCTTGAAAGCTAGTTGTATCCAACTCTAGGGTTCAGTGCTCATCTCTGTTTATAGCAAAAGAGCCAGCACTGTCTGTGCCTGTAGACATTTCCATGGACATGTGGCAGTCATGACTAGACACTGGAGTGCATGGAATACTGTTTACCTTCCCACTGAAGTGGGCCCTATTTATCTTCTTGCAATTTCTTGCTTTTGAACTGCTAGGTTGGCAGGAGCTGGGACAAAGATGGAAGCTCATGCTGTCATGCAGCACTCGGTTCTCAAACTGCTGACCTGATGACCTTCCAGCCATCAAGTTCAGCGTCTTAACCACTAAGCCACTGCAGTCGCCAAAAAGAGTCACCTTTTGAAACCAAAAAGGTAGGTGGGGACAGATAATTCACCACCCTGTATAACTTAACTGGCAAGAAAACTAAACAGATGCCTGTTTTCCCCATGGTTCTTTTTGTCTTATTGTTTTTAAAAGCCTATGTAGAAATACCTTATTCTCCCTGATGGTACTGAACAATTTCAATTTTTTTCTTATTAAGGAGTGAGATTCTATAAAAGAAACCAGTTCCTGTGGGAACTTTCACACATAGAAAAGGCTGGGTTACTCAAAGTGTAAGAACAGAAGACTGTCTTGTTCGATCAAACCAAGATTCATCTGCTAATATTCTGTCTCAAACATCCAGGTACTCCTGTGAGGTTTCCAAACAGCTGTATTCATCCTAATATCCACATGTCTCAGAAAGGACTGAGTCTTTTCCATTGGGAAAAGATCCACCAGTAGCTAAACCTAAGCTTCTTCTTTTCAGAGGCAGCTTGTGTGCCTCTTTGGTTAGCACAGGGGTGCCAAAGCTTTTATGGGCCACGGGATGGTCACATGGTTCAGCAGGCCAGTCACACAGTTCCTCCCACCGGAAGCGGAAGTAGAACGTGCCTTGCAATCTGTTTTGCAACAAGATGAGATAGATTTTAAGCTGCCATTTTTTTCAGCTTAAACCAGGGGTGCTCAAACTATGGCCCATGGACCAGATCCAGCCCACTGGCCATAGTTTGGGCACCCCATGGTTAGCAGATGCTGGGAACAACAGCATGGATTGACATTGGTTCACCATAAACATCTTGTGATCATGTGGTCCCAAACAAATGTGGAAGCTTTTTTGATGAAGGAATGATAGCTAAGTGGGAAGGATGACATACCTTATCTGTTGATAGATCCTAACTTTGCTTCCTGGCATTCATTCTCAATGAAAAGACCCCAAGTAATGAGAAATGCCTCCTAGGCCTTGAAACAGAATGGCAATATAGAGAAACAAGAATGATAAACCTATGATTTGTTTCCATATAAGCTTGTTAAGTTTCTACTTTGTCCTGAAGGGAGAATGGCGGCAGAGAGCACGTTCTCCACCTGAAGTTCAAAATAAGGGGTGCCTACTTTCCCCTCCAAGCTGTTCATCACAAGCTTCTACAAAGTGTGATCTTCCTTTAAGAAGCACAACTTTCTTATTGTTTCTTTTTCAAGTAAAAAAAATGATAGAGAGTTCTAGTTGCTGCTGAGAATGTAGCAGGTGCAGGCTGTACCAGAAAGCAGTTCTATGGTAATGTCTGAAGTTGGCCCTCAAACCCATCAAAGTTGCTCACTCTGCTTTAACCACTAGTTCTGTGATGACCTGCTGCTTTTAGGACCTGTTCAGCCTATCCTACTAAAATACAATTCCATTCTTTTTGTGGATTAGTCTAGCTGTTAAGATGATTGCATCTTCCTTGCAATTACTGTAGTATGCTTCACTCCCAACACTTTTATTTCCTTATAAATATGTGCCTCTATAGTTAGACTTGCAACTTAAGCTCATATTTATGGACATGATGAAAACCACATGATTGAGAGAAGGAGCACCAAGATGCTGGATATACCAATACACAGATAGACCTTTGTGAGCCGCTAATATGCCATCACTAGGACACAATGTATGTGTTTTAATATTTGTGGATGGTGTTTCAAGGCACTGTGTCATTGACCTACTGAAGGAGAAGAGTGAGGTACACGAGATGCTCCAGAAGTATGTGGCCATGGTGAGCAACATGTTTAGAAGGAAACCTAAGGTATTTCAGATGGACAATGGAGACAATGGAGGCCTCTCCTTTTTTTAACTACACATAAGCATTCCTGGAAGAACAAGGCATTTTGTACAGGCGAAGTGTCCCACATACTTCTGAGCTGAATAGAATGGCTGAAAGTAAGCGAAGATCTCTTTTGCCAATGACAAGATGCTGCCTGACAGACCTTGGAGTGATGACAACCAAAGCCCCTGCAAAGACACTGTTTGGATTATGGCATGGCAGAGTGCCAGGGATGCAAGACATAAAAGTCTTTGGAAGCCTAACTTATGCTTACATACCAAAATAGAAAAGGCATAAACTGGGCTCTGGAACAAAACAGATTATTTTTTCCCCTATGCCCCTGGCTGCAAAGACTGCAAAGTAAAGAACTTAAAAACAGGAAAATTCAGCGAAAGACATGTGGTTAATTTGGGTGAACAAAAGAGAGCTTACAACAGACAACTATGTTGAACTTCTCCTAGGCCAGTGATGGCGAACCTTGGCACTCCAGGTGTTCTTGAACTTCAATTCCCAGAAGCCCCGATCAGTAGGAGTGTTAACTTGGGGTTCTGGGAATTGAAGTCCAGAAACATCTGGCATGCCAAAGTTCGCCATTACTGGCCTAGGCAGAGCAATGCCAATGCTTCCACAATCTGAGTCAAAGAGAGAGCAGAAAGATGGTGCCACACAGGGTGAGAGAAGTATACCAAGAGAAGTGGAAAGAGATGGTGATGTCAAGGCTGTTGAACTGATAACATAACATGCTTCAAAGCCAGCAATCAGACATCCATTGTAACCCAACAAAGGTGTACTAGCTCCTCTTACTTGCAAGGTTGTCGTTGATGATGAACCATCTACCTGGGAGGAAACTGAACAGATGCCAGCAGTTTAAACCCACAGATGGAGAGAAAGTGCAAGAGAACAGGTAGAAGCACTACACAAGAATGAGACATGGACCCTGGACAAACTTCCACCCAGTGGTGGGCAGTAACAGGTTCGCAAATACACACACTGGGTAGGGGAGGAGAAAAATTGGATGGCCTTCGGGCAGGAGGGTGGCGAAATTGGGTGGCCTTCAGGCAGAGGTGGGAGCGAAATTGGGTGGCCACACCCACCTCCCTGCCCTGCCCAGACTAACACAGCTACCATTTAAAAAGTTTTACGTCTCCAGTAGGAGTTGCTGCCCTTTAGGAAGGGGGTTAAAGACCTGGCTGGCAGGACAGGTATGGGGTTTGGGTCAGAAAGTAGCGTCGGCCTGTTGGCTCATCTGACCCCTCCCTCTCTCAAAGCATGATTTTTTAAAACCTTTTAACTTTGCTTAGTTTTAATATTTTAATATTAATTTTAAATTGGAGTTTATATTGTGTTTTATGTTTCTTTTAAAACCTTTGTTAGCTGCCCTGGGTCTCTTTGAGGAGGGCAGCATATAAGTCTGATTACATAAATAAAATAAATAAAATTTATTCTGTGCAAGCATATCAGAGTAAACAAAACAAAAAGACAAAAACGTTGTGGCACGTTAAAGACTAACTGCCGTATTTTAATGTGAGCTTTTGTGGATCAAGTCCAGTGGCTGTTTGGCTATAAACAGAGATGAGCACTGAACCCTAGAGTTGGTAACGACTGGCTTTCGAGCAAGGGCAACCTTTACCTAATAACAGAAGATCCCTGATTGGTATTCAAATTTGATATCAGGTTTTGTCCCTGCAAGTGGTTCAAGGTCTCCCTTGCTCAAAAGCCAGTCAAAGCTAACTCTAGGGTACAGTGCTCATCTCCATTTACAGCCAAGGAGCCAGTGCTGCCTGTTTTTGCAGATGTATACATGACCATATGGTAGGCATGACTAGATCACCCATGATGTAGGCTCTGGCCATGACATAGGCTCCACCCACAACATAGGCTCCGGCCATGACATAGGCTCCGCCCAAGGTGTGGTATCGAATTTTTTTGTGCCCTACCACTGCTTCCACCAGACAAGAAAGTCCTTGGGTTCAAGTTGGTCTTCAAGGTGAAGGAAGGTTCAGAAAGAGAAGTAGAAAGCTACAAGGCAAGACTGGTTGCAAAAGGGTCCCTACAAAAGATTGGAGAAGAGTTCAATGAAACCTTTGCTCCTGTGGTCAAGCTTCCTGTTTGTTAGCTTGCTTCTGTTGTCCTGCTGATAGTCCTTTTCTTCCTCCTATGGCCTCCAATCAACCAACAAGCATGGACATTTTCTCCATATGCTGGAGATCCCATTTTCTTAATTTTTCATCTGACTTTAACTACAAATGGTAACTGTAAGTAAATATAGCTTTTCCTACTTTAGCTACTACTGGAGTAATTTTATTATATGAAGTGCTAGTTTCTGTGGGGGAAACCAAGGAGAGGGAACAGTGATGAGACTGGGGAAATCTCCACATTTTCTCTGTGTTGCTGCTATTTTTTTTCTACTTCATACTCTGCCAACTATAAGAAATATCCAAAATACTTCAATAGTCTTTCCCTTAATCAGTTCCAAATTAGCTTCATGGGATGCAATCCTCCAAATCCTACAGGTGGATCAAAGCAAAATAGATATCTCCTGTCTCCCTCTTAGTCTTCTTCATTTATAATTTGATTCAAATGCCTAGAACCTGCATGATCCTTATGCTGATTCTTGTTAACCCAAAGCAATAATTGGCAGCTGTTAGTTGCAGGCTGGCAACAAGCATGATTAATCTGAGTGGTATAGCCTGAAACAGCAAGAATTATACAAAAATCCTGAGGCCAGAGATCTGGTCTCACATTATTCTTATATCTCTGGGGTAGCATTACTGTGATAAACCACACTTGGGCTCTGCGTGCCATCTAGGTCTCTACTCATCAAAATGAAGAGGAAAGCTCTCAAATGTTTTGACTGGCTTATTATGTTTTCAAGTAAGTGAAGTAATAGGTATTTGCATTCATCATAATATCTAGAATTTAAAATTATCTGATTGCACTATTCCATGAGGGACTTCGATGGCTCAAGTTGTTAATATGCTGAACTTGATGACTGGAAGGTTAGAGTTTGATTCCTGAGTACTGCACAATGGAGTGAGCTCCCGTCTCTGTCCTAGCTCCTGCCAACCTAGCAGTTCGAAAGCAAGAAATTGCAAGTAGATAAATAGGTACCACTTCAGTGGGAAGGTAAACAGTGTTTCGTGTTTAGTCATGCCTGCCATATGTCCATGGAAATGTCTCCATATCCAGACAGTGTTGGCGCTTTGGCTGATGTCTAAAATTAAAAAACAGCAGTTAGTCTTTAAAATGCCACAACTTTTTTGTCTTGCTTATTTTATGATATATTTGAAACACAGACTAACATGGCTTTGTTGTTGTTGTTGTTCAACAACAAAACACACACAACTCCCCCATGTTATTCCAGGGATTCTCAATCTGCAGCCAGTGGGCTGATGTGGCCCACAGCACCATTTCATGTGGTTCCCCACTGCCTCCACCACACCAGGAAGTGCCATGTAGTCAGTGGTGGGCTGTCAAACATTTTACTACCCCACCGTGGGCGGTGCACCTAGGAGAGGCCGCTGCCGCCACTGCCGCTGCTCCAGGTGCTGCGCCGTTTCTGGGCAGCCCAAAATGGCTGCCCAGAAGTGCGCATGCATTAACACTCAATTTGATGTATGCGCACTTCTATTTGTCAGTGAGGATGCATCAAATGGAGTTTTGACGCATGCGCAGTTCCGGGCAGCCATTTTGGCCTGCCCGGAACTGTCATCCAGAGGATGGCTGGAGAGGCGACCGAACCGGTTGCCCGGGGGTTCACTACCCCCAGGCGATCCCCTCCGGATGGCTGCTACCGTTTGGGCGAACCAGTCTGAACCGGGAGCAGCCCATCACTGCATGTGGTAGAGGAAGAGCAAAATGGCTGGCCGGCCCTCGAAGCTGTCTGAGGGAATGTGACCCGGCTCCCAGCTTAAAAAGGTTGAGAACTCCTGTGTTATTCTGTCATCTATTCTAATCATCAGTTAATCTTATACAGTACAATAAACTGTACTTGTTTATTGATGAGAAGAAGGGACAGAGGGGACCCCATGTTGATTAGGTAAATATGCAAGCCTTTTTGTATTTGTGTTGCTTGTACTCCTTGCTCTCTCTGTTTCTAAGATGCTATGCTATGTTTAGCATAGAAATTGTCTGGAATAAAACTTTCTGCTTACCCATTTAATGCTTATTTTGTCTTGGAGATCCTAAAAAGATCCTAAAAGCCATTCAGACCTGGCTAGTCTGGGTTGGCAACACAGTTCCTAAGTACTGCATACAGCAGGGGTTCCCAACCTAAGGCCCGTGGGCCGGATCCAGCCCATGGCACCATTTCATGTGGCCCCCCACCCCTCCAAGGGAATTCGAGAAACAAAATGATCACCTGTATGAAGCTATTGGGACAAAATAGCCACCCCATCATGCAATAGTCCATAGGGTCGCAAAGGGTCGGAATCGATTGTGACTGAACAACAACAAAAAATCGTGCAGGCAGGGCAAAATGGGTATCCAGCCCTCGAAGCTAACTGACAGCGCATGACCAGGCCACCGGCTTGAAAAGGTAGGGAACCCCTGGTATAGAGTATTCAGAAAGGTTTGCTATTCCCTTCCTCTTGGGTGCCCTGGAATTGTACAGCAACCCCAAAGCCATACAGGTTGGCTCTTCTCCCTGGAGGCACAGTGGAGAATCAACTCTTGATTCTGCAGCTACATATCTACCTGACTAAACTATTGAGCCAGTAAATTCTTACTGAGCACCCCACCTTCAACCATTTAAGACTGTTTCATATAGCTGAATGCCATAATGCACATCAATCAGAAATGCAAGTCCATTCTTTTAAAAGGAAAAACCTCTTGAAGAGCAGCCAGTCTCTAGCAGGAAGTCTGTGTTCTTGAGACAGAAGAGGAAGATCAGAAAATGTTGTCAAATCTTTATCTCCCTGCTATTATTCCCCTCTAAATGACCCATCTAAACATTTGACACCCTCTGCTTTCTGAACTTGTGGTAAAATCCTTTTTAGAGAGAGTTTGGAGGGCAGAAGTGGCAGATGAGTGTCTCTACCACTTCTATAGTCCAAGGCATCCTAGCAACATGTAGCCAGGCTCCGTTTCAGTGCTTTCCCTTCTTATGTGCTATTCTGACTTACAGAAATCTTTCTAAGGTATAGTAACACTTTACAACAGGGGTGCCTAAACTTTTTGGGCCATGGACCAGCGCATTTTACTTCCACTTCCAGGAGCAACAAGGGCTTTCATGGGCTGGATGCGTTGTCATTGGGGGCTGGATCTGGCCCCCGGACCGTAGTTTGGGCACCCCTGCTTTACTCAATGTTCAAGGTTTAAAGTACAGTACTGTACTCAAAAGTGGTCCACCACTCCTTTTGTTGCGGCTGTAGGACTGTGTTGCTTGCGTAAGGCCACACAGGTTGCCTCTTCTCCCGGAAGACACAGAAGGGCAGGGGTTCCCCAGCCTTTTTGCACCACAGATCAATTTTATGCTAAACAATTTTTCCACAGACTGGTAAGTGTGGGTGGTGGGATTGGACTGTGCAAGTGCATAATAAAATATGATAAACCACATAATTACCATAAGAGCCATAGTTAAGCAACATGGAGGAGGGCCCCGGACACCTGCCTATTTGCTGTGTCTGAAGTCCGTGCTCTCGCTCCGTTCGCCAGGCAGACCCAGTGGAGCATGTTGAGGGCAGAAGGCTGCCATTGGGACTCCCAGCGCCACCCACCCCCATGGCCCAGTTCAGTACAGTCCGTGGCCCGGTAATTGGGGACCCCTGCAATAGGGGATAAAACTCCTGGTCCCTGGTTCTGCAGCCAGCTGTTCCGATATACCTTAAAAAGTGATGTGCCAGTACTGCATAGAGCAATCACATTTATTATATGAATATGCACATCTAGGAGACAGGATCATCAAGCATTCCGTCAGGTTTACAGCCACATCACAAGTGAAATAGCCTTTAGAGTATTAATTTTTTTAACCATTTTAATTGCCTCTTCCATCATCTCCACAATTATAGAGGCTCTACTGTTGCATACCCTTTCCAAGTGATAGCAACAATATTAGTGTGCATGGCATAGACCACTATGCTGAAAGCAGATCAAGTTATGATATGATGTCAAATGTGTCATCTATATGTAAATATCATATGGTTGGCTGGTAAAATAGAAGAGATGCTCTTAGCGTCCTGGAAACCTTGGATCTCTGCTCAACTTTTTGTTTGTTCAATTTGTATTCAGAAAGATTTCCTTCAGGCTGAGCTGAGAATAGGATAGGAGACATGCTTGCCCACAGGTGACAGTCTGTTCTTATCCATAACAATTTTTTCTGTATTAAAGGTTTGGCCATTGGGATATCAGCTAGGTACAATGAAAAATAGAAAGAGACAAAGGGACAGAAGGGGTTTTTTTTTAGCTCAACACCTCCAAGATAGATGTTTTCCAAATGCTGGGAATGAGATAATTTCATCGGAACAAAATAGAGAGAGTGCACTAAGCGCTATGCGGCAGCATATAAGTGTAATTGCTATAGCAGCACATCTACTACTTGTGATGTGGCTGAAACAAAGAGAATTCCCTACAACCCAAGACATTGCTAGCAGCGGTGCCCTCACAAGCTATGAACTTCACTGGCAATAGAATTCGGAAAATTACCTCTCATATCAGCTCCAGCAGAGTTTCCAGCATACAGTGGGGCATTTAATAGGACAGGAGACCCGGCTGCTGCATCAGCTAAGCTCATGGCTGAGGACACACGTATGAGGGGAAACTGATAGGAGGTTGCAGTGGAAGTACTACTGGGCTTTGGTGGGGCACCCAGGCCCTGGTCACTGAGACTGAATCATGCTGACTTCATCAAGCAGATGAAGCTGGGTCAGATATGTTGATACTGACTGGTTGCATCTTTGCAAGGTTTTTGGCAAGAGTTTCAGTGGTTAGAGCAGGGATGCCCAAATGTTTTGGGCCGTGGGCTGATCATGTGGTTCAGGGAGCCGGTCACTAAGGCCCGGGGCCCAGGTGCTGACCCTGATGCCAATTCATCTGGCCCATGAAGCCCTCGTCGCTCCTGGAAGCGCCCACGAAGCCCTCGTCGCTCCTGGAAGCGGGCGCGTTTTACTTCCACTTCCAGGAGCGACAAGGGCTTCGCAGGCCAGATGAATTGGCATTGGGGGCCACACCTGGCCCCCGGGCCTTAGTTTGGGCACCACTGGGTTAGAGGTTTGCACTGGGACTTGGAAGTTTCAGATATGAGACTTCCTTTATCCAAGACACTCACCTTGTGATCCTGGGCCATCCATTCATTCTTTCTCTCTCTCAGCCTGATCTACGTAAAAAGTTGAAGGAGGATGAAGTGGAGAGATTATGAGAGTTTTAAAAAGCTAAAATATTTTTTAGCTTATTAGAGGAAAGACACATCCATATATTACAAATAAATAATAAATAGTGCAACCTGAGCCTCTAGAATACTCTCAGACAAACACATGAGACAGTAAGTGGTAAATCAGGGGTTCCCAAACTTTTTAAGCTGGTGGCCGGGCAGTGGTGGGATGTCAAAAATTTTACTAAACCACCGTGATGTCATCACAGTGTGGACGGAGGTAATGTTATGACATCATGGGCGGGGCCAAAGAAAAATATAAAATAAAAATAAGCACACACACGTACACACACCTCAACCCACCCACCCACAACACAAACCCGTAAATAAATTAAATAAATAAAATTACATTGAAATACACCCACCCTCCCACCCCAAACACAAACTTGTCACTTACCTGTTAGTATAAGTGCCTGGGCAGCACCATGTTGCAAGATGGATATGGTCATCGTACCAGTTCTCTAGAATAATATGCCTTAATGTAAATGTAAAACAGCTGTACCTCCTTAAAGGTTCTCTAATTGGAACAGCAATTGGAACAGCACAGGTGTAGCTTAAGGATGAGGTAACTCCAAGACTTTGCTTAAAAACCCCAAGCCAGGCCACCAGGCCTTTTTAGGAACTGTAGTAATACATCAATATATATAAAGGTATTAAATACACATTAAAATACACACAGACACACCACATCCAAAGGTGAGTCACTTACCCTGGGGAGCAGGCTATAGGGAGCTTCAGGCTACTAGCTTCTCTTCCTCCTCCCCGCTTGGGAGGACAGCAAGGAGGCCGTGCATATGTGCCAAGCAGTGTAGGCGTGCATGCACACCAAGTACTTGGCATGCATGCGCAGTGGGGGAACCAGTGAAAAGGTAAGCCCCGAAGGTGGTTCTCCCCAAAAGTTGCTACTGATTCTCCGGGACACTGGGAAAAGGTACTACTGGTTCTGGCAAACTGGTGAGAACCTGTTACATCCCATCGCTGTGGCCGGGTCACTTTCTTCCAGTCAGCTTCATGGGCTGGATGGCCATTTTGCTCTTCCTGAACAATGGTGGTGGTGGTGGTGGTGGTCATCTTGTCCCAAGAGCTTCAAAGGGTTGGTCATTTTATTTCTCAAATGCCCTTGGAGAGGTGGGGGGCCACATGAAATAGTGCCATGGGCTGGATCCAGTCCATCGGTTAAATGCATGCTGCTTCTTTCCAAAAAATTGCCCATAGTAAAGGTCATAAATGATACCAATCTCTCTGGCCACCATTAGCTGAACACATGCAGTATCAACCTATTTGAGAAAATTACTGGTTCTTCTCAATTCAATTTTCATATTTTAAAAAACATTTTACCTCTTTTTATGGGGGTAGGAAGCCCTGTCCAAAGCGCTATGACTGTGTGTAGACTCCAGGAATACTGGTCTGAAAATGCCCTATGTCTACTAGAGCTGTGATGGTGAACCTTGGCACTCCAGATGTTATTTTAATTATTTATTTATTCATATTTATATTGCCACCGACTGTATGGGTGCGTTTTACTTCTGCTTCCAGCAGCAATGAGAGCAGCGTGGGCCCGATGAATCGCAGTAAACCTATCGTGTAGTTTCACAGGGTGCTTGGGCTTCTGGGAATTGAAGTCCAAGAACATCTGGAGTGCCAAGTTTTGCCATCATAGTACTAGCGTGTGTCTCTGGCGTCTAGAACATACGGTAGTAGTAGAGGCTACATCCTGACTAACAGCAGTAGAAGAAAGTATCAGTATGATACAAAGTAATAAGATCTGATGGCAATCTTAGCGACTGCAAAGAACTAATTCTCTGGGCTCAGATTTTATCTAGCATGTGACCTGAGATACAATGGTGTAGTCACTTTCTTGTCTGTGGTTTGCTCTGGTTATTAAACATTCACACTAACATTTGGGCTGTCGGGGCTAATAAAATATAAACATGCAGGACCAACAATGTCCAAAGCTTTATGAAGGCTAAGAGATCATTATTTAATGGCAAGATCTTGCAAAAATGAAACAAAGCAATACATACACCTGGAAAATCCCAAATCTCTTATGTGGAAACTGAAAAAACACTTTAATTTGAAAATGAATTACCATAAATTAACACTAAACTACTCCCGTAGTCATCAAAAATTCATCAAAATCTCATTCCCCAAAGACACAGGACACCAGAAAATAGATTATTTCCTACCTAGAAGAGCTGCCCTCACATACATCTAGCTAATTTGCTTAAAAGCATCCTTTCAGTACATTGCTGATAAGCTGCTGAAAATGCATTCCTAAGGACTAGGGGCATGGATAGTGAGGCTGTCCAAGAAAATCTACTGCCAAAAGAGAAGAATCATCCAAGCTGCACAGTATTTCAGACCAAATACTGCTAGATTGGCTTTCCTCGGTGAGGCTGCAATCTCCTTTCCTCTGGGCAACACGCACTGGCTGGATAAAAATTCAAGTATTGCGGTTACCTAGACCTGGGGTGTGTGAAGACAGCATTTCCAAAGCACCATGGAGTATATCTGACCAACAAAAATGTCAACCCCTGTTCTTGGATTTAGTAGCAAAGAAGACATTCACAGTAGATTTAATTTAAAAAACCTTCTGGTTTAGAAATGTGGGTGATTCAAAATGCCAAGAAATTGTCCCTGTTGCCAGTAGGAAAAAGGTTACTAAACTTTATCTAGTAAAGGCCTGCCCAAATTATGGCCCATGGGCCGTATCTGGCCCCCGAAGCCAATTCATCCAGCCATACCGTCTTTGCTGCTCCCGGAAGCAGAAGTAAAATGCACCCATGCATGCACTGAACACAGCTGTAAATGCACCCACGGCTGTTGTAAACAGATTTATGACAGCCATGGGTGTATTTACAGCAGTGTTTTGCACATGTGCAGGTGCATTTTACTTCTGCTTCTGCTGGGAGGAACCATGTGATCGGCCCACTGAACCACGTGACTGGACCACAGCTGGAAAAGTTTGGGCACCCCTGGTTTACAAGGTCCCTTCTATTTTTCACTTTTTGTTGTTGTTAAGTCGCACAGTTGATTCCTACCCTCTGCGACCCCATAGACCACTGTCCGCCAGGCACTTCTGTCCTCCACCATCCTCCTCAACTTGCTCAGCTCTGTGTCCATTGTGTCGACAATACCATCTAGCCATCTCATTTTCTGCTGCCCCCTTCTTCTTTTGCCCTCCACCCTTCCCAGCATCAAGGCCTTCTCAAATGAATCTTCTTTTTTCATTTGATGTCCAAAGTACTTTAGCTTCATCTTTACAATTTGACCTTCTAAGGAGCGGTCAGGGTTGATTTCTTCTAAGATTGACCTATTTGTTCTCCTCACTACAATTTTTAAAAAAAGACATCAAGCAGGGGGAAATCCAAGAATTTGAGTCTTCTGTTTTTTTGTTAGTTAAACCTATCTTAGGCAAACACAAATAATTTTCATGCTTTTTTTGACACTGCCTAATTGTAAAACCAGGAAACCATCCAAGGGAATATGGAATGGGGTGGGGCACAGACTTTCTGGTGTATGAACATTGTACAGTCCAATACGTGAACTATGATTCTTGCTCATGGTCTTGGATTCTTTGCATCTACTGAGCGTTTCTGTGAGGTATCCAGGCCCCTGTGAGATGCTATGTTTTGAAATTCATGTCTAGTGCTATCAATATGTTTCTAGGGGAAATTTTAGAGTTGAAGCTCTAGTCTAAAAAATTAGGGATCATGTTAGCTAAGCAATCACCTTTGCTCATATGATCCAGCCTGAGAACCTAAGATCTATAGTAGGTCATTAATATATCTGGTTGTAAGCTTTAACGGGACTTGGCATAAGAGATTTTCTGGCTTTCTTGGTGGTGGCTTTTGGAATTCTTGGATTTTGGAATTCTTGTCCACATAAATAGTGCTAGACTCCTTCAGTTCAGTCCCAATTGACCTTTTAAAACTCTTCAGTGGGTCCTTCTCTTGAGACATAGTTGGGTTTTGTCATTCAGAAATGCTTTCAGATACGTGTGACTGAAAATTTAATTTTACCTATGTGCCCACATTATAATTTATTGTATTGTACATGGTGACCTTGACAACCTGAAGGTTGGCAGATCAGCAGTTCAAGACCCGAGTGCTGTGTGACAGAGTGAGCTCCTGTCTCTGTCCCGCTCCTGCCAACCTAGCAGCTTGAAAACAAGAAATTAGAAGTAGATAAATAGGGACCACTTCAGTGGGAAGGTAAACAGTGTTCTGTGCACCCCAGTATCTGATCATGCCTGCCACATGACCACAGAAATGTCTGCAGATGCAGATAGCACTGGCTCTTTGGCTCTAAACAGAGATGAGCACTGAACCCTAGAGTTGGATACAACTAGCTTTCAAACAAGGGTGACTTTAACTTTTACCTTTACCTTATACGCTACTGATAGCAACCTGGAAATAAAATGGATAGATAAGACAGGCTATATAGTAAATGCAACTTTGAACGATGTTTTCCATTTTTTTTTGTGTGTTTTTATGTCAAAGATTACTCTGGGTTGAAAGAATTTGCAGGAGATGCCTGAAAAAGGCTCCTTTCATGTCCCCCATTTGATGGACTGACTCTGATCTTAAATCTTTCCAAAGACAGGAGAACAATAGAAGCATCTCCCCTCTTTGATTTTCCTAGAAAGATATGATGACCACAAAGCACTGAAGGGGAAAAAAAATATCAAACTGCATGCACAGCAGGAAGGAGAAAAATGAACAAAATATAGGATGGAAGCATTCTTGAGAAAAAAGAATATAGAAGGGAAATTGTCGATACACAAAGCAACCGCACATAGAAACCCTAGCTCTACTGGACCTTATTTCAAATCTGTGAGAATGGTGGCTGAAAGTGACTCATAAAAAGGGAAGATGTAAGTGCTCCCCTGATTGTACTTCGATGCCAGGAGATCTCTGAGAAGAGCACAGGAAGCTGAAGCGAAAATCTCATTATCTTAAACACAACATAATTTACTGTGTTATTATTTGATAGTCTTCATAGGTGACACCCCCACTCCTATGTTGGTTCCATTTGGAGAGGAGAAAGGCTTCTACAGAGAGGAAAGACGTGAGTAAGAAGCCGTATGAGCGTTCTGCAGTTTCCCTGCAGTGGTGGGAGGTGGCAAGTTCTATATTTGACAGGGAGAGTACGATTGCCAACCGAGTGCCAAGCTCTGCATTCTTCTTCCACCAAACACAACAGCAGATAAATACACTATGACAAATGTGTTATCACTCCATTATTGGCAGCCGCCCCCGCCCCCCTAAAAAAATCACTTTGAACTAGGCATCTGAACTCCTGCCAAGAAGTAACAAGTGGATCGACAGTGTAGCTCAGGGATTTTCTGCCAGCAAATGCTGTGGAAGCCACAGAGAATGAAAGGGTTTTTTTTCCAAAGGTAATAAGTCTATTCAGTTGTGTTTTTTGAAATAGAGCTAGCCAAGCTTTTAAAAGGAAATAATACATCACCATCCCCTAAGCAATTAAGTATGTTTCCGATGGCTGGATGCAAAGCACAAAAAGATTGACTAAATTATTCAGGCTTTTCAGAAGCATTATACAGATTCAAGTTTGTCTTTTATAATCAGAGCCATAACAAAGGCTGGCTGACCCTGGACTTTGATTCAGGAGAATGTAGACATTACAAAAATTGTGGTTGGAAGATTGAGAACCTGTCTGTCCTGAGCAGGTATGCCACCTTCAGGCATTCTTTCTCAGGCAGAAATGTTGGGGGTGGGGGTGGGACGGACCCACAGGCAAGCTCAATAGGAAACCATTATAGTCTCTCCCACACAGACCAAAGTATTTCTTTTATTCCTCTCCTTTTTCCAGGCATGCTAATCTGACCGAACCTGACGAATAATGAGCAGGGCAGCAAATTACTAGATATGGCTCGGCTCCTAATTTCATCTCCGGAACCTCCACAATAGGTGTACAACTGAGTATATTTTAAATCGCTTGCTTCATTTGATAGCCTAATCAGGGCTTCCAAATCAGTGGAATAGTTTTTTTAAAAAAATAACACTATGATGTTTTGAATTTCTCCACTGTGGGATAGACAGGTCAGAGTTTTGATTCTTGACTGGCAAGGGGGCAGAATTAAGTAACTTTCAAGTAAAAAATGCCAGAGACAAGCAAAGTGGGGTTCAAATAACTTGCTTCATACCAACATGCTTCCTTTCCTACTTTGAAATCTGAACTTTATTCTTACCCATTTTTTGCTACATTAGCTTTACCTATACTGTATAGCTTTTATGAGCAGTAAAGAAAAGTTTTCCAAGCACCTGCAAGGCATCTCCTCCTGAAAGATAATTAAATTAAACTTTGCAGAACTGCACGCTAAACCAAAGCAAACCACCCTGCAATTGCCCAGATCTTTTACAAGTCAAGGCATACTTTGCTGAGCCTGAGAGATTATACAACTCTTTTATGCCAAAAAATTATACAGAAAATGTAAATACCAAATCAGAATTATTATGAACACTGGACTAACATATACAGTAGAAACATACAAGCCTTTTAATGCTTTGGCAGCACAGAGTTAGAAACAGGTTTTGCATTAGCAACTTTTACCTCATTTTAAGTTGTAGGGTGAGAGAGTGTGTTTCCCCCCAATTGCATTTGGGGACAAAAGTAATGGCATAAGGGGAGGTTTGGATCAAGATGGGCACCCTCTAAGGAACAGTATTGGTCTTGGGAATAAAGGTAAAGGTCTCCTTTGCTTGACGGGGCAGTGGTAATTGCCATTTATAGCCATGTGGCAGGTATGACTAGGCGCTGGAGTGCACAGAATGCTGTTAACTTTCCCGCCCAAGTGGTATCTGTTTATCTACTTGCAATTTCTTGCTTTCAAACCACTAGGTTAGCAGGAGCTGGGACAGACGATGGAAGTTCACTCCATCACACAGCACTCGGGACTGAAACTGCTGACTTTCTGACCTTCTGCTCATCAAGCTCAGCCTCTTAACCACTAAGCCACCACAAGTCACTATTTCTTGGCCTAATTTTATTCATGGGACTGGACTGATGATAAAAGAAGTTAGCTCCATACACATACAGTACCTCTTTCAGCTCCTATATTAAGATACAATGTGAAAAAGTAAATGTGCCATTTACATAGAAAAACACACATTGCCTTTCTGTTTACATAGAAAAATTATTCTGCCTTTCTGTTGCCCGGTTTCTGTGGGATTTATTGGAAAAGGAAAGACCAGGGTGACTCGTAGCAGGGCTCCCTTGCCTGAGAATAGACCCCTGTGGCTTTAGAGCTGCATGGTGCTGCTTCTTTAGCATCAGAGAGATGGAGCTTGGGGAGTTCACAGCAGTTCTTGGCAGGAGATCAAATCTCTGGAAACGAAGCTTTACAGCATCGCAGGAGCTTGAGCAGAAATGAAGGGAAGAGGCTTGGGAATAAGACATGAGGTGGCAGCTGTGCTGTCACCACAGAGATCTTGCCCACTTAAACTCACTTCCTTGTTTGAAGAGAATTGGGAGAGCACGAGGCAGACACTTGAAGGACTTTGGTGTCAGTGCAATACCGGCACCTGCCAGGACCGTTTTGCCAGCTTTGGAGGCTTGGTTTAAGCAAGAGGTGGCATTTAAAACTCTAAGTAAGAGGAGGAGAAGGCATGGCCTTCCAGAATGTTGTAACACCACAACTCACACCCTTGCCCTAACAGTTTAGAGTTTGACTCAAGCATATCAGAGAGTAAACAAAACAAAACAACAACAAATGACAAAAATGTTGTGGCACCTTAAAGCAGGGGTGGGTCGCCAACCTTTTTGCGCCACAGGCCTGACCATGTTGAGTGGGCCAGACCACATCCCTGGAAGCTGAAGCAGGTGCATTTATGGCTGTCATAAATGCACCTACTTCCACGTTTATGAGAGTCATGGGTGCATTTGCGCGTGCACAGGCATGCAACTGTGCATGTGTAAATGTGCCCACTTTTGCATTTACAACAGTCATGGGTGCATTTGCACGTGTGAAGGCATGCAACTGCACATGTGTAAATGCGTCCACTTCCACTTCCGGATGCGGGGGAGACGGTGATGGGCCTGATGGAATGGTGTCATGGACCAGGTCTGGCCTGCGGGCCATAGGTTGGAAACTTCTGCCTTAAACACTAACTCCTGTATTTAAATGGATCAAGTCCCAAAAGCTCACATTTAAATACAGGACTTAGTCGTTATGGTGCCACAACATTTTTTGACTTTTGTTGTTGTTTTGTTTTGTTTACTCTCTGATAAGTGTAGACTCAGTGTTTGAATAACTGTCTTCAGATCTATGTTTCACCATATTTAAGACCATCCAAAAGACTTCTATAACAGTAGCTAACAGGTGTCAAGGCACAGCTATAAAGGTGTTGTCAGAGGCCACAGAGGAATACACCTCTAGGAATGAACACATGCATCTCATTCATGTCCCTACCATGGATAGATTCACCACCCTTTCAGGGCAGCCATTTGTTGCCCGCTCTCTGTGTTTGCTTTTCCATGGGGAAGGCAATATGATTGTAGAGATGCTCTTGTTCATGTATATGCCTCTCAAGAACCCTGTGAAACTGGGGTCGACTCTTTGCTTGCCCGGAAACCTAGATGTTAGCAGGATCATTTCCTTTGAAGATTCACTGCTCTCCATATGAAGAAGCAATAAAGGGAAAGGAATGCACTAAGTGACCCTCTCTAAGCATGGCAAGTCCATCCCGTCAAAGGTCCATCCAAGGATGCTGACTGTGTTATTGGAAAATGTATAACATCAGCATTATTTTATTTTGAGACAAAATAATATTGGTAGTTAACAGCAGGCTATAAGTACCTCTTATGCAGAGGACACACACAGCATTGGGAGGTGGTAGTTGCTCCCATGCTGGTGGCATGCAAGAGAAAATTAGACAACTATCTGTCAGATATACTTTGATTTTGATTCCTGCATTGAACTCGATGGACTCGATGGCCTAAAAGGTCCCTTCCAGCTTCATGATTCTGTAGTCGTCATCGTCGGCTGCAATTCGTATCCAAGAATGCATTTCCCCCCTGAAGCAGGAAAAATGTCATTGGCGTGAATTTGTTTAAGGTGGATTTATTTATTTATTTATTTAAATTTGCTTATCACCCTCCTCCCAAAAGGGACCCAGGGCGATTTACAACAATTATAAAATCATTTTAAAAAATTAAAAACTCTAAAAACACTATGATCCATCTCCTGCGACACACACAAAATGAGACATGCAGGATACAACACCAGGACTGCAATGGACTGCCACAGCCTTAAGGATATTATCAAGGTTTGCCTACAGCCAGTCCATCTGGCATGGCCTCTTCTGCCTCCATGACTTTTGGGAATCAGAGTTCCTCCTCCACTCATTTTGTTGTTGGGCCCAATATGATGGTTTCCAGTGGCAGATACTGTATCTATCTATCTATATAGATATAGATATAGATATAGATATAGATATAGATATAGATATAGATATAGATATAGATATAGATATAGATATAGATATAGATATAGATATAGATATAGATATAGATAGATAGATAGATATAGACAGATATAGATATATAGATATATGTATATATAGTATTTGGGATGAAGAAGGTCGTAGTCAATATTTGCTTTCATTTCTCATTCCGTTTCAGTCAAAAGATTCATTTATTAAACATAACTTCTAGGATTGATCTGTTGTCATGGCAACAATCTTGCATACACTAACACTGGGCATAAGTGGGAGGAAGCTTTTATAACCTAAAGTGATTGTCCTTTGCCAATAATAAATAATAATTGCACAGCATAAAGTCAATTCTGACTTATGGTACCTTTTCCAGGGTTTTCTGGGCAGAGAATATACAGGAATGGTTTACCATTCTCTTCTTCAGGGGGTACTCTGGGACTGTGCAGTTTGCCCATAATTACATAGACTGGCTCTTCTCCCAAGGGGCTCAGCAGAAAATCGAAATCTCAACCTATGACTCCTCAGTCAAATACCTAAACCACTGAGCTGTCCAATAAATTAATAACTCTGTCCCATCAAATCAGTTATGGGATTTTTAGGTATAGAAGAGTATCTAGTGATTTACCATTTCCTCCTTCCTGGGACTGTGCAGTTTGCACATGGCCACAAAGAGTGGATATTCTCAGATAGCAAAATGGGGACTAGAACTCGCAACCTCTGGCTCTGCAGCCAGATATCTAACTCATTGAGTTATCCAGCCAATCTTTTGCCACAAACTTATTAGTAATAATAATTATCTGTGAGCTGCCCAGGCCCAGAGAGTGCTCTAAGTGTAATTGCTTTTACTAAAGTTATGTTTTCCACCTCTCCCTTGTCTTTTTCCTCTTGCTTGTTTGCTTTGCTTTCACTGTTCTCCCTCTCCTTGCAGAAGGAATGGAAGGATGTCTCTCCCAATGGTGAAGACTCCAATCTTTGTTTCCTTCTGACTGTAACTACAGATAGTAACTGTAAGTAAAGATAACTTTTTTCTTTTTAAATGCTTCTAGAGCAGTGATGGCAAACCTTGGCACTCCAGGTTTGCCAGAACTTCAATTCTCAGAAGCCCTGATCAGCAGGATTGCTGACTTGGGCTTCAGGGAATTGAAGTCCAAGAACACCTATTCTAGAGTGTTTTTAAATTATAGAAAGGGCTAGTCATTGTGAGAAGGGGGTTAAGTCTGAGAGTTGGATTGTTTTCTCACACTTTTTCTACTGCTACTGTTGTCATCCTGTCATTTATCTCATACGCTGCCAACAGTGATGGGATGATAAAAAATTTAGTACCCCACCCTGACGTCATCACAGTGGGGGCGGAGCTAACGTCATGACGTCATGGGTGGAGCCAACGTCATGACATCATGACGTTGTAGGCGGGGCCAAAAATAAAATAAATAAAATAAAAATAAAACACACACACACACCCCTCAACCCCCCCCCACAAAACCGTTAATAAAATAAATAAATAAAATAATAATTAAATAAAAATACACCCAAACACCCACCCACCCCAAACACAAACCCCTCTTACAATGGGGACCGTTGGGGCTGGCCCCGAGCCTTGGTGCCCGGTGGCGCGCCTAGCCGGGCGGCCCAGCGCTCCCGGCCGCAACTCTCCATGGGCGGCCCCGAGCCTTGGTGCCCGGCGCCGCGCCTAGCCGGGCGGCCCAGCGCTCCCGGCCGCAACTCTCCATGGGCGGCCCCGAGCTCCCGGCTGCAACTCTCCACGGGCAGCCCCGAGCTCCCGGCCGCAACTCTCCATGGGCGGCCCCGAGCCTTGGCGCCCCGCGGCGCACCTAGCCAGGCGGCCCAGCGCTCCCAGCCGCAACTCTCCACGGGCGGCCCCGAGCCTCGGCGCTCCGCGGCGCGCCTAGCCGGGCGGCCCCGAGCTGCCCATGGAGAGTTGCGGCCGGGAGCGCTGGGCCGCCCGGCTAGGCACACCGCCGAGCGCCGAGGCTTGGGGCGCCCGTGGAGAGTTGCGGCTGGGAGCGCTGGGCCGCCCGGCTAGGCCCGCCGCCGAGCGCCGAGGCTTGGGGCGCCCGTGGAGAGTTGCGGCTGGGAGCGCTGGGCCGCCCGGCTAGGCACGGCTCCTCCTCCTAAGCCCTCCGCCACTGCCAGAGCCACTTCAAAATGGTCCGGCTCCGGCAAAAACAAGTGCGCATGCGCAGAAACAGAATCTGACGCATGCGCAATTTAAAATTGCAGCACGCATGCGTCAGATTGACTTCTGCGCATGCGCACTGAATTGGAGCCATTTTGGCTCCAATTTAAAAAAATTTTTTTTTCTTTTTTTCAGGCGTCCGGAACCGGACGCCTTAAAAATAGACTACCCTCTCGGAGAACCCTCCGAAATTGTTCTTACCGGTTCCAGGGAACCGTCTGGAACCGGGGACATCCCATCACTGGCTGCCAAGTATATAAAACAACCAACATAATCTTCACTTGGATTGTACCACTTCAGACCACAAGTGGCGCCCACATGATCATGCTTTTCCATACACAATATGTTTTTTAAAATCTGTGGAGGTACAAAATACAAGGAGTTAGGGAAAGGGTTTCAGCTTAGCTTAGTCTGAAAGGCTACTTTTCTGTGTATATGAATAAAAAACTTAGAAATGTTCGACAAGAAGATTCTGGAACCTAAGACCCCAAAAGGAACCTTTATAACCTCTTCTTGATTTCCCCCATCAGAATAAAGTGTAATATGCATGTTACCACACACAACTTTCATTACTTTGAAGGTAACTGAAGTCACCTCATGGCAATTTGTTAAGGACTGGAATTACACCTAGTCTAAGTGATGTTTAATTTTATGTCCTCATAAACTCAGATCATCTCCACCTCTATTCTCTCTTCTGTAAGTGAAGACATGGAAGATTGCAAACAAATGGTTCATTGAACACAATGTAATGTTCACAGGGAAAACTGTAACATCCCAGACCCATTCCCTCAGTGTCTGAAGAGTAAGTCCAAATCCAAGTACAGTACAGTATAAATCTCCCCTCAGGTTAACTCCACTGAGAAGAGTGAATCCCTAAGTCTGTTTAGGGTGGTGGATGATAAGGCTGCTACTTGGGCACTAACAGGGGCACCAGCTGCCCTCCACCTGTCTCCTTCAGCTGGACTGTTAATGGTATTGGTGGGCACAATGACAGTCTCATCTTGGTGGCATTGCAAGATAGACGCCGGTGGATCTCAGTCCTCTTCTTTCTGGCACTGCCTTCTCTCTGGCTGTACTTGTTTTCCCCAGTAAGATTGGGGGTTGGGGTGGGGTTTAATGTGTGGGTACAGGTGCTTCTCCACCTTAGCCTTGGGGACCCTGAACTATACAAGGGCTTCAATCTAGGGCTCCTCCTATCTTGTGAATATATTCCCCACTACCTCTTCTGGGAACTTGATTGTGGCAAGGCATTCCCCAGCCTGCTCTTCCAAGGCATCCTGCCAGGTGCCTTCCTCTACTTCCTCCTCTTCATCCTGCACCTCAGGGTCAGGGGTCGATCTCCAGTCTGCACACTTTGCTTTACTGTTTCCTGCCTAGCTTCTCCCTTCTGGCTCTCTTCTGCACCCCTTATATAACCCAGGTCCCATCTGGCAGCCCCACTCCACTAGTGGTTTCTTTCCTGGGTCTGGCTTCTGGCTCTGTCACTTTCCTTAAACCTTCAACTTTATTTTCCCCTTCCGGCGTTTAGGCTCCTGCAAGATGAATCCCGCAGCCTTGGCATTGGTCAACAGGATCTCTCCCTGAATGCTGGTTTTTAGTTAAGCATAATTTTTCATGTTTTAATTTGATTTTTTAACATTGTGAGCTGCCTTGAGTCTTCCATCTGGAGACAGACAGACAGGCAATATTCAAAAACTTAAAAAAATACTGGCTCTCTTTTGTTTTCTCAAGTTTTTGGTTCTTTCTCCTTTTTTTGCTTTCATGCAATTGTACTACACGACTAAGAAACTGGAATCTTGGAGGGGGATAGTCCTATTCGGGTATTTCTGCAATAATAGTAAAGAGTCTTGTCGCCCTTAATAACTAAACCATTTTATATTCTGTGGAGTAATGTTAACTACATCAAATGTGTGCTCTCTGATCCTCAATTTTAGATATATATTGGATAGAAGAGGAAGAATGTAAAGGTTGGAATTAAATAATGCAGACCATGATAATTCTATCAAAGCTTAAACATACAGGCCGGTATCATTTTGAATATTTACATGCACAGAGCCTCAACTGCAGGAGCTGCTGCAGCAATTGAAAAGGTTGTGCAATTAGGCATGCTCATGCCACACTCAGCCAACACTTTATCAAATTGCCACAGCATCTTCCATAGTTGGAGGTCTACACATGTGACCATTGGGTAGGAAACTATCCATGACAAACAAGCATAGAGACTCCACTTCAGCGCACAATCATCACAGCATTGTTGAACCGATTAACATCTGTGGTGTAACAGGAAAACATATTCCGTTCCCAATGAATAGATCTGAATTTAGCATTCTGTATCCAATAGTTCTCAGATTTTATTTTCTAAAATGCAAGATTCTTTCTGTTAATATTTTTTTCTTCTGTGTCTAGGCCAGACGTGAAACTGCCAAAAGTAAACCACCTTTGGGGAGTTCATTCTGCAGTTCCTTTTTCCTGAACTAGTGTGAGAAAGATTAACCGGCAACACAAGGTTCTTTCTGTGTACCCCCTTTCTGTTGATATGAAAATAGCATAATTCCTAGTGGTGGGTTGGGGAGAGGAGCTGAGCAGTATAATCAGAGATCAAGGAGAATGCTTATGTGTCCTTTGTGATAGTTGGGTTTTGTTTGTGACTATCCAAAGAAGAATAAATTATGTAAAATAAGCAAAAATATGGTAAGTTTCACTTTGCATAATGCATTGTTCTCAGCTCCTACTTTCTCAAGCAGTTAGAAGTGTCAGGACATTAGTTTCCTTTTGCAGAGGGGTCATTGAGAATTTATAATACAGTAAAACCTCTACATACGGTTTCCCCCCATTCCACGAGGTTATTTGTATGTCAAAAAAAAATGTATGTTGAAAACAGAAGAGGCCACTAGATGTCACCATATTTTTGTGTCAAATTTGTATGTCAATTTGTTTTTTAAAAAATTGTATGTCAATTTTTTTAGCCAAGATTTCTATTTGTAGGTCATTTTTTTTGTAAGTCGAGCCTTTTGTACGTTGGGGTTCCACTGTATTTTTAAAAGATCTCCTTATTTTCAAATAAGTATAGGTGTGGTTGGGGAAGAATAAACTGACAACTGACGCGTTTTACTTCTGCGTCCGGGAGCAACAAGGGCAGGGTGAGCCGGATGAACCAAGTAAACCCATCCGTATGGATTCACAGGGTGCATGGGCTTCTGGGAATTGAAGTCCAAGAACAACTGGAGTGCCAAGTTTCGCCATCACGGAACTAGTTCAATTCCCAGAAGCCTAAGTCAGTAAATTGGCTGATCAGTGCTTTGGGGAATTGACTTAGGCTTCTGGGAATTGAAGTCCAAAAACCAAAGGTTGGGAAACACTGCAGTGTGCGCTCCTTTATTCCAGATTCCATCACAGCCCACATTCCTGTCTAATCAACTTATCAGCAAACATTAAAGCAGACATGTTTGACTGGGAAGCTGTTCAAAAGCCTAGTGTGATAACTATCGGTGTATAACTGCATTCCCATAAGACCTGTATCATGTCATTGCACTTGTCGTTTTTAATAGGATATGTATGTGCTAAAGCTAATCTACCGACTCACAGCAGATTTCTGTGTGACTTTTATATTGCCAGCTGGATAAGACATTCATCCATCACACTAGTCCAGTGACAAAATATCTTGGTCAGATTTTAAACCAGTGAAAGCCACCCAGATGGTACAAATGTCTTGGAAACAACTCATGGAAACTATCCAAGGCAAGGCTGGCCTAAGAGTAATGCTCACAGAGGCCAAAACAAACATGACATAACAAGTCTCCAGATGTATTTATTTGTTTAATTAATTCAAAGGAAAGATGGGGCAAGAAGCTCTGCTTCTGATCAAATCATCAATATCGTAGGAGTGTTTGTTTCTTTTAGTCCTTTCTTCTTGAGTTCTTTTCTAGGGCAAATGATCCCACCTTCCAGCTGCTTTTAGCACCACTGAAGGGAAATACTGTAGGCATGGTAAAGGTTAATGAGTAAACTTAACAGCAGATTTGTGAATGGCAAAACAGACTAATTAAACACCTTAGACCAGGAGTTCTCAACCTTTTAAAGCCAAAGGCCGGATCATGCTCCCTCAGACAGTTTAGATACTCACATGCTATGTAGCTTATAGGGCAGCAAGGTATCTCAAATGGTTTCAGTCTTGGGCGAGTGCTTCAACATCCTACCATGTCATTTTCAAGGTCTTTAAATCTGCCATGAAAGTTCTTCACCATGTGTATGTCTATAATACCATGTGTTTCAAGGGTGTCCTCGTTGTAATTTGGCATTAGGAGGGGTCCAACTTATTGCCACCGTAGGGATTCCATTTTTCTCCACATGGAAAATATGGCCTAGCATTTGGAGTCTCCTTCATGCACTAATGTTATATACTGTAATTTGCACGAGCCGCTCCTTTGGAGCACCTCCTCATTGGTCAAAATATTGAATCTTTTAAATTCAGAAGAGGCACCTCTGCTGGAAGACATCAAGTCTCTTGTTGATACTTGCTGACACCTTCCAAGTCTCACAGACAGAGCTAGCTGACGGTATTACTATGGAGGTGAATAAACAGAGTTTAATTTTCAGCCATATAGATGTTGAGGACCAGATCTTATTTTAATTAATTAATTAATTAATCAATCTAATTAAATTCTAATTAAATTATTAACTAAAGGCCTGAAAGGACTAAATAAAATAAGAGGCCATCTACATGGGCATTTGGCCCACTCTCTGGGGCAGGTTGGTCTGATTGCATGCACGTGTCAGTCAGGCAAATCCACCCCAACTTATCCCATTTTGAGACCCATGAGGGGCTCTACTAAATTGCTCCACTATATTTTATCCTGTCCCCAAGAAATGTGCACACTAAGGATGGAATAAAATTGAGCAGCAGAAGTAAACATCCTTGTTTCTGCAGGGAAGCATTATACCCATAAGGTCCACAACCTTGTTGTGTTGGCTAATATTTCTCACACTAGGACCGGCAAAAGGAACTATGGAACAAAATCACCAAAAACTGGCTTTATTTTGGCAGTTTCATGTCTGGCCTAGACACAGAAGAAAAAGCAGCCACTCTCCACAGCTGCTTTAAAGTAAGTAAAACAATAGGGAGAACTAATTTTCCGTATCACAGCTGCTTAGGCTTCCAGGTTTGAAAGGTAAGGCACGTGGCAACCCTAGCAATACCAGGCATCTCAGCTTGAACTCTTATTACCAGGAGATACCTCAGTACTCTGTGATTAAAGATAAAATGATATTGTCTGCAAGACAAGTCTTGTACACCTGGGCAAGTTTCCCCAGAACAAGGACTATTATTCTGCAGTTCCACAGAACGAGTGTCAGATGTGTTTGTGGAGATTCAAAAGAGCCTCAAAGCAGACAGGCAATTATCCTGTTTGGGTTAAGGATGTCGAGGCAAGAGACATATCACCACTCACTGCCCACGAGAAAGTGGTCTACATACAAAGGGTGCCCAAAATATATACACATTTTAAGAAAGGAAAAACTGTATTAAAATTCTAATTCTCTATATATACACCGATAACAAATGCCCTGAGGTGAGGATGACCCTCAATCTAGGAGTTTTTGCAAGCTAAGGAATTGTTCTAGGTGGGTAACTCATCTGACTCTCTCTTTCATTCTCTTGCCTTCCTCCTGCAATTATTCTTTTGGACGTTTCCTTTCTTTTATTATTATTACTTGATAGCAAGCTTTTCAAAGCCCTACAAAATGATGGAATCAAATTATTGGATTCTATATGCCAACAGATTTGGAAAACACAACAATGGCCACAGGATTGGAAAAGATCTGTATACGTTCCACTCCCCAAAAAGGGTAATGCCAAAGAATGTTCAAATTATCGAACAATTGTGCTCATCCCTCACGCTAGCAAGGTGATGCTCAAGATAATACAGGATAGACTGCAACAGTATGTGGAGAGAGAATTACCAGAAGTGCAGGCGGGTTTCAGAAGAGGCAGGGGGACTAGAGACCACATCACCAACATAAGATGGATCATGGAAAAAACAAAGGAATATCAGAAACAAGTCTACTTCTGTTTCATTGATTACACTAAGGCTTTTGACTGTGTCAACCACAACAAAATGTGGCAAGTAATTAAAGAGATGGGAATACCGGAACACCTTACAGGCCTCATGAGAAATCTGTACATGAATCAAGAGGCAACAGTTAGGACAGAAAATGGAATGACGGAGTGGTTTGGAATAGGAAAAGGAGTAAGACAAGGCTGCATTTTGTCACCCTGCTTATTCAACTTATACACAGAACACATAATGCGCAATGCAGGGATGGAGGAATCACAATTTGGGATCAAAATTGCTGGAAGAAACATCAACAATTTGAGATATGCAGATGATACCACCCTAATGGCAGAAAGTGAGGAGGACCTAAAGAAGCTCCTGATTAGGTTGAAAGAAGAAAGTGAAAAAGCTGGATTGAGACTCAATATCAAGAAAACCAAGATAATGGCAACAGGCCCTATCAGTCCCTGGAAAATAGATGGGGAAGAAGTAGAAGCAATGACAGATTTTTCTTTCCTGGGATCAAAGCTCACTGCAGATGGTGATTGCAGCCATGAAATAAAAAGGTGACTGATTCTTGGGAGGCAAGCGGTGAGAAACCTGGGGAACATAGTGAAAAGTAGAGACATCACATTGCAAACAAAGATCCGCATAGTCAAAGCAATGGTACAGTAATACCTCATATAACATTAGTATCGAATAACACTAAAATCGCATAACGTTAAGGAATCTGGGGGGAAGAATTGCATCGGATAACATTAAGATCCTATGGGATGCTTCGGATAACAACCGCTAAAGCCTGTGTGGTTACAATGTATCTCTATGGATCCCATAGGATTTTAACATGCATCAGATAACACTAAAATCATATAACACCAAGACTTGTGGAACCAGGTTTTAGTGTTATCTGAGGTTTTACTGTATTCCCTGTGGCAATGTATGGTTGTGAGAGCTGGACCATTAGGAAAGCTGAGCGCAGAAGAATAGACGCCTTTGAGATGTGGTGTTGGAGGAGAGTTTTGAGAGTCCCCTGGACAGCGAGAACAAATAGGTCAATCTTAGAAGAAATCAACCCTGACTGCTCCTTAGAAGGTCAAATAGTAAAGATGAAGCTAAAGTACTTTGGACATCAAATGAGAAGAGAGGATTCACTTGAGAAAGCCTTGATGCTTGGAAGGGTCGAGGGCAAAAGAGGAAGGGGACGGCCCAGGATGAGATGGCTTGATGGTATTGTGGAGACAATGGGCACAGAGCTGGGCGAGTTGAGGGGGATGGTGGAGGACAGGAGTGCCTGGCGGACAGTGGTCCATGGGGTCGCAGAGGGTCAGAATCGACTGTGCAACTGAACAACAACAATGAAACAAGATAAAGGATGGAGAATGGGATGAACAGAGCATTTAAGTGAATCAACAAATTAGTTATTTCTACTGTCCACCTAACCAAATGGTCACTCTGGGCCTTTCACAAAAAAATAATAATAAACTTAAGGGTAAATAGTTATCTACTACTAATAGTTTTTAGGTAAGAAGTAGTGTAACTAGTACAGTACAGTACTGTACTTACAAATCAGTTCTTTGCATAATGTATAACACCTAAGTTAATTTAGATGTAATGAATGACTACATTTCATTTGGAAAGTTTTTTCTCAAGAACAGTTTTAAGGTAATTTTGACAGGTTTTTCTTTTCTTTTACACCATTCTCTTGTCAATGCATCGAGAAGGGAAGTATTAATTGGTTTGGGGTTTTGTCTTTTTCTAAACACCATTGTTGTCATATTTCTTTAAGGCACCTCCAACTTAACAATATCAGAATGGGCCATTAGAGGGAACCTGATAATATTTTCTGTATTTCTCAAGTCTACTAGCAATAACAAAATACACTGATAACATATTTACATGATTCAAGTAAGTAGCAACAACAATAATTGCAACCTGGCTGCCAAAATGTAATGAGTAAGTTACAAGTTAAAAATGTAACAAATGTGACAAGTTCAGGAGGTGAGTTAACTATGTATGATACAGTGTGAACCTTTATGGATGTAGTCTTAGAGTTTTTCTAATAATAAAGAGTGTCTGTTTTGTGACCCACATAGAATTGAGCAAGAGTTAATAATGATGAGAGACAGCCATTGGCTGCCACTAGTGCTATGAAACACCTTGACCTGTGATGTACAGGTGACCAGGATTTCTATATTTGTTTTATAGGTGGATGAAATATTTCTATCCAACACATTTTTGCCTGCTAAGCACTTGTCTGAACATGTTTTCTCTCTGTCATGAGTGGGCAATTTATGACCCTCCAGATGGCATTGGACTTCAAGTCATATAAGCTTTTACTGTATAGCTATGGAGAGGGAACTGGCAGATACATCAGGATAGATGCAAGTTGGCCATTCTTCATCTATTATCTCTGCCTCAATATTAATATTGTATTTTAAAATTGGATTTTATACTATTTTGCAATTTGGATTGTTTTACACCTGTCTGTGAGATCTATGGGCACCAGAAATGAAAAATATAAATGATTTTTTATTCCTGGCCTTCTCTCCCTGGAGATTGCATATTTTATGGCCATTGTGATCCCGAGTAATACAATTCTAAATAATAGTGCACACCATATACATCTTAACAGATATGTTCTCCTCCTCCTCCTGCTTCTTTTTCTGTTTAACTTACCATGAAGGATCAGCTGTACAATCTAAATGTTTATTTTCCTAATCTGTGACCAAAGAATTGTAACCTATTGCCTTCTTTATGTTTTATGACTTCTTAATCCATTTTAAATTCTTCTGCACAGTGCAACAAAGAAAAACCAAGTTGTGTAGTTCTTCTCTAGTCATGATTTTGTCTTAATAGTCAACTATTACTAGTACTTCCCCACTTTAAAACAATAAAAGGGGGAGTAATAAAAGCTGTATTTCTACTACTGGAGGCCTCCAGGATCAATAAGTTTTGCAAAAATCAAGCTGAAGACACTGTTCCACTCTCCATCTTCTCCTCCCTCATTTTACTTTTTTAAAAAATGTAAACAAAAATATAAAAATTAAAAAGGGATAGGAATTAAAGTACAAAATTTAGCCCTTTAAAGACTACCATATTTGTTTCAGGAAAAAGAAACTCACTTTTAACAACAGGAGCCTGGCATAATGTCTGGCTATGATTTTTGAAGCCTCTATGTTTTGTTTTTTAAAAAACAAAGATAGTTGGTGTGGGCCTTACAAATGCAGGAGAAAGGAGAAGAAACCTTAATTGGATCACTTAAAAATATCAGTCATTTTGCAAGCTTTCATGAATCAAGATCACTTCTTCAGGCATGCACCAATTTCTTATAGATAGTGCAGAAAAATTATCATTGACAGTCCCAAAAGTTCAGGGCAAGATACTGAACCACACTTTGTTTCTTAGTTGTTGTTGTTCAGTAGCACAGTTGAGTCCGACTCTTTGGAACCCCATGGACCACTGCATGCCAGGCTCCTCTGTCCTCTGCCATCGTCCACAGCCCAGCCAGAGCAACACTCATCGCATCAATGATTCCATCCATCCAACTTGTCCTCTGTGCCTCTTCTTTTGCTTTAGATCTTCCCCAGCATCACGGCCTTCTCAAGTTAGTCCTCTCTTCTCATTTGATGGCCAAAGTATTTGAGCTTCAGTATTTGTCCTTCCAGTGAGCAGTCAGGGTTGATTTCCTTCAGGATTGACTGATTTGATCTCTACAGTCCAGGGGACTCTCAAGAGTCTCCTCCAGCACCACAGTTCAAAGGCATATAATCTTCTGTCCTCAGCCTTCCTTATGGTCCAGCTCTCACAGCCATACATTACTACTGGGAAGACCATTGTTTTAACTATGTGGACTTTTGTTGCAGGGTGATTTTTCTACTTTTTATTATGCTGCCTAGGTTTCTCATAGCTTGCCTCCCAAGAAGTGTCTTTTTATTTCATGGCTGTAGTCCCCATCTGCAGTGATCTTAGAACCCAAGAAGGTAAAGTCATGTCACGATCTTGGTTTTTTTGATGTTGAGTTTCAGGCTAGCTTTTGCACTCTCCTCTTTCACCTTCATCAAGAGGCTTCTTAGGTCTTCTTCACTTTCTGCCATTAGGGTAGCATCATCTGCATATCTCAGATTATTGATGTTTCTCCCAGAGATCTAGACTTAATTCCCACTTGTGCTCCATCCAGCCCAGCCCTGTATTATGTATGATGTACTCTGTATATAAGTTAAATAAGCAGGGTGACAATATACAGCCTTGTTGTACTCCTTTTCCTATTCTAAACAAATCAGTAGTTCCATATCTTGTCCTAACTGTTGCTTCTTGACTCACATACAGATTTCTCAAGAGGTGATTTCTTAGAGGTGAGGTTAAAAAACCCCCCAGCAAGTACCTGATATCTCTTAGTCCAGAAACACAGGAAACCAGGTGCAGTATCTGTATAATGCCTCTCTGCAGAAATAAAGTCTAGCACAACATCTTGCAATAAATATTTGGGCAAGAAATTGGTGCATGCCTGAAGAAGTGATCTTAGAATAGATCATGAAAGCTGTGCCATCCACAGTTACGGCTGAATTTGTTTCTGTGTGAGCTTGCATGGATTGAAATCTAGTTCCTCAGACACACGGAATACTCTCATATGCCAATCTGTATACAGTTGTACCTCGCTTAAAGAGCATAATGTGTTCCACAGGATTGCTCTTTAAGCAAGTTTGCTCTTTAAGCGAAACACCATTGGAAGTGACCAATTGTGACCTTTGCCCCCCATGGCAAAAGAGGCAGTGTGTTCAGTGAACCAGGTGGTGTTCTCCTAGGGTAATTCTGGAAGAAGTATTATGTGTAAAGATATCCTGAGTTATCTAGTGGAGTTCCTTATAAATTGCTAATAAAAAGGAACTTTTCCACTCTGAGTATATTCTAAGATAACATGTTCTAACCTGTTTTTCCATCCAGAGAAAGGTGTGATGGATTGAGATAAACTTGAATAAATTAAGGACAAAAGGCAGCTATCTCCTGATTTTCCAAGAATGCTTTTAAAGAGGCCAGCTGGAACAATGGGTGTGGGTGCCTTGAGATAATCCCATCACCCTGAAAGAGGAATTCTTTTGATAAGGAAAGTTAAGTTGCTGTCTGCCCTTTATCAACATTCAGAACCCCCAGGGGTCATCTGCCATTTGCTGAAGATTACAACACTGTCATATGGGGTGGGCCTGGCTTGCTTGGGTAACATCACTGTGAACTCTGCAAAAGGGGGGGGGGGGTTGACTGTGTAAATAAATGTATACATTATGTAGATTATGATGATGTAATGGTGCAAGTATTGAAATTTTTCTCTTTTGTATGGTGTAACTTCCTTCTTTGGTGGCACTGCTAGCCTATGTGACACCCCCTAGACACGTAATGGCGAACCTTGGCACTCCAGATGTTCTTGGACTTCAACTCCCATGAATCCACACAAATGGTTTACTGTGATTCATCCGGCCCACACCGCCCTAGTCGCTCCTGGAAGCAGAAGCAAAATGCGCCCATCTTGGCCAGAGGGTTATGAATCTAATAAGTTAATCATTAATAAATCAATAATACTGAAATGTTTTCTTTTAAAGGTATTTTGTTAACATGTGCTTCCAAGGTTTCAGCACCCACCCATTGTGATAGCTTCAGGCTTTGGATTCCAGGTATTCCGGGTAAAGGGTGTCCCAGCCAGGGGCACCCCCAGAAATTCAGATGTCACTGTGTACCCCATTCTTTGGTGCTGTTGCCCCTTTCATCCTGTGCAGAATGTTAGCAAGAGACACCATAAATCTCATTAAAAGATGACCTTAATATTTTTAATACCCTGATGGTGCTAAAGAGTAGCTCCGGGAATATAGCTAATAACCTGGTTTGTGTTAGGGTCCTGTCCCTCTCTCCAATTTCATGTTGTGTTGCGTGATAGGTGTCAGTGGTTGTTTAAAGTCAGAAGAGTAGCATGCCTTGGCGGGGCCCCGTATAAAATTTGTTTGGGGGCCCTTAGGAAGGGTAAAGATTTGCTTTGCTTACGCACGTTGGGGGCCCCTATGGCCCGGGGGCCCCGTATAATTGATACGGCAGATACGGCGGTAGCTACGCCTCTGTTTAAAGTTGAGGGGCTGTCTGAAGGCAAAAACAGTATTAAATGCTTGGGTAAATCCCCATTATGAACATGCAGTTCCGCCTATCCAATTTTGCCCCAAGTAACTGTGTTTTAAAAGCTGGACTTCTAACCTAGCAATACATTTTTCCTGGGTTGATGATATGCTTGCTGATCCTTAAGAATGTCACTGGGGCATTATATCAGGAAGAAAGCTGTAAATTTCAGATGCTGAAACATAATCACCTGTTTTAATCGCTGTAAGAGCAGGCTCACAAATCTTTACTGAACAGTGTGTGTGTGTGTGTGTGGGGGGGGACATTGTTCCTGGAGCTGTAAGAGTAAGACAGTTCAGGATGAACTGGGTTAGTTAAGCAAATATTCCTCTTAGAAGAAATTGGCTGCTGAGAACTATGGCTGGCAACGAATGGTGACTATTACACAATGAGAATGGCTGAAGGAGCCAAGCCATCAGCAACAGGGCCAATATACTTTAGGACCATGATGGTGAACCTTGGCACTCAGCTGTTCTTGAACTTCAATTCCCAGGAGCCCAAGTCTCCGTGAATCCACACAAATGGGTTTACTATAAGCAGTAAACCCATTTGCGCAGATTCAGTAAACCCATTTGTATGGATTCACAGAGACTTGGGCTCCTGGGAATTGAAGTTCCAGAACAGCTGGAGTGCCAAGGTTCACCATTACTGCTTTAGGAAATCTGAAGTCAACAGTCTCCTACTCTGAGTTCACAAATAACCTTGGAAGGTTTGGATGAAGAAGAGAAAGACTCAGCAAGCAAAGTGTCTGGGGGACAACTTTCAAACAATGCAATAGTTTTGGAACATCGGGAGGATTAAGAGCCACATTGATAGATGAAAAATGGCAATTTTGGTTTCTCTGGGCCACTCAGAACTGCCACAGAGCTGGGGCGGTGCCCATTACACAACACCTACAATTTCTTGAGCATCAGCTTCTTTCCCAAGTAGTAGAGAAGTAAGCAGAGGGTCTTGACAAGAGGTTTTTCTCAAGAGAGCCACAAGATTGGTTTTCCTTTCTGATATGCAGCAGCCAACCACGAAGTCTATTAAATTATTTGGATTTTTCAGCTCTTCTGCTGGCTGTAATTTAAGCTTTATTGTTACCTAGCTTAATTTCACAATACAGTAATACCTCGGTTAACGACTGTATCAGATAACGCTAGAATCAGATAATGATGCAAAATTTCTTTTAAAAATTGCATCGGATAATGATCTGTTAGCGTTATCCGATGCAGTTGTTTGAAGCAGGAGGGTGGCTAGAAAGCTGAACGGGGTTTCCCCATCTGGCTTCCCAGCCCTCCCCCACAGCTGTGGAGAGAGGTATGGGGTGGCTGGAAAGCTGACGGGGGGCTCCCCCGTCGGTTTCCCCAGCCATCCCACAGTTGCGGAGACAGGGTGGGGTGGCTAGAGAAGCCGACGGGGAGTCTCTGTCGGCTTCCCCAGCCACCCCGCAGCTGTGGATCAGGTCCCCCCGACCTCCCTGGAGCCAGCAGCGGTGCCGGAGAGCCCGAAATGGGCGGGGAAAAAACCTTCTGGTTTTTTTGCCCATTTTCGGCTCCCTGCTCCCCCTGCCACCTCCGAGGAGGTCAGGGGACCAGATCTGCAATGTTTCTGGAGTTACCCCACCTCTCCGGCCAGTGCAGTAAGCAATGATGGCAGCTCACAGAATTATTACAATGTGAAAGAAAGTTGTTATAACTACTGGAGAACAATGGAAATCATTATGGAAATTCTGTCCTGAGGTAGCCTCAGTCCTTATTACTAAGGAGCACATCATACTTTACCAACTTCCTGCCAAGGCTGGTCCAAGATATCTGCTGCTCACATCGAATAGGACATTGTTCTTTCATCCCAGATAAAGGTACAGAACACAGAATCTGAGGTGCCCATAGCACAAAACTGGTTTGGATTTTTTGCATATGAGTCAGGAAAATCTTTCCATTCCTTCCTCCTCTTGTTGTTCTGCTGTATCCAAATCCAAACACAGGCAATCCTTATGGCTATCAGCCATGAAGACTGTCCTGAGGATATAATACAGTGGCTTTTCATCTGCCTTCTGCATCGCAGCATGACACCTGTACCACTGATCCAGTTCTGTGAGTCACTTTCTAATCCTGGTCATATTGGCACACAAAGTCCTGATTAGCCTCAGGCCAGTATTGATGAAACTACTTCCCCTTCATCAAGATGGATTAAAGTGGGATTTAATCCATTTGGGGACCATCACCCTTTAGTCCTCAGTGTTGTCAGGTTAGTTAACTACCACCTGACACTCTGCGTTGAGTTCCTGGCAGTATGGTTTACTCTATTAGCATAGCAGGATAACCTGGCCAGACAACTTCACCATTCCTAATAGCAAAAATATACAGTAAAAGGAACAAAATAACAATTTGTTGTCCTCTCAGGCCACACCAGATCTACTGCGTGAGGCAGGCGGGCAGCCACTTAATTTATCTTATGAGATGGTCTCCCCTGATATATGCCATTTCCAATTAATCTATGAAACTAGTCTAACAATTGTATGTATTTCACACAGACACACAGGATGGGCACAGATACATCTATTCCACTGCATATGCATATGGTGCAACCCCAAGTTTATGCCAAAATATATGATGGGGGTGCCCTCTGAAACAGGCCCATGTCAGTAGCCATTTGATCAGTTATCTCTGCACCAGTGGTTTGTCATGTGTAAAGAGGCTTTGTTTTGATCAGCCGTGCAATCACTGAGCTGTGACACGAGTGTACCCAACCAGATTTCAAAAGCAAGCTATTGCAAAATGCTGAACATTAAAATTGTCGAGGAAGCATAACAGAAAATATCTTGGACCGTGCATCTAAATCATTAGTGGCAGGATGGAATGCATCCTGGTGGTTCCATATAATTTGGTAACGATCTTATGGTGTCTGGAGGGCAGCAGAACAAAAAGCTCTAGCAGAAGGATTTATCTTGGGCTTGGTGCAAAGGTTTGTTTCATACAATGCCTGAAAGGTTGTTCCATCAGTTTGGAATGCATTCTCACAAATGTACTCGGTGTTCCCTTGTTCTTGTATTATTGGTGAGTCTAATTTATCTACTTCTTGCCTCTCCATTTATCATTTTATATATTCTTTGTCATGTCTGCTTTACTCATCCCTTCCATAAACAACCTCATATCCCCCTGGCCCCAGGTTGTTTTTACACATAAAAAAATGCTTGGTCTCAGCCCAGTTTTGGTGTCCCTTTTGTTCTTCAGCAAAATCCTCTTAGAGATAACATGATAAGCTTTGAATACCATATTCAGATGATTATCTGCATGGTATTAATCTATTTTCCCTCCTCTCTAACAGAATGCTCTCCACAAAGTGCTAATTAATAATACTAAATAACCCTCTTATCTCAAATGCAAATGGACCACAAAATAATGTTATGTGGAACCCAGGGAACAAGTACTCAGCTTAATGTCTTTTTCACTTTGCATATAGATCAGAAGAGAGAAACAACAAGCCACCCTTAAATAATCAGCAATGCTACACCATCTAACCAACCAGCACATTTATTTCTTCCACCACTCAAAAATCCATCCCCAGAAATATAGGGATAGCAGAAGGAGTGGGCTTCTTCCATTATCTGGGTCAGTAAACCTTTCTTACTAACTTTAAAGAGTAATGCAGTTTCATTACAATCTGTAAAGTGCAATTAGAGCGGGCAAGTTTACTTCATCAGATTAAATCATAAATAGACATGAAAGAAAAAGAAAAGAACCCAGCAATGAGCAATATCTGCTGGAAAGCTGTAGAGGAAGGTTGTCAAATGAATGATGACTGTAAATAACAATAAATTGTTTTAGGTAGCCCCTAATGAACCACCACCACCTTCTTCTTCTTCTTGTGCCGTATCCGATTCCAAATATTGATGATCATCATAGCAATCAGCCATGAAGATTGTCCTGAGAATATAATGCAGTGGCCTTTCATTTGACTTCTGCATCACCGCATGACACATGTACCACTGATCCAGTTCTGCAAGTCACTTTCTGGCCCAGAGTCCATTTGGCACACAAAGTCCTCATCAGCCTCAGGGCAGTAAGGATGAAGCTGCCGCCCTCTATCAAGATGGATTCAAGTGGGATTAAATCCAATTGGTGACCATCACCCTTCCCTGAGGACTTCACCACTCAAGGCTGCTAGTCCTCAGGGTTGTCAGGATAGTTAACCATCACCTGATGATACTGTCCCTGGCAGTATTGTCTACTCTATTACCATAGCTCACTTGCTGGCCTTCCAGCTAACAAGGTGAGCTTCTTAACCACTGAGCCACCGCAGCCCCTACCCTTACAATTATTGACCAGAATTCTGTTGCTTACATTCTCCAATGTAAATGCAACAGCATAAATTGCAGCTGTACATTTCTGCTAGTTAAGGAGCTGTAGCTGGAGTCCTTGTTACTAGCAGTATGGTCTACTCCAGTGTTTCCCAAATGTTGGGGTTGGGACTTCAATTCCCAGAAGCCTAAGTCAGTACATTGGCTGGTCAGTGCTTTGGGGAATTGACTTAGGCTTCTGGGAATTGAAGTCCCAACCCCAACATTTGGGAAACACTGGTCTACTCTATTACTATAGCACCAGTCTGGCCAGGTTCGCCAGTTCAAGATCTGGGTACTGCATGATAGTTTGAGTGCCCATTTCTGTCCCGGCTCCTGCTAACCTAGCAGTTTGAAAGCAAGAAATTACAAGCAGATAAATAGGGACCGCTTCAGTGGGAAAAGATCTTGGGGACATGAAGGAAGCCTCATTTGGGCATTCCCTGAGTGGAGTTTCTCCAGCAAAAATCCTTTCAACCCAGAATAATTTCAGACATGAAATTATTATTACAGTAATACCTCGGATAAAGTTTACCTCAGATAACGCTAAAATCGCATAACAAGCAATCTGGGGTGGATAATTTGATCGAATAACATTAAGGTCCCATGGGATGGATCAGATAACAACTGCTAAAGCCTGTGTGGTTACAATGTATCTCTATGGAGCTTTAACATTATCTGATCCATCCCATAGGATTTTAACATGGATCGGATAACACTAAAAATCGGATAACACCAAGACTTGTGGAACCAAGTCTTAGTGTTATCTGAGGTATTACTGTATAAGGTTTCTTACAAATATTGAAGATGAAGCTTAAGTACTTTGGACATCAAATGAGTAGAGAGGACTCACTTGAGAAGGCCTTGATGCTGGGAACGGTTGAGGGCAAAAGAAAAAGGGGGCGGCAGAGAATGAGATGGCTAGATGGCATTGTTGATTCAATGGGTACAGAGCTGGGTGGGTTGAGGAGGATGGTGGAGGATAGGGGTGCCTGGCATGTAATGGTCCATTGAGTCACAAAGGGTCAGACATGACTATGCAACTGAACAACAACAACAACAACAACAAGCTCTTTGAAGAAAGGGCCCAACAAAATCTCCCTCACTTTAGGTTGCCTCTTTATATAAGAACGTTTATTCGTTTTGGAAAAATGCTGCTATAGTCATGTGCACAACATACAGGTAGTATTTTTATATTTTATTTATTTATTTTTTCCAATTTGTCATCCTGCCCCAATTAGGTAGACCCAACTCTGGGCGGCTTGTACCTTCTATGATATTCAATGAAATAAACAGATTTTATTTTCCTTCCAAAGGCAAAGCTATACAATCGTAACAAAAGAACCCTCCCTTCTATTGTCATAGAGTGCAGGAACACTATATCTGAATGAAAAAAGCAAGTTAAAACTGCATTAAACCTGGAACTCAAAAAAGTTTCAGGGCTGCTTATTAGAAATATTTTTGTCACAATCTGGGCCAGAGTGTCTATTTCTAGCATTTTATGAAATGCAGGCTGGTTATTGTAGACACTAGAGAAAAGTTCTGCCAGAGACTCCTTATAAAAATACTTTTAACTAGTGGGTAGCCTACGCCAATCATTTCTTTGGAGGCATAACACTGCTGAAAGGGAAGGTTTTTAAAAGATAACACTGTCAATTTTTGCTTCTTGTCTAATGTTATAATTCTGGAGAAAGTTGAAGGCAGCAGGAAAATATGAGGCCCAAATATGAGATGGATTCCATTAAGAAATGCATAGGCTTGAATTCACAGGAGCCATACAGTCCTGTTGAGGACAGGAAATATTGGAGGTCACTATAAATTGAAAGTGACCTGACCGCTCATAACAACAAATCTAATGTTGAGCATTTATTTATTAATTTATTTATTTATTTATTTGTATACCACCCCATTAGGAGACTGTGGTGGCTGAACCTGACAACTGGAAGGACAGCAGGTTATCAGTTTGATACCCGAGTGCTGCATGATGGAATGAGCTCCCATCTCTGTCCCAGCTCCTGTGAAACTAGCAGTTTGAAAGAAAGAAATTGCAAGTATATAAATAGGTACCACTTTGGCATGAAGGTAATGGCATTCCATGTGCTCCGGAGTCTAGTCATGCCTGCCACAAAACCACAGAAACATCTGCAGACTCAGACAGTGGTGGCTCTTTGGGTGTAAATGGAGGTTAGCACCGCCCCCTAGAGTCAGCCATGACTGACTTTCGAGCAAGGGTGACCTATACCTCCCCATTAGTGCAAGCATTTCTTTGAACAGTTTACTGATTAAAACCCACAAGATCCTACATAATAACAGATAATCAACAATATGGCATTATTATGACTCATGATGACACAACCACTTCTCTAACAGCAGGCCAAAGCACAAATCTCTTCTAGATACAGTGATGGAGGAAACACAGTAATCTTGGTTTTACCTCTTCACTCTTCTTTTTCATCATGTACAGATGTGACAGTCTCAGTACTGCTTTCTCAGGGAATTAACGTTCTTTCCTTACTGTCTGGAAGAGGGCCACTACTAATGATGTCAAGCTTTCAAAAGACATTATTATCTGCACCTTTGCATCAGAGAAGATTAAGTAGGTCCTCTACAATACCTTTTAACATTTCTTGGAGTACATGTCTCGTGTCTGCCATGAGACCTGTTAACATAACTTGTTCTGGCTTTCAACTCCATCAACGATCCAGGGTATGAATGTAATTAACTATGTTCTATACTAGAGAATCCACTGGTGGCCTTACAAGATATGCCTCACCCCCTCCACAGACTCAGGGGAGCAAAGAGATATTTGTCCCTGAGGATGAGCAGTAGGAATCAGAAGAAACACAGCCAAACAGAGGATGCCAAAAATGTATACAGTACAGTGGTACCTCGCTTAAAGAGCATAATGTGTTCCACAGGATTGCTCTTTAAGTGAGTTTGCTTTTTAAGCAAAACACCATTGTAAGTGACCAATTGTGACTTTTGGCCTGGGAGAGGGATTGCAAACCCCATTTTATTTGTTAAGCGAGTTTTTGGTTGGTTTTAGTTGTTAAGTGAAGCAACCATTTAGAGAAAATTCTGATCTTTAAATGAGTTACTCTCTAAGGGAGGCACTATTTAGGCGAGGTTTTACTGTACTGTATACACATTTTTAAGAGACGTTATTTATGTCTTACTTTTAGAAGCTGATTTGAATTATGGTAGCATAGTATGATGTTCCCGCAAAGGAATTAATGTGCCACCATGCGACATGTGTTGCTATTCAAGGAGCGCAAGACCATTTTGAAGAGGTACAGTTGAGTTTCCTCCATGTTCTCCTGACTTAATACTCCTTGACTTCTACCTACGGGGGACATTAAAGGATGTGGTGTGTATTGTAGAAAACCAGTTATGCCAGCAGAATTTTGGAAGGAATTGAAATGTTAATTGTTTTTGTGGTTTGATAGTTCTCTCTCTGATTGTCCTCCAGCTGAGTTGTGTTATTGTTTCCATTAAAGAGTATTTTTCTGATATGTCAAATAATGGGTCAGAGTGAGGTAGTTTTTCCTCTTTGACATGGACCCAAAGGATTAAAACCTGCCTGATGTTGCATTCTTAATGGAGGAAAACTTGGTGCTTCCTTGGTGTGTCATATAGCTCTCTGAGAGCTGGGCAACTATCTGAAAATAATTAGAAGCAGTGGTGGGATTCAGCAGGTTCACACCAGTTCACCAGAATCAGTAGCAGAAATTCTGGCTGGCCCTGCCCATCCAAGTTTTGAAATAAAGTAGTCCTAATTCAGGTGTAGCTCAGGGCTTTCCCCTGGCCACGCACACTATACCATGCCCACAGAGTAAGTAGTGTGAAAATAAGAGGGTTTTTATAAATCTCACCACTGATTAGAAGGTCTGGTAAAGGTAAAGGTTGCCCTTGCTCGAAAGTCAGTCATATTTTACTAGGGTTCGGTGCTCATCTCCATTTATAGCCAAAGAGTCAGCCCTGTCTGTGTTTGCAGACATTTCCGTGGTCATGTGGCAGGTATGACTACACACCGGAGTGCACGGAACACTGTTTGCCTTCCCACCAAAATGGTACCTATTTATCTACTTGCAATTTCTTGCTTTCGAACTGCTAGGTTGGCAGGAGGTGGAACAGAGATGGGAACTCACTCCGTTGTGCAGCACTCTGGTCTTGAACTGCTGACCTGCTGACCTTCCAATCATCAAGTTCAGCGTCTTAACCACTAAGCCACCGCAGTCCCTGGAGGGACTTATAATTAGTGGCACAAATTGGTGTTGAATGAGCTGCCGGATAGCTGAATAGTTTCAGTTCCCTACTCTCCCTCCTTTATAATGGTTGGACTCTATAATCTGTAAGGTCCCTTCCAACTCTACAGTTCTGAAACTACTATGATGACTAAGAGAACAAGAAAGTCCTATTTAAATGGCAAAGCCTTGTTCTTATAAATAAAAGTGGCCGTAGTGATGGAGGGAGAAAGCTGCTTCTACAGGAAGATAAAGCCCTGCTTTATAAAAATATAAAAATGGAATAAGAAAGTTTTGTTTAGTTCCGTCTGATCCAAAAACTGCACTCTTAAAGTACTAGCATTAGATGATTCAGAGCTCTTTTTACTCTTTTTAAAAACTGTGAGATGCAGTTTTAAAATACTTTTAAGTTATTTTAAACCCACATTACTGCCTACTCTCTCTTGTGCTTTTAAAAGCATGTATTTATTGATGTGCTGAAAGTATAATAAGAATTTTGCTAAACTACTAACTTTGGCATGTGTTTTTGCAAGACCGTAATAACTCAGGTTTTTGTCTGTTTATCTATCTTTTATTTGTTTGAGTTTTAATGTTCATAGTGCTACTGCATTTTTTTTCTTCCATAGGAGAAATCCTATGTGTTTTGGACACAGTTCTTTGATGTGTGGTTTAAACAGAAATGCATCTCCTCTTTGTATTTCATAAGCACTGAAAAGTCTTTCTCAACTGCTGGGTTTGAAGAGATTGTTTTGGTGACAACTCCCAACCTCGTAATCCTACTTAGACATGATGGGAGTTATGCTTCAACAACCTCTGATGACCTAGAGTTGGGAAAGGCTGCTAAATATGAGCTACAGTACACAGTCATGAAGCAGAGACACCCTGAGTTGTCTTACTGCTTGAGGCAGGATGCAAGGCTGTGTCCTCCAAACAGAGGGGAGTGGGCAGCCCCAATAGATTGTTAACCTTCACTGGTGAGGGCACAGCCAACCTTCACTATTTGTGCATTGCCTCCTAGTGAATGAGCTTGGCTTTGCAGTCTTCATCTAAGAACTCATATTTCTGTAACTGGAGCAATAGGACTGCAGTGGCTTAGCGGTTAAGACGTTGAACTTGATGACCAGAAGGTTGTCAGGTCAGCAGTTTAAGACACATGTGCTGCACAACGGTGTGAGCACCCATTGTCTGTCTCAGCTACTGCCAACCTAGCAAAAACTCCCTTAATGAGAAGCTTCGCATCGATGGGGCGTTTGGCAACGAGGCCAAGGACTCCCTGTCCTCATTCCCAAATGCCACACTGATGTGCAGGCAAAGCAGCAAGGTATTTTGGAACGAGGTGGAGGAGTCTCCCATCCACATTCCAAAATACCCCGTCAAAGGGGGCGTGCACTGGGGGGATGTTTTGAAACACAGGCAGAGGACTCCCCTGCCGCATTCCAAAACACCTTGTCAGTGCGCGCACGTTGGTGAGGTCTTTTGGAATGCGGCAGGCAATTTCCGTCTGCATTCCAAAACACCCCACCAGTGCACTGTGCGATTGGCGCTTGAGTCAGGGTTGAACAGGCACACACCCGTTCAACCCGTGACCCAAGCGCCAATCGCACACTGTGGTTGGGGCTTGGGTGGCAGGTTGAACGGGCGCCCCCATTCAACCCACGACCCAAGCCCCAATTGCAGTGTGCGATCGGTGCATGGGTCATGGGTAAGAATGGGGGCATGCGCCCATTCAACCTGCGATACATGTTCCCATCGCAAAGTGTGGGCGCCCGTTCTTACCCCGACCCAAGCGCCAATCGTAATGTGTGATCTGCACTTGGGTCTGGGGTTGAACTGGCTAAACACATTTCCCCATAGGAAATATGCACTTTCAATGCATTCCTATGGGGAAATCTGTTTCACTGAATGAGCAACTCACTGAACGAGCACACACGTGACATGCATTTTGCTCGTTCAGCGAGGTATTACTGAACAGAAATGCATACATAATTGCTATGTTACTTTCTGGACTACTTTCTGGACACCCATCACAGAGGCTTAAATATTAGCCAAAGATTTCTGGGAAATTATCAAATTTGATACACATAGGTTGCTATATGCTGCTAGATATTTTATATACTATATTTTGATGTACTATTACTACCTTCAGTGGTGGGCACCAGCAGGTTCGCACCAGTTCGCCAGAACCGGCAGCAGAAATTCTGGCCTATCCAAGTTTTGAAATTCAGGTGCAATGCAGGGCTTTCTCCCCTGGCCATGCCCACCATACCACACCCACAGTGTGGTAGTAAATTTTTTGGGAGCCCACCACTGACTACCTTCACTACCCTTCCTGCAAATTACAACAGGAGCACAACAGGAAGTAACCAAGTAACAGTAACCAAGTAAGAGGTTAAACGAAAGAGGTTAAAGTAACTCATTAGCTTTATTTGGCAAAGTCACACTTTTGAGCTTGAAAGGGAGACCTTTAAAACTAATCTGAATAATCTATTGTTACTGTTAGCTATAGGAAGCTGTATTGATATGCTTGTCTGTCATTCTGCTGAGGGGTGTGCGCAGGGCACCATGGGAAGGTGCTGGGCAGGGAGTGGTGGAGGCACCTGTGGGGGGAGAGGTTTGAGGGGAATCCCATACATTGCTATTGGTGCCCCAGGGTGTCAGAGGTGAGGGCAGGGTGGGACAAAGCCTGATATACTAGCACATGCCTGATTCTGCTTGATTACTCTTTACCTCATTGCTTTGTGATCTTTTTGCCTTGTGACTTCTTGACCCCTGCACCTGGTATATATATAAACCATGCCTGGAAGTTTTACTCCTTGTCTGAAAAGTGGACTTGATCCACGAAAGCTAACAGTAAAAAGTTAGTCTTTAAAGTGCTCCAGTGCTTTTGTTTTATTTATTTATTGTTTTCTGATATGTCTGAACCACAGACTAACATGGCTACTATTTAAAAAAAAATTCTGGACTACAGTGCTCAGATTCCCCCAGTGATGACTGGAGGATTCTGAGAATTAGAGTCCAAAAGAGCAACTTGTCCATATGGCAAACAGTTTTGATGGACTAAGCCTGGTCTCCTTTAGATTTCTAAAAGAATTTGGGAGACACTTCATCATTTGAGTGTATTTTTTCATTGTTTGCCCCCCCCCCATCACGCTTGGGTGTCCTGAGAACAAGCTAAGATAGGAAATTGCTTGGTTTTCTTTCTTAGTGCAGTTTGTGCAGGCTTTGCTCTTATTTACAAAGTCTGACAGTGACCTTGTAGGAGAACACAAGCCCACGTGGTCACAGGCCTTGGCTTGATTATTGTAATTTCACTCAGCAGGTTTTTCGATCACTCATCTCATTCAGAAACAAGCAGCATGTCTGTTCTTCTCATTTGAGCTATACTGATCATATTAACTTCACTCCAGCTGCTGATAAAAGCATTGAATTGACTTAGCTGGACATGTCATTCTTAAAAGATCTTCCCTGTACAAGTTCAGGCTGTACTTGAGGCTTGGAAGTGCAGCAGGCTGATCCTGATCGGAATGTCCTTTCAAAATCTATTTGTCAAGCTGCTTCTCACTCTTCACTCAGACTGCTCTTCCCAACTCATCACATAAAGAGTGCGGAGGTGGGTGCTTTAAAAAGAACAAAGGGTAGAACCACCAACACGTGTCTCCTTAGGGTACATGCGATAACCTTGACACACTTGTTGTACCTACCAAGGTTTCACACTGAGCTGGGGCTGCCAAGAAACATTTGATATGCTGGAGACATTTCAACTTAAGGATCCTTCACTTGCTGTGAAAGGGTTGAGGAACTGGGAGACACAGAAAGCTTCCTTTTGAAGCTTTGGAAGCTTATACAGTATGTATGTGACCAGGAACAACTGGCTTGACCAGGTATGAACCAGAAGCCAGCATATGCCACGAACAAAAGGAAAAGACTTCAACTGATATACTGTACTGTTATTCAGTTGACAAGCAGCAGAAAAGGAACTTAAGGAAGGTATGAGAGGAGACTCTTGCAGGAAAACAGATTACTGCTCTATGAAAGGAAGAAGCCAAATGGATATCTGTCTGTACTTGCAACTCATGAATAGGGAAAATCTTAATGTAAATAGTCTCTTAAGGTATATAATGGATTAGTGACAATGAGTTGGCTTTGTCTCACTCAAAAGGAGGAAATATATTGTCCACCAGCCAGGTTTGCTTCCTAGGAGAAATTCTGGCTGACCTGCTGACCATCTTGCTGTACTCTGATGCTGTGCCAGGAAGAGACATATGCTGTATGTGGCACAGACTTAGAAATCTCACTGCAGAGGTGTGAGAATTACATAAGCTAGATACTGTAGTTTTGTCATTTTCTGGTGTGTTCTTCTAGATTAGAATGTACATAATAATGCCTCTGTACCAGTGGTGGGATGTCAAAAATTTTACTATCCCACCATGACATCATCACAGTGTGGGCGGAGATAAGGTCATTACATCATGACATTGTGGGTGGAGCTAATGTCATGACATCATGATGTTATGGGCGGGGCCAAACAAAATAATAAATAAATAAATAAAAATAAGCACACACACACACACACACACACACACTCCTCAACCCACCCACTCACCCACAACACAAACCCATAAATAAAATAAATAACAAAAATAAAACATACATTAAAATACACCCACCCACCCAAACATCCACCCCCCACCCCCAACACAAATCAACCAGAGCTTTTAAACCAAAGCTTAAAGCTTATTCTGGCTAATCTTTCTCTCACTAGGTCAGATGGAAGGAACTACAGAATGAACTCATCACAAGATGGCTTCATTTTGGCACTTTTCAACTTTTCAACAGTTAAAGAAGTTAGGTACTAAGTCTTTGCCTAACCAGTTCTCTAGGATAATATGCCTTAATGTAAATGTAAAACAGCTGTACCTCCTTAAGGGTTCTCCAATTGGAACAGCAATTGGAACAGCACAGGTATAGCTTATTGATGAGGTAACTCCAAGACTTTGGTTAAAAACCTCAAGCCAAGCTGCCAGGCCTTTTTAGGAACTAAAAAGTGGGGAACCAGTGAAAAGGTAACCCCAAAGGTCGTTCCCCCCAAAAGCTGCTACCGGTTCTCCAAGATACTGGGAAAAGTTACTACTGGTTCTGGCGAACTGGTGCGAGCCTGTTACATCCCATCATTGCTCTGTACTTTGGTCCATTCTTTTGTGAACTCTTTTGTAATTGTGTGTAATTTTTTATCTTTTGGATTCTTATTCTTTTCCCATTTTCTTTTAATAAAATATAAAAATCTTTCCAAGCAACTGGCTGGATTTATTTTTTACTCAGAGTGTGATACTTCAGTTGAGGTCTTGCCTCAAATGGCCACTGGAGATTTAGATTATTTTTAGTGGGACCGGTGGCAGCAATAACACAAAGTAGGCACATTGACTCATAGCAGTGATGGCGAACCTTGGCACCCCAGGTGTGCTTGGACATCAATTATCAGAAACCCAAGTCAGCAAGCCTGCTGATCAGGGCTTCTAGGAATTGAAATTCGAGATCAGCTGGAGTGCCAAGGTTTGCCACCATTGACTTATAGTCATAATTAAAACTGACCCTTTCTTGGGTTTATCCACCCAAGAGAAGAAAGGTAATGTGTCTGAATGGCTATAGAAGGGAGCCCTGATTGGAGATGTGTGATACTTCCTATTTTGCATGAGCTGACATTGATTGTTAGACACACCAATAGGAATGGGATCTTTGCAGGTTTTTTAAAATAACAGTACAGTACTGTACTTAGATATCTGCTGGAATTGTTGCAGCTAGAATTATGGGGGCAATCCGCCCTAAAAAAAATAGTCCTGTCAAGTGTTTGATATGATTGGTGGCTGGTGTATAAGTGAGAAAAATATCACTCCTTTTCTGACATCTGAGACAGAAGAACTAGTTGGGCTCTGTGGTACAGCGAAGCATTGGAATATTTTAGTCTCCTGAAAGTCAACTTCTATGGAGCGTAAAGGGCAATATTTATTTGTTTGTTTGTTTCTTTGTTTGTTTATTGTATTTCTATACCACCCATTTGGGTGATCTCCCACTCTGAGCAGTGAACAAACAGATAACAAATAACAACAAAGCCCACAGCAGATAAAAACAACAACCGACAAATATATCACAAACTAAACTAAACTAAACTAAACTAAACTAAACTAAACTAAACTAAACTAAACTAAGATAAAGTAATTGGCATCTGAGGGCATAGGGACTCAACCTGACTGACTAATTTATCAGTAAAGGGACAACACCCTGAAAAGTTTCCTTGAAGATGAGAGTTTCTGTTTGCCTTTTAAAGATAGCCAGTGACGGGGCCTGGCACAGCTTTGTTGGTAGAGTGTTCCACGGTGTTAGTGCTGCCACCGAGAAGGCTCTATTTCTAGATAAAGACTTTCGAGCCCTCCTTGGGGTTGGTGCCAACTGTGATGACTGGGTGACACGGGGAGTTGTTCTGCGGGAGAGACACTCTGACAGATAGCAAGGTCCCAAACCATATAGGGCCTTATAGGATAGCACTAACACCTTGCATTTGACACGGTAAGCAACAGGTAACCAGTGCATACCCACCAAGGCTGGGGAAATATGATTGAATTTCTTTAAGCCTGTTACCAGCCTGGCTGCTGTGTTCTGGACCCGCTGTAATCTCCATATCAGACACAAGGGCAGCTCCATGTAGAGAGCATTACAGTAGTCACTCCACGAGATTACCAATGAATGGGTCAGAGTTATGAGAGACTGTCTGTCCAAGAGACTACAATACCCCAAACTGTTTGCAATGCCACAAAGGTGAGTTTCAGCCAGCCAGTTCTGAGGCCTCAGAACTCAGAAATGGAGGGGCTGTTTTCTCATTTATGCACCAGCTGCAAGTGATATCAAACACCTGGAAGGACTATTTGAGAGGGGGTAAATCTCCAGAACCATAGCTGGGGCAATTATATCTATATATAAACCCAATTCTTACACACCATAATATGTGCAGGCCATGCCTTCAGTGCAGGAGAATTGGAGCCAGTCTGTTCAGGGAGGGACCAGATGGAAATTGCTGAAGAAGAGTGCTGAACTACAACATAGAGATTGTCACTGGCTTCAATCTCTTTGCCACCACTGGACATTACTGAAGCTGTTACCCACATCTCATAGTGGATGGTGAATGCATGCCCTGGACTCATTTACTGTACCTCTGAAAATAATGGAAAGAGCAGAAGGAGAGCTAGCAAAATGGACAGCATCAGCAAGTGTGGCAGTAGCACACTCATGTTCTTTCGGGACTGTGTGATGTTTATATTTTTTCACATTCTGCCTCAAAGATTCAAAGGGCAGAGGACAAGCAGGTACATAGGCTAGTTGTCATTTTAAACAATAAGAAGCTTGGTACAATCAGTGCACATCTGATAATCTACTGTCACTGCTTTCTACTTTTGTGTGGCTTTGCATTGATTTCTCAACCCATGCAATCCCTGTATTTCTAACTGAAGGCCCGTGGCCTTGAATCAATGCAACTGAAACTCTTGACAGCAAAATGTAGGTTTTTAAAATAAAATTGACAAGGAGAATGCTATGTTTGCAGGGACAAAAACATGAGGTGTGGCAGCCAGAGAAGCCAAACAGTCTCATATCCTAGCTTTTCTCAGAATGCTCAAGCTTGGATGTGACTAATAATTAAAAATTAAACTAAAAATGATGACATGTCTCCCAAGCTGTTGCAGAAGCTTTAAGGAAATCAGACTTAAACTGATTTAAGTCTGATTTACATTTACGATTGCCAATATTTCCTGACAAAGGAGAATGTTTTCTTCTGACAAGGATGATTCATCATGTATGCTATGGTGAGCTAGAAAATTCTGATATGCAAGCATTCATTGTGAGAAGCCCCAAAGAGAATCTTGTGTTGCTCCGCAAAGGAAAGAAGAGTTACAGTTGTCAACTCTACCAACAGCAAAGCTAATGAGTCTTAGCATCTGTCATCTTTGGGGTGATCTCTGAGTGCAAACAGCATTTTGTCCCTTCAACGAAGCAAAGTGGCTCCTATCATCCCACTCTATTTTATTTCAAATTTCAGCATGCATATACAGTAATACCTTGGATAACGTTTACCTTGGATAACGCTAAAATTCCATAACGTGAAGTAATCTGGGGAGGAGAATTGGATCGAATAACGTTAAGGTCCTATGGGATGGATTGGATAACAACCGTTAAACCCTGTGCAGTTACAATGTATCTCTATGGAGCTTTAACGTTATCCGATCCATCCCATAGAATTTTAACATGGATCGGATAACACTAACAATCGGATAACACCAAGACTTGTGGAACCAAGTCTTAGCTTTATCCGAGGTATTACTGTACACTGGTAACAGGATAAAATGGAGTGAAGTAATTTAGTTGAACCCCTAGGGACCTAAAATGTGGCAGGTTGGGGTGGATTGGCCCAATTGTTAAGTGTATGTAATCGGCCCAAACCATCCCATCCCAAAAGAGTTAGCTACTGTATATGCGTATGTAGACAGCCTCTTAGTTGCCCAGTCAAGATCATGTCACTAGCAGATACTTTGTACAGTATTTCAACAGCAATAGCCCATAGTAATATATTATTACTAAGAAAGTTCCTCCCCTCCCCCAGCTACTGTGAGGTTACTTACTTGGTTGATCCGTGTTTCACACGTCAGGATGATGTGGTGAATCAAAGCATCGTCTTCCTCTGTTTCTGATCCAGTCTCATCCTGGGCCTCGGGAACTTTGCCCTGAACTGGTCTTCCCATCTGGTTGCAGGCCTTCCTAGTGGTCACTTTATGTCAAGTGTTATCCACTCTGTGATAGCTTTCATCCACCTGCCATCTTTGAAGCGGCACACATGCCTGGCCTACTGATGCCTTGCAAACTCAATCAATGTTGACACTTGTTTTACACCTGATCTTATGCACAGTTCTTCATTTGATATTTGATCAACTCATTGTATGCATAGCATCCTTCATTCAATTGCTCTTTGTGTAACATTTATTTTGATGTCAGCATTTGTAGGTGCCCATGTTTCACTGCCTTATAATAAAGCTGGCAGAATGATGACGTTGACGAGTTCAGCCCATAATTTTCTACTGTGAGGACCAAAGCTACATTCAGAGGGAGCAGAGAAGTTCTAAGGGAAAATAGATGCTATCATTCCAGCTAATCATAAAGTCCTGGTATTTTGAACCTTTTAGCCCTGGGAGCAGTTTCTATGTGTGAATTCCAAATAAGTTAGAATAGACAAGGAAAACTAATTGCTTATATTCATGAACCAGAACTGCACATATCATTTTGATGGTGAATCAGAAATCTAGATGAACCCTGGATCAGAAACCACAGAGATGCTGTCTGTCTTTTTTGGGTTCTATGACAACCAACTGATGTGAAAGGAGAAGCAGTCATCCTTCTGTCTTGCATAGGCACCTCTTAGCTTGCAATACAAGTCCTATTACCTGTCAGTCATGCCATTATAGCTAATCCCAAAGACCAACTCACCAGGGAAGTTGTAAGGGCCAAACTAGATATACTGTACTGTATTGGCAGTGGAAGGCAGTGTTGGATAATTTTTGTAGGTTGGTGCAGCTAACATGTGCCAAGGATTAAATGTTAATATTTGGAAATGCACCCCCACCACCAATTATCTCCCTTCCTCCCAAAGCACGGCTTTAGCAGAAGGAAAAAAGAATGTTTACTTACAAGGCTTGTGTTCAAATAAAGTCAGGTAGACAGCAAAAATATAACATCAGTTCATGTCATCATTAGTTGCAAAAAGCAGGAAGAAAAATTCTCCAGCAACTGATAGTTGTAAGAGAGTACAGTAAAATGCCAGGTTACAACCGCCTAAGTGTAAGTTTGCTGCGGTTGACAATGACAAATCCTATGGAAATGCCATCCTGGTTAACAAACTTTTAATGCATTTTTGTTTGTTTGTTTACAATGATCAATTCAGGACCATTTCCCAACCCCCCCATGCATCCCTATAGATGTTTTGGTTTACAATTTTTTTGGATTACAACGGAGGCTGTTGGAATCAACCTCCATTGTAACCTGGGGTTTTACTGTACAGTACTAAGTTATTAAGTTTTTGAGATTAACACATTTTTAGTCAGAAAAAGACTGAACTAGGCTGAGCAACAACTGAACCACACATAAGCTACACACAGAGCTAAGTGCAGAAATACCTCGGATAACGTTTGCATCAGATAACACTAAAGCCGTATAACATTAAGCAATCTAGAAAAAATTGCATCACATAATGTTAAAATCCTTTGGGATGCATCGGTTAATGTTCACTAAAGCCTGTGCTGGTTACAATGTATATCTATGGAGTTTTAACATTATCTGATGCATGCATTGGATAACATTAAAAATCGGATAACACTAAGACTTGTGGAACCAAGTTTTAGCGTTATCCGAGGTTTTACTGCATTTTATATATACTGAATGGAATATGATTACTTTTGCAGGGAAGGAATGTTCAGCCTGTTGATTGGCTGTTCTGATTTAAAAACAGGCAATGTATAGGTTTGTTAAATACTAGTCCCTCCCATCTTCATGTTAGTATGCAAAACAGACACAAAGTATAGCATTGCCTGTTGTAAACTCAACAGTGGAAGGACTCAGTTTCGTGTCAGAGAAAGGACTAATACAGTGAAAGAACTAATACAGCAGGTTTTGAATGGTAATTTAGTATTTTAATTTCCTCCACCACCACCACCAACAGTTTTGGCTCTAAAAAGGCCTCTTCTATAGGAAGTATTTCCATTGTGAAGAAATATCAAACCATTGTATGAGAGCAAGATCATTAATTATGGAAACATGGGACACCAATAATCAAAGAGCAAGTGTTCTTTGAAATGGTTTTATCAGCTAATAAACCAGTGTTCTTAAAAGCAAGGAAATTGCAGGGGATGGGCCTTTTACCCTCATGAATAGTAATGTAGAAATGAAATGAAATATATATACAGTATGTATATTAAAAAACCACTGACTTGGATTGGCACGTTCCTACAGACAACTCCTAGAACCATTAGAAAAGCATTGTGCAGCCATACCATTTTGTCGTCCTTAAATAATTCCCCATGGAAATAAAAAGAATTGATTGGAAAATACGATGGGGTTACGAATAGGAAATGCTACTATCAGCTTGGTAACATTCAGTGAATGAAACAAGTGGATCACACAATGAGCGTTTCATCTGAATGCTTCCTTCGGTTTTAAGGATGAAAGGCTATAACATGTAATTAATAGATATATAAAATGCTTTATTCAAAAGAGGAGCTTCATTTTATTTTAGTCACAGTGCTCACTGCAGGTTACACAGTGAACTAGGGAGATATTTTTCTAGCCAGCAATTCTCTGTTCCTTCATAACATTTTGTTTCTTGTGGTGCTGGATAAAAGGTTAAATTTTATATCATCTGGATGGGAGGGAAAGAAAAGACTCTGAATATTAGAGGGGACAGCAGAACAGTCCTGTAGTTTGGATTTTCTGGAAAACTGTCAGGCTGAGAGCAAGTACAATAGTGAACATAGGTAACTGGCCCACAAAAAGCCACAGATTTCCTCTGTGTCTGGGCCAAATGAATTCCATGGTTCCATTCTGCAATGAGAAGACAGTCACTTGCAGAAAACGGCAACTATAAGTAGCACCAAAGCAAAGGCCATTGGTGTTTATGCCATTCAGAATGATGCATATGGTCAGTTTGGAAAACAATATACAGTATAAACAATTCAGAAACTATGGGGAATGCGTATATGCTGCAGCTGCTGAGGAAAAGCCATAGGTCAATAGTAAGGCATGTTCTTTGTATGCAAAAATGTCATGTTCAACCCATCATATCTCCAGATGGATTAAGAATTACATGCATTTGTTGTCCTGAACAGCCACAGCCAAAGAATGTAGGTAGCTCCACCTGACTCAGTGTAAAACAGATACCTGTAGTCTGAGATTAAAAGAGGGAAACTCTTAACTAATAAAAACTGCTGAGGATTAAAACATGAGCTTCACTCACCTGCAGGGCTTTGCAAACTGACTTGTTTTGATAGTTGATTGGTTTTCAGGATTTCAGCAATAGATCTTCTTCTTTTGTGTCCAAGTCAAACTTCAAACTGCCAAAAGGAAGCCACCTTCTTGGCTTTTTTGTCTACCAAACTTAAATCCTCATCAGTATGTTTTTCTGGTAGTAATTGGCAGACCAGCTAATGAGCTGGATTCTATATCTCTTCACATTCACGCAGTGTGTTGTCTGCCAGCAGTTCCCACCTGAGCACATTGGTCTTACATCTGAGCACTCAGACCCTCAGCCTATTCAGGGTCCTCCAACTGACATAGGGGAGGTCGAGTTTCTCAACTATATCCTCCTTTAAGGTCATTCTTTGTTCAGTGAGCTCCTTCCTCCATCTTCTAATTTGCTCTTGCATATACTCAAGGATGTTTGTTCCTGCCATAAAGCTATTCCTGGTTCTGAGTCAGTGGACTTGAGGCACATATTCATTCAGAGAATGTCGAGGGTCATTTTCTTGTTTAGTTTTCTAGCATCAGGTCATTTTAAAGTCTAATTTTTACAAACACAAAAGATGGCCTCAATCAACTCTCCCCAACACTGACTTGCTCTAATTATGTGCTATCAGTAGTGTCTTTTTCTGGCCTAACTAAAAAACAGTTTTCCATGCTGTTGTAAAAACAATGTAATAGAATTCCAAGCACCAATGCCATATAAATAAAGTATTTTATATGACAAAAAATCAGTAATACTGTACTTAAGGCAAAGCAATCACACTTATATTCCACCTCATAGTGCTTAGTGCACTCTCTGGGCAGTTCACAAGTTAATTAACATTTTGCTCCCAACATGCTGGGTACTCATTTTACTGACCTTAGAAGGATGGACGGATGAATCAACCTTGAGCCCTGTTCAGGATCAAACTCACAACCTTTTGGTTGCAGTACAGCAGTTTAACCACTGAGCCACCAGGCCTTCTTAGGAATCTTGTTGCTTGCACAGTATCTCCTAGGTCCTAGGATTCAAGAATCATGCCTGTTCCTTTCTCTGCTAAACCATTCCCCATGAACAGCACATAGCACCATCCACCAATATGCAAAGCCATTTTTAATCTCAAAGAAGAGGAATAGCAATACAATGTTCACAGACATTTTGAGGTATACCATTCTGTGGATTCTGTTAGGCTACATTCTTAGTATGAGTATTGCAAAGAAGATCTTTACAAAGATGTACAGCAAATACATTTTCCCCAAAATAACATACAAGAACAGTGATACAAGTAAAACCGAAACTGGATGCTACAGAGTATACACTTAAGAATTCCAGCTTGCCAAAGTTCTGCCAGAGTAGGAGTTGTGTTACCTGAAAAATGGTTATCCCTTTTTTCTGTTGTAGGTCAAAACAGCTATAGACCTGTGAACCACCGGGACACCTAATTTAATTCAAAAAGTTCTTCCACTGGCAAAACCCCAGGAACCACAGAGGCTTAATTATCAGGCTAAAATAAAGGTTTATTGGCAATATATTTAATCAACAGTTTTCCATCTGCTGGTCAAAGACAGTCCTAAACCTCGCTTGCTGTAAAAATCTACGCAAGAACTTCCCTCACTAATTTTTCCAGAGAGAGCTGAAGTCCCAACAGTGCGAGGTCTTCTTATACTATTCTACAGATACAGACTAATCCTATCAACTGTCTACTGCAGTGGTGCCCAAACTAACGTATATGGGCGTGTTTTACTTCCACTTCTAGGAGCGACGAGGGCTTTGTGGGCTGGATTAATTGGCGTCGGGGGCCGCACCCGGCCCTTGGGCCTTAGTGACTGGCTTCCTGAACCACATGATCGGCCCACGGCCCAAAAAGTTTGGGCACCCCTGGTCTACTGTAACAATAAAGTTTTTAAAATGAAACAATAAACTTGCAGCAGGTGGTCTTTTCATAGATAAGTAAATCAATTCTGGGTTACAAAAGTAAATATTTATGTAGATAAACGGTAATGGTAAAAAGATTTACAATTCCCAGGAAAATAGAGGGAGGAGACTGGGGATTAGGTAAAGGTGAAGGTAAAGCAGCATCCAGTAGCAGAGTTTGTTAAGCATGTCACCAATGGACATGTTTGGCTTCAAGACAGGAACCAATCAAGAATGCTGCACATCCGAGGCGGGAGGTTTGACTGACCAGTCAGCATCGTTGGATCTTCACTTGATGAAGTACTCAGGCATTTCCCCACTCAAACAATCCTATCCTGTCTCCAGGCAGAAAACCCTATCAGCAGCATTAAAACCCAACCAGTATTATGTACTGTCAGGAAATGAACCTATTTCCTAAGGCTTGAAATTGCCAATTTTCAAATAGGCCTCAGAAAAATCCATTTTTCTCTCTCTGAGCCTCAAGGCTGTGTAACAGCATGTTTTTCCACCATGTTTTTAGTGTCAGTGTACCCGTCTTATCTCTTTAGCAGAGCAATGTTATGACTAGTCCCAGAAAACTCTGCGTGCACGTGTGTAAACAACTATTGTTTTGAGAAAGTTTTCTCTGTTGCTTGCTGATACGTCATTGGCTGAAGCAGTCCCACCTGACTGAAAATTCTCCATTTTGGAGAGAAGAAAGAGTTCGTCTCTGTTTCTTCATGGATTAAGACCTGTTTTTGATTAGAGAGCTTTTGTTTCTAGTTCTCAATGGGCTAGCAATCTTTAGCCTAGGAGCGATGCAATTTTGCTCCTTAAAAATGGTTACCTAGATTTGCCTGTGGACTTTATTGGACTGACCTATGCTACTGACTTTTATGCTTTATGAACTTGATCAATAAATCTTCATCATTTTTTCTGAACAACGTGTCTTCATTGGACTAAAAAGGGTAAGAGCTGCCTTTCACACACACAAATCTTTGAACACGCTACCAAATAAAAACCCCTTAAGAGCTGATAAGCAGCTGAGAGTTGGATCTCTGTTCTAATTAGCCGTCCAGCTCGCCCTGTGTAGGTTTGTTTTGGTTTCCAGGGGTTTACCAGATGTGTGGGGGCCGGCTGGTTCGTGACATGGTGGCAGCGGTGGGATCTACGAGTCCTGAAGAACTTATTTTTGTGTGTGTGTGCATGCTCTCAATCTCGGCCCAGCAAGAAGCAAGCTTCGTTTGTTTGGCTGAAAGCCTGCGTGTGTGCGTCTGCAGCAGAAGCTGAAACTGTTTTGTTTTCCTGAGTTAAAAGTGCTGAAAGGAAAGCAACTGATTGCTGATTTGAGTTTTGAGTCGGATTCTCAAACTCCCAGATCTGAGGGCCGTGGGCCGAGGGCCGTTTCCAGTGCTGGCAGTTCCAGAGGGACTGAGACGTCTTCCAAGCCTACAAGATGGAAGGTAAGCCAGTGGCTGATGAATGTACCCCCTCACCACAGTTAGCACCCCAAGACAGACTCCATTCCAGATGGGATCTTGGAGAAGGTGCCCAGATGATGTTTAGCCAAAAGGAAGGGCCCAGGGTGGGTGAAGCTTGTCCAGATGACTTCTGAGACTTCCCCAGACGCCCAGCAAGCCCCTAGCCCAAATAAGACTCTTTTGTGTTGAATTGGAGTCAAAACTCCACAGAGTGCCTATTTCACTCAGAAGCAGTTCCTTGAAGTTAGATTTCCCCCAAAGCCAAGAAGGAGTGGAACCCTTCAGATAAGATTTATTTTCCTGCATTGAAGTTCCTAGTTGCTGATTACATGTGCTGTTTGGTCTTTGAAGACCTGGAGAGTTTCCAAATTGCCTCATTGTGTTTGAGATACCAGCGTAAAGGTGGAAGAGCTCCACTGGACTCCTCCACGTGTCCAAGGAAGAAGTTTGCTAGAGTGTGTGGGCCAGAGCCACCACTCTGAAAAGTGTTATCTACAGGCTGTTACACTACGCTGTTTTGGTCAGCTAGTGGGAAGTGGGAAATAATTGCCGGATGCAGTGTTTCCCTGAGTTTTACTACCCTCCGAAAGCCAAGAGCTGAAGAGGGGAGTAGTCCGTAAAGATGGCTGTGGGTAGCCCACCTAGCGGTTTCAGCAATAGCAGAGGCCAGATCCAGATCCAGATTCCCGACGTACTGAGGAGAGTGAATGGAATTCTGCGTGCTCTTGAGTTGAGACGTTAGTCAAGCCATCAATTCTGTTGCCTGTTTAGTTCCCAAACCTCACAGGGATGAGGGTGATGGGTTGTTTGATTGATTCCTTTGGACTGTGTTCTGATAAATACCTTAAAGGTTTGTTTCTTGAGTTTGTTTTCTAGGAGATGCACATGTTCCTGACGTCTGAAAGAAGAGCTGATAACGGAACTCTGAGTGGACTTTGTTCAACTGGCTGGTTTAACTGTTTGCAGGTGCAACATCAAAGAAGAAGAAGAAGAAGGGGGAAATGTTATTGTTTCTTGCTAATCATCTGTTTATTTTTCCGGAGGCTCGTACAAGCGGCCTCTGTGACATGTGTGGTGTTACTGACCTGTTTCCTGATTTAAAGGTTGTTCTGTTTGTGCAAAATGTGTTTTGGAAAGGGAAAACCTTTGGTACCTGAAAATGCCCAAGTCTTTTGTTCCAGCAAGGTTTTATACCTGAGTTTGCTTGCAATGCAGAATGTAACCTATTTAACGTGTACCTCCAGTAACTAAAACTGGAAGAAGCTTTAACACTTGGTAATCTACATATATAAGGGATAGCTTGTTTGCTCAATTGCTTTGCTCACATTAGTAAATAATGCCTTTTGGTAAAGTCAAACCCCCGGTTTGCCTTTCCAGAAAGGAGGGCGTGTCAGGAAATGAACCTATTTCCTAAGGCTTGAAATTGCCAATTTTCAAATAGGCCTCAGAAAAATCCATTTTTCTCTCTCTGAGCCTCAAGGCTGTGTAACAGCATGTTTTTCCACCATGTTTTTAGTGTCAGTGTACCCGTCTTATCTCTTTAGCAGAGCAATGTTATGACTAGTCCCAGAAAACTCTGCGTGCACGTGTGTAAACAACTATTGTTTTGAGAAAGTTTTCTCTGTTGCTTGCTGATACGTCATTGGCTGAAGCAGTCCCACCTGACTGAAAATTCTCCATTTTGGAGAGAAGAAAGAGTTCGTCTCTGTTTCTTCATGGATTAAGACCTGTTTTTGATTAGAGAGCTTTTGTTTCTAGTTCTCAATGGGCTAGCAATCTTTAGCCTAGGAGCGATGCAATTTTGCTCCTTAAAAATGGTTACCTAGATTTGCCTGTGGACTTTATTGGACTGACCTATGCTACTGACTTTTATGCTTTATGAACTTGATCAATAAATCTTCATCATTTTTTCTGAACAACGTGTCTTCATTGGACTAAAAAGGGTAAGAGCTGCCTTTCACACACACAAATCTTTGAACACGCTACCAAATAAAAACCCCTTAAGAGCTGATAAGCAGCTGAGAGTTGGATCTCTGTTCTAATTAGCCGTCCAGCTCGCCCTGTGTAGGTTTGTTTTGGTTTCCAGGGGTTTACCAGATGTGTGGGGGCCGGCTGGTTCGTGACATGTACATATGTTAATTACAGACCCCAGAAACAAAGACATGAAAGACAAATGCAAACAGAGTGAAAGAATAATCCCTAAAACAATCAAGGCTATGACATTTGCTGTAGACTTTTCAGGATGTGTGGAGATGGGTTAATAGCCTTTGGGCAGTGGGGGACGGGACGGGACGGGACGGGACACCAGTCTGGCCTGCCAACAGTCTGAGGGGGGTGATCTGGCCCCTGGCTTTAAAAGGTGGAGAACCCCTGCCTTAGATGGTAACTTTCAAAAAGTAATTTGTTATGTTATTTCTCACAATAATGATTACAACACAATTTTATTTGCTCATTCCACCACTTATTACATTGTACCTTGCTTTTTTTACTACATCATCCTTACCTTTTGGGAATGGAATACCTTAATATTATTAACAGACTAGCATGGTACTCAAAAAAGTATATTTAAAATACCTCTGAAATTGCCTTAAAATGCCCTACAGTTGTAACATGTAAAACTAATTATTAACACTACTTGTTCAAACACCCCAAAAGTGTAAAGTTATTCTACTTGTTATATTCTGAAATACAAATGCTTAGTTATTCTCCAAACAAAAAGGCAACAAGCTACAGATAATGATATTATTGGTAACCCATTACTCCCATATTGAGCACAAACCTGTGAGTTGTAAACTTTATATTCTTTGCAACCATAGTAAGTGCTCAAAAACATTACTCAAAGATGGCTTTTTGACATCGTAAATTGATATATAGATTCTCTGCCGGCAGATACCAAATTATTCTAGGGCAAAAATGGAAGCTTGCTTCCTTAGCCTCTTAGATTCCCTTGCATAAACATTGATTTTATGGACAACCATTAAATCTACTACTGAAGGAGCTTTTAAAAACATTTTTCCTACTTACGTCTATTAAAAGAGAGTTGCAGCTCATCTAATTAATTTCTGTAACTTAAAAGAGTGAAAACAGTTTGTTGTTCAGTTGCAGTCAAGACCGACCCTTTGCGACCCCATGGACCACCATGTGCCAGGCTCCTCTATCATCTGCTATCCTCTGTAGTCCACCCAAATCTACGCCCACTGCGTCAATGATGCCATCTAGCCATCTCATCCTCTGTTGCCCCTTCTCCTTTTGACTTCAATCTTTCCCAGCATCAGGGCCTTCTCCAGTGAATCTTCTCTTCTCCTTTGGTGGCCAAAGTACTTGAGCTTCAGCTTCAGTATTTGTCCTTCCAAGGAACAGTCAGGGTTGATTTTCTTTAGGATTGACTGATTTGATCTCTTTGCAGTCCAGGGGACTCTCAAGAATATTCTCAAGCACTACAGTTCAAAGGCATCTATTTTTCTGCACTCAGCCTTCCTTATGGTCCATCTCTCCTTATTGTCCAGAAAACAGTTACTATCCCAAAAACAGAAGAAGTGGACAAAAAAGAAGCTATGAGGATATAGGTACAACTGGTTTCACCCCCAGGTGGTGACTGTGATTTGCATTCAGTGTCAGCCATATGTTTTTAACATATATTTTTACAAAAGAAAATTGAGAAAAATGATACAACAATAAATAAGAGTTATACCTTAACACAGTGTCCTTTTTCATATAAAAAAAACCTGGTACAATTGTAATTGAAATTGCATTAGATAGATCCAAGATGTGATCTTTTGATTGATGATTTAAATCAGAAGTGACTAAAATCTTCCATCAGGCTATTAATGTAAGCTAGCAGAAATATTCTACCTCAGTGTTCAAAGGTTTCCTCTGTACAGTGAGTGGAACCCCCCAGAGAAAAATATACCATGGATGAAGCTATACTTTCGATGGAACTTATTTATACGAGCTAAGTAGTAAGTATTTTATTGCATAGATGCCCTTTAGCAAGCATGACATAAATCAAAATTCTGAATGAGTTTTTGCCAATAGAGACCAGTATAATTACTCTACCACACGATATATTTCAGTTTTAAAAAACAATTCTATATCAAAGGCAGAAATAAAAACTGCTTATAATTTATGGTGCTGATACCACTATCCTATGTATTACTGAATGAACAAGTAAGGTCATTGCAATCTACAACCATTATTGTGGTCACAAATTGGATGGAAGGTACCATCTTAGTTGCTAACCTAAACAGATACAGTATATTGGTGTGATTAAGATGTTGAACCTGGAAAATTCCCTGGGTGAGTGTGGGTTGTAAATCTCAACTACCGCAAAGAGTTGCAAGGATTAAGTAGCTGTATCTGTTACCTTGAATGTACTGGTGGAAAGCTAGGTTATGGACTTAACTGTTCAGCTACAGATACAGTACTTCAAAACGACAAACACCTGCATTCCATAGTCTAAAATAATTCCTAGGGCAGTGGTGGTGAAACTATGGCACGCGTGGCAGAGAGGGCACTCCCAGCCCTCTCTGTTGGCACAATGCCATTGTTTCTTCCCTCTCTCCTCCAGCACAGAATTCTCCCCACCCCTCTGCCCAGCAGCCCAATGGGAGCACTTCCTCCTTTCCCCAGCACATAGTTTGCCCCTCCCCTCTGCCCAGCAGCCCAATGGGAGCACTTCCTCCTTTCCCCAGCACATAGTTTGCTTTGCGCCTCTGTTTGGGCACTTGGTCCCTAAAAGGTCCACCATCACTGACCTAGGCCGGGCACTATCATGGTTAAAACACCTTTTTTTTTGGGGGGGGGGGACTGTTTATTTAGTATAAAATTATTTTAAGATAGAAACACATTTGCTCTACAGTCTCAGAAGCTTTGATATGCTAAAGCAGGGGTGCCCAAAATATGGCTCACAGGCCATATCTGGCCTGTTGTACCAATTCTTCTGGTCCATGGGCTGGATTGCCACTGTTGCCAGAAGAGCCAAAAATGCAGTGAAATGTGGTGAAAATGCAGCAAAAAAATTCCAAAAACATGGGGGGAAATGCCACCATCACTCTCATTGCCATGGGAAGCGATGAAGGTGGCAAAAACACAATGTGCCATGAATGCATGTGCTGCCACTGCAAGAGGAACCATGCCTCCTGCTCACTCAGCTGACTGAGGAGATGTGGGCTGGCTTGAGGCCCAAAAAGTTTGGGCACCCTTGTGCTAAAGGCTTGTATGATAGCTCCATAAACTCCACAATATTACTAGGTCTTCTGATTAGAGATGAAGGATATCCCACTGTTTCAGTGAGAAGTGTGTCAGCTCCTATAAATTGAATCAACAAGGCATCTGTAACAATGGGGCTAGAACTATTAGTGTGTTATTGACTGTGTTTTTAGCTAATGACCCAAGGCAGCATTCTCTTCAGAGAAAATGTCTTAATTTGTTTTATCATTGATGTGAGTGAATAAAACAAAATCCTGGCTTCTATACATGCCAATAATGGAATGAAAGAGGGGAGGGACCACTCAAGTGGAGTATCGTGGTCCTCAATAAGCAGTGGCGTCGCGCAGTCTTCAGCCGCCTGGGGCGAAAAGCAAACTCGCCGCCCCCCCCAGCTCGCCGCTGCCGCCACCCCTCCCCCTCCCAAGGCAGAAGGCGCCCCCCTGCTGACTAGCGGCGCGCGCGCAATCGCGCGCGCGCCACACACACCTCCGTCCGCTCGCCCGCCAGAGGCCGTCCGGTCCGCCACCCACCCCCGACGAGCGCACCTCGCTCCGGCAGATCGCTCGCCCGGCTGGCCGTCGGGGGCTCTCCGCACACCGCCTGCCGCTGGCAGCGGCTTTCAGGGGGCGGCAAATAATGTCCCCTCCCCACCCTTTTGCTGGCGAGCGTCCTGCGTGCGCTTCGCCGCTTGCAGGCGAGGAGGAGAAAAAGGGGTTTTTTAAAAGACAGACAATTCAAGGAGGGGCCCGCCCCCCGCCCCGTCCGGCTGGCCGTCGGGGGCTCTCCTGGAGGGCGGCCCGCGTGCGCGCACGCGCTGCCCACCTCCTGCCCAGCCAGCCACCAGGGGCTCCCCGCCACGGCGCCACCCACCCCAGACGAGCGCCCCGTCTCACGGCAAGTTGGGTGGGTGGCTGGGCTGGCGGAGACGAGCAGCGTGTGCGCGCGCGCGGGCCGCCCTCCAGGAGAGCCCCCAACGGCTAGCCGGCCCCCCTCCTTGAATTGTCCGCCTAAAAAAAAAAAACCTTTTCCTCCTCCTCGCCTGCAAGCGGCGAAGCGCACGCGGGGCGCTCGCCAGCAAAAGGGTGGGGAGGGGACATTTTGCCGCCCCCTGAAAGCCGCTGCCCGGGGCATCCGCCCCCCCCGCCCCCCCACGCTACGCCACTGTCAATAAGACAACTGAAACATGTGTACTTCCTTTTTCTGCCCTGTGTCCCCATGGCAACTGTCCGATGGACATCATTGGCCTGTAGATCTGCACACAGCTGAAGTTTCAGTGCAATACTAGCTTTGGTTCTCCACTTTTATGGCCTTTCATCTCATACTTCACTTCTTTGAAAATGAAAATTATGACGAGAACAGCGAATCACTAATTTTATGCTTCCCCTTGTCAACCTTTTTCCTGCTGTTCATTGGCAACACATTGAAAGTAGGAGGATGGTGGTGGAAGCCTCTGGCCCCCAGTACATAGGCATTGGTAAGTACAATGGTGGCATGGCAGTAGTAATTAGGTTGCACTGGAGAGGTCTACTTCATGAAGGAAAGGGGTGTCTGTTCTCCTGGAATTTCTACAGAGAGTACTGAACAAAACTATGAAAACAAACATTTATTGGCCACAGTCCAGTTGCTTAGCATAGCAAATTGTGCTAGTGCAGTGAGCACTCATCATCTGTCCCAGCTCCAGCCAACCTAGCAGTTAGAAGGTAAGACATTGCAAATAGATAAATAGGCACTACTTTGGCAGAAAAGGTAACAGTGTTTCGTGTACTTTGGCATCGAGTCATGCCTGCCACATGACCACAGAAATGTCTGCAGATGCACACAATGTTGGGTCTTTGACAAATGGAGATGAGCACCCTAGAGACAGACACGACCGGCTTTTGATCAAGGGAAACCTTTACCTAGGTCATTAACTAAATAAGCCTACTCTAATTGTGACTTATTATGCTAAAATAAATCACACTTAGATTAGGCCCACATGGAGCCACAAGTGCTTCTGACAGCCATGACTGTAGAAGAACAACAGTAGACCCATTTTACTGTGATTTACTATGGGAAGCAACAGGAGTTGAGCCATTATCATTACTATTATTTATATATGACTTTGGAAAACAGAAGTGTGTGTACCACATAGCCATTCGTCTGTCCCCAAAACTAGACTACAGTCCTCAGCTCTAGGAGAGGAACTTTTCCACAGCTCAGAAATGGTTTTTTAGGTACAGGTGGGGTTTACAATCCCAAAATGTCTTGGTCCATGCTGATTGAGAGATTCTAAAATAGGGGTAGGCAACCTATGGCCCATGGGCCAGATCTGGCTCATGGCACCAAATCATCTGGCCCACCACCCTGCTGTTGCTGCTGCCACTTGAAGCAGTGGAATCAGCAGAAACAGCCATAAACATGTCTGCAGCTGTCGTAAATACGTTTTTACGCACTTATGGCTGTCGTAAGTGCATTTATGATAGTCGTGGATGTATTTTACTGCAGTGTTTTCCAGTCCGGCCCCCTCAACGTCTGCAGGGGCATGACCCGGCTCCCGACTTAAAAAGGTTGGCAACCCCTGTTCTAAGAGTTGAAGTTTTTTTAAAAAAATGTAACCAAGCTTTGATTCTTTTGCTACAAATGGCTGAGAAAGTTTCAACTGCTAGTCTAATCAGTATCAATACATTGATGTAGGAGATGGGGAGGCACTGTCTTGTTCTTTGTTTCAGGTAGCAGAATGTTTTGTTCTGCCTTGTTATTGCAAAAAAAAAAAATGACTGTTAGACTAAATGAGTCTCATCTAACAAGCTCTTCTTAAGTTCTTATCATGGTTCTTCAGGTATGACTGCACACATACATATATACACATATACTTCTTTTTATAGTGTCTGGCTGGACATCCTGCTAAAGTAATGGGGCAGACCATACAGCCAGCAACTCAACACCAAGTGTTGGGTGGCAGTAAATAACCTGACTCCTCAAAGGGACCATCAGATACAGGCAGATGAGCCCCTTTAGATGGGGTGATGGTCCCCTCAGTAGAGGAAATGCCACTGGAAACCACCACATTGGGCCCAACGGCAAAAAGAGGAACCACTTCACTATTCTGATTCGCAAAGGTCATGGAGGCGGAAGAGGCCATGTCAGATGCATTGGATGACAATGACTTTTTCTTATGTCCTTGCACTCGAGGGCAATCAGTTGCCTCCAGTGAATTCAGTTTGCTGCTATATACGGTGCTTCTTCCGAGGGGAGTTGTATACTGTATTATTCAAATCTTCTCTAGAAGTTGCCCTCTGTGTTTTCTTTGGTCTACTCAATTTCCTTTTATCCCTTTGTGTCATCCAGACCATCATTATTTTTGAGTACTCAAGTAATCTCAAGATATGCCTTACAAACCTCATTCTATGCAGAACTTCTTAATTTGTAGTCCAATTAAAGCATCTGATGCCAAGAATTTTTCTCAAGCACCTGTGTTGGAAAACGTTTAGCTTCTAGGCTATCTTCATTGTCATTTTCCATGTCTCACTTGCACATATTGCAGTTGGTAGGACAATAGTATTAAACAAGCTAAATTTAATAAGTGGCGTTTATTGCCCTAGATGACCAAACATGATTCATTCATTGAAATATAGCTGCCACCATGTACAGTATATACTAAGATGGAACAGATTCTGATACTCCACAACTGGAATCTTCAGACATAAGAATGAGACTTCCATACCATTTTACAGAACAAACTTCAGGGGTATGGTGAATTATTCTTATTCATTACCACATTTTATCCATAGCCTGAGGCTGGCTCACAGAAAAAGGATGTTACCTGCCAGCCTAGGTCAATTCACAATTGTCACTTTTCATAGAACTAAACAGAAAGAGCCTACTCAAAGATGGTGGCTTTTTAAAAACACAATCGGGCATACCCCAGGCAATGGCAACCTTGTGGTGCCAGCTAATCTTTCTCACACTAGGTCAGGCGAAAGGAACTATGGAATGAATTCACCCAAAGGTGGCTTTGTTTTGGGAGTTTAAAGTCTGGCCTAGACATAAAAGAAGAAGTCTGCAAATGCAAATTGCATGTTATGAAAGATAATCTGTTACAAATTGTGTGATGTCACAATGATTATGTTCAATTGGTCTACTAAACAGTTACCACTGTATGAAACAAAGCTTCACAGAAATAAATCTGAATATCAGACAGGAACCTTTGGTCATTTTGTTTGTTGTTCAGTCGCACAGTCGATTCCGACCCTCTGCGACCCCATGGACCACTGTCCTCCAGGCACTCCTGTCCTCCACCATCCCCCTCAACTCGCTCAGCTCTGTGCCCATTATCTCTACAATACCATCTAGCCATCTCATCTTGGGCCGTCCCCTTCTTCTTTTGCCCTCGACCCTTCCAAGCATCAAGGCTTTCTCAAGTGAATCCTCTCTTCTCATTTGATGTCCAAAGTACTTTAGCTTCATCTTTATTATTTGACCTTCTAAGGAGCAGTCAGGGTTGATTTCTTCTAAGATTGACCTATTTGTTCTCCTCGCTGTCCAGGGGACTCTCAAAACCCTTCTCCAACACCACATCTCAAAGGCATCTATTTTTCTGCACTCCGCTTTCCTAATGGTCCAGCTCTCACAACCATACATTGCCACAGGGAATACCATTGCCCTGACTATGCAAATCTTTGTTTGCAATTTAATGTCTCTACTTTTCACTATGCTCCCCAGGTTTCTCATCGCTTGCCTCCCAAGAATCAGTCGCCTTTTTATTTCATGGCTGCAGTCACCATCTGCAGTGAGCTTTGATCCTAGGAAAGTAAAATCTGTCACTGCTTCTACTTGGTCATTACCAAGTATAAAAAGGTACTAATTTGAAATTGTATCCAATATACTGTACTGCCAACCATTGTGTACTTGTGTATCCCCACCTAGTCATGGGACCATGTATAAATGATTGCCATGAAGTCTCACTCTTACATCTGAAAAGGTGGAGTTCATCCATGAAAGTTAACAATAAAACATAGCTGTTAGTCTTTAAGGTGCCACAACATGTTGTGTGTATCTAGTTTTTCTTTGTTTTGTTTCATTTCCGGCATCTGGAAGTTAAAGTGCATCCGATGTGATACACCTCTGTAGTTAGTCCCCAATCAAAAGGAGACATACATTTTCAGGATTCAAAACAATTGGTTTTATTCAATAGAAGAGCCAAACACAAAACATCTGCAGAAAGAAAAAGCTTCAAGACAGAGACAGGGGGAAAGGGTTTTTATTCATTAGAGCCTAACATGGTTCAGCCAGTTCATTATTTTGTGGCCTTCTTTAGAGGCAGCAAATTACCAAACACACAGAGAGATTTCTGACAACCTGTTTCCAAATTTCAATCTTTTTAGTTTGCAATCAGATAATTAGAAATCCCCTACATAAGTGAGAGCCTTGTCATGGTGTGAGGGCTTAAGCGGTCTAACTAGGCAGTGTTGCGCGTCTCTTGTTGATTATATTAGGCCAGCACTAAAACTCACCAAAGTGTCCTCTGTTGGATGCCTTGGGCAAGGTGAAAGCGGGGGGCACATGTCATGGTCCACCTAGCCAGTGGGTGACGTGATAGCCAAATGGCTAAAAAAATGCATGCAGATGGACTTGATTTCCCAGGTACATGTGTGTGTGGAATGTCATTGTGGAGATGTCCACCAATGTGCGGATTCCTTGCTGAATAATGACTCCAATGTATCTAAGGTACAGTTGTACCTCGCTTAAGAGCATAATGCATTCCACGGGATTGCTCTTTAAGCAAGTTTGCTCTTTAAGTGAAACACCATTGAAAGTGACCAGTTGTAACTTCTGGGGGGGGGGATTGCAAACCCCAATTTATTTGCTAAGCGAGTTTCTGGTTGGTTTTATTTGTTAAGCAAAGGGAACATTCAGAGAAAATTCTGCTCTTTAAAGCGAGTTACTCTTTAAGTGAGGTGCTCTTCATGCGAGGTTTGACTGTATAATTAAAGATCTTTCTATGTGTTGATAATTTATGTATTGATAATTTATTGGGCTCTGTTAGTGAATAAATCCTATTCTGTTTCTTAAGACTTTTCCATAGATTAGGTTTCACTGGATGTTTCCACTTTATCTTGATTTTTTCTCTGTAATTAAGAAGCAGAACTGATTGACCCAGTTTAACAGCATCTGTTTAAGAAGTCACCTTTTGGGATATCATTGCTACAATTTTTGATGATTCTTCCTAATTTTCTAAAACAACAACAACCAGAAATACTCATTTTACCTTTTTCTTCAAAGGCCTCCATCACTTTTGAAAGAACAGTGACATGTCTTATAAAGCTTCAGAAAACATTGCTGTAAATGCCTATTCTGCTATAGAAGGCAACATAACATTTTATTATTCAAATAGTAATTTTACACTGGGATGAAGAAAGCAGACACTTTCTAAGCCTTGCAGAATTGTAAGAGAAGAAAAATTGATCTGAGAAAACATCATGAACCTCCAAGCACAGAGTAATGTAGCTAAAGTGAAATTGAATTGGCTTTATATTGTGAACTTCACAAATTAGTTTCCAATTTAAACTAATGCATTGAATTTGTTGTCTCTTTTACACAGTAGTACTTTGAGAACTAAATTGAATCAAATATGAATGAATGTACCAACCCCAAACTCACTGTAGTGTGTTCATATTTGGAGGGAGGGCAAATAATATTTTACTTTAAAAATACTGTTCAAAGACAAATGTTTATAATATGTTGCCAACTGACCAATGGAGTCACATATGAAACCTGTCTGTCTTTATTCATACCAGAGAGTTGCACAGTCCAAAATTATGGGAATATAGAAAATATTTTTAAAAGCAAACAAATTAAAATAGTAAAAATATTACACTATTTTTGAAATGGAGTGATTAACTTGGCTATTTACTAGGTATTCTTTTAGACATGTGTTGGGGCATAAACTGTATACACATAAATGCTGCTTTGATTGAATTTCTAATTCAGAGAAAATGTGAGCTCGACGGCCCAGTCCACCCAGAGAGCGAAATTCGATGCAGCTGGGCAGCCCAGGGAGCCTCAAAAAGCAGTGCTAAGGCTGCTGCCAACCCCCGCCATCATCACCAGGAGCCCACCGGGGCGGTTCAGCTGGGGAGCAAAATTCGATGCAGCTGGGCGGCCCTGCAAGCCTTAAATGCAGTGCCATGGCCGCTGTCAACCCTAGCCAACACCACTGGGAGCTCCCCGGGCCAGTCCGGCTGGGAGCAAAATTTGACGCAGCTGGGTGGCCCAGCAAGCCTCAAAAAGCAGCGCCAAGGCCGCCACCAACCTTCACCATCATTGCTGGGAACTCCCCGGGCTGGTTTGGCTGGGCAGCCCAGCAGGCATCCTTCACCGCCAAATGCTCCCCAAGCCAGCCCAGTCGGGGAGCAAAGCTGCAACAGCTGCGCTGTCCCCTCCGGACACTCACCCTTGGCCAGTCCCTCGGCCTCGAGGGAATAGAGCCAACTGTGCAGGCGGGTGAGCGGCATAAGAACTTCACTCCCACCACCGCCACTACCACCGGACTTTCCTCGGCCAACCCCGGCTTTGGAGCTGTGCGGTGCAGCCGCTTGGCAATAAGAATGTATTATATTATAGTATTTTTGATGTGTTTTTATGGTGTCCTGATATTTTGTAATTGTTACTGGATTTTTTTTGGGGATTTTTAAAATATGTTTTGTGATGTTATATTTGCTGCGTGATATTTGTAATTTGCTATGTGATATCTGTAAATGTTTCTATGCTATGTACGTAATTTGCTTTGTAATTGTAATTGTTTCTTCTGTGAGCCACCCAGAGTCGCTGTGCGAGTGGGGCGGCATATAAACTGATCAATACAATACAATACAATACAATGCAATACAATACAATACAATACAATACAATAGCAAAGTAGTCCTATTTTATTTGAATATTCTCGATTCTTCCTATATTGCTTCAAAGTCTGTTAAGTGATTTCCAGATGATTCAGCCAGGATGTTGTGGTGAGAGACACTCTTCTGCATTCATCCATTTGGCAAAGTGTATTGTTTTTCCTACCATAGCTTTAGCCTGGCCTCTTCTGGTTTAATATTTAAAGCCGAAGAGGTGTGCTTTTCTTAAATTTTAACCATTGTCTAGGGCAGTTCTCAACCTTGTAAAGCTGGGGGCTGGGTCACACTCCCACAGACGACTTCAGGGGCCAGACAGCCATTTTGCCCTTCCTCCACCACATGGCACTTCCTGGTATGGTAGAGGTGGTGGTGGACCACATGAAATGGTGCCACGGGCAACATTTAGCCCAGGTTGAGAATCCTTGGTCTAGTGGGCTCATCAGCAAGTTCACATGCAAGGCATCTGGGCAGAAAAGATAAGCTGTGTTGTGTTGTTGCCCAGGGGATGCCGGAGAGTACTTTCCAATCTTCCAGGGGGGCTTCTTTTATGTCCCCCACATATGAAATTATCACCCCCCCCTTTTTTTCTCTTAACATACACACTGAACATGAACTCTTGGTTTGGATAGACTGCAACAATAATTTCATTATAAAATGTTTTTATAATTACATGCTGTCAAGTCAATTCCAATGACTCTATCCAGGATGACCTAGGTCAGTTATGGGTAATCTTGGCACTCCAGATGTTCTTGAATGTCAATTACCAGAATCCCTGATCAGCAGGAGTGCTGGCTTCGGCTTCTGGTATTGAAGTCCAAGAATACCTGGAGTGCCAAGGTTCACCATCACTGATTTAGGTAAAGACTACATTGAAATGATTTAATATTTGTTCTTCTGGTGTGGCATGGGACTGCGCTCCATACTCAAGGTATTAATCAGTTTGTTATATCAAACCTGAAAGCATAGTCATTAAGTCTTGCATTACATATATTTTATGGTTCTACTCCTTTAGCTTGCAGTCTGAAACATACTTGCCAGGAAGTATATCCCACCAATATCAATGGGAATTCTGAGTCATGAGTCATAGAATTGTGCTGCATAGGATTGTCTACTTTTGATTGTGTCTTCTTCATTATCTCCCCTTAATCTTGCCTCCTTTGTTAAGAGGCTTTGGATCTCATCTGTCCTACTTCCTATTCTTCTGCAGGCATTATAATATTTTTCTCTTCTCACCCAGTGAGAGGTACACAAATTGCAAACCTCTCTAAGTATTACAATTACATAAATGTATGAGCCTTCGTCAAAAAGAATAATAATAATAATGAACAAAAGGCCCTGCTCAGGTCTTGCATACTTAAGGCATATACTTCCTTTATTGGATCAATGCATATCATATTCAGTCTTATTCTTTCTCTGCTGCCTTAAACTCTCCCCAGAATTATTGTCTTGTCCAGGAAGTCCTCTCTGGCTATTATGTGCTCAAGTACAACAGCCTGATTTAAGTCATTTTGCTTCTCAGGAGAGTTCTAGTCTGATTTGATCAAGAACCCACTTATTTTTCTTTCTGATAGCCCATGGTATCAGCAAAACTGTCCTCCAACAACATATTTCAAATGAACCATCTTCCCTTTCTTTGGTACTAGCTAGCTGTCATATCTGTACACAGCAATCAGTAATACCATAGTGAAGATTATCTGTTTCCAGTGACATTTCCTGTTCTTAAAGATCATTTCTAGTTTCTTCATAACTGCCTTTCGAAGGCTCCATCTGTTTCTGATTTTTTAGTTACAATCTCCATTTGGATTGACGGTTGAACTAAGCTACAGAAAATATTTAACAACGTCTATTTCTTCATTGTCAGCATTAGGTAAAGGTTGCCTTTGTTCGAAAGCCAGTCGTATCTGACTCTAGGGTTCAGTGCTCATCTCTGTTTATAGCTAAAGAGCCAGTGCTGTCTGTGTCTGGAGACATTTCAGTGGACATGTGGCAGGCATGACTAGATACCAAGTGTATGGAACACCGTTACCTTCTCACTGAAGTGGTACCTATTTATCTACTTGCAAATTCTTGCTTTCAAACTGCTAGGTTAGCAGGAGCTGGGACAGAGATGGAAGCTCACTCCATCATGCAGCACTCGGGTCTCAAACTGCAGACTTTCCAGTGGTCAAGTTCAGCGTCTTAAACACTAAGCCACTGCAGTCTCTTGCATTGTCAGCATTAAAGATATGTAATTCTTCTGAAGACAGGTTATTTACTCCTTAATATTCATGTGGGCACGACCAGTGTTCTGAACCTCTTGATGCCTGAGCTACAATGTATAATGCAATCCTGTGTATCACTTTCTCAAGGCAATTGACAATATTTATTACAGTTTTTATACTGCCCCATAGTGAACAGGTATTCTCTGGGCAGTGTGCAAACATTAAGAATAGCAAATTACACACAACAGCAACAAATTAATAAGCAACAAATAGATAAAAAAATAGGCCTAAAGAAACACACATATTATTCTCTTCTAAAATGAAAATAGTTAAATTAAAATTAATACCCGTGTCTAACATCCCAACTACCTAAACCAGGGCTTCTTAACCATTTCACGCCATGGGTTGGTCCACTCCCTCTCAAACAGCTGAGTGGGCCAGACACATGGTTTCCCCCGTCATAAATGCTGCTGTAAACCGGGATGGGCACATTTGCACACGCACGGGTGTATTTATGGCTGTTGTAAACACATTAGCTTCCACTTCCGGGGTCATCACCATGGGTAGGATGATTTGTGAGCCAGATCTGGCCCATCAGCCGTAGGTTTCAAAACCATGATCTAAACCTAGAATAATATTGCAAATGCTATAGCAGCGCTTGTGGGGGGTCAAGTGTAAGATCATTAAAAGCTGTCCTGAAAAGTTCAGTTTCTAACATCCTTCTGAAGGACAGAAGGAGTGGTGTTTGATGAACCATCTGTAGAAACTTGTTCCACTAGGAGGGGAAGGACAGAAAATGCTTGATTTCTAGTTGTGGATTTTCTGGCCTTCTCTGAATGTTGGCATTTTCAACGACTAACGTTACAAAGAACAAAGGGAACAGGTAGATTGATTCATGAGAGGCATTCTGCTAGACAGCAAGGACTCAAACTCTTTAGGACTTTAGAGCAGGGGTCCCCAACCTTTGGTTTTTGGACTTCAATTCCCAGAAGCCAAGGCACAGTACATTGGCTGATCAATGCTTTGGGAATTGACATAGGCTTTTGGGAATTGAAGTTCAAAAATCAAAGGTTGGGGATCCTGCTTTAGAGGACAAAACCAGCACCTTGATTTGAATTTGGAAGTAAGCAGGTAGCCAAGGCAAGTGAGTCAGAACAGAGAAGAAATGATCAAGTTTTCTGACCCCTGCAATAAGTCTGGCTGCCACATTCTAGTCCTGCTGAAGCTTCCAAATGGTTTCTGAGGACAGCTCTATGGACAGTGACTTACAGTAGTTTATTTTTGAAATTACTGTACCAAAGCATACACTACTGTTTTAGGCACTTTCTGTCCAGACAGAGGAGAGCCGGGCGATCAACCAAAGCTGGAAATATTGCTCCTGGTCAAAGATGAAATCTGTATTGGGATATTTTGGTTAGCAGATTATGAAGTGGGTAAAACAACAATAGTGAGTGAGTGAGTGAGTGAATAAATAAATAAATAAATACATAAATAAATAAATAAATAAATAAATAAATAAATAAAAGATATCAGCCCTGTCTCATCATTCCAGTCCTCTCCTTGGTTTCCTTCACACAAACTATCACTTTGTATGATAAAATCACTCTAAAAATATTTAAAATAGAAAAATGTATCTTTACTTATAGTTACCATTTATAGTTATGGTTAGAAGAATTTTAAAAAGTGGGTCAGAAATGAAGCTTTCAGCATATGAAGAGAATCTGCTGCTTGGCCAGAGATCAGAGAAAGAAGATAGACTATCAACATAACAAAGAACAGAACAGGCAGAAAGAGGGGTGACGGTTTTCTTTAAATGTTGGAAGTGGGAAAAGAACTTTACTAATCAAGTTAGTAGCAAAGAACAATCACATTGGATTGTAAAGTTTCCTTCCATTAATACCCAGTGTTAGTGCATGCAAGATTTCTATTATCCCCCAAATCTCAGCCTCTGTTTATAAGGCAGTCAGAGATCACCCCCAAACTTCATTCCTGGTCTTTCAGGAAGAGTTTAATAGCATCTAGGCTAGGCAAAAACAAACCCTCAACCAGTCAGTTGAGCCACACAACAGGAGAATCTCCTTCCTATCAGAATTGAGTTTCAGTTTGTTGGCCTTCGCCCAGTCTATAATTGTGGAGAAGCAACAATCTGGTTTAGCCTTTGTATTAATAATGAATCCAGTTGTGTACCTAGCAGAGACTCTATTATTTTATGTATAGCCCTATATACAGTGTTACAATAATCTATCTCTGCTGTTTTAATGCATTTTCTGTCTAGATGGGGAACAACTGTACAATCTAATCAAAGTTTGTAAAAGTCACTCCAGGTCATGTATGAAATCTGCAGCTCCGTTGATAAGGCCAAGTCCAGGAACTCCCGCAATACACTAAGGAGGACAAGCACATAACAGCATAAATCGTGCAGTTTTATAAAGCTGCTTTTGGTGTAGGCTATCCTAAACTGTGATTCAAACCAGCACAAAAAGCAAGCAAGCTGCTGTTCCCCCAGCTCTGCCATGCCTTAAGAGTATGTGATCTTCATTATTTACTGTTGACCCAAAGCAAACTTGAGTTGGAAGGAAGTTCAAGAGACCAATGAGTCTGTTGCACTTTCATCAGGCCTCATGTAGATGGGTCAGTGGTCTCCATTCAAGTGGATGAAGTATTGTCCTCATGGGAGCTTGTGTAGTAAAAGCTTTGGAGCATAAGATAGAAAGCCTGCTAGAGAGATACCAGTGCTGTCAGATACAGCACTATGATTATAATACTGTACATTGAACTCTTGGATTTTTAGAAAGATTCTGGAGTTTCAGCACACTTGCTACTACTAGAGAAACCGCAGGGAAGTGGTTTACTTAGGGGGATACAGTATGGTTTCCAGTGCCACTGAGGCAGTGTTCCCACCAGTGTTCCAATAGGCTCTCTTTAGATTCAAGAATGTCAGGAAATCATTACATCTGGTATCAAAACATCACAAACTTTGAGGGCAGAAGCAAGCAGTGTATGTTGCAGTAAATCATTCAGCAATCTTTATCTCTGGCTATGCTTGCTAGGTCTGCTGGGACCAACAGTTGAACAACATGCTCTTTGCTTAGATTATATTTCCCACTTTGAAGAAAATTCATTTAGTGAACACGTGATGAAAGCTGAGAGAAAACTGATCCCAATTCTTACTGAAACAAAAAGAACTCACTGGGTAGGTACTATAACAGAGCTTGACTACTACGATGATGTCAGACCAGTGACATCACGTGGAATTCAGCCACCCAGGGCTAAAGCCAAATTTGCCGCCCTCTGGTGGATGCTGGTGCCCGCTCCCCCTAGGGCTTCTGAGAATTAAAGTCCAAGAACATACATAGCCCCAAAAGCGCTGCCCACTAGCCCCCCCCGCGACACCACTGTGTCAGACTTTAAACTGCCAAAATGAAGCCACATTTTAGATAATTCATTCTGCAGTTCCTTCTGCCTGACCAAGTCTAAGAAAGATTAGCTGGCACAAGAAGGTTGTTGTTGCCCAGGGCACACCCAATTGTGGTTCAAAAATACTACAATCTTAATGGAGGCTCTTTCTGTGTACCCCTGGAGGCTACTTAAAATTCCTAATTAACAATCAAAACAAAAGGACATTGTATGCAAATATAGCCCCAAACCAAATAGCACAACTGCTTTTGGCAAGGAAGATTAATGATGCATAATAAAAATAAAGCATCAAAGGGATGTTCAGAGTGAAACCAATGAACTTTCTATTACATTCAAATTGGCAGAACTAGACGAAGTCATAAGAATAGGAATGGCAAAGCAATGCTATCTGGAACAAACAAATTAAACATTGTGAGCAAAAACAAATGAGTCTCTCCAACTCTTTAATAACCGCTTGACAAGCAAACAAATTCTAAAAATATCATAGAAGACAAAAAGTACAGTAAGCATGCTATATCTGTGGGGTCCGGGTTCCAAGGTTTACTGCAAATGCATGAAACAGCAGAAAGCAAGGAACCCATATGAAGTATAGTCTCTGGTTCCCTCTAGTGGTCAGCTCCAGTAATGCACCTTGGAAAGATGTATTTTTGGGATTTTTCAGTGAATGTTTTTGGCCTGTGGATAATTGAAACCATGAATATTGAACTCATGGATATGCCAGGCCCACTATATTTGATAAACTCATAAAGAACCATTAGATCTCAAAATCTACAGACCAATCTCCCTACTATGCCACTTACACAAATTGTTTGAACTAATGATTAATTTTGCCCTTCCTCCACCACATGGCACTTCCTGGTGTGATGGAAGTTGTGGGAGGCCACATAAAATGGTGCTGTGGCTGTGGGTCACATTTGGCCCATGGGCTCCAGGTTGAGAATGATCAGCTAACATTCCCATACTGAGGGAGTTTTATCTATGTTGATGATCTTGTTTTGACAATCTAAGGAGAAACTTGTGAGTCCATCAAGCACAGAGGAGGATATTTCTTTATATTATAAGAACAAACTGCTAAACAAAATTCCAAACCCAGGTCTGTGCCTTCCCCTTAAGTAACAGAAAAGCAGAAAGGAAGCTCTGAGTTAGCTGGGAAGGAAAAATGTTGGAACACTGCTGTACCCCAAAGTATTTGGCCATCACTCTGGGTCAAACCCTGACCTACAAAAAACATTGTCTAAATAAAAGAGAGTTGTCACCAGAAATAACAAGCTTATAAAACTTTCTGGCCCAGACTGGGTTGTACATTCACAAACAATAAGAACAAAAACTTTGTTCCTGTGCTACTCTACAGCAGAATATACTAGCCCTGTGGTATAAATCAACACATGCCAAATAAGTGGATGTGCTCTTAATGAACCATGCAGGATTATTACTGGCTAGCTGAAATCTTGCTTCATGGTATCCTTTTGCTGGCATTGTCTCTCCGGAAATATGTTGAGATGTGCAAGCAAATAATGAATGAAATATGGTACTCCATCACCAAACACATCCACTTCATCAACACCAACCCCCCCCCCCCCGGCAATGGCTCAAATAGAGGAAAAGTTTTCTATACCCCTCTCAAGTTCTAACTATTGAACCAGAAGAGTCTAGGCTAAACCTTTACAGGGCAAAAATAACACACCTTACTGAGTGACTGCTGAAGAGTATCTTCCAGCAGGATAAGATTCTGGCTGGACCATCTCAAAATCATGGAATAGACTTCAAAGTGAAGTAGGAAGTTCAAAGAATAATCACATAGAATGGGGCTACTTGCATACAGGACAAATTTTCTGTGAATGTGGAGAAATTCAGTCTATGCAGCATTAATGTGTATGCAATTCCTCCCCCCACCCTTATTATGGCTCAGACACACACAGCAGAGCAGGTTAGCCTGCAGACACTGCACCAGAGGTAAGAAGGAAAAGCTTACAGGAGTCCAAAGGATCAAGCAAAGCTGTGGTCAAGGATAACTAGGTTAAAGAGCTGGTCGATGGTAGAACTGGAGACAAAATGGGTGATCTGAAGGCATGGTCAGGTTTTCAGGCAAGGGTCTGATATCCAGGAAACAGGCAGAACTTCAGGAAGCATAGTGTCTGGATCCCAAGTGATTGCTTCAACTCATGGGCCCTTCTTTAAGAAGGCTCAGGGCTCACAGCTGGAGATTGTCTCTGGAGTTGAGCCCTAGCTCTCCTCCTTCTCAGCTGCAAGGCATTTCTTAATTGAGCCCTGCATCTCCAGAGGTGCTGGGCTCTGCCCGGTCCTTCTCACCGCTGGCACCTGGTGCCCCTGCCAGTTCTTCTGTCAAACCATTATCAGTTTGACTGGCTTGGCTACAAGAAGTTGGTTCCAAACTGGCAGCAGACTATGGAGGTGGCAACAGGCCCTCCTCACACTCTGGATCCAGATCTGAACCAGTAGTAGACTGAGGTACTGGCCAAAGGTCCTCTTCCTCCTCGCACTCAGGATCCAAGGTCACAACAGTCCCACAATGTGTACAAAAGAAGATCTAGTAAATTGTTGAGATAATGCTATTGAAGTAGCCTGCTTCTTATCAAAATTAGTCTAATTGTTTTAACATTTTTAATTGTTTTGAATTTCGCTTTTATTTTGTACAGTACATGTTTTATTTCAGAGCCCTCATGGCATAGTGGTTAAACTGCTGTACTGCAGCCATAACTGCTGAGGTTGTGAGTTCAGTCCCAGCAGGGGTCAAGATTGACTCAGTCCTCCATCCTCCTGAGGTCGGTAAAATGAGTACCCAACATGTCGAGGTTAAAATGCTAATTACCTTGTGAACTGCTTAGAGAGTGCTCTAAGCACTATGGTGCAGTATATAAGTGTAATTGCTATTGCTATATGTCCATAATTTTAAATTGTACACTGCTCTGATAGAACAAAGTGAAAGAAACAGGAAAGGGCTACTTTCCCTCAAACCCATAGGTAGATCAGAAGATCTGAACCCATGAAAGAACATAACAGGGAAGTATAGCCCTTCAATTGTGGATGAAAAGGACTCTTTAAGAAGTACTTACTAACAGAGCTGACCCAAGTTCAGTTAATCAGAACTTAATGAAAGGCCTAGAAAGCAGACTGATACAGGTGAAATGGCTCAAAGAAATACAGCCAGTAATTGGACCCATGAAAAGGAAAATTCAACTGGATGTGAAAGGAAATGTAGTAGGAATTGATAGGACCCAAAATCAATATGATAATGTATATTTGAATGGGGTACAGTGTAGCTGCTTAATAGATACAGGTCCCAAGTAACCTGGATATGTAAGGAATATTACAAAATCCACCTGTCTCATAAAGAGCTGTGGCCATAAGTGACAAAGAAGAACTAGAACAGGAGTTTCCAATGTTTTCAAGCCGGGGGCTGGGTCATGCTCTCTCAGTTAGCTTTGAGAGCCAGATGGCCATTTTGCCTTATCTGCACAATGGGGCAGCCATTTTATCTCAACAGCTTCATAGGGGCAGCCATTTTATTTCTCAAAAGTCCTTGGAGGGGTGGGGGACCACATGAAATGGTGCCATGGGCCAGATCTGGCCCACAGGCCTTATGATGGGAACCTCTGAACTAGAATGAGATGAAGGACAGCCAGTCCCCTACATAGGATGCATAAAGTTAGAATTGCAGGTCCCATAGGAATGATGGATATGCGCTTCAAACCTTTGAATGTACTGATCAGTGCATGAATCAAAAGCTGTCGGTTGTACTGAACAAAGACACTGAACAGATGTAGTGAAATGTACAGCTGATGTCAATTTTACTGAATAATGTTCCAGACCTATACACCAAATGAGGATGCCATGTCAACGGACGGTGGCTTGCAGCAATCATTCAAAAACTCAACAGTTGGAGGTGGAAGATAGGAGTGAAATATGTTCACAATGAGAAAAACCTGTTAACATTCCAGCTGGTTAATCCTGCACAGTGTCAGTATGCAACAGATATCAAGATGAGATGTGGAAGCTGCAATCTTATTGGAAGACTCAAAAGTGATAAGAGGTTCAGATCAATTGGCTGTTTTGCCACAGGCTGTGAAGCTCTCAGAAGCTAACATGAGAATAACAGTGTGGATTAAAATTTAACTAAAAGGGATATTGTATTGACTCCCAACACAGAAGTTGCTAACGGTTGTGAAGTGAGATGGGCAAAATCCCTACCCATGCAGTGTTTAGCCACAGCAAACAAAAAGGGAGATAATGTGCAGGCTCAAATTTGAGTGAGTCTGAACAGAAGAGAATTTTGCAAAACAGAGCAAGGAAAGTTCCAGGCGTGTTTACAGGACATGATTTAGACCTGGGCAAGGTTTCAGGCGTGGCACACAGAATTAAACTAATGAGTGATGTGCCCTTTAGGGAAAGAACCCTATGTGTTTCACCTGCTGATTTTGAGGACCTAAGGACTCATCTAAAACAGCTGGCTGCAATGGGAGTTTCTGAGAAAAATAGCAGCCCATATGCATTTTTGGCAGTATTGGTAAGGAAAAAGAATGGAACATATAGGATGGTGGTGGATTACAAAAAAATGGAATAAAAAGAAAGATCGTTATTCACTATTTAAGATAGAGGAGACATTTGGATTGCTTGCAAAATCTGTGGTTCTCTGTCTTGGATCATGTGAAAATTGCCTTTACCACTCCATTTGGTAACAGATACAGTATTCTAGAGAGACATGTAGGCAGAAACAGAGAGTATTAGACAAGGTCCTAAAATAATATTGATTATAACTCCAGATTTTAACTTCTTTTAAAAAATGACTGAGAATGACCAGTGGATATTTCTTTTATTGGATCTAACCGTTTGCTTGCTTGTTGTTGTTTTTCTTAATTCTCTCTTGCCTTTCTGCTGAAAGCAGGCCTTCAAAGCAGCTGAACAGTAACTTAGAATTAGTCAGTAATTAAGTGCTGTAGGATTCTTTAAAAATCAGTGGGGGCTCCTTAAGAAGTTTTAAGGAAATGATAATAGAAAATGTCCACTTCCCAGGCCTTAGATGTTGCTGATCGTGTTGACATGGCTGTTTCAATTTGCAGATTCTCCTGAGACCACAAGAAAGAATACCACGCCATGTGTGTCACCTAGCAACCAGGGCCAAATACAGCGCTTGTACTACCATCTCTGAGGTGTTTTGGACTACAGCTGCCAGAATTTCCTAACCATGCTGTCCAAAATAGAATAACTTTGCCAAGTACATTAAAAACCTGACTTACATATACCTCAAGTTACATAAAATTTGACTTACATAATGATTTTATTTATTTATTTATTTATTTATTTATTCAGATTTATATTGCCACCCACTCGCCGAGGTGACTCAGGGCGGCTTACAGTCAAAATAGCAACAGTACAATAAAAATGATAAAATATAACCTCACAAAATACAAAATACAACCAAACCAGAACACAGACTAACTCCCCCTCAGGCCGTTGTTGTGGGCCCAGAGGAGGGGGCGATGTTCTCAGCCGCTGCTAGGCCATGGAGTCTTCTCCTCAGGCCTTTGTTGTGGGCCCAGAGGAGGGGGCGATGTTCTCAGCCGCTGCTAGGCCATGGCGTCTTCTCCTCTGGCCGTTGTTGTGGGCCCAGAGGAGGGGGCGATGTTCTCAGCCGCTGCTAGGCCATGGCGTCTTCTCCTCTGGCCGTTGTTGTGGGCCCAGAGGAGGGGGCGATGTTCTCAGCCGCTGCTAGGCCATGGCGTCTTCTCCTCTGGCCGTTGTTGTGGGCCCAGAGGAGGGGGCGATGTTCTCAGCCGCTGCTAGGCCATGGCGTCTTCTCCTCTGGCCGTTGTTGTGGGCCCAGAGGAGGGGGCGATGTTCTCAGCCGCTGCTAGGCCATGGCGTCTTCTCCTCTGGCCGTTGTTGTGGGCCCAGAGGAGGGGGCGATGTTCTCAGCCGCTGCTAGGCCATGGCGTCTTCTCCTCAGGCCGTTGTTGTGGGCCCAGAAGTAGGGCGGCCAACCGTCCCGCGTTCTACGGGGCAATTCCATTTAGGGTGGGGGTAGTTCGACTTACCCTCCGTTCGAAAATCCTCCCGACCTCTCCCGTTGCGTCACAGACGCACCTATTTCCCCTCTGCCCTGCGCAGAGACCCAATCTGGCTGCATTCTATTCTCTTGCCACTAGTCTATGCTGTTGCATAAATTTCTGACGCCAGATTGGGTCTCTGTGCAGGCGCGGTTCATTGGAGCCTTTTCGGCTCCGTTTCCCTTTAACTGCCTGCAGGGCAGAGGGGAAACAGGTGCGTCCGTGACGCAACGGGAGAGGTCGGGAGGATTTTCGAACGGAGGGTAAGTCGAACTACCCCCTCCCTAAATGGAATTGCCCCGTGGAATGCGGGACGGTTGGCCGCCCTACCCAGAAGAGGGGGCGATTTTTGCACTAAAACCATGGCCTGATTTACATAAATGTCCCGATTTACATAACACAATTTCCTATGGGTTTGCTTCAAGTTAAATAAAAAAATTGTTTTTCCTATGGGGTTGCTTTGATTTGCAGAAATATCATTTTCCTATGGGTTTGCTTCAAGTAATGTAAAAAACAGATTTACATAAAAGCCTACGGAACAGAGATGTACTGAGATATATTGGACTCTGGGAGAGCAGTTCATCACTGCACTAAGAAGTTGAGGAGCAAAACAAAGCCCTCTGAGAATCATTAAGTCTGCTCTCTGGGGTGATCTGTGGACAGGCTGGTCTGATTTTTTACAGCTTCCAAATATTAATTTAATTTAATTTTTAGACTTGTATGCCGCCCCACTCGCAGAGCGACTCTGGGCGGCTAACAGAGATACAAAATATACAATTATAGATTCCACACAGTCATAACCCCCCCCCCCCGATATTGGATGCTGTAGTGAGCCCCGTCCGTCACCCCCAAAAGGCAACTTTTGAGCCCTAGTCAGGGAGTTCTACTATTTCATCACACTCTGTATATGCTGTTCCCAAGCACCTGTGGACTCTGGGGACAGAATATATGAGAACAAAAGAGGTGTCAAAGCTGCTTCTGGTGACAACATCTGTTATCCTGAAGTGGTATATGAGCTGCTTCAGGATCTCACAAATTGAAAGCATCCTCCGCTGTTTTGTGGAGGGTTAGGCAAAGTGAAATTATTTTTTCCTGCTGTTTGCCCACTTAGGTTACAAAGGGATTCTTTCTTTTCCCTAGCTATGCAATCCAAAAAGGATAAATTGGCAAGAGATGATAGAAACTTTTTTTCTCAATTAATGTTTATTAAATATATAACAAAATACAGTAAGATACAATTAAGGGGGGGAGGAAAAAGAAGGAAATAAAGGAAATAAACAGAAATAAATCAATTATGTGCCCCCTTCACCAATGTGGGGAACCTTCACCAATTCGGGGAACCAATTGTATTATTTAAGTATGACATCAAATGATGTCATTATCTTTTGCCTCTCCAGAATTTAAAAACTTTCTTGGACAGGTTTCTGTCCACAATTCTTTTCCATTGCAAATTCAATAAAATCCTGTATTTCAATATTTTCCAAAAATGATTACATTTAATCAAACCTTTTTTAACATTCATCTCCCATGTTAATTTATCATTTAATACAATATCACATACCTCTTTATACCATTTGTCAATATTAAGATTGGGAACAATTTCAGATTGTTTGACTATCATTAATCTTCCAAGAGTCAAAAAAGTCATCAATAAATCCTTTTTTCATCCAATATTGTCAATAATGCTATTAGGGGATTTAGCTCTATTTTTGTCACCAACATCATTTTAACTTCTTCCACCCTTGCCCAAAATTTAGTTATACGTTTAAATTCCCACCACAAATGGATGTATGACCCAATTGCAGCTTGACTTCTCCAACAGTTCTTCAGTTTAAAGTGATCAATTTGTTTCAATCTTACTGGGGTTAGGTACCACTTCCATAACAATTTGTAGCTATGCTCCTTAATTCTTACAGACATTCTTCTCATTATCCTAGTTGTCCATTTACTATTCTAAGCTTTGTCTGTAATTTTAATATTTAATTCCTATTCCTAAATTTCCTTCAGTGGTTTTTTGAGGGTCTGCATCATTACAGTATTCAGTATTTTGTATATTTTAACTGCTTCTTTTAGTTTTTGTAATTTTTCCTTATTTCCTTAATATAAATTTCATATTACATCAGTTCTCTCTCCCTCCCATACCGCTGTCTTATTTTCCCACCCCAACTTTCCATTTTTATTTTCATAAACCAGTTTAACTTTAATTTGTAATATACCTCTTGTCTCTTTTGGTGATCTCCACACACCTCTATCCAATCTTTTAGTAATTTAATTTAATCTTATGTTCTGTCAATATTAATTTAACTGATTCATTCATTCTTAAAGAGCATAATTTATTTCCTCTAACTCTAATATCTGAGAAATTCCTGGGGCCAACTTTTGTTTATATTTTTTCCATATTGTCAGCATGTTCTTTGCTATCCTATTATTAGTTTTTATGCAGTTTGAAAGCAAGAAATTGCAAGTAGGTAAATAGGGACCACTTTGGTGGGAAAGTAATAGCGTTCTGTGTGCTCTGGTGTCTAGTCATGCCTGTCACATGACCATGGAAACGTCTGCAGAAGCAGACAGCACTGGGTCTTCAGCTTTGAAACAGAGCACTGAACCCTAGAGTCAAATACAACTGGCTTTCGAGCAAGGGAAACCTTTACTTTTCCTATACAGTATTTCCATATTGGTCATCTAAAAAGACACTACGTATTACCTATATGTTTATATTTCTTTAATTCTACCTCTTTCCACATTACTGTTTTCATTGCTAGAATTTTTGTTATTCCTCTTAATTGGAAAGCATTACAATAATGTTTTATATCTGGGATTCCTAGACCACCTTTCTTTTGAAGTAAATACTATAATAATTTAGAGATTCTAGGTTTCCTCCCCTCCATTACAATAACTATTTATTATATTTTGCCATTTGTTCAGTTCTTTCTCTATCAGGTGAACTGGTAGCATATCAAATAGGAAATTTATTATTGCCATCAATTTTATCTTGCAAACTGCAATTCTTCCAAACCAAGATTTATTGTTTGGTATCTTTGAATTTCCCCCAGTATTTCTTGCTTTTTCTTCTCATAATTTAGCTTTCCTAAATCATTAAAGTATTCTGAAATTATGACTCCCAGGTATCTCAAACTTTGTTTAATTTTTACTTGGGATAAGTTCTTAATACTTTCTATATTTTCTTTAGTTTTGTTACAGATTATCGCTTCTAATTTTTCCCAATTTATCCTTAATCCTGTTACTTCCTCAATCTCTTTAAGATGCTGTTGAACTCTAGGTAGATTTTCTGTAGGATCCTTATAGAAACTTGACCTTTGATGGACCAAATTAGTGGTAGTGGTAGTGATGGGGACGGTAACTCTGAAATAGTTGGGTAGTTAAAAGATGGTTTCATGATAAACATACCATATATACTTGAGTATAAACCAAGTTTTTAGCCCCCAAAATGAGCCCTAAAAAGAGGACACAGCTCATACTCGGGTCAATGACGACAAGGGTCCCAAGACAGTGCCAGATTGAGAAGCGCAAACAATTTAATTAATTTTACAATATTTTCATGTATTTTGATTATTGAAACTCACTAGCAGCTGCTGCATTTCACATCCTCAGTTTTACTTGGATCAATCTATTTTCCTGGGTTTTCAGCTCAAAATTAGGTACCTCGGCTTATATTTAGGTCAACTTATACTTGAGTACATATGGTATCTCTTGGAAAGGGGAAACATCAGACTTTGAGGAAAGTGATTTATTTTCTCCAACCCAGCTAAGGAGGAAGGGTCTGGTATGTATATGTTGGAGGGTGGGAGAACACTAGGAGCTTTGGAGACCAAGACACTCAGTATTGACTGATTCCTCTTCCTGGTGTATACTGTATATGTGAGCCCCTCTTGAGAAGAAAAAGGAAATAATTATGATGTCCCCCATCAAAGGTATGTACTTTTTTATAAAAGGTGCCATTTGTTTTCCTAACATTCATCAGAAGATGTTGGTGACTTCTAAAATTTGATGCCGTGAGGCATAGCTCCACTTTTTCCTCCCTAGGTATGGCCCAGATATGGAGAAAGAGTGTGTGAGTGTGTGAGTGTGTGTGTGTGTGTGGGGGGGGAGTTTTACATCTCTCTCACAAGAAGCCATGTAATTGGCACACTTGTACAAACTGATGACACAGAAGTATCCATAAAATGCATTTAATTATTTGCAGAACATTTCACAATCTTCCACAAGGAATCAAATTTTCTACATGAGAAGATACCGTATATGCTGGGGTACAAGACGACTGGGCGTATAAGACGACCCCCCCAACATTTCCATTCAAAATATAAAGTTTGTCATATACTTGCTGTATAAGACTACCCCCTCTTCCACACACCTTCCACACACCAAATAAAACGTGAAAGAACATCAGATTTGATTTCAACATGTTAATGACATGTTGCTTATGAATGCAGAAAAACTGTCATAAGGCTGTATGTTATCAAACATATACAGTAAACATAAAACAGTGCAAGTTTATTAAACGTAATTCACCAAAGACAATTCACTAAAGCTGAATGGAACAATAAACCTATGGGAGCTGCCATGTTGTTTGTTTTCTAATCTGTTAACCAAACTAGAACTGTCAATGATAGAAGGAAGATAACAAATAGAGGGAGAGAGCAAGTACCAGGAAGTCCCTAGCAAGTTTGCTGGCGTGACAGTTTCCCTTTAAAAGCCTTCAAACTCCTGTTAGTCATCTGATAGTAAAAGTTGTTATCCGATCCATCCCATAGGAGCTTAACTTTATTCAATGCAATTCTCCTCCCCAGATTGCTTAACGTTATGCAAGGTAAACGTTATCCAAGGTAAACGTTATCCGAGGCATTACTGTATTTTATTCAACTGAAGTGCACCCGGCGTACAAGACGGGGCCCTACTTGGAGGCATGTTTTTCAGGGGTAAAAAGTCGTCTTATACTCCAGCAAATATGGTTCTTATAACTGTCACTCAAGTAACAGTTAACAATATTTTCTCATGGAAAGTGTGATGCTCCCCAAGTTCTCTTTTGTAGCAGATAATATCTGCTATCATGAAATGTGTCAACATCATTTGTGGTCTCTTTTATGCTTCGTTAGGATTTGAGACACAACTCTCAAGCATTCAGTGCTCTCATTTTGTACCATAATAAGGGGGGGGGGGAGTAGCTAATCTAATAAAATCTGAGCTTTCTACCTCAATTCCTCAATGCTTAGTCTGTCCTGTCAGTAGGTGCTTACACTCAACCATCCATCAGTGGAGCCAATATGCATTTACCATGGACAGTGTTTTAAGAATTTTGGTGCTCTAGATCAGGGGACCCCAACCACTGGCCCACAGATTGGTACCAGGCCATGGGCTGTCCTGAACTGGGCTGTGGGGTTGGGTGGCGCTGCCAGCCCCAAGTGGCAGCCCTCAATGTGCTCCACTGGGTCTTCCCAGAGAACAGAGCGCAAGTACAAACTTCAGACAAAGCAGATAGGCAGGTGGCCGGGCCCCTCCTCCACGTTGCTACGGCAGAACTGTGCCCCCTGCCAGTGTGCAATGTGATACCTCACTGCCCGAGTCGAATTGTGTGGCTGGCAGGCAGCTGGGGCTCTTCTCCTTGTTTTTGAACTATAGCAGTCTGTGAAAATACAGTTTACCATGAAACCAGTCTGGGGTGCAAAAAAGGTTGTGGACCCCTGCCTTAGATAGCTGTGTACTACTTTTATTGAAGAGTGGACCTTAAGATAAAACTCTTACCCATTGGTCAACTTTTTCCAAGACACTTTAATCCTGAAATATTTCTTCAACAGTTCCAGGTATCTCCTTCTAGACATAGAAGGCAATCTTAGCAACTCACCAGCTGCCTGTGGAACTCTGTGCACTGGTTATATACTAGCAACTGGGCTAAATATGCTTCAGTTTGACTAAAAATAGAAAATGACTCATGGATTTAAAAACTGAGAAGGGGATAGAAGGATCTTCAGGTGAATGATACAAAGTGCTGGTTTTTTTCTTAAAGAAGGAATTGCAGCTTCAAAGTCTCCAGGTGAGGCTTCTTGAACTGCAACAAAAGAAATCCACAGGGGAATAAGATAGCAAAATGAAAAGGACTCACTAGAAGAAAATGCTATCCCAGAGGTGTAAATTGTAAAGCAGAGTCTTCACATCTCACAAACAAATCTAAACAACAGGTTACTAGAGCATAGTTTTTAATTTTAGGGCTGTGTTTTAGTTCTTCTTGTATGGAAAGCTATAAACACCCATGACCTTCCGAAATGTAAATAATAAACAATTTCCCACCAAACACACAGGTTCAGCAGATTCTGTTTTAGCTGGCTATTGAAGGTCTCATCCTGTGCTTTTAATAACAACTAGCAAAAGACAAATGTAGCTTCTGTGAAGCTTTCAATTCCTGTTATTTTGGAATTCCACCATGCACATAACAAACAAAATGCCAAAAATGATGCTATCTAGGCATATGCAATTCTTTGCACATAATAATACCTATTGGCATGCAGTTGTCTAGAATTTCACAATATTCAGAGATAATATCCCACTCTACTCTCTGATCATGCCACCAGTATATCATTGCATGAATTTGCTATTTCTCTTGAGAAAAAATGTAGTTCACAGAAGTCAGTTATGCTACCTTCCCTAGATCAATAATCCATCAATAACCCTGAGCCATCTCGATTAACATCGCCTGTTCATCTCATATAGAATAGCTTTCTTCTCTCCATTACTATATTTTCTTCTCAGCATGTCTCACATATCTATCTTCCATTAGTTTTTTCTTTTTAAAATTCTCAAAGTAGGACACTATTTTATCTTGCTGTCTTATATATTCTTCTCCTGCTAATCTGCATGCAAGTTTTTCTTTATTACTTTCTGTCTTTTGCACCATTCTGAAAATCAAACAAAGGATCATTTTAGTGACAGCTTCTGTAAAGAAAAATATAGGGAGAAGGAAATAACAGAATCCACCTCCTTTTTTTCCTTGCAAGTTTTTTTTTACCATTCTGTATTTTAAAATGAACCAGACTTCAAATGAACCATGCATTGTACTGGAAGAATTAGCATCACTACTACTTTATTGCTAAAATGAGGACAGGGAAGATTGTCACTGAACAAAAATAACCAAACTCTAGTTTTCTTTATAATAATTGATCAATTATAATTATTAGAAATTATAGTAATAAAGATTTTCATGTTGTGCTTCTCTTTTAAGGATTTTAACTTAGAAACCATATGTTGTTTTGGCAGCAGTTTCTCACGCGTGGATAAATCTAATGTCAGCGGGTCAGCCCTTACCTGTTTACAGGGACTTTTTATGTAGTTAGGGATTCAAAACAAATTTGAAGGATTTGCATTCCAATCTTATGTTATTAGTGCCAAACATGGACACTTGCAACAAAAGTTTGTCACCATGGAAGTGAGATGTCTGAGGAAGGCTGCTGGAGTTACTAGCATGGATAAAATCTGGAATGAGATTATCGTGGAAAGAATTGGAATAGAACCAATATTAAACTAAATACAGAGACAACAGATAAAGTGGGTTGCTCATCTTGACATAATGTCTTGAAATTCCATCCCATATAAGGCTTATGTGAAAAGAGAAGAAGGACAAAGACCAAGAAGAAGACCCAGAGGAAGGTGGAGAGATAACATTAAAGAAATATTACAAGAACACCAAATAACACCAGTGGAGGTTGCTAGATGTGCCAGAACAAGAACTTTACATCTTTCTTGACACCTGATGGAGTAGAACAGTGATGGCTAACCTTGGCACTCCAGGTGTTCTTGGACTTCAATTACCAGCCTAGGTCAGCACTCCTGCTGCTCAGGGCTTCTAGGAATTGCAGTTCAAAAACAGCTGGAGTGCCAAGGTTCGTCATCACAGGAGGAGGAGGAGGATGCCACTGCTGCCAATGACAACAACGAAAACAACAGGAGGAGGAGGATTCCAAACAATTTATTAGATTTGAAGTACACCTGATGATGCAGTCAGACAGCAAGAAATAACTATGTCTCCGTATATAGAAAGGGTTGCTTTATGAGGAGTGATCTCCCTTAAAGTGACCTTTCAGTCCATGTGAGAATCTCTCCAGCCCAGCTACAAAACAGAGTTGCCTCATGGCTGGGCCAAAAAGGTCTCACAGTCTGTATGCCTTGTGATCTCTGGGAAATAGTTTGCAAGAGGTAAGCGGTCTGAAATGCAAACTATTTTCCCATCTGACTACACCCTCACTTTGTTTAATGGACAATCTCCCTCATTGAGTTCTTGTTTTAGTACCACAGCATAAAAAAGAAAATGGGCAAAACTTTTGTTTGAGAGCTGAGAGATACCAGATCAGGTATTTGGTGAAGGGCCTACAGTCCTGAGGGACTATAGTGGCTTAGTGGTTAAGGCACTGAACTTGATGACTGGAAGGTTGGCAGGTCAGCAGTTTGAGACCCAAATGCTGCATGATGGAGTGAGCTCCTGTCTCTGTCCCAGCTCCTGCCAACCTAGCAGTTTGAAAGCAAGAATTAAAGGTAAAGGTAAAGCTAAAGGTCACCCTTGCTCGAAAGCCAGTCATATCCGACTCTAATGTTTAGTGCTCATCTCTGTTTATAGCCGAAGAGCCAGCGCTGTCTGCATTTGCAGACTTTTCTGTGGACATGTGGCAGGCATCCCTAGACACCAAAGTGCACAGAATGTTGTTTACCTTCCCACCGAAGTGATACCTTTTTACCTGCTTGCAATTTCTTGCTTTCAAACTGCTAGGTTGGCAGCAGCTGGGATAGAGATGGGCGCTCAATCCGTCATGCAGTACTCGGGTTTTGAACTGCTGACCTTCTACCTCCCAGTCAGCATCTTAATCACTTGAGCCACTGCAGTCCGGTAGATAAAAATGTAATGCTTCAGTGGGAAGGTAACATCATTCCATATGCTCTGGTGCAGGCAGTCTCACCTTATGGCCCACAGGCCAGACCCGGTCCCCAAAGCCATTTCATCCAGCCCCTGACGCCCTCGTTCCTGCCACCCCTGCTGCCGCCAACCGGAAGCACTGAATACGCAAGGAAAACTGGCAAAAGTGGACATTTTCAGTGAGTTCTCATGCATTCTCAGTGAGTTCTCACACAAAAACGCATTAGAACTTGGAGAAATTGCATGAGAACTCAGCAAAATCAGGTGAAAACTTGCCGAAATTGTGCGAGAACTCACAAAAAACACGTGATTTCATGCGAGAACTCATGCGGAAACATTTGACTGGCCCACGCAGCCATTCTGAGGCGAGTGATCCAGCTCCTGCACTGAAAAGGTTGAGAAAGCCTTCTCTGGTATTTAGTCATGACTATCACATGACCATGGAAATAACTGAAGACGCAGACAGCACTGGCTCTTTGGCTGCAAAGAGAGATGAGTACCATACCCGAGAGCCGTGATGGCGAACCTTGGCACTACAGATGTTCTTGGACTTCAGTTCCCAGAAGCCCAAGCACCCTGTGAATCCACACGAATGGGTTTGCTATGATTCATCTGGCCCACGCTACCCTTGATGCTCCCGGAAGCAGAAGTAGAACGCACCCATCCTGATGAATGTTTACCAACAGATCTTTAGTATGCAGGACTTTTTATTGTTTCCAGAGAAGTAAAACACTACTTGAGACCTGGATGTGTGTGTACCGTTTGGCCTCAGTAACCCAATGGCAAGCAATATTTGAATTTATCATTCCCCCTTCTTTTGTCTGTTGAACACTGTGTGACTCATACTGCATCATCTCAATAAATCGGAAAAGGTCTCCAATTGTCAATGAAGCATTTGCCGTGCCAGGATTCCTCTTGCAATAACACGAGCTGTTTCAATAAAATAATGAGAAATTAGCCAAGTGTTTATGAACAGATGCTCTTTCTGCTGAGAAAAAGCAGGACTCATTTTGCTGTTTGAACAAATCTTTAACCTAAGCTGTTCCTAGCTCTGATGGTGCTGATTTGAAGTGACATACAACATTCATCTTTATAAAAGTATTAAACTCAAGAGAGTTGAACTAAGTCTTCTTGTCACTTACCAGTGGCTCTGGTGAAACATGACAGATGAACATCATGTAACACCTTCCTTTCCTCAACCAGCTTTTTAAGGGGGAGCGGTACAACAACATGAACTTGTTCATAAGCTGACTGCCTTCCTCTCGGTCACATCTCTAGCGAGAATCTGTCATACCACAAACTCTGGAGGAAATTATAAAATAGGTTATTTTTAAGCATTTTCTTGGATTGATTGTATTTTTCAAATAATCCATGCTGATTCTGGATACACATCCACAGGAAATAACACATGTACACACAGAGAAGTGGACTGCAGATTAAGATAGGCAACATCAAGTGGAAAATATGAATTTTCTGCAACAGAATTTCTGACCTGCCTAAAAAAATTGGACCTTGGATATGATGATCCTGTCAACAATATACAACACTATGACAAAGAGTTGTTTCTGCTATTTTTACCATGCCTCCCATGTTAGTGCTTATTTTATTTATTTACTTACTTATTCATTTAATTTATTGAAAATCTTTACCCTGCTCTCTCCTGAGTTTGCAAAGACATGACATTATAAAAATGATATTATAAAAATGAAAATAAATGCAAAGCTCAAATAAAATGCAATTAAATCATAACAATAGTACAAGGCGATATAACCTTTCATTCACTGGTCATAGGACTTCAAAACAAAGAATCTAGAACAGTGATGATGAACCTTTTAGAGACTGAGTGCCCAAACAGAGGGGTGGGGTGAACTCTGTGCTGGGGGAAGGGAGGATGTGCTCACATAGGGCTGCTGGGCAGAGGGGCAGAGTGAACTCTGTGCTGGGGGAAGGGAGGAAGTGCTCCCATTGGGCTGCTGGACAGAGGGGTGGGGCAAACTCTGTGCTGGGGCAATTGGTGTGTGTGCCAACAGAGAAGGCCCTGAGTGCCTCTTCTGGCACGCATGCCATAGGTTTGTCACCCCTGATCTAGACTCTTTTACATGGGTCTATGAAAAGCAGAAAGAGCTGAACCTTCCTCTTAAAGATGATGTTCATTTGAAGGGCTTTCTAGACACCTTCAGTGCAAAGATAAAGAACAAAAAGGAAAGGGATCAGGAAGCTTTAAGTGCCTCTCCACAGTGATCACCTGGTCATATTCTTCCCCATGATTTTGAGATGTATTGTACAGTACTTCTGTTTAAAAGATGCACTTCAGTTCTTATCTATGCATATCATTTACCACAAGGATAGCCATCTGAGTCTAGATTTATTCAGATATTATGAAAACATTATAGAGAACACACACAAGGAAGGGCCAATCCCTTTGTTGTTATCATTGACAAGAGGTGGGCAACACTGCCTAGTTAGATCGCTCAAGCCCTCACGCCCCAACAAGGCATTTCATTTACCTCCATAGCAAAATAGCCTGTCAGCCACTTCATCATACAACCAAACGGTTTCTTGGAATGTTTGGACAGGGAAACCAAGCTGAATAACATTATCCCTGTCATAAAGTGACCCAAGAATGAGCAAGCCCACAAAAGGCACTCTGGACATGCTGTTTCTACTGTATACAGTGAATGTGGGAGGGAGGGTGAGTGCTGCAGCATCATGTCTGGTCCTAACTATGCTTATGTAGTTGAATGACTCATTGGCTGGGTGGACCTGTCCATACTTAACTGTACTTTAATATTAATTGCATTTCACTATAACTTGTTACATTTTTTGCTATATCCATCTAATTTTTTTAATTCACATTTTCAGCTCTCTTGAGTCCTTTGGAAAAGGCACAATAGGAAGGAAGGAAGGTAGATGTAACAACAATAAAGCAAGATACAGTAATACCTCGGATAACGTTTGCATCAGAAATTGCTAAAATCGCATAACATTAAGCAATCGGGAGGGGGGAATGCATTGCATAACTTTAAAATCCTATGGGATGCATCGGATAACATTCGCTAAAGCGTGTGCCGGTTACAACGTATCTCTATGGAGTTTTAACGTTATCCGATGCATCCCATAGATTTTAACATTATCCAATGCATGCATGCTTTGGATAACATTCAGAATTGGATAACACTAAGACTTGTGGAACCAAGTTTTAGCGTTATCAGAGGTTTTACCGTATTCTGTTTTCTGAGATGGGAAGTGCCACCATCCACCTATTGTAGCTTTCACTCCTCCCATTGTTAACATTAGGCCCCTCCTGTCTCATTACATTGGCACACTACTTCCCATCAAGGTACACAGAAAGAGCCTCCTTAAAGACTGTGGTATTTTTGAACCACAATCCAGTGTATCCTGGTAATGGCTACCTTGTGTTGCCAGCTAATCATTCTCACACTAGGTAAGGCGAAAGGAACTGGAGAATGAACTCACCAAAAAGTGCCTTCATTTTGGCAGTTTCACGTCTGGTCTAGATGATGATGATGATGATGATGATGAAGAAGAAGAAGAAGAAGAAGGGGGATTCAAAGCAATTTCTCAGATCTGAACTCCAGCTGAGGGTGCTGTCAGACACCAAGAAAGAACTACATCTCCCTATACCAGACAGGGTTGCTTTATGAAGAATGATTTTCTCTTGAAGTGATATTTCAGAATCCCTCCAGCCCACTACTGGAGGGATTCTGAAAGATCACTTCAAGAGAAAATCATTCCCAGTTCCAAAAGAGAGTTGCCTCACTGCTGGGCTAAATGGTCTCACGGTCTGTATGTCTTGTGAATATCACTAGGAAATAGTTTGCAAGTAAGCAGTCCAAAATGCAAACTATTTCCCCATCTGACCACACCCTCACTTTGTTTAATAGAATCTCCCTCTTTGAGTTCTTGTTCTAGTACCAAATCATAAAAAAAGAGAATGGGCAAAAGTTTTGTTTGAGAGCTGAGAGATAGCAGATCAGGTATTTGGTGAAGGGTCTACAATTCTGAAGGACTGCAGTGGCTGAGTGGTTAAGGCCCTGAACTTAATGACTGGAAGGTCAGCAGTTCTAGACCTGAGTGCTGTGCAACAGAGTGAGCTCCTGTTTCTGTCCCATCTCCTGCCAACTTAGCAGTTTGGAAGCAAGAAATTGCAAGTATATAAGGAAGATGACTTCCCATTTGCAGTCAAAGATCAAATCCCTCAAGCTGAGGGGCCCTTCAGCAAGGTTGCTACAGAGACCAGCTGTGTTGTGCTACATCAATCTATTTATGCAATAAGGTAAGCATTCTTTCTTTGTTTTATCCTGTCATTCAAACAGCAAGACATTTATGAGACATATTTAGTGAAAATGTTTTAATTGTTTCAGGTAAGGAAAGAGAAGAACCACAGGCAATTGACTGCCTTGCCTTCACCCATTGCTTCCATGTCATTCTTTTTTATTCTCCCCCTCCAATGCCCTTAGCCCTGGAGATCCTAGTTTCTCAAGCTCAGGAAAAAGGAAGAGACCCAGTTTAGGTTCATTTCAAGCACATCCAAAAGCTGGAAATGAAGTAAACTGAGCTATCTGCTGTCAATTTGCTTTCTGCCATTGAATTGCCAATACTGTACTGTACTGTACTGTATTGTGAAATGGCTTAAGAAGAAAGTTTAGCCATTTCCTGATATTGGGAAGCATTTCTTCTGCTCCATGGGGGGTGTATGCCTCATCATGGGATAAAAGTAGAACCTTCAAAGATTTCTGCATGCATACCTTAGAAAAACAGCTGGGTGAGTTGTGAATTCTAACCCAAAAAGGATCCAACAATTGGCATCCTGCCAAACATAATTGCAAAGGATAAGCAGAACTTCAAAGAAGGATTGAGAACCACTTCCACCTATTTATTTCCTTTCCTCCAGGACATATAAATGGGGAATTGATTACAGCTGTGTTCTTTGTCTGAAAAATAATAGCAATAGCAATCACACTTATATACTTCCCCATAGCACTTAGGCCACTCCCCTGGCAGTTCACAAAGTAATTAGCATTTTGCCCCCAACAAGGTGAGTACTCATTTTACCTAATTGTGAAGGATGGAAGGCTGAGTCTACCTTGGATCCATCGGGATCAAACTCAGATCACCAGTAGAGTTTTATTGCAGTACTGCAAATTAACTATTGTGCTCTCTGAAAATAACCAATATGTATTCAACTGTATTTTATGGGTCACATCAAATTGTCCATTTACTTGTTTAAAAGGAAATTATGAAAACTAGTTAGTGTGCCAAGGCTTTCTCTGAGGAGAATAGTATTTAGCTCATCTCCTGTCATGATGTCTAGAGAGAAGTTTTCTTTGTGTGCCTTGGAACTATACTCAACTCCATTCAAGTGTGAGTAACACATAGATAACGTAACTTTTTCATTTTCTGGTTTGTTTATAATTCTGCCTCTGTAATCTGCTCTGTAATCTGTGTAGGGCAGGGGTGCCCAAACTTTTTGGGCCGCGGGCCGATCATGTGGTTCAGGAAGCCAGTCACTAAGGCCCGGGGGCCGGGTGCGGCCCCCGAGGCCATTTCATCCGGCCCACAAAGCCCTCATCGCTCCTGGAAGCGGAAGTAAAATGCGCAGTACGGGCATGTTTTACTTCTGCTTCTACGAGCGATGAGGGCTTCACAGGCCGGATGAATTGGCCTTGGGGGCGGGACCTGGCCCCCGGGCCTTAGTTTGGGCACCACTGGTGTAGGGTTTGCTGCATTTTACATTTGTCCCCCTTTTTTTCCTTTTATTAAAAGTACTGTACAAAAATTCTTCAAGCAACTGTTTGGATTTTTGCCCTGGAGGGTTGGTGGTATTTAAATCAGTCCTTGTCTCCTCCATCTACCAGAATTTTTTTGGTAATTTAGTGAGAGTGTTGGGAGCATTATCCTTGTGAGGTAGGTGTCTTGCTTCCAGTGCCTATCCTTGTGATTCTTTTAGAATTCTGGATGTTTCAACTCTCTGGAGCATTGTCAATGCCAAGGTAGATTGGAGTGCTAGAAGTAATATTTTTCCTGTCAGAGTCAATATATCCATCTCTTCACTGGGCATTCTACCTTAGGGCAAGCAAAGGGAATAATGTGGTTGAGAGGCTAGAGAGAAAGACTCTGAACCTGAGGAATCATGGCAGAAGTAAAAAAAAAAGTATTTTTAAAGAATACTATGCTAGTGCTGATGCATTGCATTACTTTGGTGGGTGGGGTGGGAAGAAAAATTAAAAACTTCCTCCTAGATATGGGAGGATACTGGAGGAGGCAAGAAGAGGGACTTGTGATACCTAACTTGGATGATATTAAAAATTAAAAACTTCCTTCCTCTGATCTTCTATGGAGAAGGAGGAGGAAGTAAAAAAAATATTTTTACCAGTTATAGCAGCACTCATGTGCTGCATCACTTACAGAAAATACTATAAAACATGAAAATTTCCTTTTGGAATCAGGAGACAAGAAATGCAAAAACAGAGGTTTTTCCATTTGGTATTTTAGAGGAGCCAGGCCAAATATATTGTTTTTAAGGGATCACATTAATGATTTATCCAGCTATAGTTCTCTGGCCACAAATTATACTTGTGATGGAGATATTCAACACAACTTATCCCGAGACCACAACTTGGGTAAACTAATATAACTGAACAAACTCAGAATTTCTCCCCTATCCCTTCTTTCAGTGCCTGCTCTTAAAAAAATTGAAAGATGAATGAGAAAATTTGGAAATGGCCCAGAATGATGTAGAAAACAACGGAATGGATGTTCATTTTTAAAATGCTGTTGGATACTACACTGTAGAAGAGCGAAATAGATGAAACACTAAAGTGACGTGGAACCACTGAAAAAAGGGGGGAAAGGAAAGAGAAAACAATTGAAGACAAAGAGAAAGAAAGCAGCCCTGAGCTGGCGTGGAAACCCATCAGAGACCAGCAATCAATCAACTGGAGAGGAACTGGCACTGCCCTAATAAAAATATTGCGTTTAAAATCAGCTGTACACTTTGGTTAGAATGCTTTGCATTTGATCCATGCCATTATATTTGCAATTTAGATAGTATTGCTACTGAATGAAACTCTTAAAACCAAGGAATTATTTTTGTATCTTTTTGACTTATGAGTGATCAGTAGTCTGCTCCTTTTCATCCTCATAACAGAATTCTTGACACTAGTGAAGTGCAAGTTTTAGTAGACCACTTTGATCTATCTCATGCCATTGTTTGTTGATCACCTGACTGCAGAGTCTTGGAGACATCCCCAGGTCAAATTGTGTATAATTCCCAGATCCTGAATATTAAGTGTTCTGTAGGATTCCAAGTGTAAGCTTAAAATACACTGTACTAGATTTTGAAAATGATTCCTCCCTCTAGGTGCGACTCTGCAGACAGAACAATAGAAAGTGATCTGCTGTGAAGTCACACACAGGAATTTGGGTTTCCCCATGTGAATTTGCTTTAGCAAGATCACACAGGAGCCAACAGAGAGACCAGAGGAAATTGCCAAACTGGACTTAGTATCACGTTGTTAAGGTGATTATACTGTAGCTGCCTAGATTTCAGGAGATACAGCTACAATACAGCAACTTTAACAAACTGAAAACAAAGGCTGGCTGCCAATTTCCTCCTCTCTACCTTGTTTACCTTTCCTTTTCTTGTTTTGACAGGGGAGGGAGATGCACCAAGCCTTTAAAATAATAAGTTATTTTGAAACAAAGAGATACTGTACTCAGTTGAGGGGAACTGATATCCCCATGGGTGGTGGTGGTTCAAGTGCTGCATCCACTCTACATATTGGCTATCATCATGCTGATAGTCTTTTTGTTCTTAGCTCCTTGGAACAGTTCTTCCAAGGATATCCTACATCAGTTTCTCAGGTTATTTAGCCAAGACGCTGCCCTGGTTGTGCGGGCAGTTGTTCCGCTGCCCCGGCGATGCCGGCAGATGAGGATGCCTCAGCCCCTCCCCCTGGAGTTGTTCCACCTGGGGGGGGGGGTTAAAGGGCCATCAGCAGGAGCCCTGGCCAAAGAAACTGCCCCGGCCGTGCGGGCGGTAGTTCCGCAGCCCCGGCTGTGAGGGCAGCTGAGGATGCCTCCGCCTCTCCCCCCAGATTTGCTCCACCTGGCCAGGGGATGCCTCACTGCTTACCTGAACATTTAAACTGTTGTGACCTTTCCCCTCCTGCTGCATTTGTTTTTGTTATTTCTTTGATACTGTATTACCCAGTGGTGGGCAGCAACAGGTTCGCAGACACCCCCGGGAGGGCAGTAGCAAAATTGGATGGCCTCTGGGGAAGGGGGTGGTAAAATTGGGTGGGCTTCAGGTGAGGGGAGCAAAATTGGGTGGCCATGTCTACCTCCCTGCCCTGCCCAATCAGGTTTTGCAAGTGGTTCAAGGTCTCCCTTGCTCAAAAGCCAGTCATATCCAACTCTAGGGTGCAGTGCTCATCTCCATTTACAGCCAAAGAGCCAGTGCTGTCTGTGTTTGCAGATGTATACATGGTCATATGATGTAGACTCCGCCCATGATGTAGGCTCTCCCCATGACATAGGCTCCGTCAATGGTGTGGTAGTAATAAATTTTTGCCGCCCACCACTGGTATTATCGCAACTCTGTAAGCCACCCTGAGTCACCACAAAGTGGCGATTGGGCAGCTATATAAATTTAAATTATAAATAAATAAATAAAATAAGAAGTCTGTCTATGTCCAGGACCTCTCTTCCCCAGGATCTTACCTTGAATATCAAGTGTGAGTATTCTATACTATACTTCATGTTGTTCCTCATGATATGCCTTGGCTTAAACAGTTCTTGTACATTATCCATCCAGTGCAACACTTCTACATTACTCACATGGTCAACCCATTATATCCTTAGATATTTTCTTCTCCTTCTCCTCCTCCTCCCCAGATTGGGGAAATAACTCCAGGGTAGTTCACATAGGCATGTGCATTGTGTACTCCACAGAAAATAATGTGAATCTGGCCATCCTGACCCCAGAGCATTTCCCACCTTATTTGTCAATGTAGTTGCCCCTATAAGGAATACCACACAGACAATTCAAATACTGTACAGCATGACTGATTTGAGTTATGTCTGTGAGTTTTTTGTTTGCCTCTCGGCTATTTTCCTCCTACCCCCTGTGCTAGACAATGGGCAATTTATTATTTGCATTGAAATTAAATTAAATGTCTTAAATTAATTAATATATGTAAATGAGCAATAACTGGAGGGCTTTCTCTGGGAGAGCTGGCAACACTAATTATAGTCAGAAGTTTCATACAAATTATTATAAAGGCTAACATGGGAGAATAACCATGCTTGCCAAATTATAGCTTCTACGTTAGTAAGAGCCTGCATCATATGTCCATGGCTGCTATCCAAACAGAAGCAAGATGCTAACCCATTTCTGAGTAAAACAAATCTAACCTCTATCCTATGGAACTGTCTTCTCAGAATCATCTGCATCTTTGAAGGCATCTCCACCATGGGATGGTTCTCTTGCTGATGCTTGCCTTCATGCAATAAATATCTGAAAAGCATCTCTCCATAAATTAGCTACCCCTGGCTTTGGGTCATTTTTGATGCTTTCAAATAAGGTTTTATTGTGCAATTGTAACACTCTGGACCAACCAATCGACCAACCTACCTACCTACCTACCTACCTACCTACCTACCTACCTAGCTACCTATCTATCTATCTATCTATCTATCTATCTATCTATCTATCTATCTATCTATCTATCTATCTATCTATCTATCTATCTATCTATCTTCAGTAATGCATAAAACCCTTAGACCACCACTAGATCTGTTTTTTTAGCAATGGCTATTATAATTATTTCTCATTTTCTTCATTAGAATACAACCAGAAAAATAAAAAAAAATATGTATGGAGTATTTGTTTTTTAAAGCAGGGGAAAACCAGCATCCATAGGCTAAGATGGCAAGTATTTAATGTGACGCACACCCCTTTACACTTGAACAACAGCCGTCACCAATAAACTTAAATAGAATGGGACCTAATTATATTGTCATTGCTAACACCTGTATATTTCCTCCATTTACATGACAAAATGACTGCTTTGGGAAAGTTTCCCTGAAGATATAGAAAACATAGCAAAAACCCACAACTACTGTGCATAAATGATCAATGTGCACAATGTACATAAAATGATCAAGGAGATATCAGGTATGTTAAATAACAGTTTGTATAACAATGAATAGTTATAATACTGTGATATGTAACATTAGTGATAAAAATTAATGTGGAATGAGTACATCAAAATATATATTGTGCCTAGTGTCGTTAATAGCCTTGAAGTACAGAAATTCAAAATGCAATATACAAAGATTTTAGGACTTCTAGACTTAATGAAGTTTTCATAGTAATAGTAATAGAAGATGATAACGTAAATATTTTATAGAAACTTTTCAGATTTATAGAATCTTTTATAGAATCTTTTCAGTCAGACTTACAGAATAGGAACCATTCTGGAAATTTAGTTGAGAGCAAACTTATTTATTACTCCAAAATGAAAATGCCAGTACAGTACTTATATGGATTACAGAATATTGTATTCCATTTCTGGAGCCATTTTCTTAAATATAATGATATAATAATTATATTTATAATATAATATATAATAAATATATTAAATAGTAAAATTTACAATATGAAAGAACAGGAAGATATTGAAGTCTGAATTAGGAAGAATTGAAATTAGCCAAGCACTATTTTGTCTACTTGCTTTATTAACAATGAAAATGTATTCAGCAAAGTCTAAAACAGCATGCTGATAGAGTTGTTCATTTTGCTTAATGGTAGGACAAGTGTGCATATATAATTGTGTGCATTAAGGGTGCACGCACGCACGTTAGTTTATCTCTCAGCTGGGCACTGTTCTGTAAACAGCTATACTGAACCAAACAGTTTCCTGCTATGCTTGCTTGGAGTTTTTACCCTTTTGAAGCATTTTAAAAAACTTTGAACTACTTTGTTCTCTTTCTCTCTCACACACACATGCACGCATATGGCACGCACGCGCACATGAGTGCGTGTGTATGTGCTGTGTGTGTGCGTGTGTGTGTGAAAGAAAGAGAACAAAGTATTGTAGTTCAAAGATTTTTTAAAATGCTTCAAAAAGGTAAAAACTCCAAGCAAGCATAGCAGAAAACTGTTTGGTTCAGTATAGCTGTTTACAGAACAGTGCCCAGCTGAGAGATAAGGCTAATATTTATCACCATGGCTCCTTTATTCTCTTCTTGAGATTATTTCTTTCCCTCTCTGCCACCCTCCCCCATATTCAGTCCCCAGAAGGCCACTAATACGAGAATAAAGCTGCACAGATAGACTAGGCAAAGGGATTAGATTAGAGACTTCAGAAGCCACCAACTTTCTTGCAGACGGCCTTTCCTGATTCACCTATATAAGTGTCAGCAGCAGGGTCCAAGGTTCATCTTTTTTTCACCACTCAACCTTTGACAATTGCTTGGGGTTTATTATGCTGGTGCTTGTGCTCCAAAGCATGAGGAAGAAGCTACTGTTATCAGGAGCTGAGAGGCCATCAAATACACACTACTAGCAGACTGACAAAACTGCTGGAAACCTGCCTCCAAACTCTTTGTTTGCCTGGAAACTATAGCAGCAGACACAGCCATGCCATGGTTTTCCTACTTCAGGGAATCATGCACAGCCAGTATCTGAAGAACACGATCTCTTTTTAATACACCCCTCACAGACCCCTTTGAGAAACAGAAATATGGGATTTTAAAAATTATTTTAATCAATTTCTTTAAAAATCAGTTTTATCCCTTTTCTTTTTAAAAATTTAAACATAATACCAATGTCACGTACCAGTCGGCCCCCTACTTCTGGAAAACCCCTGTAAACCAAAACAAACAAAAGGGCGGGCTGGACGGCGAAACAGAGCTACAGCTCTCAGCTGCTTATCAGCCAAAAGGGGTTTAATTATTGGGTAGTGTGTTCAAATGTTTGTGTGTGAAATGCAATGCTGCTCTTACCCTTTTAGTCCAATGAAGACACGTTGTTCAGGATGAACATTTATTGATCAGTTTCATAAAGAATAAAAGTCAGTAGCAAAGGTCAGTCCAATACAGTCCACAGGCAATCTAGGTAACCATTTTTAAGGAGCAAAAATGCATGGCTCCTAGGCTAAGGATGTTAGCCTATAGAGATCCAGAAACAAAAGCTCTCTAATCAAAAACAGGTCTTAACTCATGGAGGAGCAGAGACGAACTCTTTCTTCTCTCCAAAATGGAGAATTTGCAGTCAGGTGGTTTAGCTTTAGCCAATCAAGTAACAGAGAAAACTTTCTCAAAACAACACATTGTTTACACACGTGCACAGAGAATGAACAGAGAATGTTCTCTGTTTAGTCAAAACATCCAGGAGCTTAGCTAGCTAGGCCAGCTAGAAAGATAACAGCACAGGAACACTGTAATGTCAACAAGCCATTGTGGCAGTCTTGTAGGACATACAGAGAGAAAAATGGATTTCTATGAGGGCAATTGCAAACTACAACTTAACCAAGCTTTGAGAGCATTAGGAAAAAGATGTCGTTTTCTGATAACTAAAAAATTACAGTAAACAATAAAATTTACAAATTACAATAAAATGCCATCACTCGAAGACATTTTTGATTGCTCCAAAGGGAAGGAAAGCCTTATAGTTTTATTTTTTTAAACAACTCACCTATTTCTAAAAGCTGTATACTTCTTGATCTGCAGCCCGACAATGCCAATTAGACTCCCCCCCCCATTATTGTGTTTCCAAAGTTCATTAGCAAGGCAACCTTAGAGCTAAGCTGCAGTTTTAAATCTAGTATTGGTTAATTTCTTTTTTAAATTGTATCCAAATTCTATTGATTTCTTTACATTCCCACCACATATGGAAATACTGTATGTCCCATTATACTGTTTGCATCTCCAAGATTCTTTATTATTATTTTTACAATATTGTTTTAGTTGGGCTGGTGTTATATACCATCTCCACAAGTTTTATCTTTTTTCTGACATTATTACAGATCACTGACATGTGCCAGGATAACTTGTACAGATAGCTCAAGGGAAATACAATATGAATGTTCTCAGTATTTTACTTCATGATGTATTATCTAGAACAGGGGTGGGGAACCTATGGCTTTGAGAGGAACCTGAGCTTCTGGGAATTGAAGTCAAATACATCTGGAGGCCCAAGGTTGAGAAACCCTGGTCTAGAGGAAACAGGCTAGTCCTCCATGTGTTCTGGAACTTCAATTCCCAGAAGCCTAGGCTTGCCTCAAGACCACAGGTTCTCCATCCTGACCTAGAACATATGAGCAGCTTGGTCATGTTTTCTCTCATACCAGACTTCACAAAGTTTTACCTATTATATATTCAGTATCAACATGTACCAATTTTATTATGTCAATTTTAGTTGCTGTTTGCATGTTATGCCCTTATTTTTAGTGTTTGACTTCTTGTACTTTGTCATGATCAATTGACTGTGCAATAAATGTATTGATTGAGACTCCTCATACCAGACTGGAAAACTTGGACAGATCTAGGGAACAATATTCCTACCTCACTACCCCCTAGTCTAGGGGCTGTAGAGGTCTCTTGAAATGCCAAAAACTGACAAAGAAAGAAATAGATATGGAACTAACTAGAATTCCACCAACAGTTCTCTAAAATGGATCTTCTTGAGTGTTAAAGAGGGGTCCCTGTCATCTGTTTCACTAATCCTAATCCCTGCTCTTGGCAGCACCCAGCAGCATTAACTTTCCATGTTTGTCAGCAGAAATTGAGGGAGAAATAGGAGCAGCAAAAATTGTGTCCAGCCATTTTAAAACATTCCCTTCAGAATCTGAAGCAGCAGGAATAGGAAAATTGAGTTGGAAGGGATGTCGAAGTTCATTTGGTTTACCTTCTCTCAGTGCATGAAATCTGTTGCTACAGCATTCATGAGAGGCAGCCATTCAGCCTCTGCTCTAAAATCAGAAGTCTAAATATGGATGTAACCAGATGGCTGCTTGGTTGGTTTTTAAATACCAAGCTTTCCATTTCTGGAAAAGAAAAGTAAATGGACTTATACAGGCTACATGTTTCTTGGTACAAAGGATTGCAATTTAGCATGGGGAAAATATTATATATCTACAAATGATCACTTTCTAATGTTTTATATCTCCATTCTGTTTTATCTTGATACCTGGAATTGAAAATTCATCCTTCAAATGTCCAGCTGGCATTGCCTGAGAAAATTCTTATTGTGTATGTAAACCTTTCAGCATGGTTGCTATTCTTCTTCAAGCATGCCTTTCCTTTCATAGAAGACTGGACTCTTCCCTCGGTCAGCCCTGGCCTTCAGGGAAAGAAGGAACAGCTGTGCGGAGCGGCCGGCAAGCCATAAGAACGCCAACACTGCCAATGCCACCAACGACGACGCCGGACTCTTTCTTCAGCCGGCTCTGGCCTTAAGGAAAAAAGAAACAGCTGCACGACAGGCTGGCTATAAGAACACTGCTGCTGTCACTGCTGCCGGACTTTTTCCCTCACTCGTTCAGCCTGGAGGAAAGTGGACAAGTCTGAGTTTTTGCTATGTATTGCCCCCCCCCGCCCTGTATTGCTTTGAAATGTGTATTGTTCTTGAAATATATATTGTTCTTGAAATGTTTTTATATTGTTTGGAATAGTAGCCATGTTAGTCTGTGGTTCAGGCATCTCAGAAAACAAAACAAACAAAATAAAGTAAAATAAAAAACACAGTAGCACTTTAAAGACTAACTGCTGAAGTGGACTTGATCCACGAAAGCTAACAGTGAAAATATAGCAGTTAGTCTTTAAAGTGCTACTGTGTTTTTTATTTTACTTTATTTTGTTTATTTTGTTTTGTTTTCTGAGATTTTTATATTGTGTTAATGTGATACTTTGTAACTGTAATTTGTGATACTCTATTTCTTTGTTAGCCGCCCAGAGTCGCATTGTGAGTAGGGCGGCATACAAGTCAATTATTATTATTATTATTATTATTATTATTATTATTATTATTATTATTATTATTATTATTATTATTATTATTATTATTATTATTATTATTATTATTATTAGAAATGAACCAAAAGCAGAACTTGCCATTGTCAATTTCACAAATGCGGTGAAAATGTACTTTCCTTGCTCCTGTAGCCATGGGAAACAGTGGAGGAGGCAAAGTCACCCAGAAACGTGGTTCAGATTAATGCACCACCCACTGCAGCTGGGAAGAACCATGTGACCAGCCCACTCAGCTGACTGAGGAGGGGTGGTCAGGCCCCTGATGGGATAAGTTTGGCCATCCCTGTTTTATATTGTCAAGTGGATGGCCACTTCACATGATTGGAATATAGGACACTTCCTCTGTTATGTGGAGGGGTAGAAGAAATAACAGAAATTATTTTGCACTCTAATAGGGCAGCACTGGTGTATTGTATCACTTATTTAAAAAGTTGAAAACGTTCTGCAGTGAGAAAAAACGGGAAAGGGGAAGATTAGGTTGAGAACCTGTCTGCTGCCACTTTTCTTAAAGGTTAGGTTGAGAACCTGTCTGCTGCCACTTTGACCACCAGCCAGCAGTCATCAGTGGGTTCCGTATGCGGTAGGTTCTTAAGCCTACCTTTAGGAATGAGCCCATGTAGATAAACCCTTAATTTTTAGTAGGAATTCAGACTTGATTCAATCTCAAGCCTGTATTTTCACAGGTCCATTATATCCATAAAGCTCTCATTCACCATCACATTATGTATGAATCAATTTTTCCCTGTCAGTTATCTTCATTGTCCAGCTTTTAGATTTGCATATAGTAATTGAGAATATTGCAGAATGGATTAATTTAGCATTGGTCTCCAATAATACATCCTTTGAAGGAGCTCACTGGCCAAGGAACAACATTAAAGGAGGATATAGCTGAGGAACTCAACCTCCCCTACGTCACTTGGAGGGTCCTGAATAGGGTGAGGGTTGGAGGCCATAAATGTAAGACCAACATGCTTATGTGGGGGTTGCTGGTGGACAACAACACACTAGAGAATCCGGCTTATTTACTGGTCTGCTGATTACAGCCAGAAACATACACCGACGAGGACTTAAGTTTGGCAAATGACAAAGCCAAGAAAGTGGCTTCATTTTGACAGTCCAGGGTTTGATCAGGACATGAAAGAAGAAGAATACATCCTTTCCCTTCAAGATCTTTTGTAGTTCTTTCATAGCTGCCCTCTCACATCTCAGTCTTCTGATTTCTTGTACTGTGTAGTTTTTGCACAACAAGTAAGAACTGAATATCTGTGTATTGCTCAAGGATATTCTCATACACTACAGCCTTCCTACTGCTGTCCAGAATTCCACCTTTCTAAAGATGGCACTCCTCCTGGAAGGAACAACTGGAATCAAATGTGTCTTCCTCATATTACATTTGTGTATATCTCATCAGTAACATAGATAAAAAGAGAATAAAAATAAAAACATATGAATTTTATAGAGATAAAGATATGCCAGCTAATATGCAAGAAATATCATAAGACCCAAGGGAATATGGACAAGTGGGAAACAAATGAAATGAAGTAATATATCTCATATTTCTCATGTCATTCTACAGAGCCAAACATTTGCAAATGTATTTTGTAATTTTTTTAAAAAAGCATTTCTGAACAATGCACAGACCCCTGCACATGCATGTGTTAAAATAGTGTTATCTTTTACAATGAAACAAAATATGGAGGGAGAGTTAAAGTTATTACTTCTCATAAATAGCGCTAAATAGTATAACGAAAGTTGTCATTGATTGCCCTTCTTAGTCCATTGCTCTATTAATCTCATATTCTATAGAAGCGGCCAATTGTTGCCTGCCATAAGAATGAAATGACAAAAATGTTAATGGTCAAAAATGATCTATGACCCTCTTTACCATGTAGGTGAAATCTCTCACACAAATTGGCCTTCAACTCTCACTTTCCCTCTATTCAGCAGTGGCTAGGTCTCAATCCTGAGTATTGTGTCCAATTCTGGACATCACACTTAAAGAAGGATGTAGACCAGCAGTTCCCAATGTGGGGTCACATAAGGGGACTTCAATTCACAAAAGCCTAAGTCAGGACTTTGGCTGATCAGTGCTTTGGGGAATTGACTTAGGCTTCTGGGAATTGAAGTCCAAAAACCAAAGGTTGGGAAACACTGATGTAGACAAACTAGAACAAGTTCAGAAGACAGCAACAGGGGACTCAAAATCAAGCCCTGTAAGGAAAGATGGAAAGACTGGACATGTGAAGCCTTGAGAAATGAAGACTGAGATGAGATATGATAGTACTCTTCAAATATTTGGAAGGTTGACTTATAAAGAATGTTCAAAGTCATTCCAGAGTGCAAGGCACATAATAATGGGCTCAAATTATAGGAAGCCAGATTCCGGTTGTATATCAGTAAAAACTTGCAAACTATTAGAACACAACAACAGAATCAGTTACTTCAGGAGATGGTGAGCACTCCACTGGAGACATTCAAGACAAAGGGCCAGTCCACAGTGGCCTTTGTGGTGCATGCTGGCTCCAGAGGAGCAGGGAAAATGTTCAATTTCTGATATCCTGAAACTTAAGGCAGGGGTCCCCAACCTTTATAAGCCAGGGGCTGGGTCAAGCTCATTGAGATTGTTTGGGGGCTGGCCAATTTTTTTGAATAGAATTTTTTAAAAATTTATTTATTATAAACTTCCCACTCTGGGTGGTGTATGCACAATATCTGACAATACAACAAAATACACAACAAGTCAAAAACAGAACAACCAAACAAATATGTTCTGAATAAAATAAAATAGAATGTCTTTCAATGTGAAGTCTGAGCCTGCTTTTGGCTGATGAGATCATCAGTGTCTGGTTCCATGTTTGTCACTGCCAATTGTAACAGGGGATGCAAGTGTGCATCAGCTAGTCTGGATCTGATTGATGATTTCAGATGTTTCATTTGGGAAACAGTCTGTTCACAGACATAGGTGCTTCCAAAGATGGTTGCAATTCTGAATGCATGTTTCCTGAGATTAATATATGTTTCAGAGGTGAGAGATGCATAGAGGTCCTCAGCCTGGCCGGCGCTGCTCTGGCTGCTGGGCTGCAACCACCACCGGCCTCGCCCCTCTGGGTGCCACTGCCGCCGAAGGCAGATGAGCTGTCGCTGCCGGGCTAGGAGGTGGGCTGGCTGCACGCCTGGGAACCCGATGGTGGGCTCTCCACTGGGGCCGCCCCGTGCTGCCCCAGCCCAGCAGGCGATAAGGAGGGGGCACCTGGGGAGGAGGGGGAGTGGCGACCCAGGGTGCCGGTGGTGGCAGAGGGTCCTGGTGCCCGCTCCAGCCTCCAGGAAGTCTGGGGCAGCGACGTCACTGCCCCCACAAAGTAGTGCCCAGGGTGGGCTGCCTCCTTGCCCCCCTCATCACACCTCTACGTAAGGTGTGACCAGAAGTAGCTTTAACAGCAGCAGAGCTGCCATCTCTTCTATTCCCAGCATCTAGAGGCACTGGGAACAGCATATATTCCCATATATTCCCACCAACATAGTAGAACCACCTCATGGGGGCTCAAAAGGCATGCATTGAGGGAACTGGGCCTGTTCCAGCAACCAATATGTTGGAAACCATTAAAAAAACAGACCGACGCATCCCAGATCTCCCTGTAGATCTCCCAGATCTCCACAGACTTAGATTTCATCTGGATGATCTCATAAATTAGGAACTTTGTGCCTGGTACACTTTAACCTGGATTCCTTTATTAAATAGGAGGCTGGACTCAATGACCTTATAGACGCCTTAGTAGTTTACTGGACAACTCCATTATTCTATTCTTCTCTGAAATTCAACTATGCTTAGTCCAATGTTCACTTCTAAATAATGTCATTAGCATTAGTCATAAAAGAAAGAGACACAAAGTCCTGGAGAGTGCCATTCCCAAGGTAAAGCCAGAGGGACTAATTTGCATTAAGTGGCTGAGTGGTTAAAGCGTTAATCAGCATTTCAACCAATTTTGACTGCAAATTGTCAGAAATAGAATAAAAATCATGTTCCCTAGGGATAAAAGACAAATAGTATTTCTATCACATTTACCTGCATGAAATCCACACTCAACTAACTATTGTGAGCCAAGGATGGGACATTGTTAGAGAATAAAGGCAGAGCTCTGAAAGTCATGCCAATCAGCTGGATTGGGCAAGTTTGGGGTAAGGGGTGTGTGACAGATGCTTATCTTTTATGGAAATGTCCAGGGAGATAGGTGTGTTATTAGTCTGTTGTAGCAATAACAATGAAGCATCTTATGGCACCTTAAAGAATAACAAGTTGTATTTTACATAAGCTGTTGTGGATTCCAGGCCACAATAGCAGAGGAACTGAAGTTGTGCTAAATAAAACTTGTTTTAGTCTTCAAGGCAACACAAGGCTCATAATTGAAATTTTAAGTGAGAGACATCTTTTGAGTATTCTTCTCCTCATATGCCTTCCTTCTTATTTAAACTGTGTTCCCAGCAGCCCACCAAACACTCTTCCGACAGACTGGCAGGAGCATAATTAAAACAGGGAAGCCAGTCTTGATCCTTCTCATTGATCCTTCAGAAGCTCCATATTCCTGTGTACAATCACAGGATCATTGAGGCAAAGAAATTCAGCAATATGGCAAGTAGCAAGTTCCTATGATACCGACAGGTGCCAGATGGCATAAGATCAATAGATGACTGATACTTGCATCTTAGTCCTATATGAATCCATGTATGGAGGAGCAAATGCAAGAAGATGTTTCTTTTCACCTTTGTCATGGTGGAAGATGATTCCTGGGTGTACTAATACCAGCAATGCTCTATCAGCCGCTGCATAATTTCAGAACAGGATGGAAGATGTGGCAAGTGCTATCCACTCTCATAATTCATCAGGTGTTGGAAAGCCTTTTGGGAGAAGGAGGACTGTAACTACCAGAACTGCATGAAGAACATCTTACATAGCAGCCACCATGTCTAAAGATGCTCTCTGCAGCCAGGCTGTAAAATAAGGATTGTTCACCAATTGACATTAATAAATTATCAGCGGGACTAATATTTAATGATTATTTGTTTAACTCTTTGGAGTCCCTGGACTGCGAGGAGAACAAGTCAGTCAATCAATCCTGAAGGAAATCAACCCTGACTGCTCATTGGAGGGATAAATACTGAAGATGAAGCTCAAGTAATTAGGCCACCAAATGAGAGGCAAGGACTCACTAGAAAAGGCCTTGATGCTGGGAAAGACAGAAGGCAAAAGGAGAAGGAGGCGCCAGAAGATGAGGTGGATAGATGTTATTGTCGATGCAATGGGTGTAAATCTGAGTGGGCTGAGGAGGATGGTGGAAGACAGAGGAGTTAGCGTATGATAGTCCATGGAGTCGCAAAGGATCAGACTCGACTGTGCAAATGAACAACAAAAACATTTGTTTAATGGTTGTCTGTTTACTCATTCAGTTGCTTATACCTGTATGGGCTTATTATTGTTTATTTATTTATTTATTTATTTATTTGATTGGTTGTCTATCAGCTTGGTATCTTTTATTTGTATTGATGCTGTCCAGAGTAACTATACAGTTTAGAATGATGGACAGGATATAAACTGAAATAATAAATTAATATAAGAGGAAGTATAATGTTAAATAACCAGAAGACATAAAACAAAGGGAAGGTAAGACTTAAGATGAAATAACATGGTGAAAATGTGAAACCCTGTGTTGAAACATTATCTATCAGAGATATTATGAATCTTCAGGGATTAGTCCAAACCTTAGTTGCAATACTTTGTTGCCAGAGAGTTGAGAATTTGTCAGATTTACTTTGCAGTTTTTTTGGGGGGGAGGGGGACTGTGAAGCCATGGTAAAATAATAATCTTTGTGTACAATAGGCTAAAAAGATTGCAGTGGCTTAGTGATTAAGATGCTGAATTGGAAGGTCAGCAGTTCGAGACCAGAGTGTTATACGATGGAGTGAGCTCCCATCTCTTGCCAACCTAGCAGTTCGTATGTAAGAAATTGCAAGTAGATAAATAAGTAACACTTTGGTAGGAAATGTAACAGTGCTCTATGTGCTCTGGTGTCTAGTCATGCCTGCCATATGACCACAGAAATGTCACCCTAGAGGTGGATATGACTGGCTTTTCAACAAAGGCAACCTTTACAACAGGCTAAATGAAAGATATTTCTTACTCTTATTTCCAAATTATTAATGAAAAGTGGGAAGGGGTGGGTTTTATCATGTGAAGGATTTGAGCAGGCAGACACTAAGCTTGTGGTTTTCAGTACAGTACAAAAGATCCCTACAAAGTCGCTTTGGTGGCACAGAGAGGTTTATGACGACGGCTTAGCCTGTCTGACATCTCTCCTTGTTTTGCTGGCATTACACAAATACTGAAACACCTGAAAAAGGACAGGAAGATTTTCAGCTTTCTTCTCAGCTGGGTAGTTTTATCTTGCTTGGGTTAGCATCCTCTGGACAAAGTGAGGGCAGTGTATTAAGCGGATTACAAATGTGATACAGAGCAAATAGAAGTTTTTAAGTCTGTAGTAGCTAATAGTCAGAACTTTAAAGTATTACTTTTTTAGGTGACAGCTTTACAACCCCCAAGCCCCTGCCATAGGCAGGAATCCTGGAAGCAATAGTCCAAAATGAAAAAAAGGGGGGATATTTCCAAACTCTTAGAAATACTATGCTTGTTTCTCTCTTTGGCTTTACAGTGGTGCTGAAAAAAGAGACAGTTGATGGTGTTGAGAAGTCAGAATCAAGAGCTAAAGAGGCAGTCAGGAGGATAGCTGAAAAGCCGTTTTTCTATCTGATGAAAGAAGAAACGTTTACAGCAAGTTTCTGGTTTGTGGGAAGATTCAATCCAAGACTCTCCTTCCCAAAATACTGTCTGTCAAAAGAAGCTAGTGATCAAACCGGAGATATTTAGTTGAAAATCTTCAGCAGGTAATAAAAAGGGAAACAAAATAGAAAAGCTCATGATGGAAGAATACCAAATCAATGTGTTGTTGAAATTTTTCAACAGGAAAAGCACTGAAAATCCATTATTGAAAAACCTGTGGATTGTATGCTGTGAGGTACATAGGAAACCCCAGAGAATTGGATAGCATTTCATGAAAAGAGATCAATGGTGATAAAATTCCTTTAGGTCTTGTTATTCTTTGATGTAATACATAGCCTCGCACCTGAAACATCATTACCTTAAATTTAAGCAAAGTTAATCCAAGAATAAATCCATGGAATTATTGGTTTAAAATATAGTTCTAAAGAGAACAGAATTAATAACCAAGGACTGCTATATATTATCTAAGAATTAGGGATATTGCAAATAAAATGTTCACAATAAAAATCAAAGGGAAACAGTTTGTCTGGATAAGATTGGTATTGCAATGGATGATACATATTTCTTTTTGTAAGAGAGATTATGGAGTTTGGTGGACAGATATTTAAAGGCCCTACATATCAGACATACTAGCAGAACAAAGACATCCTGATAAGAATTTAAGAAATAGTTTTATTTGTATAGTAAACAACTGGCCAGAATGAGTGGGGATTTGGTGAGCCCATAGCTTCTAGTGATTCATTGAGCCTGCTCTAGTTGTGGCTTACTACACTAAGTAATGGTATTTCAGTGTGATTCTACTATTCACAGATGTTATTTTCATATACACATGCTTAGTTCATCATTAAAAATGACTTTAAAAGCCACAGTTCACCTCAGTACAGAATTGTAAACTATGTTGACCATTACTTCTTTATTGGAAGTTATTTATTGGAATTTAGATTTTAAAAACATGTGTATTTGGAATTTATGTAAACTAAAATAATGAAATGTGATTAAAATAATCAATTGAAATTTATACTAACACTAGTTATGATTTTTGAATAATTTTTAAGAAATACTGTAGCTCCATTTTCTTGGAACTGGAAAAAAAGCCATTTTATTGCTGAACAAAATATAGATAGATGTTGAGTGAAATTGACAGACATCCTTTTAAAATAATGATTCTGAGGTATTCAATATAGTATTTAGGGGAAATTTGATCACACATTTCTGATTTGTTGCCTAACTAATTTCAGTGTGAATATTTATAGGCTCCCCCCCCCCCCGTCCCATCAAATTCCATGAACATACCTAGGACAAGACACATGGGATCATTTCCATGGCACAAAATTTGAAGAACACGTCCCATTACTCACCCACCCTTGGTAAAATCTTCTCTAACTGGACTGGATGGAATAAGACAGCGGTAGACCAGGCCTCCTAGTTTGGCTTTAGACTGTCTCATCATTTTTTAAGGTAACAAAAGTTCATCATAGGTTTGCCATTGCCACTTTCTGAACATTACTAACAAACATAAAAATAATATTGAGGTCACCGCTATTGTCTCCTCCACCAGTGTCACCTTCAGCTGCTGCCGCTGCCCATTACCTGCCACCTCCATCATCATTGGAACTATGCATTTTCTTCTGCTGATGCCTTGAAGAGGAACACATTATCCTTGAAGAGGGTACACATCTCTCAGTCTGGTGTTCCAGCTATGACCATACCACCTTGGGTGACCCTGCTAGATATCCAGACTCATAATGGAGTCTGGCCTTCTGATAGCATTGTTCTTGATCATCCTAGAGTGCAGGACATGTAATAATGGGCTGAAACTACAGGAACCCAGACATAGACTGAATATCAAGAAAAACCTCTAAACTGTTAGAGCAGTATGACAATAGAACCAATTACGTCTAGAGGCAGTTAGCACTTGAAGCATTGAAGAGGCATTTGAACAAACATTTGGTTTGATCTGCCTTAATTTGGATCCCTGCAGTCAGTCAAACTCTATGGCCACATAGTCCGCTTCCAACTCAGTCATTCTATGATTTATTGGTTCTATGATATAACTGAGGCTCAGTAAACCAGGCCTCTGGGTTGGACACCACCAGATAGAAAGACAGCTCATATATACTTTATGGTGAATGTGCACATGTAGATGTACAATACACAGATGCCTCTAATTTGTTTTTTATGTATAACAGTGCTGCTGATTCCCTGTCGAGGAAGGAAGTCACTGGTGAGCATTCACTGCTGTAATTATTTTCTATATTATCTGCACACTGTGAATCACAAAGTTGAGCAAGCACGCACATGCTTGCTTCCAAGCTGCAAAAATTGCTAGTTACAGCTCTGGCAACTTCCTTGTGGTATATGATATACCCTATATCCAATAGTTGAACTGATACACATATGCACATGTGTTGTTGATCTTGTGGAGACCAAGGTGGCAGGGCTGAGATGAATTCTCAGAATGGATGGTCTTGTAAGTCTCTATTATCACCAGAATAATTCTGTTAGCTCTCATTTGACCCTTTGTTTTAAAGCACATGTGTGTGTTTTCTCCTCATGAGCCACTTATTCTAGCACCTATTATGCCTGCTTTTCTATCCCAGCCCCACCCCCAGTTAATCAGCTTTTTGCAGCCATTGAACATACTCATTGACATGATATTCCCCCATCCCCAGTGGTGGGCAGCCAAAATTTTTACTACTACACTGTGGGAGGAGACAACATCATGGGCGGAGCCGATGTCATGAGCAGAGCCAACGTCATGATGTCATGGGTGGAGCCAATGTCATGGGCGGAGCCAAAGGAAAAAAACCATAAAAATAAGTACACATAAAAATACAGATTAAATAGACATAAAAATACACATAAAAACACATAAAATACACATTAAAAATAAATACACATTAAATAGACATTAAGACACATGATAATATAAATTAAATACACATAAAACACATAAAATACACATTAAAATAAATACACATTAAATACACATTAAAATATGCCCACCCACCCCACATCCAAAGGCGAGTCACTTACCCTGGGGAGCAGGCTGTAGGGAGCTTCAGGCTAGCAGCTGCTCTTCCTCCTACCCCCTTGGGAGGACAGCAAGGAGGCTGCCAAGGGCCTCAGCAGCAGCCACCGGTTCTTCCGTGGCTGTGCATGGCCGCCAGACACTCTGCGCTGCCACACTCCAAGCAGCAAATGGCTGCTTGCCTTGGCAGGCAGAGCGCTGTAGGCGCGTGTGCATGGCAAGCACTGTAGGCATGCCAAATGCTGTAGACATGCCAAGTGCTGTAGGCACGCATGCATGCCGAGTGCTTGGCACATATGCGCAGTGGGGGAACCGGCAAAAAGGTAAGCCCCTAAGGTGGTTCCCCCCAAAAGCCACTACCGGTTCTCTGGGACACTGGAAAAGCTACTACTGGTTCTGGCGAACTGGTGCGAACCAGCTGCTGCCCATCACTGCCCAGCCCCCAATCTTTGTTTGCAGGAAATGGCACTTTGAAAACCTTATCAGTTGCTCTGAGCCTGCTGCAATTATGTGTTGGATATGTATACTGCTGTTTTTGTCCACATAGCCAACAGTACTTGTCGGACTATCAGCCGTTCCGTTGCAAGGGTCCTCCCTTTAGTTCCTAGGCACACTTCCCATTTAACTGGAACTTAACCCTTGCCTCACCTTTCGGAAGAGTTGAGCCACGTTTAAATAGTACTTACTGAGCTCTGGCAGTAGAGCAGAACAAGGGAGGCTTCTTCTTCAGGTAGCATGCAGCCAAGTTGCCTTGTGTGTGTGTGATAAGAAAAACAACAATCTTCAAAGAGAAACAGCTGTTTTATTCTTCAGGTTCATTGATAACAAAGTCCATGGAAAAATGCAGATTAGAAGGTCATAACAGGTATCAGTCCAGTACAAAGTCCAGTATCTTTAGGTAATCATAATGAAAGGAAAGAGCATAGTCCCACCATAGCCAGGGTCTTAAGCCATTGAGAAACAGAGACGAACTTCTCTGCAAAATGGGGAATTTGCGGTCAGGTGATTTAGCTTTAGCCAATCAGATAACAGAGACAAATATTCTCAAAACAATGGATTATTTACATCCATGTAAAGACATAACACTCTAAAAAGATAGGAACTCAGGAACATTGTAATATCAACAAGCCTCTCGTGACAGTCTTGTGAGACACACAGAGATGGGAAAGGATTTTTATGAGGCCTAGCTAAATGAATAGCAATTTCAAGCCTTGGGAAGCATTAGGAAACAGGTCTTTTCCTGACAGTACTGTACTTGAATCCCAAATGTTAGAAATAAAGTTAATGAAACAGAACAGTAGCCTTTCATAAGCAATTAGAGACTCCTGTGAGGTGGTTTTCTCCTATGAAAACAAGTGCTGATAGTAAATAAACTTCACAATCAAAAATCAAATATTGAAAATACCCCACTCCCAGAGATGCTCTGGCCTCCAAAGACATCTCCATAGTATGTGTCATGCTGAAAGCCTTCTGACTGCACCTTCCTTAATCAACTTTGAATTATTTTTATGAGGTCATCTAGTTCAAGGAAGGTTTTATCAACTGTTCTGGCTCATCCACATCTCTCTCAGCTCCCAGCACTGTAGAAACCCAATCTCCTCAGTGACTAGTTAGGCAGACATGCTCTGATTTCTAATGGGCTTGTTGATTTGTTCCAATGAATTAAGTGCTCAAGGCAAGTTATCTAACTAATAGGTTGTGCGTGTGGTGCAAAGGTGGGTGTCGTACTTCCTATGCTACCAGCTAATTCCTGATTCTCATAAGCCTCCCCAGCCTTGTTTTGTCATCCCTCATGCCATACTTTCACTTACACTTATTGGAAAATATAATTGGATGGACTGAAGCACAGCACCCTTTTACTTAACAGATAAGAAAGTCCATATCTTCCTTGATTTGAGGTGGCGAGATACCAGCTCTCTGTAGCTAGCAGCAGAGGCAATTTCATTTCACTTCTGCTGACATGTGGAGAAAGTTGGTGGACTGAACATGTCAACCATGTTACTTCAATAGGTTGCCTTTGCTCGAAAGCTAGTTGTATCTGACTCCAGGGTTCAGTGCTCATCTCTGTTTATAGCTAAAGAGCCTGCTCTGTCTGTGTCTACAGATGTTTCCATGGACATGTGGAAGGCATGACTAAACACCAGAGAGCACACAACACTGTTTATCTTCCCACCAAAGTGGTACCTATTTAACTACTTGCAGTTTCTTGCTTTTGAACTGCTAGGTTAGCAGGAGCTGGGGCAGAGATGGGAGCTAATTCCATCATGCAGCACTCGGGTCTCAAACTGCTGACCTTCCAGTTATCAAGTTCAGCATCTTAACCACTAAGCCATCCCAGTCCAATACCCTGACCCAAAACTCCCAAAACGTCCATAATGAAAAATATGTCAGGGAGCTGCCAGGTTGCTGTATTGCAGCAAATACAACAAAGAGGCATTTGGCACTTTAAAGGCTAATAACCTCTTTTTAAAGAGAAACTTTATGGACTTTAGCCCACATGCCTGGGAGCTCTATTTAGATATTTATGAAGAGGAAAACACACAAATCTCTTTTCTGCCAATGTTTCAATCAAACGGAAGTGGCCAGCTTGAAGAGAAGAGCCTGTTTTATCCATGGAGAGTTCCCACATCAGCCAGAACCTTGATTGTATAATTTTTCCATTTTGCCTCAGCAAAAATCTTCCTGGAGAGCAAACAAAAGATTTCCATCCTACTGTATGCAGGAATCCAGTCTGGCCAGATCCTGCTATGGTAACAGAGTAGGCCAGCCACTCGATGGTGAAATTCAGGCAGCGGTTAACTAACTTGACAACCCTGAGGAGTGATTAGCAGCCTTGGGTGCTGAAGTCCACAGGGAAGGGTGCTGGTCCTCAAGTGAATTAAATTCCACTTGAATCCATCTTGTGGAAGGCAGCAGGTTCATCAATACTGGCCTGGGGCTGATGAGGACTTTGTGTGCCAAAAGGGCTGAGGACCATGTAACAGATCCTGTTACTCACGAATAGAACCTCAGTCAACACGTAGGTGGGACTGCACCTGAATCCAGGATTTTAAGCTTGCCTTCTCATGTCTCCTAATCTAAATCTAGGCTGTAAGTAAGGTAGCACATAGCCAATTAACCACTCCAATCATCTTCTTGTAACATACTTGTTACATCTTTTGCACAACTTTGTGTTATATGCCAGTTACGTCTGCTCCTAGATCAGGACTCCTTGCTCATGATCACACACACTTTGGTCACCTCCAGACTTGATTATTGTAATGCACTCTACATAGGGTTGCCCTTGGTGACCATTCGAAGGCTGCAACTGGTCCAGAATGCGGCTACTCGGGTTGTGATGGGGTGCGGGCATTATGCTCATGCCTCACCACTGCTCTGGAAGCTGCACTGGTTGTCAGTTTGCCTCCAAGTGAAATTCAAGTGAAATTACCTTTAAAGCCCTATATGGTAGTGGGCCAGGATACTTAAGAGACCACGTCACCCCTAGGACATCTGTCCGTCCCACCAGAGCGGACCAGAAAGGCTCTCTGGTAATGCCATTGGCTACAGAGGCACATCTCTCCAGCACCAGAAGGAGGGCCTTCTCTGAGTCCGCTCCAGCCCTGTGGAACCTCCTGCCAACCGAGTTGCATCTTCACACGGAGTTGCTGCCTTTCAGAAAGGGTGTTAAGACCTGGCTGGCAGGGCAGGTATGGGGTACAGGCCAGATGGTCACCTAGGCCTGCTGGCTTGTTTGACTCCTTCTTCTCTTTTGATGAATCTCTTTTTAATCTCTTTTTAATCTTTTAATTTTGATTTTTATTCTGTGTTTTAACTGCTGTTTTTTTTAATGTCATGTTAGCCGCCCTGGGTCATTCGTGAGGAGGGCAGCATACAGATATGATTAAATAAATAAATAATTTCCTGCACATGTCTGCAAGAAGGATCCTCTTATTACTCAAAAGTCCCTCAATATTTATTAAGATCATTGTTACAGCTGGTCTTGACAAAAACCTTTCTTGTGGATTTATTCCTCAGTTCCCTTGGTCCGATCTGGTGCCGGAAAGATTAGCCAACAAGGTTGCTGCCCAGGGTATGCCTGACTATATTCACAATTTTTGTGGAGGCTCTTTCTGTGTGGATTATTTGTGTCATGTAATTTGTGTACATATCTAGAGGTTGGAAAAGCTATTTTTTTTTTACTACAACTCCAGATTCTCTAAGCCAGCATAAATATTGGCCACGGTGGCTGAGAGATATGAGGTGTTACAGAAAAATAAGTAACTTTTCCAAGACTGCAGCCAAGAAATCAGAAAAGATTGAGACTTTGATGGTTGACTATGAAAGAACTAGAACAGATCATCAGGTATAAAGATGTATCACTTAAAAAACTAAGCCCAAATTCACCAGCATTACTCTATTTCTAATTAGTACCTTCACTGGATGGGGAAGAAAGCTAACAGGGGTGGGAGACCCAGGAAAATTCAAAATATGTGAGCTTTTGCCTTACATCAACTCTTTATGCAGACAGGATGCAATTAAAGGAGGAAAAATATATGTGTTGGAGGGTTGACGTTTAGCCTTTTTACTTTTCTGATTCATTCAGAAGAGAATAGTAAAAAAAATTAAAATTCTTGCAGACTAAAAATATTGCCCCATTTATTTATTTAAGGCAGAGATGAATAACAGCTGCACAAAGCCTCCCATGATATCTGTTCCCTAAATTAAAAAGAGACAGACTCAAAAACGCCCTTGTGTCTTCTAACATCCCAGTGTTAAAAATCTGGCAACTAGACTAGAGGGCACTTCTTTGCTTCCTCTTTTTACCCCATCAGGTGTTGAGAGGGAGGGTACAAGGGGGCCTTTTCAGCTTAAAAAATGATATAAGAAAATTGATTGGGACCGTGAGTAGCTGGAGTGGATGAAGACCTCCAAGGTCCAAGCATATGCATGAGCTGTCCCTGGACACCTAGAGATTGCTCAGCCCTGATTTAAGGCACTTCTATTCCTTCCTGCCACATGTCTACAGAAACATCTGCAAACATAGACAGCGCTGGCTCTTTGGCTATAAACAGAGATGAGCACTGAACCCTAGAGTTGGTTATGGCTGGCTTTCGAGCAAGGGTGACCTTTACCTTTATTCTTTCCTTCCTTCGTCAAGCAGTTCTCCCAATTATTTTACATGAGATAATTCAATCTGTATTGAAACAATGAGACTGTACAATATACACTTGTATTTAAAAGTCTCTTCTTCTTCTTCTTCTTCTTCTTCTTCTTCTTCTTCTTCTTATTATTATTATTATTATTATTATTATTATTATTATTATTATTATTATTATTATTATCTCAAGTTGCTAAGACACTGACTGGGAGGCTGAAGGTCAGCAGTTCGATTCCTGAGTACTGCAGGATGGAATGAGCTCCTGTCTTTGTCCCAGCTCCTGCCAACCTAGCAGTTCAAAAGCAAGAAATAGGGACCACTTCAGTGGGAAGGTAACAACGTTCCATGCACTCCAGTATCTAGTCATGCCTGCCACATGACCATGGAAACATCTGCAGAAGCAGACAGCGCTGGCTCTTCAGCTTTGAAACAGAGATGAGCACTGACCCCTAGAGTCGGATACAACTGGCTTTCAAGCAAGGGAAAACTTTGTTGTTGTTGTTGTTTCTTCTTCTTCTTAGGGTGTGGAGTGCTTTGCTGAGAATGTTTCCATGTTTTGAACTAATCCAATAAAACTGTTAGCCAGGATTCATTAGAGTTAAAAGTCAGAATATATTTTGGATGCTTTGGTGCAAACACAGGTTTATTACCTTTGAGCATGAGTAGAGTCCCTTTCACTACCATATACAGTTGTTTTAACCGGGTTTGCTCTTTAAGCGAAACACCATTGTAAATGACCAGTTATGGGGGGGGGGGGGATTGCGAACCCCAATTTATTTGTTAAGCAAGTTTTTGGTTGGTTTTATTTGTTAAGTGAAGCGAACATTCAGAGAAAATTCTGCTCTTTAAGCGAGTTACTCTTTAAGCGAGGCGCTCTTTATGTGAGGTTTGACTGTAGCAACAATAATGTGTTGCCTTCCTCTTTTACCTTTTTGGGTGTCGAGAGAGATACAAGGTTCTTGTTTGGGGACTTCTAGCAGCCTCCACCAGCGTTATTAGGTGTTCTTGTAATATGTCTTTGATGTTATCTTTTCGCATTTGCCTTGTATGGTATGGAATTCCAAGACATTCTCTTCAAATGCACAAACCACAATGATGCATAACAATAACAAACATGTAGGGCCACACTATTCATTTGTGAGAACATGTCATTTAAGGAAGCAGCTAATGTGGGATGAGCCATGAGCGGGATTATGGAGAGTTTATATTAAGGAGAGAGGGACTGTGGTGGCTAAGTGGTTAAGATGCTGAAGATGCAGTTCGAGACCTGAGTGCTATATGATGGAGTGAGCTCTCATCTCTGTCTCAGCTCCTGCCAACCTAGCAGTTCGAAAGTAAGAAATTTCAAGTAGATAAATAGGTACCACTTTGGTGGGAGAGGTAAACAATGTTCTTTGCAATCCGGTGTCTAGTCACGTCTGCCACATGTCCACAGAAACAGTGCTGTCTCTTTGGGTATAAACCAGGGGTACCGAAATTTATTGTTTGTGAAGCGGCAGTGGCATATGATCAAGCAGATATGGTCAGGTGGCCATTGAAGGCTGGATTTTAAAAGGCTTGTTTACAAGTATCATAGCAACTTGCCATTTAAGGAAATCAGAGCTGAGAGATGTTATATTTTTGGACTATAATTCCCAGAAGCTCTTTCTCAGCAAGGTAGGAAAGGAACAGTGGGGCCTGTAGTCCAAGCACCCACTTTTCCAACCTCATCCTGCTAGAATATAAAACTGATGCTGAGTTTTCTAAATCAATAACTTCACCTTTAAAATGTTCCAGAACAGCCTGCAATGATTTTCAATTTATTCCAAATGTCAGAACAAACAACATTTTTTCACAAAGCATTCACTTGCTAGAGGCGAAAATACAACATCCCCAATTCTCACGCAAATGCCTATGGCCACAATTTTACTCTGTAGTGGGATTTACATTTGTAAAGCTCTGCACAATACACAAGGAGGGAATGGTTGAGGGTGGGTTATTTAAAATGCATAACATGCCACCTGGGTCACAACTCTCTAGTTTCTTTGCTGATTAAAAAAAATTGTGGTAAAAAAATATTTCCAAATCAACCTAAATCAGGGGTGGCCAAACCTTTTGTGCTGCAGGCCTGACCACATCCTGGGAACAGCTGAGCAGGCTGGACCACAGCCCCCGAAAGCGGAAGCGGGCACATACAGCTGACATAAATGCACCCACTTTCATGTTTACATTAGCAACAGGTGTGTATGCACACGCGGGCCATGTTTTATGGTTGATGTAAATGCGCCCACTTCTTCTTCCAGGTGCGGGGAGATGGTGGCAGGGTGGTTGGAAAGGTATTGTGGGCCGGGGCTGGACCACGGGCCGTAGGTTGAGAACCCCTGATCTAAATGTTAGGTGAGGTCTGAAAAACCCATTCAGCTTGCTTGTGTGGTGAAGATGATGCATCTCTATCCCAAATGAGTAGCGAACAATCAACACAAGGGCTAAATTGGCTGGCACTATCATCAAGCAGGGATCAAGCAGTGGTGGGCTTCAGCAGGTTCGCACCATTTCGCCAGAACCAGTAGCAGAAATTCTGGCTGGCCCCGCCTATCCAAGTTTTGAAATAAAGTAGTCCTCAGGCTTTCCCCCTGGCCATGCCCACCATACCACCAACCCCACAATGTGGTAGTAAATGTTTTTAGATCCCACCACTGGGTTCAAATATCAAACGTTATTGAGCAATCAATAGCTGAAGTGAGAGAAATTGGAAAAAACATACAACTGTTGGTTGTTGTTGTTGTTGTTGAGGGGAATATGAGGTATTATGAGTCAAGAAAATGACCCTAAACTATGAAAGCCAGACTTGTTTGTATCTGAAATTTGTACAGGTGAGATGAGTGGGCGAAGGAAGACTAAGAGAGGAATCCTGTGAGAAATAAACATGGGTCAGGGCGACATAAGTGACCCGCTACAAAGCAAAAAGTCTTGTGGGAATGGAAGTTTGATCAAATAAGCCCACAGATTATGTCTACATTGATTTGACAGGGGAAAAATAAACAAGTGCTTAAGGTCTGATAACAAGCACAAGAATGATATACATAGATAAGCAGAAAACAGGAAAAAGGAGAGGACAGCATGGAGTTCCCTCCAGAGATTCAAGCAGGTGAGCATTAAATGTCCTTTTAAAAATGCTTACAGATTAAGAAATGTTTTTACCTTAACTTTTTAACTTTTAAGACATTTTAATGTTTAAAGAAGTGTTTTTTTCCAGAATATTTGTACTCCTGTATTCAGCCTTCATATTTTAAGTACTTGCCTGTAACTTGGGTTCCATTTGTACCTATTATATGTCTGCAGTAATTATGAAGTGTGGCGGTTAACTCACCTAACTCCCTAAAGGGGCCAACAGCTAAGGGAGGATGAGTCCCTTTAGGTGGGGTGATGGCCCCCTCAGTGGAGGAAATGCCACTGGAAACCATCATATTGGGCCAAATGGCAAAATGAGCGTAGGAGGAACTCTGATTCCCAACGGTCAAGGAGGCAGAAGAGGCCGTGCCAGATGGACTGGCTGTGAAGGTGCACCTTGTCCATAGCCTCAAGGCTGTGGCAGTCCATTGCACTCCTGATGTGGAATCCTTTTATTATTATTATTATTATTAGGTATTTAAAAAAGAAAACAAATACAGATACATATAAAATTGTAGAAATCAGAAAATACAGTAACTCAAGTAGCAATACTACAATAAAACTCCACTACCCCATAATTAAGTGTCAATAAACATCCCGCAAATTCAATTACAGATTAAAGAAATGAAAGTACCAATTCATACATCAACGGAGTTTGTCCTCATTTTTCTAGTATATAATATTTTCTTACACTGCTACATTTTACATCATTTTTATCACCCTTGTGCTATATACATTGTCCGGGGAATCATGTATCCTCATGGTTTCCAAAAATCATTTTGTTCCGGTACAGGGGCCATGCCTTTCTTCTTAACCAGCGTATGATCTATAAATGGTTTCCAGATTCTCCAAAAACCATTCCCCTTCACTTTTCCCTTCCTAAGGTTTAATTCCCAGGTGAGTTTTTCATTAAGAGCTAAATCCCACATTTGTTTGTACCAATCCTGTATTCTTAACTCTTCACTATTCTTCCAATTTTTTGCTATACACTGTCTAGCCACTGATAACATTGCAGCCATCAAATCCTTATTATCATTACTCATTTTATATTTATCTACCTCCGTTAACAAAATTGTCTCCGACCCCAGTTCGAGTTGCGTGTCCAATATATTCTTAATCTCATTTTCTGGTGTGGAATCCTGCACGTCTCATTTAGTGTGTGCCACAGGGGATGGCTCCGAGATCATAGTGTGTAGGTCATTTCATGGCAAACTGGGATCCACCTTAAAAGAAATTCACACCAATGACATTTTTCCTGCTTCAGGAAAAAATGCATTCTTGGATACAAGTTGCAGTCGACCATGACAATCATGATGCATTACCATGCCACTAGATGCGACTATTACAATGTAATATTTGCAAGGAATGGAGGCAGATATTTTGGTAGCTCTCATGTAGAACAATGTGTGTGTGTGTGTGTAGACACAGACACAGACACAGACACACAGACACAGACACAGACACAGACACACACAGACACAGACACAGACACACACACACAGACACACACACACACACACACACACACACACACACACACACACTAATACCTCGGTTAGCATTTGCATCGCATAACGCTAAAATCGGATAACGTCAGGGAATTTGAGGCAAACATTTGCATTGTACAACTTTAACATAACGTTGTGTGATGCAAACTTTTGCCTCAAATTCCCCGACATTGATCTCTGCCCCAAAGCCCGCAGGGCTGAAGATCAGCTCTGCAGGCTTTGGGGCAGAGATCTCCGCTCAGATCGGCAGTTTGGTTAGAGAGAGAGGGCACGCGTGCCCGTTCTCCCCACAACCAAACCAGTGATCAGATCGCACACTGGGACTACCGGGGTGTTGGGGGAGAGGCTGTGCAAGCGCACGATCTCTCCCCCAACACCCCAGCTGTCCTAGGCGATGGCTGGGACTGCCGGGGTGTTGGGGTAGAGATCATGCACGTGCACACACACACCAACCTGGATCACTAAGCCCTTAAAGATCCAGGTGGAGGTTTCTTAAAAGAAGCTAGGAAAAAGTGTTCCTAGCTTTTTTTCAGAACCACTCCCCCCCCCCCCAGGGCCTGGCTTGCTAAGGGGCTTAACTGTCCAGGCCGGGGGGGGGGGCTTCTTAAGAGAGGTTGGGAAAGCCCTTTAGCAATCTAGATGGAGGTTTCTGAAAAGAAGTTAGGAAAAAGTGTTCCTAACTTTTACCAGAAGCATAGCGAGGGGGGTGAAGGAGCGGCCCACCCTGGGTGGCACTTTGCTGGGGGGGGGGAGTGATGCTGCCCCGGACTTCCTGGCGGCCGGGGCAGGGGCCAGGACCCTCTGTCACCGCAAACCTATGGCATGCGTGCCAGAGGGGGCAATCAGAGACCTCTCTGTGGGCATGCATGCTGTTGCCCCAACACAGAGTTTGCCCCACCCCTTTGCCCAGCAGCCCAATGAGAGTGCTTCCTCCCTCCCTCCAGCACAGAGTTCATCCCATCACTCTGCCATGCAGCCCAATGGAAGTACTTCCTCCCTCCCCTGTTGCTGTGTTGGCACTTTGTGATAAATAAGTGGGTTTGAGGTTGCAGTTTGGTTTGGGCACTTGGTCTATAAAAGGTTTGCCATCACTGATTTAGGAGAATCCATCTTTGTATTTGTTCCTCGTTTTCCCTTGTAACACCAATTGAAACTGCAGCTGTGAGCAGTTTCCCAATTGGTGCTACAAAGAAAAATGAACAAAACATTTCTTTTCCCCCACTCTCTAAACATTGCAGCCCTACAATGATCAGCTGGATGTTTATCCCAGAAGCAGCCTTTGACAGCTTCAAAGCTCCAATAAATGCTGTTTCCACCATCCAGGAGTCACTGGGAACTGTGTATATTTCAGCAAAACATACAGAAGAAAGAAGACCACCACCACTCCTGACAGGTCTTCCAAAAGGTCAGCTTGGGGTGAGGTTGGGCACATTCCAGCACCGACAACATGTGGATGTTGGAGGAAGGAGAGAACTCTTGAGCACTCCAATGCATTGGGTTAAACACCTTTTCTGGACATGCTCCTAGTGTCTATCTCATTTCATTTGGTTCCCACCCCCCAAAAGCCATGAACATCTGTGGCTTAAGTATTCTTCTCCATTTACCTGTGCAATTGTCTTATAATACACAAAACCAATAAAATAAATCTTTAAGCTTTGTAAGTGCCATAATAAATTTTGTTTTGCTTTATTTTGTTTTGCTATACACATTGAAACAGGCTAACATTATCATTTCATTGAAAATGAATGCAGTTCTGCCCATCCTTTCTTATGTGGCATGCAGTTCTCCACATGTAACTGCGTTATTTTCTTTCCTAGGCCAGCAACGCTGAGAGTTTCTGGTTACAGCAACTGGACTGAAGAATTCAGCTAAAAATGTTGGAAAGTAACCTCAATTTTTGTGGGTCTTTCACTATTCTTGATTTATTACATCTGTGGCAAATATGAAAGCTTCTCTCTCCCCCCAAATGTAGTTACTGGACAGTCCAATGGGAAATCCATACATCAGCAGCTCTGTGTTCCACATCCAGAAATGGGAAGAGTTCAGAGCTTCTGAGGACACCTTTAGGCTTAATCCACAAGTGCTAAATTGTTCAGAAGATGAAATAGATACAAGCTGGTAGTGTTTACTGAATATATTAGCCTTATGGCAGAAGGTAAAAATGGCCTGAAATTGAATGGCAGTAGCTTTAGCTTGGGTGGTTGATTTTGATGGACATACTGCTTGGCATGGTTCCCCGCTCTTAAGAAATTCAAAGGGATAGAGAAAGGCATGAAGGAGCACCGGCGTGGGAGGAGTAACTATCAAGAGGCCTCTCACAGAGAGTTGCTCTGGGTAGAGAACGTAGCTGCCATTTTCCCCCACTGGTATTCTGAGTGGTGGTCAGACTGCAGAATGCGTAAGAGCAATTTCCTTTTCCCATTTGATCTCATAGTAAGTGCACTTGTCAAAGAATGAGGCAAGGATAGAGTGTGCTGCTGTCTGGTTCCAATCATTTCTCCCCAGTAAGGATGTAAACAGTTCAGGTTGACTTTTTTGACAGCTCAAGAGCAGAATAGCTGTGAAATCCTATTGTAGTAGGGAGTAATATCTCATAGCACAGCATATTACTCAACTTGGGTAATATCTCATAGCACAGTCACACCACTTTCATGTTCATATATAACCCAAATTTATTGCATTTTCTTGATTGGGAAATAAAGTTTGGAAGAGTAATGTAATTTGTAGTATAGGTATTATTATTTTTTAAAAACCACACATGCATGGCTTAATTCTCACAATTAAGCTTATTATAATACAGTATGTTGTTCTGTCATTTTGTTTTTATGAACTTGCTACCTGCCCTGATCAATGAGACACTGTTCATTATAAAGAGAAAGAAAACAAACTCTTGTGTTCATATGTCTTCACTGTGGATTATACAGAGAAGATTCAGGACAGCCAGTTACAATAAGCCCAATATCACTATATCATATGCCTGAAGGGAAAACATGTAGTGGAGAGAGATAACTGCTTTGGCTCGTGTGTTCCTTGGAATTGTCTCATTATGTTCTGGTCCAAACCTGTCCATTTTCTGGGGTGTATTATGAGATCAAAGCACCAGACACTCTGGAAGTCAGCCACCAAGCCAGATGGAGAGCAAAACATATATACTTGCACTTAAAGCTTGGAGCAGATTGGCGCTGAATTAATCTGCCACCTGATGTTAAGGTTCAAAATATTGGGCTAAATTTTAGATACAGAAGCCATACAAGGTCTCTCCACGTTATTTTTCTACTTCTTGAAGAGGTCTTATGCTGCAAACAGCTCCATCCCTTTGCTTATGATTGGTATCTTGACATTTTGGATGCTTTGGGTAATATGGTTTTTGGATCCTTTTCAGGTTTGTTCCCTAAAATTCCTGGAGTGTTTACCACGGATCTTTTTGCTCTAGAGATAGATACCTTGGATACCTTGGAGTCATTATTCAAGCGAAGAGTCCACAGATTGGTGGACGTCTCTGTGACGACATTCCGCACATGCAAACGGACCTGAGAAATCAAGTTCATTTGCATGCATTTTTTAGCCATTTGGATACCACCTTACCCACTGGCTAGGCAGACCATGATGTGTGCCCTCTGCTTTCACCTTGCTTTGGTGAGTTTTGGTCCTGGCCTAAGATCATTGACAAGAGATGGGCAACACTGCCTAGTTAGACCGCTCAAGCCCTCGCACCTTGACAAGGCTATTACCTAACGGGGGATAGAGATTTTGTTGTTGTTGTTCAGTTGCACAGTTGAGTCCGACCCTTTGTGACCCCATGGACCACAGCATGCCAGGCTCCTCTGTCCTCTGCCATTCTCCGCAGTCCGACCAGATCTACGCCCATCACATCTGTCATGAAATCATACAAGGGATCAATTCACATTTTAGTTTCCCTTACATTCACACTTTCATAGTCATTAAGTGTTAGGATTTATAGATCATATTCTCTGTAAGCTTGAGAATACTCAAAATGGAGTCACTTTTGTGCTGGACACATTCCATTACACCTGCAAAGCATTGAGTCATCACATACCACTGAAGGTCATGTGGATCATTAAGACATCTGTGAGTTACATCACCCTTAGATAAGAAAGGGAATTTCCCAAAGTTACATCACTTGATTCTCATCATTCCTGAGAAGGGAGATAACCTACATTCCCATAGATAAGGAGCAAATGACATCATTAAAACACCTGACAATGCAGGAACATCTGTTCAAACTATGTAAACCCAAGCCTAGGATTTGAATCCCAACGTTTTGGCTTGCTGCAGCCTCCAGGGAGGTGGGGGAACTTTGGAAACAGCTTGGATTGGGTCCCCTGACACACACCCCTCCACGGAGCTGGCAGGAGGGTCAGAGTGCCCGAAATGGGTATAAAAAGTACAATTTTTTAACCCATTTTGGGATCTCTGACCTGCCTGTCGGCTCTGGGATGGTTGGGGGACCTGATCCAAGCTGTTTCTGGACTTTCCCCACCTCCCCGCCAGTGCAAACCAAAACATCAGGATTCGATACACAGCTGCAGGGTGGCTCCACAGCTGTGGGGTGACTGGGGAAGCTGACGGGGTGCCCCCCATCAGCTTTCCAGCTACCCCACCCCTGCCTCCACAGCTGCAGGGTGGCTGGAAAGCTGAACGGAGGACCCCTTTCAGCTTTCCAGCCACCCTGCTGCTATGAACGACTGCATCGGATAAAGCTAACAGATCGTTATTCTACTTTAGTGTTATCCGATGCAGTCGTTATCTGAGGTACAGTCAAACCTCGCATAAAGAGCGACTCGCTTAGAGTAACTTGCTTAAAGAGCATAATTTTCTCTGAATGTTCGCTTTGCTTAACAAATAAAACCAACCAAAAACTCGCTTAACAAATAAATTGGGGTTCTCAATCCCCCCCACAATTGGTCATTTACAACGGTGTTTCGCTTAAAGAGCAAAGTCGCTTAAAGAGCAATCCTGTGGAACGCATTATGCTCTTTAAGCGAGGTACCACTGTATTACTGTACTTAGAATATATTTTATACTAAGAACATGGAATCTGTTAGGTTAGAAACAATGCTTCTAGTAATTGTTGTGCTGCAAGTTATCAGCAGGTGCCAGAGTTTACTGGAAGAGGCCTTTGCAAGGCCATAACAACTGTACTTTCTAAGTGACCACTAGCTGCAAGAATGCTGAGTTAAATGTTAACAAATGTCTGTGAAAACGTTGCTAGAATGTTATGGGAACATCATGGATATGTTTTGGGTTAAGAAACCATTGGATTGGCTGTATGCTAATGAGCTAGCAAGAATCTATTATTCACATAGTTATAGATGAGATTTGGAATAGAATTCCATGTCTGTTCTATTTTGGATCTCAAGATGCAAGCTTGCTATAGTTAGACTGCTAAAAGGATGCAGAAGTTAGCAAGATGATAATTTAGAAATAGACAGGTTACTTTAATTGAGGGGTGGGTGGACTGCTTATCTTGAATGTTCCTAATATTTTTGATTAGTTATTGCTTTTCTGTTTTTTTTTTATCCTATGAACCTACTGAAGATCTACATGCTTTTATCTATCTTTTACTCTAAATAAAGAATTACTTCACCAACTGGTATGTTTATTGAAAGGGGTAAGAAGAAGAGTGTTTGCCATAAAAGGAGCAATTACTACCACAACTATACTTTTACTCTTTCAGATGAGATTGCTTTAATAAGATGAATATCTCAGTTGGCTGGATGTTTACACAAACAGGTTAAGTCTAGGTAAATTTCCTGAAGTCTAGGGATTCAAAGTACTATGGCCTGGGTAAATTACAGGCTTGATGCAGTGTGAACACAGGAGAGTCTAGGCAAGGGTCCTGCTTAGTCACACATCTTGATCAGATATGGGTTGTTTGAATCTGAAGGGATTGCTGACATCTTGCTGGACTTTAGGGGCCAGTGCTCATCTCCATTTACAAACAAAGAGCCAGTGCTCTCTGTGTCTGCAGCCGTTTCTGTGGCCATGCAACAGGCATAAATAGACACCAGAGTGCATGGAATGTTGTTACCTTTTCCACTGAAGTGGTGCCTATTTATCTACTTGCAGTTTCTTGTTTTCGAACTGCTAGGTCGGCAGGAGCTGAGACAATAATGAGAGGTCACCCCATCGTGCAGCACTTGGGTTCCAAACTGCTCACCTGCCATTCATCAGGTTCAGCGCCTTAATCACTAAGCCACTGCTGTCCAGGCATTGTAAAGTTACATCTGTGCAAATTGCTTCATAAGGAAGAAATCTTCCTAGATCCACTTCCATGGTGCAGCTTTTCCTTTGGCGCTTCCCCCCATTTTAAAAGCCAATTTTAACAGCTAAGTAAATGTTTAAAGTGGCAGCCTCTGATGCAGAAATCAATTCTGCAATTTCTGCCACCCAGAACAACTCCTAGAACAAAAAGAAAATGGACCCTTGGAAAGGACAAAAAAAGCACAGAAAGTGGGGGGAAAGTACCGAGCAGGTCTTGTTTTTATTTTGACAGCAGGAAATTTTTTTGCCAGAGGTGGAATGGATATACTGTATATATATTTAACACAACATTCTGTCTAGACAAGTCCTTAGGCTCTGACTACAACTGGCAGTATGAGATCTGCTGCAGAAGTAGAACAGACAAATTCAATTTTGTAAAAACTTCTCGCATGATACAAAGACCAATGTGAATCAATTCATTCCCTTTTTGCTTCCAGTATGGAGTTCTTTTCCCTGCCACTGGGAGCTTCAACTTTTTTTAAAGCTAGTGTGATTCAGTGTTTTTTCAGTGATTCAGTTGTTCTTCATGATCTCTGTGATTCACACACAAGTGCAGGAAAAATGATGAAAAACAGAAATGCAAAGAGACAATGTTGTTGTTAAATTCCACCAAGTCACTTCTGACTAATTATCTCCAAAGGTCCTTCCACCAACTGCCTTGTATGGGTCTTGCAAGGGACTGCAGTGGCTTAGTGGTTAAGATGCTAAACTTGACAACTGGAAGGTTAGCAGGTCAGCAGTTTGACCAGAGTGAGCTCCCATCTCTGTCCCAACTCCTGCCAACCTAGCAGTTTGAAAGCAAGAAATTGCAAGTAGATAAACAAGTACCGCTTTGGTGGGAAGGTAAACAGCATTTTGTGCACTCCAGTGTCTAGTCATGCCTGCCACATGTCCATGGAAATCAGTGATGGGATGTAACAGGTTCTCACCAGTTCGCCAGAACCGGTAGTAACTTTTCCCAGTGTCCCGGAGAACCGGCAGCAGCTTTTGGGGGGAAACACCTCCGGGGCTTACCTTTTCACTGGTTCCCCCACTGCGCATGCACGCCAAGCACTTGGTGTGCATGTATGCCTACAGTACTTGGCGCGTATGCACGGCCTCCTTGCTGTCCTCCCAAGCGGGGAGGAGGAAGAGAAGCTGCTAGCCTGAAGCTCCCTATAGCCTGCTCCCCAGGGTAAGTGACTCACCTTTGGATGTGGTGTGTCTGTGTGTATTTTAATGTGTATTTAATACCTTTACCTATATTGACGTACTACCACAGTTCCTAAAAAGGCCTGGCAGCCTGGCTTGGGGTTTTTAAGCAAAGTCTTGGAGTTACCTCATCAATAAGCTACACCTGTGCTGTTCCAATTGCTATTCCAATTGGTGAACCTTTAAGGAGGTATAGTTGTTTTACATTTACATTAACACATATTATCCTAGAGAACTGGTTAGGCAAAGACTTAGTACCTAAGTTCTTTAATTGTTGAAAAGTGCCAAAATGAAGCCATCTTGTGGTGAGTTCATTCTGTAGTTCCTTCCATTTGACCTAGTGTGAGAAACATTAGCCAGAATAAGCTTTAAGCCCTGGTTTAAAAGCTCTGGTTGATTGGTGTTTGGGGGTGGGTGGGTGAGTGGGTGGGTGAGTGGGTGTATTTTAATGTATTTTTATTTAATTTATTTAATTTATTTACAGGTTTGTGTTGTGGGTGGGTGGGTGGGTGGGTGGGTTGAGAGGTGTGCGTGCTTATTTTCATTTTATTTTATTTTAAATTATTTATTAATTATTATTTTTCTTTGGCTCCGCCCATGACATCATGACATCAGCTCCGCCCACACTTTGATGACATCACGGTGGGGTAGTTAATTTTTTGACATCTCACCACTGATGGAAATGTCTGCAAATGCAGATAGCGCTGGCTCTTTGGCTGTAAACAGAGATGTGCACCAGCCCCCTAGAGTTGGAGATGACTGGCTTTCGAGCAAGAGAGACCTATACGTATGGGCCTTGCAATGTCAAGGCTGTGGTTTCCTTTATTGAATCAATCTATCTCATATTTAGTCTTCAGTCCTGCTGCCCTCAAACTTCCCCTAATGTGGTGTACAATAACTTCATTTTAGTCATTTTTCTAGCTAGAGAGAGTTCAGGTTTGATTTGCTCAAGCAAATGCTTATTTGTCTTCTGACAGTCAACGTTAGACAAAAAGTTCTTTTCCAGCACCATATTTTGAAGGAATTGTATTTCCCTGTCATGCCAGTTTCTCCCATCCTATATTTCTACATCTGTAAGTTTGGAACAGAACTGGTGCCAGATTACTGATCACCATCCCAAATGACCCTCAGCTACAAGGCAGTGCCAGCTTTATATTGGATTGTTAGGCAACTAGTATAGCAACAGTTGGCCACATCATTGGTGGCCTATTTTACAAGGGATATCTGGAACAGCCAGGGTGCACACCATGCCCAGTTCTCCTTGACCTGGCCCTGGTGGATGGTGGAGGCATCAGGAACAGGGCAGCACAGAACGGCAGGACACAGCTGGGCCCTGTTGAATGTGGCTGTGTGGGAGATTCTTTAAAGCAAAAAGTATTTTTCTGGTCTAAAGGGGTAGCCCCGGCCAGCAAGCTAAATGACCCATCCCACTAGAGTTTTACTGTAGTTTTTGTTTACATGGTCTGTACTGCAGTCTTCTCCTGATCTTGTTTTGGAAGAGATAATAGATCCTGTCCAATGTCCATCTACTTTTAATAATATTGTCTCTTTAATTTTTATATGGAGCATCTGGCAAGGTTTATATGTGCAATCATTTACATGTTGCTTGAAGCTTATATTTGCAATAAACAGATTGTTGTCTTCACTGAATTGTATGAGTCACTGTCCTGATTCATTTCCAACTCCTAAGTTCAATCATCTGATGATATTTATTACTGCCTTATTGCTTGCTTTTCCCATCTCATCTATGATTATCAGTTCATCCTGTTTTGGTGTGTAATTGATTTCCATCTGGACATTTGCATAAATGCTTTCAGCAATAGCAACTATACTTATAGCGTTTAGTGAACTCTCTGGGCAGTTCATAAGTTTTATTCCCAAAATGCTGGGGGCTCATTTCACCAACTTTGGAAGGCTGAATCAACCTTGATCCCCATCAGGATCGAATAAAGATCTCCCTTGCTCGAAAACCAGCTACATCTGACTCTAGGGTGCTGTGCTTATCTCCATTTATAGCCAAAGAACCAGGACTATTTGCATCTGTAGATATTTATGTGGTTATGTAGCAGGCATGACTAGATGCCAGAGTGCATGGAACACTGTTACCTTTCCAGCTGAAGAGGTACCTATTTATTTACTTGCAATTTCTTGCTTTCAAACTACAGTACTAGCTTGGCAAGAGCTGGGACAGATGGTGGGTGCTCACTCCGTCATGCAGGACTCTGGTCTCAAATTGCTGAACAGCCAACCTTCTGGTCATTATGGCCCCAGAAAGAAATATATAGAGGATGCAAAAATACACACACACACATGCACACATGCACGCACACAAAATTTAAATACTGGAAAAAAATGTATTAAAATTGTAATACTCAATATATACCAATAACAAAAGATGAATTCAAGTCATGTTTGACTCCTGCAATTAAAGAGGTGCTCAAATTGGTTACCATCAGCATCCAGACACTTCTGATTATAGTGAACTACTGCTTGAGCAATGTTGGCCAAAGTGTCCATGTGTATCACTGTACATGCCATTTAAATGCCTTCCCAAAATGTCACCAGTGTAGCTGGTTTTCTATGGTCTACCACATCCTTTAAAATCCCCCCTATGCAGAAGTCAAGGGGTGTTAAGTCAAGAGAACATGGGGAAAACTCAACCACCTCTTTGGTCTTTTCATTGTCCTGGCAAATTCTCACATCTTGGTTGAAGTGCAGTAGGGGGCCATCTTGTTGGAAATAAAATCAATCATTCCCAAAAAGACTTCTGTGGCAAGCATGTAAACTGTTCCAACATCATAGCAGAAGAAGCAGGACTTCTTGTTGTTTGAGACCTCCCTGATATTCCCTTGTGCACATCACACAATATCATACACCTCACACTTATCATGAATATGTGCAATTGTTAGATGTGTTGGAGGGTCTGTTGTATACTCCATTGTCATTGTACTTCCACAACATTCTTGAATTTCAAATACCACTTCAAAATGGTCTTGTGCTCCTCGAATGACAAACATACTTCCACCATTTCCTTTGACTGTCCTGCCTGTCACATTCTGATGCTAGCATTCATTCTTTTGAGCAAATGTCCTACCAACACTGCTTCCATAATTCAATTCAGCTTAGAAAAGTAAGGACATAGTTAACAGCTCCTAAAATGTGTCTACATTTTTTGGCACCCTCTATAGATTTGAATGATAATATTGACAGATTTGCCGTGAATTCTGATTGATATTAATAGGTCAGACTTACAGCCCATAATTGCTTGTACTACACATCACACCTCAATACTACAGCCATCTTGGGTTTTTTTCTGAATTGGTCATTTCCAGAGTAAAATGCTTTATAAATACTGTATGCGCTTGAAAATGTCCATTTCCCAGCTCCATTAGTATACTCAAACCAGTTATTGTTCCACAATTCCAAACTTACCTAGACTGATACTTCTAACACTTCAAGTTCCAATTATATGTGTCCAATAGCTTTGGACTGGCTGAACACACACCACCACCCCAAGAAAAGGAAGAGGAAATGTGTTACACATGAAGAGAGCAAAAGATGGCACAAGTTGTATCTGCTAATTTAGATTCCTAGATGTGAATATGGGGAAATGTTCTGTCATTTCCCTAGAAATATATAGTAGTGTGTCTCACCATAGTGGGTAAATCTATACCTGTGTCCCTTAAAATTTACTGCAGAGGAGTTCACTGTAGCTGAACATTGTTAACATTCTTTGTTTTCAGGGCTTTATGTTGGACAGTCTTTCAAAGAGTGGGCAGTTTTGAGCAAAGGCTTCCTCTTTGTTAAGCAGGACATATAAGCATCTTATTTAGCAAGGGACTTCTCATACAGGTTCATAATCCTTCTCTCTGTAATAGGAGATAATACCAATCTCTCTTACAAGGCTGTTATTACTTAAATGTATATTCCTAAAGTGGTTCTTATCAAGTTGACAAGATAATATTCATGGAAAGCTTTGAATACTGTAAAGCGGTATATAAATGCTGACGTTCATTACTGTAGTTGTTTTGTTAGACATGTATGTAGATGTTAAAATGTGCAGGGATGGTAGATGTTTAAAAGCCATACAACAACAAAGTAGTTTGGGAGGGGTGAATGGAACAGTCTACCTGTGTTGAGGTGAGCAAAGAGCTTAATAACTTTTGAGTCAGAGGCTGTGAAATGGATCACCAGTGCAGCAGCAGGTCACTTGTTCAGATAATAATAATAATAATAATAATAATAATAATAATAATAATAATAATAATAATAATAATAATAATAATAATAATAATAATAATAATAATAACAATAATAACAACAACAACAACAACAACAACAACAACAACAATAATAATAATAATAATAATAATAATAATAATAATAATAATAACAACAACAACAACAACAACAACAACAACAATTTATTATTATTATTATTATTATTATTATTATTATTATTATTATTATTATTATTATTATTATTATTATTATTATTATTATTATTATTATTATTATTAGTCAAATTTATATTCCGCCCTACTTGCACCATCAACTCAGGGCGGAGCACAACAGACATAAAATAAACCCCTAAAAACACAAAAAGAACAAAGTAAAATTAAAACCCATTTAAAAACAACTTCTCATTCGCTACACTAATCCACCAAACATAGGAATGAGGGTAGGAATGGAGGGGGGGGGGAGATACAGAATGTTAAATAAGTCAGCGGGGGGGAGGGATGTCAGTAAACCCTTATTACCCCACACCATACCTGCCAGCCAGGTTTTCAGCCCCTTTCTAAAAGCCAATAACCCCATCTGAAGGCGCAGCTCCAGAGACAGGTGGTTCCATAAAATCGGCGTGAACAGGGAGAAGGCCCTCTTTCTCGTGCCAGAGAGTCGAGCCTCTCTGGTGGATGGAACCACTAAGGCACTGCTCTGGTGGGACGGACAGATACCCTTGGGGAGAAGTGGTCTCTCAAGTAACCTGGCCCACTACCATATAGGGCTAATAATGATGATGATGATGATGATGATGATGATGATGATGATGATGATGATGATGATGATGATGATGATGATGATGATTCAACTTGTATGCCGCCCCACTCGGAATGCGACTCTGGGTAGCTAACAAAGAGATAGAATATCACAAAATACAGTTACAAAATATCATATTAACACAAAAACATTTCAGAAGCAATACACATTTCAAGAGCAATACACATTTCAAAGCAATATAAAGCAATTCTTCTGGCCGGCTGGCTGAGGGAAGAGCATCCGGTAGTGGCGGTGGTGGTGTCTTTTAGCCCCATTTTGCTTGCACACAGAATGCACATGTGCCATGGTTCCTAGTCAAAAGTAGTGTCTACACACAAGCAACTCTCAGGATCTGAGGCAGCCCCAGTATTCGCAGGAAGAGTTCCCCAGTGGTAACTTGCAGCTCACTGGATTGGAACTCCAGCCTGGGGTTTGCAGGGTTGGGCCCTCACCATCTGCAACTGCTCAGCAGTGAAGGTCTTGTTGTTGCTTGACACCTGTATCTTGGGCTTGTTCCTGATTCTTGCTTCTGAAGACTTCCTGCTTTGTTCCTCTGATCTGTTGTTGTGCCTTGGCTGGAGCCTTGTTTGTTGAACCCTTGCTTTGTTCCAGCCCTTGAAGGTGCTCTGCTTCATGTGCTTTCTCAGTCACCTGACTTCTGGCTTGCTTGGACTATGTTTTTGTCATCTGGATTAGTCCTGTATCTCTGTCTATCTTTTTGACTTTGGAGTGAGATCTGGTTACTGTTTGGTTTGCTACCTAGTTGTCCTGGGTCCTGGTGGTTGTGTTGCTTGCCAGCCACCTATCCCCTGGACTCTGTCAGCAACATTCACTACTGAAAAAGTAAAGAACATGATGGTGTAAGGGGACCAGACTAGGTGTTCCCTTCTAATTCAAGCATTTGAATAAGCTACTGTTAGGAAAGGAACTGACAATAAAGCATTCTTTTTTTCATAGCTTTATACAGTACTACAATAAGACTACTGTGAATCATCCTCTGTACTTGAAAAAAGGATTTTGAAAAACTGGAAAAGGTACAAAAAAGGAAAATCAAGATTGGCAGACCTTGTAATTGAAAATTACACAATGTGGGTCCTTTATTGGGGGAGGGGATGAGAAATAGATATGACACTGATGGCTACAATAGTTACACATGCTGTGGAGAAAGTGGAAAATAGATTTTTTTTTTTTACCCTTTTTCATAATGTTAAAACCTAGAACTCCCCAATAGAACTGAACATCGATTGGGAGACTCAGGGCTACTGATGAGAAACAAGTCTCCATACAATTCATAATTTGACTATGCAGTCCATTAATAACATGAGACAGCGGACACCTACTTAGCTGTCTAATTCTCTTTAAAGACATGTGGAGAGGAGGGCAATGAGGCTACCAATAGCAACCAGCCATAATGGCTACAGCCGACTCTAAGATCAGAGGCAGGCCTTTGAATCTTAGTTACTGGGGTGTAACTTTGTGATATGGTGGAAAGGCAAAAGTATCTGCAAAATGTTTTTTGACATTTTGGGCACAATATGTGACCAAAGGATAAAGATGTTTGATGCAGCAGGGAAGCTTATTTGGTACATGTCCCAGTTTCTTGCCTCCGGAACCACAAAGAAAGATTTTCTCCATAAGCCGAGAATGGCCGAATAGGGAACCATGTTAGTCACACACTTCTTCCAAGCCATAGCCTGTCCGTTTCATAACTAATACCTGTTTGTTGCTATGGCAACTGTTAGGCCAAGAAAAGGGAACTGAGCTTTTTCAGCACAGTTTGGTCTGTGCTGTTGCAAAGCCCAAAGCAGAGAACTGCTTCATGACACTGCATCTGTCCTTGCCATGCAGAATCTCAGAAAGCGTCTTATAGTGACTTCCATGCTTATTTAATGGGAGGCTGTCAGGCCTGGAAGAAAATTGTTAGGAAGATACTGCCTGTTTGTTTCCATATGAGGAAGGACATAATAAGAAGAGGGTGCGTACTGTGGTCTATGGGGTCACAAAGGGCCAGACTCGACTGTGTGACTTAACAACAACAGCAACAACATGTTTTTTAAAACTTAAAATTTAACTTGTTTGTAGAAAATTTAAATAGGCATGTTTTAGCTATCTACTTTGAACTACAGTGGTACCTTGGTTAACGTAATTAATGCATTCTCTGGGACATTTCTTACAGCAAAAAGTACTTTAAGCGACTTTCCCATAGGAATGCATTGAATGAACTTTCCCATAGGAATGCATTGAAAACCAAAATACATTAACTGAAATGCGGTTTCCCATACAATTGCATTAGAAACCAATTAATCCGTTCTGAAAAAAATTCCGTAAACTGACCTACTATTTTCTATGGATTTCCTTTTGTTAACCAAGCCGTTTGTTAACCGAGGTTCCATTGTACATGCCTTATTATCCAAAGGGAGGTTAGACCACTGGAAATGCATCACAATCCTGTTCCTAGATTTTCTGTTTCCTGCGTAGGTCAAATTGAAACAATTATAGTAAAATCTAGCATAAAGAGCACCTCGTTTAAAAGAGTAACTCACTTAAAGAGCAGAATTTTATCTGGATGGTCGCTTCGCTTAACAAATAAAACCAACCAAAAACTCACTTAACAAATCGGGGTTCACAATTTCACCACCCCCCATTGCAAGTCACAATTGGCCACTTACAATGGTGTTTCACTTAAAGAGCAAACTCACTTAAAGAGCAATCCTGTGGAACGCACTATGCTCTTTAAGCAAGGTACAACTGTATAGGCAGAACTTCCTTTATCATCCTCAAGAGGCCTCCATCACCTTAGTTCTTCCTTGTATTCCCTTAACCTGACATGTAATGTGCTATTTCATGCTTTTCTTGCAAGGCTGACTAGTGGAACTGTACTTTATGTGTTGTTTGGAAGAACACGAAGAAAAGACCCAGAATGGACATCGCTGTATGTCTTTTACAACCTTTTCCTAGTCTGAGTTGATTAAATACCTTCTATTTGTAAGACTGCCTGGTTGGGGGTGGGGGAGATGATCTTATGGAAAAAAATTAAATCCACAACTGATATTATAGTACAGCAGTTTTATATCAAAACTTGTGCCAGCTGTGTTTGCTTGCATTTTTCCAGCATAATATCATAAGCTTATAAAAAAATCAAGGCCTCTTCTTCCAGCATTCCTTTTTGACTGCACATTGTTCCTTTTCTAAACTACTTTTCTACATGCGCACCAGTTATAGACATAAGGAGCCCTGGTGGTGCAGTGGTTAAGCTGCTGTCCTCCAACCAGGGCTCAAGGTTGACTCAGCCTTCCATCCTTCCAAGATTGGTAAAATGAGAATCCAGCATGTTGGGGGCAAAATGCTAATTAACTTGTAAACTGCCCAGAGTGTGATTGCTTTGGTTTGAAGGACAGGTGCATTACCTCCTTGTAATATTTCTGGATGTCCATCCATCGAGTATCATTAGATGAAGGTGAATAGCAAAATAAAAAAAGGAAAAAAATTCTCCATCTCTAATTGTTCCAAATCATGCATAATTTCATGAACTTCTGACAAAAAGTTGTACATCTTTCTAGGAAAAGTCAGACTTAGCAAATATTACGCTTACCTTCATAACTTTGCACCATAACATTTGCAGACTATGGCTTTTGTTACTTATTCTGAAACCTACAGAACCTTGACAGTTAAGATTGGCTGCAGTGGCTCAGTGGTTTAGATTGTAATAGTAATGATTAGAGAGACAAATCATACCAAGGGTTGGAAGATGTCTGGTTTCTTACTCCCTGACAAAATGTGGTTGAAGTGCAAGATCATTCCCAGTCCCAACCATTAGCATAATGCAGCTTATTTTCCTCAATTCCCTCCTGGCATGTTGCCCCCCCCCCAACTGCTCTAGAGGGTTGCCCACTCCATATAATGCTTGTAGGGCACACAAATGGTTGCACAGAGAGAGCTATTGCCATTCCCAGTTCTGCAATGGATACAGTTATCTCAGTAAGACAATCCTAATGCCTGGCCATAATTCATGATGTGATTTTAGCAAATAAATACTAAATGGCATAGGCTTACACCCTGTGGAAGAGATCATTTCCTTGCTCATTTTCCCTTACTTAGACTTAGATCCTCCCATGCTATGTAGCATATCGGGCAGCATATTCCCATGATGTATTAAAACCAGCAGTATTGTCTCAGGCAGCAGCCATAGATTACCCACTTTGGTGCCAAACCATCTCTGCTGCTACTGATCACTTCAAAAGAGAACACCGCAGGCATGAAAAGGTTAAGCAACAAGCATGGAAGCTTTGTCAAACTCAACTATGCCCTCCACCATCTTTTCAGTGTAATGTGTGTGGTCGTATGTTTTATGCCAGGATTGGTTTATTGAGTCACACAGAGAAAATGACTTCCAGGAGAAATGTATGCTTGGATATGGGTAGCAGCCGCTGCCACTGGTAATCACAAAACTTTAAAAAGAAAGACAGTTTTATGTGTGAGCATTACTCACAAGCATGTATACACACATTGGTGACTGCTCCAAGACTGTGACATTCCATGCCTCAGGAGCAAGATGATAGGAAACATGCAGGTATCCAGATGCTGTTGGACTACAATTGTCATCAGGCCCAGCAGCTTAATGCTAAAGGCAAAGAATGAGGTATTGCAGTCCAACAACATCTGGAAGGCTGCACAGCCCTGCTCTAAAGGGTCATCCGATCTCTTTATGTACAATTTTTTTGGAAGCAGGGTATGACCTACTGGATGTTAAATCTGGCCTTATGTTGGTATGCATGCTTTATTATCCAATTGTTTCAGATGTGAGTTTTATTCCATTAGTGTAGTGTAGATGAAGGTTTGATAGTTCCTGAAGTGGTCAAATTTGAAAGCAAAATCATTAGTAAAACATAGGTCAATGTTCTGAGATGGGAAAATGACACTGTGGTGGCTCAAGTGGTTAAGATGCTGAACTCAAAGACTGGAAGGTCAGAGTTCGATTCCAGAGTACTGCACGATGGAGTGAGCTCCTGTCTCTGTCCCAGCTCCTGTCAACCTAGCAGTTCAAAAGCAAGAAATTGCAAGTACTGTACTGTAGATAAATAGGTAACACTTTGGTGGGAAGGTAAACAGTGTTCCATGCAGTCTGCTGTTAAGGCATGCCTAGCACATTTCTACAGAAACATCTGCAGATGAGCACTGGACCCTAGAGTCAGATACGACTGGCTTTCGAGCAAGGGCAACCTTTACCTTAGTTTAGAACTCATTAGGAGTGTGGTGTAGGAGACAGAGTGATAGACTTGGGTTCAAATCCCTGCTTGGCCATGAAAACATGTTGAGGGAAGCAGGATAATACTAGTAAGAATGATAAATAATTGCATGCTATCAGTTCTAACTTATGAAAAGAGTGCTCAGAAATTGTTTATATTTTCCTTCTTCTTGTCTCATTCAAGGTTACATGGGCTGACTCTTCTCCTAGGAGGCGAAGCAGGGAACTGAACTCCCAACCAAGATACTGTACCTAACTCACTGCTATCTAATCAAGAGCACTAGTAAAGCCATTTCTTAAATATATCACATACAGTAGCTTAAAATGCTATTATGTGACTTGACATGGAAAACTAGACCAATGTTTCCTCACCTTATACACCTCCCTCATTCCCCAGATCACAGGGCTAATTACCACTATGGCTGAAGTTTATGGAAGCTTTAATAAAATATTGGGCCAGAGCCTATGCTTTTCATTCCTTTTCTCCAGAACCATACAATACATTTGATTAATCCTGCCAATGGAGTTAATTGCTTTTCACATCCAAGCACTAACTGTGATCAAGTTCAATTAGCCATAACTATCTAATTCTATTGGCTTCAACAAGACTTACATAAGAATAACTCTCCTTGGTCTGGGAAACAACTTTGCAGTTGTTTCATTCCATTACATCTACGCTGGCATATATTTAACAATCATTAATTCAGTCTGTGATCTCCAACTTGATAATCCAATTCAGAAATTTAAAAAAAATACCTTTTTTGGATTATAGCTCCTCTAAGCCTTCCAGGCAGCATGGCAACTAGTGTGGCTGGCTAGGGGAATCTGGGTGTTGTAGTCAAAAAGTAATTTTACAAGTTCTGGTCTAATGGTTGATCTCATGAACACTGCTGGTCTAATATTTCAACTTTTAGTACTCCTTAACCTGTTGAAGGGAAACATGGACTCATATATGATTCTACTTCATGTAGTATATATCAAACCTACACCACTTGAGAAAATATACCCCGTATCACTCTACTTAAGATCAGGAGAGAAGTAGCAGCAGACAGCAAGAAAACTTAGCAAGAGAATGACCTTCAACATCCTCTGAACAGATATGAGCCTCACTTCTACCAGCTCAGATGCAGAAAGAGATTTATGGCAAGAACAAACAATCTTGAGGGTACACAACAGCAAAACCAAATTAGAAGATGGAGTAAGGAGCTCACTGGGCAAGGAACATTAAAGGTGGATATAGCTGAAGATCTCAATTTCCCCTTCATCATCTGGAGGGCCCTGAATAGGCTGAGAGTTGGAGTCCCTAAATGCAAGACCAACATGCTCAAGTGGGGACTGTTTGTGGACAACAACACATGGTGTAAATGTGGAGAGACGGAGAGTCCAGCCCATTTGCTGGTCTGCCGATTGCTGCCAGAAACATGCACTGATGAGGACTTGCATTTGGCCAAAGACAAAGTTAAGACAGTGGCTTCATTTTGGCAGTCCAGGGTTTTATTGGGACACAAAAGAAGAAGAATGTAGTGTATATGAAACATGGTAGAACCAATACATAGAACCTATTCTATGGGTAGATAAGACTTGGGTCTGTAAACTATATGGCATGGCTAGCATCAAGATCTGCCAATAAGAGAAGGTGCAAATAATGTCACCTTTCCTTCTGAATAGAGATGTTACGGGTGAATGCTCACATGCTGCAAAGCCTAATACCAATTATCTGCTACAAATGATCCCCTTGGCTCTTTCCCTTTTACAAACTGCAAATAGCAAGGAGTCTGGGCAGCAGATTCTCCTCCAGGTGCAGATCTTTTAGACAATTGCCTGCTGCCAACAGGTTTTCTACCTAAAGAACATACATCAGAAGTCACTCGTCTGAGAAGCTCAATTGTAGAATAGACTGATTATAGAAGAGACTGAGAGAAAGCAAGTTAACAAGACCTTCCCCCCCCTTTCCTTGTCTTTTGCAAAGAATCCTGCTGATTTTGTACATATGCATGTCTAAAGACTTTCCTGGCTTCAAAAGAGGGGCAGAGAAAAGGCAACTGCTGATTCTGCATTATCCTTCAGAGAAGGTAGTAGCAACGACAGTAGTGCATAGGATTTATAAAGACAAGGTGTCTGTTTCCTTAGATCAGGCAAAGCATCCACCCCAACTTGGTACCTTCCACATGTGCCAAACTACTAATCCATAACCAGCATGGTCCATTGGAATTGTGAGGCTGCCAAACTGCAAAAGTGTGGGCTAAAGATCCAATTATTTCCAGAGCTCAAAAAAAAAAAAAACTCCTGGGATTATGACTTCCAGAACTCTTAACTCAACTTGGCTGGCCCTGTCCTTTGTTTAACTACAAAGTCACAATATTTGAAAGCTTCCACCCTGGATGTGAATTTGGTTGCCTTTTTTTCATCATCATAGTAGTGATATTCTTCATGAGGACAACCAGAGGCTCATACGAGATTCTAACTGTAGATATACCACATATTTATATAGTGCCGCTATGAAATTCATTACTTTTGATCTCATTTCTAACACTGAGATTGACTTTTCCCTTTGCTATAGCACTCTGTGATGGCATTTCCCTTGAAATTTCTGCTCTGATCCCACTGCCTTTTTACTAAAAGATTGCAGCCCATTCAGTTTTCATCATCAGTATGCATATGATTTTAGAGGCCAATTCAACTAACAGGTAAATTTAAATGGGTAAGGGAGGAGTTAATCAGTAATTCTAGATGTAACCTTCTACATCCAGCATATCACTTAGTAAAGCCTAAAATTGTACCTCTTTCTGTACTCTATCTCTAAACCACAAACTGACTTAAAGAGAAAAATGGATTTTTATGACTTTATGACTAAGCTTATGTGTACATTTGTTCAAAAACGTGAAGCATTAATCTGAAGTCAGCAGGTATATGTGCACATGTTTGGCAAGAGTTGGGGTGTGTGTGGATGGTCAACTTCAGGTTAACAGTTCATCCTTCCGATGAAGGAGATAATGTTCATTAAAACATAGCATAGGTTTAACTTAATCTTTACAATGGCTCTGTTCATTATTAATGCAGCGACTATGCCCATTTCGCTAGAAATCACCATCTTAACTCTTCATTCCACCCCCTAGACTAGGGAAGCATCAAACTGCTTTGTGCCACACAGTCTCATCACTGCTATCATCACCAAAAATAATTTTCCCCAGGAGTGAAAAAAAACCCTCACCTTCCAGGAACAGCAATTCACCTTTTAAACAGGTTGGCAGCCCCACACTGTAACCCCTAAAAACTACCAGTTGTCCATAATGACATGGGCTTCAGTCAATTCTGTCTCCCTCCATCTCCCATTTTGGGTACTCTTACCACCTCCTGAGACTCTGTCAAGATTACCCATCCTTGTCTCTGCCTGATAAAAAGATTTTGGAGTCTTGCTTTCAATTTTGTGTTTCTTCTGTTCATCTTACTAATGGTTTCTGCAGACTGACGGTTTTTCAGTCCTTTGTTAAACACAGCTAACTTTGTTGTCTATGAACTTGGAATTGAGTGCCCCCATGTACAGGATTTTTCACATACTTACGTTTCCTCTCTGCTGGAGCTTTCTGTTGCCTGTCCTCTGTGTGACAAGAAAAGGCTCTGCACAAAGAAAATAGCATCCATGCCAGGGAATATTTCCAGCAATCACAGCAAGACTTCAGGAACCTGCTGATAAAAAACACACCAGACTCACCCAATGCTGGAGTGTCACATGTTACAAATACTTGAACACAAGGAGTTTGGTGAAAGTAACAGGTGAGAAGCTGAACTCATTGTGATTGCCAATAGGAAGGGCAGTGGTTGGAGCTACGAAGCCTTAAACTGCTATGATGGGATGGAAAGAACCCTTGGACTGCAATGTTACACTCCAGAGAAACTAGTTGGAATTCATACTGACTCCTGCCACTGAATGTGAACACAAGCCCAACTGCCATTATAAAATGGCGACCAATCCAAACTTTTCTACTTTTTATTTTATTTATTTATTTAATAGATTTATATACCTCTGTCTATACTACAGTTTCACCAGTCTATCCCAGCCATTTTGAGATCCCATCAGAGGTTAAACCAAATTGCTCCACTTTATTATTATAAGCTTGATTCATACAAAGGATAAAATAGAGGAGGCAATGGTGGCTTAGTGGTTAAGATGCTGAAATTGACAACTGGAAGGTTGGCAGGTCACCAGTTCAAGACCCATGTGTTTTGAGACAAAGTGAGCTTCCGTCTCTGTTCAAGCTCCTGCCAACCTAGCAGTTTGAAAGCAATATATTGCAAGTAGATAAATAGGTGCCACTTCATTGGGAAAGATAACAGCGTTCCATGCATTTCAGTATTTCTAATGCCTGCCACATGATCACGGAAATGTCTGCAGGCACAGATAGAGCTAGCTCTTTGGCTGTAAATGGAGATGAACAGCACCTCCTAGAGTCAGATACGACTTGCTTTTGAGCATCCCCAAGAAAAGAGATATCAAGCTTTACACAGCAAAGGGAAGCCTGAATGTTGATAACAACAATGGCAGCCGTCAAAATGGTCTACATTCAATGGTGGGCATGGGCCGGTTCGCCCCGGTTCTGTAGAACTGGTGGTAACAATCCTGGGTAGTCTCCAGGAGGGGGTTAGTAACCTTCCTGGGAGACCACCCAGGATGGTTACCTTTTTTTTTAGGCAACCGGTTCGGTCGCCTCACTGGCTGCCCGACTCTGCAACCCAAATTGGCTGCTGGTGAGTGTGCATGCGTCAAAATACCAATTGACGCATGCTCAAGCCTGCCCGGGCTCCCTGCTTTAAGATTAGGCTGGCTGAGGCTGTCAGGTACCCCTAGCCAGCCTGATCTTAAAGGAGGGAGCCAGCCTGCTTTGGGATCAGGCTGGCTGGGGGTGTCAGGCACCTCCAGCTATCCTGTACTGTATCTTTATGTTTTTTAAAACTTTGGCTCCGTCCATGACATCATGATGTTGGCTCCACCTATGACATCAGCTCCGCCGACAGTGTGGTGGTAATTTTTTTGGCTGCCCATTACTGTCTACATTCATATAGAGAATAGTACCATTCATACCTTCTGGGGATGGTGGAGGTGGTGGTGGGGCACATGAAATGGCGCCACAGGCCGCATCTGGTCTACAGGCAACAGGTTGAGAATCCCTGGTCTAATGTCTTAGGTAGTGTGTTTGGGATGAAGTACCACACAACAATTTGGTAACCTAGAGATAAGCATCATCTTGACATGTATGAAACAGTAAAACCAACTCAAGAAAGTGCTGTTTTCCCATTTTCCATAATCCTTCAGGGATGTGACTCTGTAATGATTTATCTCTGCCTCCTTTATTGCTAACATAATTTTTTTTTAGTTGCTTCAGAGTTTCAGTGTTCCTGTGAACTACTTATGTTCAGAAGTACTTTTAATGAACGGCCTTTTCAACTCTTGCAAACTAAAAGGTGTAATTTCCTTTATTGTGTCAAGCCATCTCACATTTGATCTTCCTCTTTCCCTGCTATCTTCCACTTTCCCACCATGATTTTGAATGCACACCAGTTTAAAAGTGTCAGTGAGGTTCAGAGCAATGCCATCAGGCTGCTCAATTCAGTTACCTTTGGATCCTTTGAATAATCACTCAAGTCAGGATGGGCAAAGCTGACACACTGGACTAAGATACATCTGCCCTCTTCAGCATTCACTGTCACATCAGCAGAAGAAAATGGATAGTTCCAGTGGTGATGGGAAGAGAAAAACTCTTGGAGGATAGACACTGAACAGAAGTAGTACCGGAAGGAGACACTGGCTGAGAGTCTGTGACAAGCTAATTCTTGCTTCTGCTATACATAAGAAAGTAATGGTAAATCACTTCAGAATGTTTTGTGCTTTGAAAACCCTATTATGAGACAATCTAAAATGAAACAAGGTGTGATTATCTTTTCCAATAATGCTGGGGCAGGGGAGACATTATTTTAAACAGAAGATATAACTCTTAACCTTAGAAATTCTGAATGTTCACTTTCAATGTGGAATTTATTTTTTCAGATATATGTGTTGTTTACAGTATTATAGATATTTCATCTGGTCTTCTTCCATGTCGAGGAGGCTCTTTCTGTGTACCCCCATTTCATCTGGTTAACTGTTATAAGTATTATTTCTATACAGAGCTTGGAAAAACTATATTTTGAGCTACAACTCCAAAATTGGCCATATGAGCTGTGGGATTTTGGAATCTATAATCCAAAAGTATAACTTTGCCAAGCTCTGTCTGAGAGGGGCATGTTAGGAATTACGTGGGAAGCAAGCAATGAATTGGAAGGCATGGTTTTCAGCTTTATTCATACTTTCCTCCAGAAGAACAAGTCTACAACTATTGTGGAGGATTTATTTAATGTTGTACATGTGCCCAAAACACTTCCAGTTGAAATGTACCACATTTCCTTTCACTTCCAAAAAACAAAAAGCGGAAAAGGAAAATAAGAGTTGTTAAGAATGAAAATAATTTTAACAACGTGGTTCGGTACTTGTTGCTTCAAATCTTCCAGGTCTTGCCATAAGTATACAGTATCAGAAAACAAAACAAAATAAAAAAAATAAAAAACACCGTAGCACTTTAAAGACTAATTGCTTTATTTTTATTGTTAGCTTTTTGGATCAAGTTCACTTCTTCAGACTTGATCCACGAAAGCTAACAATAAAAATAAAGCAGTTAGTCTTTAAAGTGCTACAGTGTTTTTTATTTTATTTTTATTTTGTTTATTTTGTTTTGTTTTTTGATATGCCTGAACCACAGCTACTATTCCAAAAAATTGCCATAAGTACTAGGTTATGGGAACGTACCCACACAATCCACACAAAGTTAAGGATAGGTATGGGAGAATTATACTTGTGTGAAGTATTATAACCAAATTGCCCCCTCCAATATAATGTACAGTCAAACCTCGCATAAAGAACGTTTCGCTTAAAAAGCAGAATTTTCTCTGAATGTTTGCTTCGCTTAACAAATAAAACCAACCAAAAACTCGCTTAACAAATAAATCGGGGTTCACAATCCCCCCCCCCCAATTGGTGACTTACAATGGTGTTTCTCTTAAAGAGCAAACTTGCTTAAAGAGCAATCCTGTGGAACGCATTATGCTCTTTAAGCGATGTACAACTGTATTCTGTTTTAAAGTGCTCCAATTTTTAAAACAGGCTCTTTGTATTCAATCTTAGTTTTTATAATGTTAATGGATTCCCATTGCCCAAAATATGGTAATGGAGTGGAAAATTTGACTTTGGGCCTGTCCACCTTCGCCCTTATAGTGTGGGTTGGTGTGGTATAAACAGGGTTGCAGTGGTTATGTGGGGAAGGAGAAAATCAATATGTCACTTGACACATGATTCTAGGATCCAAATGGAATGTCAACCTCAACCTTTGGCTCCTTTTGCCGTGAATTAAACACTTCCCCAGCTCATCTGAAGAAGGGCAAGAAAAGTGGAACTATTTTTATTGCATCTGCTGATGCACTGATTCACTTACCAGTATGTCAAACTAAAAGAAAACATTTTTCTTTTCCTTTCTGTGCACTGCAAGCAGTTTGTCAATCAGTCGTCATTATCGTCATCAACTGCAACTCGTATCTGAGAATGCATTTTTTCCTGAAGCAGGAAAATTGTCACTGGCATGAATTTGTTTAAGGTGGATCCTAGCTTACCATGAAGTGACCCACACACTGTGATAACGGAGCCATCTCCTGTGGCACATATGAAATGAGACGTGTAGGGTTTAACACCGGGACTGCAATGGACTGCCACTGCCTTGAGGATATGGACAAGGTGCATCTTCATAGCCAGCCTATCTGGCATAGCTTCTTCTGCCTCCATGAGGATTGGGAATCAGAGTTCCTCCTCCACTCATTTTGCTGTTGGGCCCAATATGATGGTTTCCAGTAACATTTTACCTCCACTGAGGGGGACCCCCACCCCCATCTAAAGGGGCTTATCCACCTGTAGCCATTGGCCCCTTTAGGGAGTCAGGTTAGCTAACTGCCACCTGACACTCAGCATTGAGTTGATCAGTAGCACACAGAAAAGATTTTTTTTTTAAAATCAACCCAAGTGAATAACCAAAACAGCAATGATCTAGCAAATGCAATAATAAATACATCATATTGAAAACAAAAATTCGTATTGTCAAAGCAATGGTATTCCCTGTGGCAATGTATGGTTGTGAGAGCTGGACCATTAGGAAAGCTGAGCGCAGAAGAATAGATGCCTTTGAGATGTGGTGTTGGAGGAGAGTTTTGAGAGTCCCCTGGACAGCAAGGACAACAAATAGGTCAATCTTAGAAGAAATCAACCCAGAATGCTCCTTAGAAAGTCAAATTGTAAAGATGAAGCTAAGGTACTTTGGACATCACATGAGAAGAGAGGATTCGCTTGAGAAGGCCTTGATGCTGGGAAAGGTGGAGGGCAAAAGAAAAAGGGGGCGGCCAAGAATGAGATGGTTAGATGGTATTGTGGAGACAATGGGCACAGAGCTCAGCGAGTTGAGAGGGATGGTGGAGAACAAGAGTGCCTGGCGGGCAATGGTCCATGGGGTCGCAGAGGGTCGGAATCGACTGTGCGACTGAACAACAAACCCTGCCCTCTACAGATAAGCAGAGGAATGTTCAATTTGCCAATATCATGAAGGGACTTGTAAGCCAATTCAAGAGACTGGAAACCAATGCTGGAAGGAACCTTTGACAGCTGCAGAATTCTAGTTTAGTCTGTTCCAAGTGACATCACACATCTTCTCCAGCAATTTCCAAACTTGGACACTGGAAACAAGAGTGGACCAAGCTGTCCCATTAGTGTACCAAATAGCAAGACAAACACCCATGTAGACAGGCTCTTTGTCACAGAATTAGGACCTTTTAGGACAATGTTGCACACTACTAGCTAAATTGTAAGTTGCAAGTTAAAACTGGAGCAAGCCAATTAAATAAATATAGAACTTTTGAAGAAATTGACTCACCAAATCTCCACTGATTCAGTGGAACTACTGTAATTGCATTTTATTGCATCATCCAGCCATTCATTATACAGTAGTTCAACTCAGTATGAAAGAACAGAAAAAGAGCAAGTATTTAAAAAGATTATAGTCCAGGGGTGCCTAGTTTTTTTGGGTCACAAGCTGGTCGTGTGGTTCAGTGGGCCAGTCACGTGCTTCCTTCCACTGGAAGCAGAAGTAAAATGTGCCCTGCATTCTGTTTTGCAACAGGATGAGATAGGTTTTAGGCTGCCATTTTCTCTGCTTAAACCAGGGGTGCTCAAACTATGGCCCATTGGCCAGATCTGGCCACCAACATCAATTCATCCAGCCTGTGTCGCTCTTGTTGCTCCTGGAAACATAACTAAAACACACCTGTATGAGAGCAAAAATACAACAGTCTTTGAGGGCAGTGTAGGCTGGATGAATTGGTGCTGGGGGTTGGATCCAGCCCGTGGGCCATAATTTGGAAACCCCTGTTATAGCTATTTAAATTTTCTCAGTCCCAAATACAAACATTATTTACTGATATTTCCTAGTTGCAAAACCAAGCACAAAGTTTACCCTTTTAAGTGGTTCCACACTTTCTTCCTTTCATAAGGTTTCAGGTCAAACGTGTGAGTGACCAAGAAATGGTTCATTTAATAAACAAGGAAGATAAATGGCAAGTTTGTATAACTCTCCAGTACTGTCTCCCTCACTCTCTTCTTGTTCCACTTGTGCAAGATTTATCAACCTAAAAAAATGACAGAAAGCAGAGGGATGGGTGAAAAAGTAGACAAGTGGGTATCAGTTGCCCCCTGGGAAGGATGGGTAAGCGATCTTCAGATGCACCTGTTTTTCAGTAGGTTTATGAATCCTAATGGCATCCTTGGGCTGATTCTTAAAGGCTAACCACCACCCCAGCAGTTTAGTATTGCAGGGACATAAATTAAGCTGCCACTGTACTATTGTTACACATCCCCCATGAGATTATTTATGTTCAACCTGCTTTACACAATGTCATGAGTTTGCCCTGAGATAATTTTTCAGAAAGAGCTTTGCAATTTATGAAATGCAACAATGCTACTATGAAACAAAAGTTGCTTTATTCCCTCACCTCCATGCTTCTCATTATATGCCATCAAATTGCCTCCAATTTATGGTGACTGTATGAATAACTGATCTCCAGAATGTCCTATCATGAACACCTCTGCTCAGATCTTGCAAGCATTCTTGGTCTTTTCCTGTTGCCTCCAAGTTTTCCTAGCATTGTCTTTTCCAGCAGTCTCGTCTTCTTGCAATAAGCCAAAAATATGACAGCCTCAGTTTTGTCGATTTGCTTCCAGAGAAATTTTGGGCTTAATTTGTCCTGGAAGCCACTTGTTCTTCTTTCTGATTGTCCAGAATATCCTCCAGGATTGTGTTTTGAATGAAACTTTTCCCTCTTATCAGCGTTTTTAAGTGTCCAAATCTCACACCCATATAGTAATACTGTTTACAGTAAAGTAGAAGTGGTAAAGCAAATGTGGAACATTTAAAACATTCAAATAAATTGGATCGACCAATGAAGACATTTTCAAATAACAGACAATAGCAAATTACAGACTGAAATCCTGTTGCACAGATTTACATTGTGTATTGCTGATGATGCCATTAGCAGTGATGGTTTTTTATAAATTAAAAATGTCAAATCTCCCTTTTCCTGAAAGGTCCCTTTCATTGAAAAGAAGTTGTTTGGGGCAGGGAGGGTCCGTGATGGTGGGAGTCTTTAATTTCAAAAAAATGTTGCCATTGTTAAAGCCAACCCTTCTGAAAGGGAAATGTAGGAAATGAAGCAGAACCAAATGTCATTGGAGAATTTGGCCTAAGCTTCAGAAACAAAGAAGAGAATGGCTTGTATAGTCTGTGAAGCCAACAACCTACAGAACTTATTTTATATACACGTACAGGCAACCAAATACACAACTGAACACAAAGACATAATCACATGGTCAATATAATATTGAAGTACCAGTTCACAGCTAGCCAGGATACAGAGCAAACTGTGTCATCTTTCTCCATTGACTAGAGGCATAACAGATGCTCAAGCAACTGTCCTGGTTTTTCTTTTCCTGAGCTGGCAATTGAATTTAAATGGTACTGTGGGACTAAAAAAAGTCCAACTGAACTCAACTTGTAAGTTTAATCAAGTGTAGTTAAATTCTTCCATTTCTTTCTGGCTGATAATGGTGTTTTCAATAACGAGTACTAAGCAAACCAGCCTGTACATGCAAAAAAATAACCTGCACAGATTGATAATCTGCTTTATTATGATGAGAATTCCTGATCTTTGGGAGTTCTCAAACCATATTCAATTCAATAAGAACAATGGTTTCTTCAGACTTGCACATCCTTAGTACAAATTGTAGATTTATTGGGCCATACAGGGGAGAGGCTTATGTGCATGCCCATGTTCCTAAAAGTAAAGGCAGTGGTGGGGTGTCAAAAAATTTGCTACCACACCGTGATGTCACCACAGTGTGGGTGGAGCCAATGTCATGATGTCATGACATCGTGCGTGGAGCCAACATCATGATGTAATGATGTTGTGGGCGGAGCCAAATAAATAAATAAATAAAAATACACAAACACACACACACACACACCTCAACCCACCCACCCACCCATAAATAAATTTAATAAATTAAATAAATAAATTAATTAAATAAGAAATACATTAAAATACACCCACCCCAACCTCAAATCAACCCACCCACCCCAAACACAAACCCTGGGTCACCTACCCTTGGTCGACTCATCAGGGAGCAGCAGAGGCGGTGGCGCGGTGGCGCGGCAGTGGGTGGCGCAGCAGCAAACCCACTACTGGGTAAAGGTAAAGGTCACCCTTGCTCGAAAGCCAGTTGTATCCAACTCTAGGGTTCAGTGCTCATCTCTGTTTCATAGCCGAAGAGCCAGTGCTGTCTGCTTTTGCAGACGTTTCCATGGTCATGTGGCAGGCATGACTAGACACTGGGGCGCACGGAACACTGTTTACCTTACCACCAAAGTGGTCCCTATTTATCTACAGTACTTGCAATTTCTTGCTTTCGAACTGATAGGTTGGCAGGAGCTGGGACAAAGATGGGAGCTCATTCTGTCCTGCAGTATTTGGGTATTGAACTGCTGACCAGTCAGTGTCTTGAGCCACTGCAGCACCCTCTTATTTCTAAACACAAGGGAAAATGTGAGTAAGGCTATTTTTTTTATTGAGCTAGAGATTAAATTGTGAGGTCGCTATCATAGGGAACATATGTGTAGTAAAGCCGATTAGTCAACTGTGTCACAGCAGACCTTATATGCTCATTATATTGAACATTGGATTTTTGTAATTATCCTCTTGGCAACATGAACCTAAGGGAAGAAGGCAGTTTGAGGCATTTGTGTTTGACCAAAAATGGTGAGCTGGAACTCACCAGACAAAACAATGCCATGGGATTGCAGACACTGTCATCTTCTCCAGTTTGTATGCTCTGTTTTCCAGTGGCTTCTTTTCCAGTTACTGCCACAAAAAATTATTTGGGATGGAAAGAGATAATAGTTGTGCAGCTTCTTTTGATTGCCAGACCTAGGAGCCCTAATCTGGATGCCTCCTTGAAGTAGAGTCCACAATGGAATCATCTCTCATGTTAAGACTAAATTAACTCTGAAACACATGAAACCTGTAATCTTGTGTCCTGTGGGAGTCTGTGTCATACACAGCTGCTCTCTTGGAACCCCTTGTGTGAGGGAGAATGTGCTGACTCCATGTGCAAGCAGAAATCCTCATTCTTTTCAACAGGCAGTCTCCAGCTTGTGTAACTGCAAGTCATCTGTCACTGAATAAACCTAGAGCACTCCAGGCGGTGAGTTGCCACGCTCTTTATTTATGAATTGGATTCTCCACTCAATTGTGTTTTTTTTAAAAAAAAAACTTAATTTTTTATTGATTAAAAACAATAAAAAGCAAACAATAACAAACAATGTAATAAAAAGAAACCACACCTGTGATATATGTACAGTGTGTGTGTGTGTGTGTGTGTGTGTGTGTAGATATGGATATAGATATGGATATAGATATGGATGTTGTTGCTCATCATTTCTGAACAGCCAGTTCTCAATTGCTTTGATCATACTAGTAATCTGTTGTGTTATCCACTGTTAATAGGTTGCACTGCTGATGCCAGGAGGACAGAACTATACTGGGAAATACTCACTGGTTTATCCCAACAGCCACTGTTGATGATGCACCTTGGAAATGTTTATAAAAAGATAAAACAAAGGAATACTTCCCTTGCTGCCAAGGACAGCATGAAAAATTCCTGTCAAAATTCCTTAAAATACTCTTTACAGCATCACTCTGCAAATCATTATCAAAACACTCCTAAAAGTAACTTTGTAAATTCTTGTTGCATCATGTATTAGGTGCTGGCCAGTTGATTCTAATTCATGATATTCCTAGTTGGGTTTTAGATATATGTGAGATATTTAAAGACTTATTTTTCCAGTGCTGTCTGCTTCTGCCAACGTTTCTCTGGTCATGTGGCAGGCATGACTAGACACCGGAGTGCACAGAATGCTGTTACCTTCCCACCGAAGTGGTCCCTATTTATCTACTTGCAATTTTTTGCTTTTGAACTGCTAGGTTTACTAAAAAATATAGTTACTTCCAATTGCTATGCTTTCCTTAGGCAAGATGATTTTGAGATGCATAGTTCTCAAAATCAATAATTAAAATAATAAAAAGCTAGGGCAGAAAATGCCACAAGTTTCTCTCACTCACAATAAAAACACAAATTATTTAATGCCCAATATCTGCTGCCTGTGGTGGTTGCCTAACTCCTTTCTGCCAAATGTTAGAGCTGGTTCTGGAGAGAAAAGACTTTGCTTCTTCAAACTCAAGATGTACTGATAGAATCTCATTTTTGACTCCATCAACTTCAAAAGTGAATTTTTTTGTAACTACACTACCTAGGCCTCCATTGCTAAAAGGCCTTCTCCATAGCCTTCTCCCCAGTCCCATGTCTGATTTCTCCTGTCTTCCTCTCAGAGGAGAAGTTGCCTTTTGATTTGTGGACCCCATCTTCTCTTGCACAATTCCTGTCTACCCTATGAATGGGCTTTTCACTTGCACATCTCTGTGCAGCTCAGAAAGGATTAAGACACTTCTTTCACTGTGTCCGTCCTATTTCTGGCCTCTGCCTGCTATCATTGTGGGAATGTAGGACAGTGATGTTGCAATGCAGAGTGTTGTTAACAGGCACAGAGATCAGCCCTCTTGTCCCTTTCTTCCCGCCCTGCACTCAGATAAAGTTCTGCTCACCACGGGGAGTATCTCTGTTATTTCTCCCTTTGTCACCACACAGACAACTGCAGAATTTTCCTTTAAACAAATCTTATCCCTTTTAAACATTATTTGTGTTCCCCAGCTTTTCAGCATGAACTCTACACAATAGGCATTAATCTGGTAATTCTGAGTATTTTTAATGAGGTAGAAGAAATGAAACAAAGAACCAATGATGGTGTCTGGTTTTTTGAGATACAGTACTGTACTAAAGTTTTTCTGTGACTATGAGGGATTTGGCCAATGCAGGAAAACATCCAGGCAAAGCAATTTATACTGGATTTTAATAAATTTGGCTATCACATCCCAAATTGCCTGTAGCCTTAAGGATTACCAGGCCTCAGGCCACCAGCTGAAGGCTCAAGGGATAATTATGTTCCACCAGAAATCCAGAAGCAGACATGAAGTTCAAGGCAAGTAGCACCACCAGAGGACAAAAACATTTAGAATTATCATGTTGAACCAGCTTCATCTCCTCTCTTCTCCACTCACTCCCTGCCACTTGTAGCTTCAGGGATGAACCATGCAGGCACTGTCAAAGAGGTGGATTGGGGGTAAAACTATCAGAATTGTTATGCAAGCACGGATACAGCAACAGCAACTACCAATCCCCAAGTGGTTAGTTAAAGCTTATATTATATAGCCAGAGTAATAAGCAAAAAGGCTCCTTATTCAGTCTTTAGGCAAAAGATCAAAAGAAGATATAGTTTTTACTATTTCTTCTTCTTCTGCTACTGCTTTATCTGAATCTGAATATAGGTGATCATCATGACGATCAGCCATGAAGACTATCCTGAGAATATAATGCAGTGGCCTTTCATCTGCCTTCCGCATCACAGCATGACCCCCACACCACTAATCCAGTTCCACGAGTCACTTTCTGGTCTTCAGCCTCTTTGGTACACAAAGTCCTCATCAGCTACAGGCCAGTATGAATGAAGCTGCTGCCTTCCATCAAGATGGATTCAAGTGGGATTTAATCCATTTAGGGACTATCACCCTTCCCTGTGGACTTCTGGCACCCAAAGCCATTAGTCCTCAGGGCTGTTAGGTTAGTTAACTGCCACCTGACACTCGCCGTTGAGTCACTGGCAGTATGGTCTACTCTATTACCATTGCAGGATAACCTGGCCAGACAGACATTTTTACTATTTACTGAGTGTATATACATAGGAAGTTATGTAGGGTTAACCTGAGATCAAGAATCTAACTTACTGTCCATTTGGCCAAGCATTAAAAAAAAGAAGCTGACTTCCTGAAGATCACAAGATGAAGTTCCTTGCCAAATGTCAAAGCAGGAGAGACAGGGAGGGAAAACCCAAAAGGAGTTTTTTAAAAAAATCTTTTAGATTTACCTTTTAATCTTTGATCTGTTGTTGCGATTCGCTGATCTTTTTAAAAAACTTTTAAAATTTTAAATCTTTTAAAATTTTAAGCCTGAAGTTTTAGGGAATGGTTTGGATTTTTTTTCTCTCTCGTTGTTATGTTTTATGGCATGTAAACCGCCCTGAGTCACCCCAGTGAAGAGGGCAACATATAAACATGAATAAATAAATAAATAAATATCTGCCATAATATGCCTGAACTAGGAGAGACAATCCCTATCAGCTATGTGGTTTGACCCTTCTCTCCCTGTAGCTTGTTCATGGGAGTTTACAGAATATCCAGCTTGTGTTTGTATGTGTGTCACACACATAATTTTCTTTCAGGAGAAATTATGGGAAATCCAAATTGTCTGTCTATCTCAAAGGTGCCCAAACTTTTTGGGCCGTAGTAGGCTGATCATGTGGTTCAGTAAGCCAGTCACAAAGGCCCCGGGGCCGGATGTGGCCCCTGACACCAATTCATCTGGCCCACGAATACCTTGTTACTCCTGGAAGCGGAAGTAAAATGCGCCCGTACTGGTGCATTTTACTTCCGCTTCCAGGAGTGATGAGGGCTTTGTGGCCCGGATGAATTGGTATCAGGGGCTGTACCCGGCCCCCAGGCCTTAGTTTGGGCTCCACTGGTCTATCTCATGCCAACATACATGCAGCTATATTATTTTGGCACTGATGATATCACAAGGACTTCTCCTGTTCTCTGATTTTGGCTCTAAAATCTCAGGAAGCGGGAAGCTGCTGACCTGGCAATTCTAGTAGCCTGTAAGAACACACATGGGAATAGACAAACTGACTTTCAAAAGCACATTCTCTAGAAAGAAGTTTGAAACAGATCACATGCCTTTCTAAAGACAATGTATTAATCTCATACATGATCAATACAAACTGTTAAGATAATTAGTGCAGAGTGTTGGAGGCAGTTGCTAACGCCACACCCTGAGCCCTTAGAGTGTTTGTATAAACTGAAGACAAAGAGTATGGCTTGGTTTCAGGAATCTATTTACAGTATTTACACAGAGCATACACAGATTGCAGTCAAACACTTAGCTTCACTTCAGCAAGTGTTGGTGCTTGTCTTAGGAGTCTGTGTGAGCATTCCAGCTCATATCTTCACAAAGCATTTAAAAACTAAACCTTATCTTGGCTCCACGGTCGTCTTTTGTAGAGTTCCAAAAGAGCAGCTTGTTCAAAACGCAGCAACAAGCAGCAGGCAGGTGAACAAGTGAAAATAAGGTCCATTCACAAAAACAGTTCACCAACAGTCATAGAGCAGTCTTACCACAATGTGGCAGAGTGAGTAGAATATCTTGCAAGGAACAGCAAGTGATACAATCCAGGTATCCTCAGTCGCGGGAGCAGGCAAACAGGAACGTGAGCTCAGCAATATGCAGGCAAAAGTGCAGGCTGGCTAAAGCAGAGCTGAGAGCTGCTCCATTTATCCTACAAACACAGCCAGAGATTCATTGCACCTGGCTGATGCTGACTGATGCTACTGGAATACCTTAAAGTGGTAGTCCTCCGTTTGCTCTCGTTGCAAACCAGTGCCACGCCCTAGGCACATATTCTAACACAAACCATGGTAGAAACACACAGAAGCATTTATTCTACCCCTTCTCAGATAATAAGGTTGAAATTCATCATCGTCTTCTTTGCCACTGCTTCTTCCTCCTCCTCCAACAGTTCTTGTATGTTATCGATCCAGCGCAACACTTCTACATTAGTCACATGATCAACCCATGATATCCTTAGATCCACATTTCAAAAGCTTTGTTTTACTTTTCAGATGCTTTAGTCCAGAGGTTCCCAACCTTCAGCCCATGGGCCGGCCCCGGCCTCTGGCGCCATCTCACCCGGCCCATCACTGTCTCCCCCACAACCGGAAGTGTAAGCAGGCACATTTATGTCATCCATAAAACATGCCTGCACATGCACAAACATGCCCACAACTGTCGTGAATGCAGGAGTGGACACATTTATGTCATCTGTAAATGTGCCCTCTTCTGCTTCTGCCGGGGGGGGGGCATGATCTGGCCCACTCAGCTGTTCCAGGGGTATGGTCAGGCACATGGAGCAAAAAGGTTGGCCACCCCTGCTTTAGTCAATGTCCAAGTTTTTTTGTTCAGCATTCTGAAATAGTGAAACAGGATGGTGGTAGAATAAGGTAAGACACCTAGCCCCTTAGACAGCATCAGTATTACTGTATCTACTCCAAGAAAGTGCATAGGACAGAGGTAGGCAATTTCCAGCCCCATAGTATCTGGAATTCCATAACTCCCATCAGCCTTAGTCAGCACAGCTAATGGTGATGTATCAAGGGAATTGCAGTCCAACAACCTGTAGGAGACCACCTGCTTCTCATTTATTTATTTATTAGATTTGTATGCCGCTCTCCTCAGTAGGTCTAGGAAGAGTGCAGCCAGCCTGTTCCTCATTGGTTTCCACTTGTCACTTTAAGAAGCTGTGGATAAAGGTCTTCTTCTTTTGTGTCATGATCAAACTCTGGATTGCCAAAATGACGCCACTTTCTTGGCTTTGTCATTGGCCAAACTTGAGTCTTCATCAGTGCATGTTTTTGGGAGTTATTGGCAGACCAATAAATGACCCAGATTCTGTATCTCATCACATTCACACAGTGTGTTGTTGTCTGCAAGCAGCCCCCATTTGAGCATGTTGGTCTTACATTTAGGCACTCCAACCCTCAGCCTATTCAGAGTCCTCCAAGTGACATAGGGGAGGTTGAGTTCCTCAGCTATATCCTCCTTTAATGTTGTTCCTTGCCCAGTGAGCTCCTTCCTCTATCTTCTAATTTGGTTTTGTTCTTGTGCATTGTCAAAAATGGTTATTCTTTCCATAAAGCTATTCCTGGTTCTGAGCTGGTGATCTTGAGTCTCATATCTGTTCAGAGGATGTTGAGTCTCCTTCTCTTCCTTTCTTCTCTCAGCTTCCACTGCTACTTCTCTCCTGATCTTAGGTGGAGTGATACCAACAAGAGGGTATATTTTTTTCCAACTGGTGTAAGTTTGAGGCATCCTGTCATTATATACATGGGTTCATTAACAGCGATGTCTACTTGTTTTGTATGTCTGGATGCACTCCATACTGAAGCAGCATAGTCTTCTGCAGAGACAGGGCCAAAGCTGATGTACAGATGGTTGAGTTCCCCATTTATAGTTTGTGAGTTTCCTGATGATGTTGTTGCTTGTACTAACTTTGGCATTGGTATTCAGGCAGTGTTGTTTAAAAGCAAGTTTCCTGTCCAACATCACACTGAGGTATTTTGGTACTGAACAATGCTGCAGTCGGTTCCCTTGTTATGTTACATCCAACTCCACACTTGTGTGGACAAAGATGAAGATGGTGTTTCTGAAAATACTGCAAGGCACCCCCACTTCATTAAAAAAAAAACACCTCACATGTGCTTAGCCTAGGTGGTTTCTGATCCACCTAGGAAGAGCAGAGAAGACAAAGACTGTTCATGGATGCTCTCCTACTGCAAGGTAAGAGAACATACTGTCAGGAAGTGGTAGACTTTGAAGTGTAGGTGCTCATCATGATAGTCTCCATAGCACAATTCCTCAAAAGATAAGAGATCAAATAGTGCAGGCCACTGTGTTGATCCATAACAATAATCCTATTATTTCAGTTTTCTTCACCACCAGGAATAGTTCTTTTGTGAAGCTAATGGGGTCTTAACTGCCTATTTAAGAACAAGCCACTTCCAAAATACTTCACACTACAGCAAAGGACAGACGAAGCGAACTCTTCCAACCATGGCTTCAGCATACCTTGGGAGTCTTACCAACTGTGTGCTTGTATCTTTTTAGCAAGCACTTGTAGGTAACATCAGAGCAGGCCTCCAAGGGAATCTCAAGATGCCTTCTCTAGGGTGAGCAACAGCTGGAACATTCTAGGTAGTTACCATAGAATGCAACAAATTGGAGGCAGCAAAATAATTTTTGTTCATTTCCTGCTGCATCACAAAGTATGTGCATAATTATACACTCTGATGCACATTTATTCAATTTGGAGTTAGATCTCCACTCTCTGGGCAATAGTAACTGTCCAGCTTGTGACAGTCCATTAACAGTTTGCTCTTGTTTCCCACCTCCAACAACGAAAGAATTAACATGACACATAAGGACAGGCTTTCTTAACCCTTTCGGGTCATGAGCCTGACCACGCCTCCTGGGCAGCTAATCGGAGCGGTTACATGGTTCCACCTACCCGGAAACAGAAGTAAACCATGTGTTTCATGCATTCGCAGAACCCATTTACTGGCATTCTGCGCATGTGCGACACAGGTTTTTTTCCACTTCTGGGTTTGGTGAAGGTGTTGTGGCCTTGATGAAATGGCTTCAGGGGCTGTGTTCGGCCTGCAGGCTGGAAGTTGAGAATGCCTGCATAAGGGTCTCAAACAAGGTTGAGGTGTCAACTTCAACTCCACATTGTCTCACTTTTGTTGCCTCACATTTTAGCATCACTAGAGAATCACATCTAATAGCTGTGAGCATTTAGCTGGAGCAAAGCGTGGGTGACAGTTTGTTTTAAGTATCACCCAGATGTCATTTCATCCTGTATGTTTCTAAAAATCACATTCCATGATAAAATCCTCCAGCTGGCAGCATCTCCCAAAAGACCGACACTCAAGCATTATATTCAGAAAGTGACAACAGCTTCCCAGTTGTTTTAGAACATAATCCTAAGAACATAATGTGATATTTCTAAGTTTAGGTCTTCCTTATTTGGAAACCAGTTGTATCCATTTACAGCCAAAGAGCCACCACTGTCTGTGTCTGCAAATGTTTCCATGGTAAATGTTTCCCAAGCATGCTGGCAGGCACTGGGGCAAATGGAATGGTGTTACCTTCCCACCAAAGTGGTACCTATTTATCTACTTGCAGTATCTTGCTGTCAAACTGCTAGGTTGGCAAGAATTACTTTTTTACTTTCACAGAATTGAGCCCAACCTCTTGATTCTCAGAGTCAATTGGTGAAGAGAAAAACCAGTAACAGTTGGCCAAGATGATGGAACACATTTTGTATTCATGATCCACCAACTTCTACTGAATTTATCCATGGAAATATCCCAGTGGCACATGAGCTCCAGAATTACTCATTCTTTCCCCCCCAGCATAACTGGGCAGTTCAAAGGTTTTTTTTTTCTAATTGTGTTATGTCTAAATAACAAAAGGTGGTGCTTTCAGAAGCACCAGGTTGCATTATCACTCAGGATAAACCAATCGGTTTTGCTAATTGCTGAGTTTGGATAACAACATGATCCTTTGGGGGATGAGTTACATCTCCTCCTTTTATCTGTGGTACATATATTTAAAGAAAAATACTCAAGGTTAAATTTTAAAAAATGTTTTTTTTTTAAAGTGAGCTACTTTCTTCTGTGTTGTGGATGCATTTCAACCCAGAGAACTGTTCAGTTATTTGTAGCAGCTGCACAGAAAAGTGGGCTGGTTTTAGGCAATTTTATGTATGAATGCAACTCTCCCAGTTCACCCCTTTTTAGCCCAGCTAAGAAACACTCTTGGACTAGATAACTGAGAGAAAGAAAATTCAATCAATCAAATCTTTATTACGGTCCAAAACTAGCATAGAAAGAAAATTAGAAAAGAAGTAAAGTTTTTCTTCCAGCCACGTGGTCTGGAAGATGGAGGAGCTCAAAAGGAAAAAAAAAAAGGGGGGGGGAGCAAAACAAAGACCTTAACACATGCAAATAGAGTCAGGTGGTCTCTGAGGCAGGAAAGAACCTTTCTAATTGTAATTACAGGCAAACAATGCAAAACAACTTCCTTTAGGTCAGGCTAGTCTTTCCTGTCTCTCTGGTTACTTGCATGCTGGGGTTGCACTAGATAGAATACTAAACAAGAACGACAAGTGATACTCAGCGGGAAAACAGGAAGCCAGACAGATGTGTGCACATCAAACCCAACAATGCTGAAAGGCAGCTTTCTTTGCTTCCTAGCAGCCAGCAGCTGGTAAGGCATAGTCTGTGCCAGGATTGCTAGGGCATTCCCAGCAAATGGGATCAAGAGGGCTTTTTCTCCCTTAAGGATATCAGCAGGGAATGAAAAGCCTGTATGAGATTTACTTGAGGAAAAAGAATCTTCTTTTCACACACACACGCTTACCCAGAGATCTCTTCTCTACCTCCCATCTGATATTGTGTTGTGCATTGTGTGAGAAACTATACACACAGCTCACTGGGCTTCAAAATGATTAATGGTTGAATATGGCCCATGAATTCTCTGTATGTTTCATATAACCCACAAAACTGACAAGTCAATCAAGGGCTTGGCTAGATAGCTCAACTGGATTGGGCTGGATCAAGTTAAATAGGGTTACTTAAGGTTGGGTAGAAGTCTGGTACAGTATGCCATTTGGTGTGATTCTTGCATCCACACCTCCCTTAAGAAAACAAAGAAAACAATTCACCTTCCTTACTTCCACCTGTCTACTCCTGTTTCCTGAAAGAAGCTTTTAAAAAAGGCACAGTACATCAGCATTGCTGTAATAGGCTTTAAAAAACGCTTTACTGTCTTCCCCTGCCCCTCCTTGGAGGAGCAGGAAAAGTGTTTTTATTTCCTAATACTATGAAGAGGCTAAGCTGTCTTCTTAATCCACTTAACAATATTGGGAAATTGAAAGAACAGGACTTTAAAGCAGTAAGTTGCACTTTGGTTTCATCCTAGCAATTGTGTTGTGCTGGAAATAAACCAAAACAAAGTGTTACCACCTGCACCTACAACAGATTAGCTCCTCATATGGAGCAAGGAATATGGAGGAAGGAATGCTCTGGGGATGAAATGGTTCCTCCTGGTACTTATGTTGCCTTACTTCCAGCAAAATGTGCAAAGTAGCCCATCCTCGCAGTAGGACAAAGTATTTGTAGTCATCTTCCAATACAAAGACATTGACCAGTGGTGGGCTTCAAAAAATTTCACTACCACACTGGGGACATTGTATGGTGGACGTGGCCAGGGGAAAAGCCCTGTCTTGCATCCGAATTAGGACTACAGTACTTTGTTTCAAAACTTGGATGGGCAGGCCCAGCTGGAATTTCTGCTACCGGTTCTGGTGAACTGGTGCGAACCTGCTGATGCCTGTTAGGATATATGAGTAGGTTTGCAACGAGAGTAAACCAATGACTGTATCTTTAAGACTGTGCAACTACCACAGCCAGGTGCAAGCATTGAGTGTTTGTGTCTAGCATAAATTGAGGCAACAGTCTTTGCCAGCCAGCCAGCCTGTTGTTCTCTGACTGCTTTGTTGCTGTGCTCACGTCCATCGGACCTTCGTCGTTCTTGAGGATTGTCTGGTATGTCTACTTGCCGTTTATTGCAAGATATTGGAACACATACCCCAGCCACATTGTGGTGACCTAACCAAGGACTGTTTTGGAACCGAGCTACTCCGTAGCTAGAATGAACTGGTGAATATCTTCGAAGCCGACCTTGAAGCAACAGATAAAGGTTTGGACTGCTTGCATTGCTTTATCGAAGATAAGAGCTTAATTAGCTCACATAGACTATAAGGACTTGCTCCACCACTTGGTCTGACTTGAAGACAAGTGTTAACTTGCACTTTGTGCACAACCTTTGTAAATAGTGTAAATACATATTTCCTGCAACCCAAGCCGGAGTTTGTTTTTGTCTCCTGTATCTCAACAAACACTCTCAAACCTCAGGGTGTGGCAAAAGCCAGCCACCTTCCTGCACTCTGCTATATTTTACCATTTCAATGCCTACCACTGACATAGACAGACATTGCCTGAAAAAATAGTTTGTCTGTTGTGGCCATGCATCTGAAGAAGTGACCTAAAGTTTCCTGAGTTTACGCAAATAATACTTGCCTGTTTGTAAGTGTCCACGGAATTCTTTGTTGAAAAACAAAGTGAACAATACTTTTATTGAAGTATTAGAAACAAGTAAGCTTTAAGTCCGCCAGGACTCTTTTTTAGGCTGGGCATTAGAGTGTTTGAGGGTGAGGAGAAAAAGAAAAGTCCCCCAGTTGTCCTAGCTATGTCACAGTGTCTCACAATCTGTTGAAGTGATATTTCAAGACATGACTCCACAATGTTGTATCAGCTTAAGTTACCAAGTTTCTCCTCCAGTGATGGAGGATTAATTCTCTTTCCCAGTCTCTGTAGGCTAATAAAGTATTTATGTGTTAAATATAGGGTCCACTGTTATCCACAGTTTCCAGTTTCCTCAGTAGGTCTCAACATATTCCCCACAGATACAGGAGGGTGACCTGTATATGATTTGATACAAGGCATTGGAGAAGGTGCTTTGCTTGCCTACAGAAACTGGGAGAGAATTCATCCTCTGTCACAATATATACTGTACAGTACTTTATTTGCTGGTGTATAAGACCCAATTTCCCCCCTTAAAATACACTGGGAAAATGGAGTGCGTCTTGTACTGTATATAGTGGTCTATAGTGGGCTATTTTGGTAATAATGGGGTGTGTCTTATACTTGGATGCATCTTATACGCCGCAAATACAGTACTGTATATTGTGTCTCCTATGAGTCTTTTATGGTATGGTTGGAGGTTGCTTAGATAGGAACAAAACACAATATATGTGTTTCTGCATAACAGAATGATGTTAACCCAAGCAACTGTTCTTCAACAAATTGTGAAATGAGTTGAAGATCACCTCATAGTTCCAACTCTGATCTCTGGAGAAGTTGTATTCTACCTGTGTTTGTATCATGGCCAAAAAAACAGTCTGTCTTTCCAATTGAAGATACCCACCCCTATTTTGAAGAAATAAGTCCCACAGATAGAAACTGAAGATCATGGCAGGTTGCCATGGAAATGTGCATTTACTCTCACTGTTTCCAAGGCAACTGTAATAGCCCATTCTGTTCCTCAAAGGATGTCAAAGGTAAATGAGACCTGATTAGCCAAACAAGGACATGAGTAAAAATGCTGATAGGCTACAAAGACTGAAAATAGGGTTTTTAATTATTAAAAACAACTTATCAAAGCACAAGAGGGGCAGCTGTAGAGAAAGGCCCAATTTCAGAGCAACTCAAATAAGATAGGCCTTAGGTGAACCATCATAACAGCACGTTGTTCCTGGGTGAACTGAACAGATCGAATTGATTGTTCCAACCTGAATAGATCAACAAGTCTTGATTTTTAAGGCTAGGACTGAGTTTTATAAAGTAATCCTACTACACGGTCCTGTCAAAAACATTTCTCACAAGTTCCCTTGGGCCCAGTATGGAAAACTTCAAGGGCTCAAAAGATGAAGTGTATGACAGAACAGCATGTGTCACACAAGGCAGAAACCCATGGCTTAAGTCCTGTTCCATATGGATAACAATAAACATGAGCAAACAACCCTATACAGTATTTGCATTCTGCTTCTTGGTACTGGAAAGTCCTACTTTACTTTGGGCTTCAGAATAGCTGAAAGGCATTTCATTTTAATGTGAGACTCAAGCTCCATCAGCAGGGGCTGAATATACTGAATGTGTCTATTCATTCTACACTATTCTATTCAACATGTTATATCAAAAAGGAAACTGCTAAATTGATCATTTTGCAATAACATTGAAGTGTGCTGCCCAATAAACTACTTCTTGCAAGTTTAAAAATATATAGTTTGTGACCTACATTTAGTTCAGACACAAAATAAATAAATAAATAAATAAAATCTGAGCCCCTCTGTGCTTTGTGGTTTTGTGTTAGCTGAATACTGATATGTTGCCCTATTTCTAAAAATAAAGAATAGGATATGAATAGCTCATCTTAAAAATTTCCCCAAACAGAATTTCACTGCTGACATTTATACCCATCCATTTGAACTGCCCCAACTTAAAACATATTCCTTCTTCTGAAACCCAAGCAAATACAGTTTCTGTCCTGTATAAAAGGCCCCATAATAAAAATCCAGTTGACAGACAGAACAAATACTCTTTATTTCTGATCACAATGGCCCATTTGGTAGAGTTACAGAATGTTGTTATTATTATTTGTTATATACCACACTTCTGGCCAAAAGACATCTCAGGGTGGTGGGCTTATATATACCATAAACATTATGGCATATGATTGAAAAAAATATGAAGCTAATAAATCAGTTTTGGATTTCCAACTGAGAGACTGATAATTTACACACAGAGAGTGTTGAGCATTCTAGTATCATAAAGCAATGCAAACTGTTAGGAATCTGATTAAACTGCAGAAAATATGTTACTCCTTTTCCTGCTCCATGCAGAACACAAATGCAACAGTAATCTGTGGCTTCCCTGGACAAACTACTAGAAAGTAGGGAATTTTTTAAAACTATTGAGACTATTACACTCAACAAAATAAGCAACAAGGTACTTTTAGCCAGCCTAAAATATACCTACAATCATAATTTGAAAATTCATTACCTAGGGATACTAGGTAATAATTCTTTCCCTGCATGAGAATAAAGATCAACAGCTGATCCCAAAATTCTACACAGGTGCCAAAACAGGTGTGTTACATAGGTTAGTATCCTATTGTGGAAACATGGAGTAAAAGGGCATTCACATGTCAGTTAACAGCCTATTATTTATGATTGTCTTCCTTTTCACTTAACACAGGGACTGCTGAGGGTTAGTGGTTAAGACGCTGAACTGGGCCACTGGAAGGTCGCAGATCAGCAGTTCAAGACCCGAGTGCTGCATCCTAGAGTGAGCGTACATCTCTATTCCAGCTTCTGCCAATCTAGCATTTCAAAAACAAGAAATTGCAAGTAGATAAATAGTTACCACTTCGGTTGGAAGGTAAACAGCGTTCCGTGCACTCCAGTGCTGAGGCATGTCTGCCACATGTCCACGGAAACATCTGCAGATGCAAACAGCACTGGCTCTTTGGTTGTAAACAGAGATGAGCACTGAACTCCAGAGTTGGATATGACTGGCTTTCAAGTAAGGGTGACCTTTCCCTTTCCCTTAAGCTCTCAAGTTTAGGCATAATAAATGTATTCCCGCAAAGATAACCCTCCAATTAATTTATATAGCTCAAGGGAACCAAAATAATTTGTGCTCATTCAAAAATGGCTATAGCATCTTCCCCCAGGCTACCCTCTTGCACAGCTAGACTTCAAGTCCTTGACAATGCCAGTTCTAGCTATCTTGCATTTTGGACTACTGGGATGGCCCTTTTAAGCAACAATCAGCAAGTAAGACTTTTTAGTTTGGAAGAGCTGAATTATTTGCCTCCTGAATAAGAGATTTTTGAGACAAAGCAAAGAGTTCTCTACTTTTCAGCTTTGATACCACCAACAGGGAGTAAAAGCAGCTCCACTATCTGTTCTGCCCATTTTATAACCAATTTCTTCTGCCATTTACAGCTGAAAAGGTAAGGATGCCCTCTAGTGAAGCAATGCTATATTTCTAGCACACAGAAGTGCAAGTCCACACCATCTCTCAAGTTGTACAGGAGCAAGAAGAAAAGCTGGCATTGTTCACATTTCCGGAGAAACGGATAGAGGTGACATTAGGCAAATACAGCTCTGGATAGTATCTTCATTGACAGTTTACCCTGAGTGTGTACAGCAGGAGTGACCACACTATGGCCTGGGGGCCAAATCTGGCCCCTGATGCCAATTCATCTGACCCGCAAAGCCCTCGTCGCTCCTGGAAGCAGAAGTAAAACGCGCCTATACAGGTGTGTTTTACTTCCGCTTCCAGGAGCAATGAGGGCTTCATGGGCTGGATGAATTGGCATTGGGAGCCACACCTGGCTGCTGGGCCATAGTGACCAGCTCCCTGAACCGGCCCACAGCCTGAAAAGTTTGGGCACCCTGGTGTAAAGCTATTCCTCCATCAGCCTTTCGAGGGAAATAATTTTTCTGTTGCATCTTTTGAATTCCCTGTTAGCAAAGCAAATACAAAATTTCCCAAACTGCTGAGGTTCCACGGCCACCATGGTCTTCACAAAAAGTATTCCTCAGCATATTCCTCAGAGTATTCCTCAGCTAGGGAATAAGTCCCACAGACAGATTTTGATTCCTTCGAGGCGAATGTGTCAGAAGCTTGGCTAAATGAGATGCACTTCCCTTGCAAGGACACCTGTATTCTTAAACGGAAGAGGAAGCAGAACAAATTGCAAAGTAGTCCATAGGAGGACGCCACAGCCATCGTCTTCTGTGTCTAGGACAAACATGAAACTGCCAAAATGAAGCCACCCAAGGCAATTGGTCCTCAGGGTTGTCAGGTTAGTTAACCGCTGCCTAACACTCGGCATTGAGTGGCTGGCAGTATGGTCTACTCCAGGATGCCCAAACATTTCAGGCCATGGGCTGGTCATGTGGTTCCTCCCACCGGGCGCATGATGCACCCACACATGAGCATAATGCTGCCGTAAATGACCCACGGCTGTCATAAATGCATTTGCAACAGCTGCAGGTCATTTACAGCAGCGTTATGCACATGCACGGCTGTGTCATGTGCCTGCACATTTTACTTCCGCTTCCGGGAGTGGTGCAGACCGGATGATTTGGCAGCATGGGTCAGATCCAGCCTGTGGGCCATAGTTTGGGCACCCCTGGTCTACTCTATTAACATAGCAGGAGAACCTGGCCAGACTACGAAACCTTTAGTGCTGCCAAACTGAAGATATTTTGTGGTTATTTCTTTCCTTTTGAATAGAAAATGTTTGGGGCAAAATGCTAATTACCTTGTGAACCACCCAGAGAGTGCACTAAATACTCTGGGGTGGCGTATGAGCTTAATTGCTATGATTGCTATTTTTCTGGATTTGTCAATGAGGTCAAAGCCATGGCTGGAGTGCTTGGTTCCTCAATCTATGGAGCTTTGCCCTTCCCATGAACATCCTCCACAGGTTGGGAGTGGTCCCAAGTGTGAAGGGTGAGCGGTAGGTGGAAGAATCTCCACTGTCAACTCCATTTCTTGACCAAAGAGCAAACAAGGGCAATTTATGACAATAAATGAGCAAATATTTGAGAGTGGCATTATTCCAAATGATAGTCACCTAGTTCCACCAGTCCCTACCACCTGTTCTTAACCCTAACCTTCCTTACAGCCCTGACCCCGTACAGTGTGAGTTCCTCTTCTTCCCACACATCCATTAGGACTTGTAATCTTTATGAAGATGACAACACAATGAAGGCAGCAGAAAAGTAATGGATAAAAGACTGAAGCTAAGAACACTATGTGGATGGAATTAAGAAATGGATCTTATATTGGGCAAAGTATATTGAGGGAGGTGGGAACTGCACTGAAGAGAGATTGCACTCAAAAGAGGGGATTCTGAAGCTTTATTTGCTTTCTTCTTTCTAAAAATACTTCAACTTATCAGGTTATGAGTCAGCAAGCAAAACGTTTCTGCTGTCTCCGTTATATCATTTTCACTATGTTTTCTCAAAGGCTGCTGTAAAGTAGATAAGAAATGGAGCTTTTTAAAATGCTCAGTAATAATATCCTTAAATAATATTATTTGGTAAGCCACTTACTTTCCCTATGCAACAGCTATTCCCCAGAGTGAAATAACAAGTGACTGGCGATCCATTTATATATGGTATGTTCTCATACAGAACCACGTAGCTTACTTTAAATAGTTAATCCCTAGAAAATAATCACCAACAACAGAAAAAATTCCCCAGGCTTTTCTAAACCAAACCAAATACCCACTTTACCTATACCTACATTGCTACAAAGAACAATGCATAATGTGAGCCATATAAAGACTGTGATATACACACATGCACAACCTTCACAACACTTTCTACACTTTCTGGAAATACACTAATGGTACACAGTTGTTGTTGGGGGTTTTTTTAGGCAAACAAAAGCTTTCATTTTCAGGCACATAGTGTTATTCGAAGTCTAATTTTAATCTAAATATGAACTTTGAATACCCAGCTGATTTTGAGGGGAAATTAGTTAACGTGTTTTTATTTAGCTTTGGAATTATGACTCTTCCTTCCTTCCTTCAACAGCTGAACATCTTTGTCTCAAAAAAACCAAGAGATTAAAAAAAAATTAATTTCAGCCCCCCCTCCCCTTACTGACTGGGAGCCAGAAAGGGGGGCACCTCTTTCAGAAATTTCTCCCACTCTAAATAAAGCTTAATTTATAGAACTACATTTATTTCCTTCTCACCCTTTGACTCTATTAGATGACTATTATAAGCTGACTGATGCTGTATTAAAAGCTCTACCTTAACATTTGCTATGCCCCTCTACATTTTTAAATGTGTTTAATAAAATCAAATTTAGGCGTTGAGTTCCTGGGAACAATCTGCCTAGATGCATTACTGCCAACATTCAAAATTCTCTTCTAAGTGTTATTAACATGCCTGGAGAGTACACCCACCAGGCAACAACGTGGATAGAGTGCTATGTATATTTCAGAAGTACTGTATGCACACAGGATCCAGGCAAAGACAGGTGTGAACATGCAAAAGTTTGAAGAGACACTCATCCTTGAAAATTACACATAATGGAAACTGATTCTTTTAAATGAGATGTATTAAATCATAAGTATGTACAAACATTCTGCCACCATAACAGATTGGTTCAAATACTCTACAGGGAAAATTCAGATGTTCTACTGGGAAACTGCACAAGGATTCACGGAGGACAAATTGAGATCTCCCTCTTCCGTCTAATCCCCAAAATGTAGAATCTTGCTGAGTCTCAGTTCAGAGAGTGTTTGCTTATATTATGAACAATCTATTGAGCAGCTGTTGCCAGAAGCTGAACCCAACAGAGAAACATGCAACTATGAAAGGATTTGTCTTTCAGCATTCAGTAGCGTGTCCACATGGATAGACTTCATCACAGCTTGACCGAGAAGGACGACCCGCAAGAACAGCCTTGTTCTGCCTGTGGATTGTTCACCACCTGAAAGGAGCTGCGAATTAGCTCCTGGGTAAAGTCTACCATTGCCCCTTTCACAAAGCTGAGGCTGTCCACATCCACAACTACTCGGGCACCCTCTTGGTCAAAAACCCTGCAGGAGAAGCAGAGAACATGTTAGGACAATTGCAGAGAGATTTCAAAAGATAACATCCAGATGTTGTTTGCCTCAAATCATATGTAAACAAATTTCCAGGATGTGCTTGGCCCCCCAGTAGTTTGATCTGTTTGATGTCAGCGTGGGTATGACAATCTGCATGCTCTAAGTCCTTGTGAATCCACATGAATGGGTTTACTGTGATTCATCCGGCCCGTGCTGCCTTCATCGCTCCAGGAAGCAGAAGTAAAATGCACCCGGGCCGGATGAATCACAGCAAACCCATTCATGTGGATTCACAGAAGATTGGGCTTGTGGGAATTGAAGTCCAAGAAGGTCTGGAGTGCCACGGTTCACTATCACGGCTCTAAGACAGTTCTGGACTACACCATTCATCAGCTGCAGACAAGACAATCAGATAGTGGGAAAGAAATGACTTGAAGAGCCCTAGTGGTGCAGTGGTTAAACTGCTATACTGCAGCAAAAACACTGTGAGTTCAATACTGATGGGGATCAAGGGTGACTGAGCCTTCCATCCTTGTGTGGTCAAGAAAATTAGGACCCAGTAATTAACTTGTTAACTGCCCAGAGAGTACACTAAGCGCTATGGGGCAGTATATAAATGTAATTGCTATTACTATTGTAGCATAAAATATTTTAAAGGAACTTTCTCTAAGGAAAGAGAATAAAGGAATGTCTGCTCTTTCACAAGCAACCTTGTCCACTAAGACTAGTAGGTGCAGTTTCTCTCTGCAATATTTCCAATAAGGGAGATGGGCAAGAACAGCACCTCTTCCCAGCCAGTGCTAGGAGGCTTATCAGATGTCTTGCAACAGACTTTTACGACTTATGGCCCCAAAGTTTTCTGTACTCTCTTTTAAGAGACGCCTCCATCTATGGGGCCAACTCTTTAAGAGAACAAAAATTCTTCTCTTTCAAAAAGATTTTCACAGAATACTAGAAGAGACCGCAAGGGTTATTTGACATTCCCACACTCTTATTTTTTTAATGGATTTAAGTTTTTTCTTCTAGTTTTATTTATACATCTTGCACGATATTTCATACGCTAGCTGCCCTAAATGGGAAAGAAAGGGTAAAGGTCACCCTTGCTCAAAAGCCAGTCGTATCCAACTCTAAGGTTTGGTACTCCTCTCTGTTTACAGTCAAAGAGCCAGTGCTGTGGTCATTTAGAAGGCATGACTAGACACTGGAATGCACGGGACACTGTTAACTTCCTACCAAAGTGGTACCTATTTATCTACTTCCAATTTCTTGCTTTTGAACTGCTAGGTTGACAGGCAGAGGCGTAGCTACCGCCGTATCTGCCGTATCAATTATACGGGGCCCCCGGGCTACAGGGGCCCCCAACGTGTGTAAGCAAAACAAATCTTTACCCTTCCTAAGGGCCCCCAAACAAATTTTTATATGGGGCCCTGCCAAGGCACGCTACTCTTCTGTTGACAGGAGATGGGACAAAGACGGGAGCTCACTCAGTTGCACAGCACATGGGCCTCAAATTGCTGACCTGGCAATCTTCCAGTCATCAAGTTCAGTGTCTTAACCACTAAGCCACCACAGTCCCACTGCTTAATATACAGCAGTCTAATACCTTCAGCCTCCTTCGCTTCCTGTCTAACAATTCTCTCCTTGCCACATTAATGCTTACCTGTCATCAGAATTTATGACTGAATCCAAAGAAAATTTGTATTGGAATCCAGAACAGCCACCACCTTCAACTTGCAACCTCAAAAACTGAGATAGTTCAGCAATCTCCAATAGTCTCTGTTGAAACACAGAAAAGGTAGACAAGATTCATATGCACATACAGTAATACCCCGGATAACGCGAGTACTGGATAGCGCTAAAACCGCATAACGTATCGAATAACGCGATTTTTAACGTTATCCGATACAGTTGTTCTTAGCAACAGGGTGGCTAGAAAGCTGAACGGGGTTCTCCGTTCAGCTTCCCAGCCACCCTGCAGCTACGGAGGCAGGGGTGGGGAGGCTGGAAAGCTGACGGGGGGATACCCCATTGGCTTCCCCAGCCACCTCACAGCTGCGGAGGCAAGGGCGGGTGGTTAGGGAAGCCGACACGGAGTCCCCGTCAGCTTCCCCAGCCACCCTGCAGCTGTAGATCGGGTCCTCTGATCTCTTTGGAGAGGCAGGGGACACGATCCAAACTGTTTCTGGGCTTCCCTGACGTCCTCAGCCAAAACGTCCATCAAGCCAAAACGTCAGGTTTCGAATCCCGACATTCTGGCTTGTTGCAGCCTCAAAGAAGGTGGGGGAAATTCAAAAATAGTGCGCATCGGCTCTAGGGAGGTCGGGAGACCCGATGTGCGCTAATTTTGAAGTTCCCCCACCCTTTTTGAGGCTGCAGCAAGCCAGAATGTTGGGATTTGAACCCTGACGTTTTGGCTTGCTGCACTGGCTGAGGACGTCGGGGAAGCCCAGAAACAGCTTGGATCGGGTCTCCCCACCTCCCTGGACCCGGCCAGGGGGGTCAGAGACCCCAAAACTGGTAAAAAAATGGACTTTTTTTTTTTACCAATTTTGGGGTCTCTGACAGCCCCCCCCCCCCCCGGCCGGGTCCAGGGAGGTGGGGAGACCCGATCCAAGCTGTTTCTGGGCTTCCCCGATGTCCTCAGCCAGTGCAGCAAGCCAGAATGTCGGGATTCGAACCCTGACTTTTTGGCTTGCTGCACTGGCTGAGGACGTCGGGGAAGCCCAGAAACAGCTTGGATCGGGTCTGCCCACCTCCCTGGACCCGGTGGGGGGGGGTCAGAGACCCCAAAATTGGTAAAAAAAAGACATTTTTTTTTACCAATTTTGGGGTTTCTGACACACACACACACACACCCCGCCGGGTTCAGGGAGGTGGGGAGACCCCATCCAAGCTGTTTCCAAAGTTCCCCCACCTCCCTGGAGGCTGCAGCAAGCCAAAATGTCAGGATTCAAATCCCGATGTTCTGGCTTGCTGCAGCCTCCAGAGAAACAGGGCTTTTTTTTAACATTGTGTGATCAATGTATCGCACAACGTTAAAAACCGGATAATGACGAGACTTGTGGAACCAAGTCATAACGTTATCCGGGATACTAGTGTACTTAAAAAACAACAACACCTCATGCCCAAATGAGCAACAGCTCACAAAAAGATGGTGTGCTCCAGACAGAAAGTGAGAGACCAGTTAGTATGCTAGTACTGTATGGCAGTACAGTCTATCACAACAACTAAAATAGAACAACTTGTAAATCTTCTCCAAGCAATGTAAAGACTGCCATTGATGCAAATCTCACGACTAATCCATATAACCCATTTTTGAAGGAAACCCAATTTTTCTGTGTTTTCTGGCTTTGATTGCATATGCACTCCACAGACCTAGATCTCAGTTTGCTATGCCACTGAAAACTATTGCCCTATCATATGTAGCTTTATGAGGCCATGTCTTTCCAGTGTGGCTATAATATAAATATAGCTAGTAAAATAATTTGCATGTTTTGGCTTATGACAACCATAGAATGATCATACACATTCATTTTTATATGTCATATTCACAGTATCCCAAGAATCTATTGGAATTCAAGAAACATCTAGCTCCGTTGTTCCCACAAGGTGCAATGTGATTTTAAGGGGGCAACTGGAAGCTTGTTTAGACCAAGCTCATGGCCTTCTAGACTTTCTCCATGTAAAGAGGAGTTCACTTTTTGAATAAGAATTAGATTTCAGGGCAGGGGAGATATCAGAATTTTAGAGATGCTTAGGTAGGACATGGTCAAAAAAGGTTTGGAACTACTGATCTAGATACTACACATGGCACACAAGGTTGGTGACTTCTAAGGGGGCATACCTTGATACAGTTCTTGCTGAGGTAAATTTGTCCCTCATTAGAATCACCCTGGTTCTCTCCAGAAGCAGAGGACGCTACCCACTGGACCCTTCTTATCCTTGGCACACAGGCACTATTCTTCGAAGCACAGGACGGTGTTCTGATCAGATGCCAGAGACAAAGAGAACAGCTATGCAGGAAAGATAAACAATGAAATGTCTCAGTCGCTTGGACAAAAAGTTGATCTGATTATAAAGAACAGGCATGGAGATACAGTAGTGTAAAAGCTTTAAAGCATTCAACTACAGCCAGACTGAAAGCCTTGTGAAGCAGGTTCTAGAGCAGGGATTCTCAACATTTTTAAATTGCAGGCTTGACTATGCCCCCTCAGACAGATGAGCAGGCCGGACTGGTGGTTCCCACCATAAATGCTGCCATAAAAGGATATCCACAGCTGTCGTAAACATGTTTACGACTGGCCGAACACTCATTTATGGCTGTAGTTAACATGTTTAAAAGGTAAAGGTCACCCTTGTTTGAAAGCCAGTCGTATCTGATTCTAGGGTTCAGTGCTCATCTCTGTTTATAGCCAAAGACCCAGCGCTGTCTGCATCTGCATACATTCCCATTGGCATGTAGCAGGCATGCCTGGACACCGAAGTGCATGGAACGCTACTTTCCCACCGAAGTGGTACTTATTTATCTACTTGCAATTTCTTGCTTTTGAACTGCTAGGTTGGCAGGAACTGGGACAGAGACAGGTGCTCATTCCATCATGCAGTACTCAGGTTTTGAACTGCTGACTTTCTGCCTCCCAGTCAGCATCTTAACCACTTGAACCACTGCAGTCACAGTGGAATCGGCCATGGACTCATTTACAGCTGTAGTAAATATGTTTACTACAGCTGTAAATGAGTCCATGGCCGATTCCACCAGCAGTGGGGGTGGCTGGAGTGAGGCTGGAGGCAGGATTATTTGGTGCTGTGCTATGATCTGGCCCACAGGTCATGTGAACCCCAGATTCTTCAGAGCATCCTTGGAGGCTTGGCCCTTTTAATGTTTTTTTTAAAGCAGCATACTATGACAATGAATATCCAAAGGAGAAAAAGAAATCTACTCCACTCTCTGAAGTAAGTCTAAGATACTTTCTTGCTACTAATTGTGTGTAGTGCTGGCTGTTTGGTTGTAAACTGTGATGATCATCGCCACTAGAGTCAGACACGGCTGGCTTTTGCGCAAGGGAGACCTTTACCTTTACTAATATTTCTACCCAAATGTTTTCAACTATTCTTCTTTTAATATTAGAGTAAACTTACTTCTAATTAATTATTTGTAAATCTACTGTATTTTAATTTTTTATTGTATTTTTACCTTGTTGCAACCCACCTTGAGTTCCAAGGCATAGGAATACAATCTATCAATATATAATAAGTACATGAAGGTTCATAATTAGAAGAAATAGATACTCTCTCAACATTTTTTGGAAAAGGGGACATTTAAAACTAATCTGAATAATCATTTGTTACTGCTAGCTGTAGGAAGCTGTATTGATATGCATACTTATCAGTCATTCTGCTTGATTACTCTTTACCTCATTACTTTGGAACCCATTTACCTTGTAACATCTTGACCCCTGCATCTGGTGTATATAAACCATACCTGGACATTTTACTCCTTTGTCTGAAGAAGTGGACTTGAGCCACGAAAACTCAATAGCAGTTAGTCTTTAAAGTGCTGCAGTGTTTTTATTTTCATTTCTGATAAGTCTCAACATTTTGCTACCTCTGATAGCACAACAATGCCACCACAACACTGGTTGGATGAGCACTTCGTTGGAGGACTATCAAGCATTTTATCCATGCACCATTTTCTCTCCATTGTAGACACCTTAAGGACATAGGTCACCTTTGCTCGAGAGGCAACTCTTGGGTTTGGTGCTCATCTCCGCTTACAACCAAATAGCCAGTGCTGTCTGTGTCTGCAGACGTTTCCGTGGTCATGTGGCAGGCATGACAAGATGGCAGTGTATGGAACATTGCTACCTTTCCTGCTGAAGCGTTACCTATTTATCTACTTGCAATTTCTTGCTTTTGAACTGCTAGGTTGGCAGTGGTAGTAAAATGACTCCTTGGCAGACCACCCTAAAAGATGGAAAGACCCCATTGTGAAAAGTTTTGGTCAAACATGGAGAAGAAGAGCGCAGCAGCAAAATAAATGGAAAACAGGTTGTGACCAGCAGGAATTTACCCCTTGAGAGTCTGGTCAATCAAGAAATAAAGGTTGGCAGGAGCTAGGGCAGACAAAGGGAACTCACTCGGGTCTCAAACTGCTGACCTGCCAACCTTCCAGTCGTCAAGTTCAGCGTCTTAACTACATGCTTAGCCACCAAACCATGCTTTCAAGAAACAGCTCAAAAATTCTGCTGTACTTCCATTGCGTTCACTCCCAGAACCAAGTCTAATCCAAGATGCTTTTTTCCCTTGGGGTTCCACCACCTGGTTCAGAGTCAGACCCTATTAGGACCTGCAAGGCAGCTGAAAGCGGTGGGAGAACCTTGCGTCGGATCAAGCGAGCAAAGGGGCTGCGGTGGCCCAGTGGTTAAGCAGCTCGCAAGACTGGCACGTTAGCAGTTCGAGACTCGGGTACTGCGTTACGAGTTGAACACCCGTCTCTGTCTCAGCTCTTGGGAGGGCATTGAAAGGAGCCTCATTTGAGCGTAATTTCTTCCTCAAAAATCCTTTCAACCCAGAATAGTTTCTGACGCGAAATTATTATTATTATAAGCGAGCAACCATTTGTTATGTCCTTAGAAATGGAAAATCCCCAAAAGACATAAATAGTGCATTGGAAAACGAGTATGTCCCCTCGCCACACTTCACCCCGAAGTCGCCATCCCACTCCGCCTATATAAAACCCCACTCCATAGATCGCCTCTGGAATAGTGTCTAGTAGTAGCCAAGGAACGACCACTACCTGTTCCGCCCGTACAACTTCAACGCCAGCGCCGCCATATTCCTCCTTTTACTCCGTCACGATTGGTCGATGTATCCCATATATCCCGCCCTTAGCGAGCTCCAATTGGTGCCCCGGCTAGATGACGCTTGCTCCAGTGGCTATTTAATGAAAAGCAAAGGGTAGCGTCATACAAGGGGGGGTTGAAGGCGAACTAGAAAGGGCGGAAGTCCTGAGAAATCGCCCGCTTTGAACGGCTAAAAAGTCATTTTTTTGGTCGCTGTCAGATCAGGAGGTGGAGCCTTCCCTCCGTTTTCTCGTTAAGAGAGGGACGCTTTATGAGGGACGATTTATTTTCCTAGCGCAGGGGTCTGCAAACTTGGCTCTCCAGATGTTCTTGGACTTCAATTCCCAGAAGCCCAAGTCAGCACTCCTGCTGATCAAGGCTTCTGGGAACTGAAGTCCAAGAACAGCTGGAGAGCCAAGTTTGCTGACCACTGTCCTAGCGGAACAGCAGTTTTAGGACGCCTTTATTAAGGACTAACAAGCTTTATTTAGCATAGCCTTTTGTGGGCTGCCATTCACTTTATCAGAGGAGCACGTGCCATTATTATAAACTAATTTGGGACAGAGTCGTTTTCTCTTAATATTATAACTGCATATACCATAATGTGATTTCAACTGAATCTTACTGGTTGAGTCTGATTACAGCATTCAAAAATCTCTTTTGTAGTCCTGCTATAGTATGGTCAACCATGTTCTGAATGCTTTGTTTTTTATGCTGGTCTTTGACCGTAACAATAAACTGATTGAAGATTGAAGATTAATATTAATGTAATTGCACATAAAGTCCCGTGGAAGCTATTTTGATTTCCTTTTAATCACACTATTTATCTGGTCTTGTCATTTTTCTCTAGTAGAAAAGGTCCTTGTCATAACTTAAAGAAGTTATAATTTAGAAGAGTTATTCATTCAAGCACCACTGTAAGTCAAGGGTGCCCAAACTACAGCCCGGGGACCAGATGCCGCCCCTGATACCAATTCATCTGGCCTGCGAAGTCCTTGTTGCTCCTGGAAGGAGTGCATTTTACTTCCACTTCCAGGAACAATGAGGGCTTCACGGGCTGGATGAATTGGCATCGGTCACATCTGGCCCCTGGCTATAGTGACCAACTCCCTGAACCACGTGACCATGGCCTGAAAAGTTTGGGCACCACTGCTGTAAGCAGTTGGCTACAAACAATTCAAGAAATCATATATATCTTCTTGTTTCTCCTACCACAGAAGAAAAATAAGAATTAGAGTTTGTTTTCTAGTCTGGAATAAGTGTGAGGAACCTTTGGAGGCTCCTCCAGCTGTTTTCTGCTTCAACTCCAATGAGCACTCCCACTGTTCTCATGGTAAAGCAGTGTAGGAGTTGTAGTTCAAAATTTATGGCAAACCAAAATTATTCCCCACAAAAATAAATTAATCCCAGATAAATATATGTAGAACAGCCCTGCACAATCTGGTTGCCTGGTCACTTAGTATTCTCCAGTAAAAATCTAGAGCTGCCTCAATGTCGTATACTGTATGTAGAATTTTCCAGTCAATAAAGTACATAGTGTCTTATCTTTTGTCAGTACAAGGGTACATTGTACAGTATATTACAGTATATACATTTTCAGTCTCTTGCTGCACAAAGTAATTCAGAATAAAACAAAACGACACCAAGACTATCAAAGCCACATAGTAATTCTATGAGGAAGAACACTTAGAAATGCCCCCAACAACTTTTACTAATTATGTCTAGCTAGAACAGCACCTTCTAAAATTTAATCTCCAATTTTTCATTTCTAAAAATATGATTCTACTGTGTGGTTCTGTTATATGCCAACTCAGGCATCCACATGATTCACCCAAGACCTTTGAATTGCAGCCAGCCTGCATCTTTTCAGAAATTGAGGCTAGCCTCTGGTCCTTTGTCCAGGCATGCAATGTGAAGTGTTGTAAAGCAATATCTGTTCATATAGCAGGGAGTCAGTTTACAATCAATATCCTGATAATGAGTTCAATGATAGATCTTGTGACCACAACATCTGGTTAATACTGAGGCATTTTTATTTTCCCCTCCATCTTAAGTTTCTTTATATGATAAAGCCTCATTAAATGCTCTGGAGAACTTAAGAGCTTGCACAGTTCTGTGGCATTTTGGTGGGTCCTAATACAGGTAAATGTATTGCCCTTCTTCCTAGCAATTGCACCCTCAGGTTTTTCTCACCATGACCTCTTTACAATATGCCCTGAGATCAACGCACCCTTTCTGTGTAGGTGAAAGGGATTTGCTGAACACGCAAACTGGGATAAAGTTTAAAAACTTTGCTACCACTTTCTTCTTGCTGATCGAACAGAGTCAGAAGAGGCATCTCTAGGATGACCCTCATGTTATCTGCTACACATTTTTGTGATTAAAAAAAAGCAAAGCCAAAAGAACCTGCTGTATCCAAACAAAGTTGAGTTTTAACCTTGTGAACTGAGCTAAAGGTTTTTCAAAATTGACAAACCTTTCCCCCTTAATATTAGTGGAGTGAGACAAAATTTATTCTTATTGCTTTAAGACTGAGTTAACAGAAGGTGAGATAATTCCATAGGGGTAGCAGAGACAGTGTGGTGTAGTGGTCAGGATAGTGAAGCATGTAAGATGCAGGTTCTAGTCCCCACAGAGCCATTCAAATCAATGCATGACATTGGGTTGGTTGCGCTCTCCTAGTCTGACCCATCTCAAAGGGTTGCTGTGACAATCCAGTGAAGAGGAGTACTTTGTTTTGACTTGAATTAACTCAAAAATATACATGGAAGAAATAATAATAAAATAATTATTAGTCTAAATAGTTTATTGCAGCAAAAACAACACACAAAGACTGGTGAAACCTTTAAGACAATTTCTAGAAACCTGTTAGCAAACAAATCTTTACATTTGCTTCTCAAAGTATATGGTTTGCAATGACATAAACGAGAGATCACCCTGTTGCCAGCAATGGGCCTTTCCACTTTCTCTTTCTGAATTCTTTCTTGTGCAGAGAGTGAGAACAGAGGAATTACGGGCAAAATGGATGGTTCTGCACATAGCTCAAAACAAATACAAATTTATTGTGACATTCAGTTATGTGAAATTCAGCCCGTTTTATTGCACCACTAGCCCTTAAGGCCATTCGAAATAGAATGGAACTATTGTTAGATCTAAACATTATTAGATTTCTCACAGCATACAGTAAAACCTTGCATAAAGAGCGCCTCGCTTAGAGATTAACTTGCTTAAAGAGCAGAATTTTCTCTGAATGGTCGCCTCACTTAACAACTAAATCCAACCACAAACTCGTTTAACAAGTAAATTGGGGTTCGCAATCCCCCCCCCCCAGTCACAATTGGTCACTTACAATGGTGTTTCACTTAAAGAGCAAGCTCGCTTGAAGAGCAATCCCATGGAACACATTATGCTCTTTAAGCGAGGTGCCACTGTACAGTAGTTCTATAAGTGCAGAAGATAATGGTGGCAAGTTAGTATCAACAGGCAAATAGTCCATTCCTATGTTTGTTTTTACAGTAGCAGTGCAGCGAGTTAAGGGAAATTGGCAATAAAGCAGGGTAGTTCTGCCTTAACTGCCCGTACAGTACTGTACAGTACTTGCTTTACTATAAGCACATGCGTTCTTCCTTATGCTTGACAGATGTTTTCTTTAGTCTTACTGGTACAGAAAGAGCCTCCTCAAAGATTGTGGTGTTTTTGAACCACAATCAGGTGTACCCTGGTAACAGCAACCTTATGTTGCCAGCTAATCTTTCTCACACTAGGTCAGGCGAAAGGAACCGTAGAATGAACTCACCAAAAGGTTCCTTCATTTGGGCAGTTTCACGTCTGGCCTAGACATGGAAGAACAAAACTGCTACAGATGGCCTTTGCAGGCAGAGACAATGATATTGAAGTACAGTATGCCTAGTCTTAGTCAGATGATACCATTGCATGAAGCACGTTATACCTTCCCTGCCAGTAATTTGTATCTGGAGACAATATGGCAGGAGGTCCAGAAGTAATAGAAGATTCGAACCCTTAGGCTGATTTAAAGTTTCAGAGTGAATGTACATATACTGAAGCTTCATGTATTCTCAGTGGGGTACCAGAGTTGGTTCTGGAGTATGTTGCAGCAAAAACAACAGAGAATCCTGAGGCACATTATACACTAGGGATGTGATGGCAAACCTTAGCACTCCAGGTGTTCTTGGACTTCAGTTCCCAGAAGCCCAAGTCCCATTCATGTGGATTCACAGACTTGTGCTTCTGGGAATTGAAGCCCAAGAACACCTGGAATGCCAGGGTTTGCCATGACTGGACTTTTTGTTGTTGTTGTTCAGTCACACAGTCGATTCCGACCCTTTGCAACCCCATGGACCACCGTCCGCCTGGCACTTCTGTCCTCCACCATCCTCCTCAACTTGCTCAGCTCGGTGCCCATTGTGTCTAAAATACCATCCAGCCATCTCATCTTTGGCCGCCCCCTTTTTCTTTTGCCCTCCACCTGACTTTATTTGTTATCAGATTTTTACAGACTACAGCTCAGGTTTACAGATGCACAAACCATCTGAATCCATTAGATCTGTCTTTAAGGTGTCACAAGACTGTTGTATTTCTATACACTGTAACTCTTACCAACATGACAACGACATTGTGGCACCATAAAGATTAACTGATATATTTAACGTGAGTTATCATCTGAGGAAGTGGACTTGATTCATGAAAGCTGATATTTAAATATAGTAGTTAGTCTTTAAGCTGCCACAAAATGTTGTCTTTTAAACTTATTTTATTTCTTGTCTAATAGACAAGCACAAATACTAATATGTCTACCATTCCAAAAACTCTTACTAATTAGTACAGTATAATGATTGAACCCCTCAGAACCAGAATGGACACTATAAAAAAAAAGGTCTGTTGGTAACTCTTCCTTTTATTTGTTAGACTGCTTACTATATCAGTTGAACCATATTGTAGGCTGTTTGCATTTTAGGTACCCTCTGAGGAAGATGGCATGAACGCCATGCTGCAACGTTCTGTGACACACACAGTTGTCTCTGAAGATTGTTTTAAAACAGGGGTGCCCAAACTTTTTGGGCCACGGGCCAGTCACATGGTTCAGGGGGTGGTCACTATAGCCTGTGGGATGGATCTGGTCTCCAATGCCAATTCATCCGGCCCACAAAGCCCTTGTTGCTCTCAGAAGTGGAAGTAAAGTGCACCCATATGGGTATGTTTTACTTCCGCTTCCAGGAGCAACGAGGGCTTAATGGGCCAGATGAATTGGTATCAGGGGCCAGATCTGGCCCGCAGGCCATAGTTTGGGCACCTCAGTTTTAAAATATCAGCCAATACAGTATAATACTTCAGCCAGACAGTAGACCAGGGTCAGGTATAGGGAGTATTACCTCCTTCTTGCAATGATTACCTTCCCTTGAACTAGTCATTATTCTGGTTATTGCCCATAAAGCGATAAACAATTCAGTACTGGGAAATGTGAAAGATGAGATTCCCCTACTTGACCTGCCTTATGTACCTACCTACCTATACAAACCAGAAATATCAGACTGAGTTTTAAGATCTTCAGAACAGATTTTGCCTGTGTCCTGCCAATGTCTCAAGTATGTTTAGGGCAAACTCTAGGCCCAGCTTTTTAGTGTTTGCACCGAGGCTTTGGAACTCCACTTTTAACAAAGGCTATTTAGTACAGGTACTTCTTTGATGATTTTCTGGTGTTAGGTAAACATTTAAGTAATACCTGCATATCTATGCCTCTGGTCAAGGGTAGTTTTATGTGCTGCTACTATTGTTGGTGTTTAAAACTAGCTCATGGACAATGTTTTAGATTGGATCTATAAAGGTTTTAATAAGTTTTAATGACAGGTACTTTGGACATCAAATGAGAAGAGAGGATTCGCTTGAGAAAGCCTTGATGCTGGGAAGGGTGGAGGGCAAAAGAAGAAGGGGGCAGCCAAAAATGAGATGGCTAGATGGTATTGTAGACACAATGGGCACCGAGCTGAGCGAGTTGAGGAGGATGGTGGAGGGCAGAAGTATCAGGTGGACAGTGGTCCATAGGGTCGCAAAGGGTCGGAATCGACTGTGCGACTGAACAACAAACAAAATGACAGGAAAGCATGGGGAAACACGGAGCACAAGGGCTCTGCAAACACTAGTTTTTGACATGTATCTAGTAGTCTCCGCTTGCAGTTATGCACACAAGACAGAAATCACCCCACTGAAAATGACAGGGATTTCCTCTTGCACAAGGTGGTTAGTGGAGTCTCCCTTGTGGAAGCAGTGGGGGGAAATGCAAAATGAATTGTTCCACTTCTGATTAATAAACAATAGGACACAGACATAAATATTTTAAACCTGTTTTGAATGTTCTGAATTCATTTTTGACACTGTAATTTGTTCTCTGATTAAATTTATTGCACACTATCTTGGAAGTCCTGATGGGGAGAAAGATGTTAAACAAACACCTTGAATAAAATAATTTTAGTTGGCTGATTTATTTACCAGTTTTCTTACGTGCTTGTTTAATATTCAATAGGACTATTTTGCATTTTATGTTATCTTGATATTAATATAACTATGGTGGCTTAGTGGTTAAGATGCTTAAATTGATGACTGGAAAGTCAGCAGGTCAACAGTACTGCATGATGGAGTGAGTTCCCATCTTCTGTCCCAGCTCCTGCCAACCTAGCAGTTCAAAGGAAAAAAATTGCAAGTGGATAAATAGGTACCACTTTGGTGGGAAGGTAAACAGTGCTCCATGTCTAGTCATGCCTGCCACATGTCAACCAAAACATCCACATATGTTGACAGTGCTGGCTCTTTGGTTGTAAATGGAGATGAGCACCAAACCCTATAGTCGGATACGACTGGCTATCGAGCAAGGGTGACCTTACTAGGTAAATGCAACCTGAATGTCTATTGGGACTGTTTTTACATTTCAAAATGAACTTTCCGGATATGCTTACATTCTGTTTGTAAGTTCACCCAAGATGAAACCAAGCAGTTTTTGATGACATTTGACATTACTGAGAATATTTCTGTATATGTAGGGTCATCAACACAGGCAGAGAAGAATTCTTATTTTGAGATTTGCAAGAGTGTAAGGACATTCATATCAGTCCAGTTGTTACTATGTGACGCCAAGTTGCCTCCAATCAAAGTGAAAATCAGGCAGCTAGCCTATATCAACCCTATTGGCTTTATCTGGATTTAAACATTGCAGTGATACACAGAATTGCATCCCAAGGCTTGAATCTAAATTAGTGTCATGTCTTTAAAACATTCTTGAAGGTACTGTATAGCAAAACACTCTGTTTATCAGTGCAATGTTTCAAGGAGAATACAGTACATGGCTTCCAGTTTGCTGATAAAATGAAATCGAAATAAATAGTTGGAGCAGTTTTTGAGACAGTGGCTGGAATCCAGTTCATCAAGGTATAATGTTAAGCTACTCCATCAAGTGGATCTTGCCCGTGGCTCCAAATAATCTGGCCTTCACTGCTCCTGTAGCATTTACGACAGCCACAGGTCCTTTATGGCAGTGTTCTGCACATGCGTGAGCATATTCTGCCCCCTCGCATGCACATATTACTTCCACTTCCAGGTGGGTGAAACCACATGACGGATACACTCAAACATGTGACTGGCATGCTCGATCACATGACTGGCACGCTTGACCACATGACAGGAATGCTCAACCATGTGATCGGCCCATGGCCTGAAAAGTTTGGGTACACCATCATAAATGTATTGGGCATTACACTTGAGCAACAAGTATTACTGGGGCTACGGTGGCTCAGTGGTTAAGAATCTCACCTTGTTAGTCGGAAGGCTGGCAAGTCGGCAGTTTGAGCTCCTGCCAACCTAGCAGTTTTAAAGCAAGAAATTGCAAGTAGATAGGTGGGACTGCAGTGGCTCAAGTGGCTAAGATGCTGGCTGGAAGGTGGGAGGTCAGCAGTTCGATTCCTGAATACTGCAGGATGGAACGAGCTCCCATCTTCGTCCCTGCTCCTGCCAACCTAGCAGTTTGAAAGCAAGAAATTGCAAGTAGGTAAATAGGGACCACTTCGATGGGAAGGTAAACAGTGTTCCATGTCTAGTCATGCCTGCCACATGTCAACAAAAACGTCCACAAACGCTGACAGTGCTGGCTCTTTGGTTGTAAATGGAGATGAGCACCAAACCCTATAGTCGAATACGACTAACTTTGAGCAAGGGCAACCTTTGCCTTTGATATCATTATGTGAATTGGCAAGATATATAAACAATAAATAAACAAACAATGCAGGCTGCAATTTCTGTGCTGCCAAAACACAGCCTCAAGGTTTGAATTTCAGAGGTATAAGTGGGCAGCAACAGGTTCACAACCCCCCCCCCCCGGAGGGGGATAGCAAAATTGGGTGGCCTCTGAGCAGGGGGGTGGCGAAATTGGGTGACCTTCAGGCGGGGGAGGGAGTGAAATTGGGTGACCATGCCCACTTCCCTGCCTTGCCCCATCAGGTTTTGTCCCTGCAAGTGGTTCAAGGTCTCCCTTGCTCAAAAGCCAGTCATATCCAACTATAGGGTGCAGTGCTCATCTCCATTTACAGCCAAAGAGCCAATGCTGCCAGTGTTTGCAGAGGTATACATGGCCATGTGGCAGGCATGACTAGATCGCCCATGACTTAGGCTCTGCCCATGATGTAGGCTCCGCTCACAGTGTAGTAGCAAAAATTTTTTGCTGCCCACCACTGGAGATATGGTTTATGTGAAGAACACGTGATGACATGTTTTTTCTGCCACAGAGTAACATGGAAACAGGGACATATGTGTTGCCTGTCATATTATGGAATTGGTTATCCACCAACTTAAATATACATAGCATTGTAATCCATGTGCATCAAATTATTTTACTTTTATATTCCTGTAGCTGTAACTTTAGCTTTTGAAGTATTATACACCTTAAACTAGAAGAGTTTGAAGAGCCTTTGTGTTAAACACATTTGGTCTTCGAAAAGCATTTTCTGAACTATCAATCTCTTAAGTCCATCATCCAGCCAGGTGGAGGAGGGATTCTAGAAATTGTGGTCCAAAAAAAACAACTTGCCCAAGCGCTGATATATATCATAATGAAGAACATTTAATGCATTGCTGCATTACCTCTAGGATCAAGAGTGTATAGATGACCCATGTGTTCATCCATTTCTCCAAAGATAGCAGATTAATTTATTGTGCAATCTCTATCTAGAAAAGGGGTGGCCAACCTACAGCCCATGGGCCAGCCCTGGTCTGTGGCACCATTTCATGTGGCCTGCCACCATCCTTGCCGCTACTGGAAGCGGATGTGTTTACGACAGCCATAAAACACGTCCGCACATGCATAAACATCCCGTGCCTGCCATAAACACTGCCGTAAATGCACCCACGGCTGTTGTAAATGCATTTACGACACATTTTACAGCAGTGTTTATGGCAGGAGGAACTACATGACTAGCCTGCTTAATGAGTACATAAAGGCATTCCCACCAAACTCCACCCCACTTGTATAGCTGAGGTGTGTGCAGAGTTTGTCGCTTTATGCAGTTTCAAGCATTCATGGAAGATCTTCAGACACATCCCCCATGGATACAGAAGGATCGCTTGTAGTTTGAAGAAGTATTCTGCAACATGTGAAAGCTTCTACACTGATTTATTATACTCTTGATTGGGAGTAAGAAAGGTACTGCCCAGGTGTGGGTAAAGATCAATGGCCCTTCCTTGTTTCTTCCTTTGACCCTTCTTTAAAAGAAAAGCAAATTGGTGCTATCAAAGCAGCACAATATTTAGAATACACTAGACACAACTATTCGAGATGATGTCCTATTCCAGTAACCATAAAATCCACGCTGCCTAAAACTAAACTGATACGAACAAAGCCATGCTTAAACATAAAGATCAATACCACAAATTTTAAAAACTCAATATTTTTATTGTGAAGAGGATACAATCTGTTGGTAATAAACTAATCTATGAACAGAAGGCACAATCTGTTGAAAGAGAACCAGCCTCCTGCTATGTCTTCGTGCATATGAAGCTTATAGTTTGGTTTAGCACTGTCAAATTATTGTTTAGTTAAGGTATAAACTGTTAAGGCTAACACATGCATGTATATTCAGAAATAAACACTATCAAGTTTAATATCATGTAGTACTAGGTAAATGGGACTGGAGTGGCTCAAGTGGCTAAGACGTTGACTGGAAAGCGGGAGGTCAGCAGTTCGATACTTGAATACTGCAGGACGGAATGAGCTCCTGTCTTTGCCCTAGCTCCTGCCAACCTATCAGTTCGAAAGCAAGAAAGTGCAAGTAGATAAATAGGGACCACTTTGGTGGGAAGGTAAACAGTGTTTTGTGCACTCAGGTGTCTAGTCATGCCTGCTACATGACCACAGAAACCTCTGCAGAAGCAGCCAGCGCTGGCTCTTTGGCTATGAAACAGAGATGAGCACTGAACCCTAGAGTTGGATATGACTGGCTATCGAGCAAGGGTGACCTTACTAGGTAAATGCAACCTGAATGTCTGTTGGAACAGTTTTTACATTTCAAAATGAACTTTCCGAATATGCTTACATTCCGTTTGTAAGTTCACCCAAGATGAAACCAAGCAGTTTTTGATGACATTTGACATTACTGAGAATATTTCTGTATATGAAGGGTCATCAACACAGACAGAGAAGAGTTCTTATTTTGAGATTTGCAAGAGTGTAAGGACATTCATATCAGTCCAGTTGTTACTATGTGACGCCAAGTTGCCTCCAATCAAAGTGAAACTCTGGCAGCTAGCCTATATCAACCCTATTGGCTTTATCTGGGTTTAAACATTGCAGTGATACACAGAATTGCATCCCAAGGCTTGTTTCTAAATTAGTGTCATGTCTTTAAAACATTCTTGAAGGTATAGCAAAATACTCTGTTTATCAGTGCAATGTTTCAAGGAGAATACAGTACATGGCTTCCAGTTTGCTGATAAAATGACAGTAATTTCCATTACAACAGAAATAAATTGTTGGAGCAGTTTTTGAGACAGTGGCTGGAATCCAGTTCATCAAGGTATAATGTTAAGCAGATGTTAAGCTATGAAACAGATGAGCACTGAACCCTAGAGTCAGATATGACTGGCTTTCGAGCAAGAGAAACCTTTACCTTTAAATAGGGACCACTTTGATGGGAAAAGATCTTGGAGACATGAAAGGAGCCTCCTTTGGGCTTTCCCCTGAGTGGAGTTTCTCCAGCAAAAATCCTTTCAACCCAGAGTTTCTGACATGAAATTATTATTATTATAACAAGTATTGCCAAGACAATTGCACAATTGTGCGGTTCCCATATGACCAACAGCACAACGCATCACTGGAGGTGCTTTGTAGATAGCATTTCTGGCTTGATGTTGTTATAGCTACCACAGTCATAACTTCAAGTTACATCCTCATAGCTATGCAACTGGATTTCAGCCACTAAATGATGTGTTTCATGACCATGATGGGATTAGGAAGAATTTTAATATGGTCTATCTGGAAAACACCAGGTTGTAGAGGCCTGGAGGTGGCAGCTTAGGTAGCAGTTTACACCCACCCCTTCCATATATAGTAGTTTAAATTTGAACAGCAACCACATCTGGAACACTCAGATTCTTAACCTCGAGCAATCGAGGGGGGGCAGCATAACCACCACCACCACCACTTGGTGAGACAAAGCTGATTTAAAAAAAAAAAACATTTCACCAATTCAGAAATCCAGGAGTAGATCTGAAGACCATAGGCCTACAGGGTTTCCTGAATAAGAGAAATATGGCTTTTATAGCTCAGTGGATCTGAATACCCAACATCCCACGTTTGAATCCTCACTGTGCCTTCTAGGAGTAGGGCCAACTGAGTTCATTTACAGTATATGTGGCTGATGGAGTTACATACCCTGTTACCTGTCACATACTTCCTTCCATGCCGATACTACTCTCCTATACCAATCCACTCTTTATTGCCTTGGAGTAAACTGTGACTTCCAGAACCAGTGCTAGATACAAATACAAACTCAGTATGTGACTACATTGTACGGCTGCCATTGTAAGTCAAATAATATAAGATTTGCTTAGCTTATAAAAATCATAGAATCACTGAGTTGGAAGGGGCCTTTTAGGCCATCTAGTTAGGGGTGGGCATCAGCAGGTTTGCACCAATTTGCCAGAACCGGTAGCAGAAATTCTGCTTGGCCCCGCCCATCCATGTTTTGAAATAAAGTACAGTAGTCCTAATTCCGATTTCAATGCAGGGCTTTCCCCCTGGCCATGCTCACCATACCACGCCCACAGTGTGGTAGTCGTTTTTTGAGCCCACCACTGCATTTAGTCAAACCCCATGTTCAATGCAGGAATCCAAATCAAAGCAGATTTGACAAATGGTTGACTAATTCTCTCTTGAATGCTTCCAGTGTTGAAGCACTCACCACTTCTCAAGGTAATTGGTTCTACTATTGTGCTGCTCTAACCATTAACAAAGTTTTTTCTCTGATACTGTATTTAATTTCATATTTACATTTGTATGCTGCCCAATATGTTTGCACAGACTAACTGCTGGCCAGGTTATGTGTCTGGCCAGATTATCCTCCCATGGTAATAGACGATCCTGCCAGCCATGCAACGCCGAGTGTTAGACAGTGGTTAACTAACCTGATAACCCTGAGGACTAACAGCTTGGGTACCAAAGTCCACAGGGAAGGGTGATGGTCCCCAAGAGGATTAAATCCCACTTGATGGAGGACAGCAGCTTCATCAACACTGGCCTGGGGCCAATGAGTACTCTGGTGCCAAAAGGGCTTAGGACCAGAAAGGGATTCACAGAACTGGATCAGTGGTACATGTGTCATGCTGTGATGCGGAAGGCAGACAAAAGGTCACTACATTATATTCTCAAGATAGTCTTCTTGGCCGATTGCCATGAGTATCACCAATATTTGGATCCGGCAGACAGGGCCGGATTTACAAGAGGCCCTAGGCTATTCCACTTATGTGGCCCTTTCACCTTCCATTTTTAAGTTTGTAAATTACATGAGAGATAATAAAATACATTATTACTGTGATATATATCAATATATAGGCCCCTCTTGATCTTGACGCCCTAGGCTGAAGCCTTGTTAGCCTATAGGAAAATCCGACCCTGCCGGCAGAAGAACACTGCTACCACTTCAAAAATTAAAATAGTGTAGAGTACTGGAATTTTTTTTAAAAAAAATAGTAGCCATGTTAGTCTGTTTCAGGCATGTCAGAGAATAAACAAAAACACTAGCACTTTAAAAACTAACTGAACTGAACTTGATCCACAAAAGTTCACATTGAAATATAACAGTTAAGACACCTTTGGAAAGTGGTGCTGGAGAATTTTGAGAGAACCCTGGACAGCAAAGAGAACAAATAGGTTGATATTAAAAGAAATCAACCAGGACTGCTCCTTGGAAGGTCAATATTGAAGATGAAGTTAAAGTACTTTGGATATCAAATGAGAAGAGAGGATTCACTTGAGAAAGTATTGATGCTGGGAAAGGTCAAGGGCAAAAGAAGGAGGCTGCAGAGAATGCAATGGCTGGATGGCATTGTTGGGCGGGCTGAGGATGATGGTGGAGGATGGGGTGTCTGGCATGCAGTGGTCCGTGGGGTCATAAAAGGGCTGTGGCCACTTAGTTAGCACTTTGCCCACCCTGACAAAGTGTGGTTTCCCATAGGAATGCACAGAAAAGAGGCTTTGTTGCCCACCCTGAAAATATTCGCCCACACACATCTAGAATTTTGGCTCTAACCATGTGTCACGAAGGGTCAGAATCGACTGTGTGACTTAACAACAACAAAATGCCTAAAATACAGGAGTTAGTCTTTAAGGTGCCACAACCTTTTTAATGTCTTTTGTTTACTCTGATATGCTAACGCGGCTGTTGTTGTTGAGTCGCACAGTCGATTCTGACCCCCTGTGACCCCATGGACCATTGCATGCCAGGCACCCCCATTCTCCACCGTCTTCCTCAACCCGCCCAACTCTGTGCCCATGTGGCGTCAACAGTTTTGTTGTTCAGTCGCACAGTCGGTTCCGACCCTCTGCGACCCCATGGACCACCGTCCGCCAGGCACTCCCGTCCTCCACCATCCCCCTCAACTCGCCCAGCTCTGTGCCCATTGCCTCCACAATACCATCTAGCCATCTCATCTTGGGCCGCCCCCTTCTTCTTTTGCCCCCCACCCTTCCCAGCATCAAGGCTTTCTCAAGTGAGTCCTCTCTTCTCATTTGATGCCCAAAGTACTTCATCTTCATCTTTATTATTTGACCTTCTAAGGAGCAGTCAGGGTTGATTTCTTCTAAGATTGACCTATTTGTTCTCCTCGCTGTCAAGAGTACCACTTCAGAAATGTCAATGTTAAGTATGGGAGTTGCAGCCCCAAATTTACGGAGCTGCCTGCCCACATAAGCAGAGGCTGCACTGCCCCACCAACGAGTGGGGGTGTCCCTGCAATTATCCCCAGCCACGGTGGCGCAGTGGTTCAAGTCCACTACTGAGCGCTATGGTGGGGCAGCATGGAAGGGTGCTTGCTATCGCCTTGCCTCTCTCCGAGGCCGGGCCCCGCCCCGGAGGCGGCTTTGGCCGGGGAAGGCCGTCCCGTCAGGTGACGGCCGAGGGGCGTGGCCCGGCCTCGGATGTCTCTCACGTGACGCGGCGGCGGCGTCCTACATAGAGAGGGGCGCGCTCCTCGCTCCGGAGAGTGGCTGCTGCCCGGGAGAAGTTTCTTGCTCTTTGGGTCGGGACTCCAGGAGACGCGATGCTGGCTCTGACGCTGACTCTCCTTCTGGCCGCCGGCGCTGTGGTCCAGGCCGAGCCTGTCAAGTTCGTGGACTGCGGTGAGTAGGTAGCCGGGCTCGATCGCCTTCTCTCGCCACCGAGTCACAAGGGGGCGCCTTCCTATCCTCTAAAGCAGGGGTGGTGCCCAAACTTTTTTGGGTTGCGGAGAGGTCACTATGGCCTGTGGGCCACATCCGGCTGTGACACCAATTCATCCAGCCCGCAAAGCCCTTGTCGCTCCCGGAAGTGGAAGTAAAACATGCCCGGATGGGTGCATTTTACTTCCGCTTCCGGGAGTGACAAGGGGGTTCGCAGGCTGGATGAATTGGCGTCGGGGCTCAGATCCAACCCATGGGCCATAGTTTGTTTGGCACCCCTGCTCTAAAGAGGCTCAGGCAGGCAGGTGATAGGTCTCGACAGGTTGTGTGTGCCCTGCATCAGTTAGGCTATTTATTTATTTGATTTATTTATTTAGATTTATTATCCCGCCCTAATCAGGCGAACCTGACTCTAGGCGGCTTACAGAAATTCATAAATTAAAACCTTAAGGTTCATAAATTACTTAAAAGTCAATTAAAAAAGAATTAATTTACAAAAATCTAAAAGATTTAAAAAGGTTAAAAGGTTTAAAAAGATTTTAAAAGTTTAAAAGAGTGAGGGAGGGGTGGCTAGAGAGGAGAACCCCCTCTCTCGCCAGTGAAGCAAAACAATCATATTCATCTACCACCCCATAGCACTTAGTGTACTCCTTGGGTGGTTCACATGGTAATTAGCAAGGGTTTCACCTTTGGAAAGGGTATCAGAGAGTAAACAAGAAAAAAAATGTGATACCTTAAATGCGAACTTCTGTACTGTTCAGTCAAACCTCGCATAAAGAGCGCCTCACTTAAAGAGTAACTCACTTAAAGAGCAGAATTTTCTCTGAATGTTTGCTTCGCTTAACAAATAAACCCAACCAAAAACTCACTTAACAAATGAATCGGGGTTCACAATCCCCCCCACCAGAAGTCACAATTGGTCACTTACAATGGTGTTTCGCTTAAAGAGCAAACTCGCTTAAAGAGCAATCCTGTGGAACACATTATGTTCTTTAAGCGAGGTACACCTGTATTTAAATGTGAGCTTTCGTGGATCAGAGGCACGTCGGCACAAATTAGTGTGGTTTTATTACAACCGGTAATAACAGAAGATCCCTGATTGGGTTTCTGATTTATCACTGTGAAGTTTGGGTCTGTTGAATTGTAAATGGTTAGTAGATGGATGGATAATAAATTACAGTATGTGGTATTGCACATCTGCTAAGGAGTTAATTCAGGATGGTGTGAGTGAGCTTTGCAGTCATGGGGAGTGCTAAGGAGCCCCAGTATGTACTACTGTATTTGCAACTCAACAGGGCCGTACTTCACAGCAAATCTGAACCCCAGTCAGGGACATTCTGTTATTACCAGTTGTAAAAAGCCACATTGATTTGTAAACCTGTCTGTTAGGTTAACCAACCATCGTGTACCTGTGCACCTGATGTATATAAATTGATGCCATAAAGCAGGGGTTCCCAACCTTTTCATGCCGTGGACCGGTCATGTGCTTCCTCCCACCCGGAAGTGGAAGTAAAGTACACATGCACAGAACGCTACCATAAATGACCTGTGGCTGTCATAAATATGTTTACAACAGCTGCGGGTCATTTTATGGCAGTGTTTTGCACATGTGCAGGTGCGTTTTACCTCTGCTTCCAGGAGAGGCATGGGCCAGATGAATTGGTGTTGGGGGCTGGATCCAGCCCACAGGGTATAGTTTGGGAAACCCTGGCATAAAGTATCCCTCTTAGGTCTGACAATAGGAATATGATCCACAAAAGCTAACATTAAAATACAGCAGTTAATTTTTAAGGTGCCTCAACATTTTTGTTTTGTTTACTCCCCAATATGTGTGTTGTTGGTCTGGAGCAAAGTGGAGGTGGAGGCTTCACTTTCTGGAATTTGGAACTGTTACTTCTGCTTTAGTGCCCTGGACAGACTCCCTGTGCTATCTCTGAGCTGTACAGCTATAGCAGTGGCACTTTAGCTGTTCTTGAACTTCGATTCCCAGAAGCCCTGATCAGCAGTAGTGCTGACTTGGGCTTCTGGTAATGGAAGTCAAAGAACACCTGAAGTGCCAAGGTTTGCCATCACGGAGTTATAGCATCCCCATGTTTGACCCATCGGTTCCTGCTTCCAGGGACAGGTCTGTCTCCCACCCTTTTGCCCATTTCCCCATTTCTTCCTTGAAGCTGCTCTTGGAAGGTAAGAATGGGATCCCAGCTGGCCATCACCCTTGACGTGTAGACTACAGGAGGAACTGGTCCCTCGCTCTTGGTATGATGCTGAGGGGTATGGAGGGTCATACCCAGAGGCAGGACAGGTCACTGTTGGGTCCCGTCATAGAGTTAACTAGTCACACTCTCATGTCAAAGCCGCTCACTGGTAGAACCTACTACTGGCCAATAGAGTGGCAAGATTCAGTCTGGTTCCTGCTGATTCCCCATCAGGTGGCAAGATGGTGGAATGACTAAAGTTAACCACAGACATTTGGGAATGGAAAGACTTTATCTCCACACTTCTCACTCTGAAGCCATTCTCCCTCTTGATAATTTGTTCCATAGAGGTCCACAGCTAGGAAGAAGAAATGTCATGAACGAAAGCATGTGCAGCTCTTTTGCCTCTGCTGTGTTTTCACCTCCTATTTCACAATACCCCTTGTATTGAGGGTGGCCTCTTTGTGATACTTTGGCACTGCTACCCTCTTGTCTAGTTTGCTTGAAATAGGAACAGTGCAGATAGGTCCATTTTTATTTGCCTTTAGACGTGTAATAAGAGTGCTGTGTAATTAATCGCCATTGTGACTCAGGTTTTACAACAAATGTTATTTCACAGATTTTACTGGAGGGCTGGAATATAATCTCAGTTCTGCTTACTTGGAACGTTTGTGGTACAATTGAGCTTTCAGAAATATGTTCATATGGTGGGTTTTTTTTAAAAAAAAATACTTCCACTTCTGTATTTTAATACAAAGCTACACAGCTAGAAATACAAACCAGCAATAGCATAACCAATCTTCTAATCACATGGAGACTGTGAGCAGTTTCCCCCTATCCTAAGCATTGACATAAATACATATAGGGATAAAGGCAGGAGTCAAATTAAAAATAAACCAATTACTTAAAAATTATGGTTGTTCACAGTAATATGTGGTTTTTTAGCTTTGAGATTTTAGTTCATGTATCACCTTCCATTTATTTCAAGAACAGAAACATATACAGTGGTACCTCATACAATGATTTTAATCCATTCCGTGGGGCTCATTGTTGTACAAAACAATTGCTATAAAATGCATGCACCGTATAGCGATTTTCCGTACGGGATGCATCACACAAATATTTTTTTCGCGAAGTGGTTTTTCCCATTGAAAAATTGTTGTATGATTTTTTTCCCATAGGGAAAATTGTTATGCAGGATGCCATCCCCCCCCAAACCTAATTGTTGTATGATTTCATTGCTATATAGGGTGATTGTTGTATGAGGTTCCACTGTATTTCTTTTGACTGTGTTGCCCAATCTTACTGCAAAACTGAAGCTCAAACTGGTCTAGCATTTTCACTGTTGCCTAACCAGGATTTTCTGACACGTTAGACCAAGGGAGCCCAAACTTTTTGGGCCGTGGGCCAATCATGTGGTTCAGGAAGCTGGTCACTAAGGCCTGGGGGCTGGGTGCGGCCCCCGACGCCAATTCATCCGGCCTGTGAAGCCCATACAGGCATGTTTTACTTCTGCTTCCAGGAGCGACGAGGGCTTCGCGGGCCGGATGAATTGACGTCCGGGGCTGCACCCGGCCCCCGGGCCTTAGTTTGGGCACCACTGCATTAGACTGTCTTTTAAATGTATCAGGAAAAAAATTACCTTTGTTGTTGAGTAATCTGCTGATTCCCTTCTAGGTAGTGATACTTTTTAGCAGTTTTGTGTGTTAATACAAAGCATATACTGTATTATAGTTTCAATTTCTTTTAGTTCTTGCTTTTATTAGGGCCTCTATTTTAGATCTTGCCTGTTGTGGGGCCAATTCAGGAAAGTGGCTCATGGATGGTATTTGTCCTTGCCTTTTTTTGGAGGGATTGTTATTCATATATATTGTCTGACAGCCAATAGTAAATTGCACCTAAAGGAGGCCTGTTGCATCAGTGTTCCACTTTAAGTTCCATTGAATTTCAGCATAAGTTCTATTAATTCAACAGGCTGCTCTAGTTGTGATTTGCTGCTACACTTATACAATTCTGGGTTCAATTTTTAAGGGATGGGTGATCAAAAAAGCATTAGGTTGTTTTTTTTGTTTTTTTTTTACAGAAGTACTTCAGATGATCAGAAAAAAGGTAGCTTTTGAAGTTGGGGGGATTGTTGGTTGCTACAAAAATTTTGTTTGCTAAATGGCTGGAATTCAGCTAAGTCTCAACTAGTGTAGGTCCATTGAATCAAGGGGACCAACATAGATGTTTACTGACTGAATCCCCATTAATTCAATTGACTTGCTCTTGATATGACTTAATACTGGATTTTGACCACTGTCTTCCATATATAGATGCACGAATAGGGCCAAATGGTGCAAATGATGAAAAAAACCAATCAAGGCAGCAATAGTTGTCAAATCTCTTTTACTGCAAGAATGCAAAGGAGTGAAGAGGTTATACAGTAATACCTCATATAACATTAGTATCGAATAACACTAAAATCGCATAACATCAAGGAATCTGGGGGGAAGAATTGCATCAGATAACATTAAGATCCTATGGGATGCTTCAGATAACAACCGCGAAAGCCTGTGTGGTTACAATGTATCTCTATGGATCCCATAGAGGATCAGATAACACTAAAAATCATATAACACAAAGACTTGTGGAACCAGGTTTTAGTGTTATATGAGGTTTTACTGTATATCAAAACTGTTCTGGTACCAGTTTTTCCAGAAGAAATTTTCTTCATCAGGATATGATTTTAAATATTTGCCTGTAGACAATATCTTGGTTTAAGGTGCAGCCAAACTTGAAAATGTTTTGTCAGAGTGTATGATTTTGCTTTATTTTCATTTTATTGTTTACAGACAAATATTTAAGATCATATCCTGAAGAACAATTCTTTTGAAAAATGGCATTACTGGAACAGTTTTCATATACAGTATAACTTCTTCACTCCTTTGCATTCTTGCAGTAAAAGAGATTTGGCAACTAATCCTGCCTCAAATGGTTCTCCCCACCATCATTTCCATATATAGATGGCATTTTGATAACAGAAACTATTATCTGTTATTTCTTCCCTTTTCCTTCTCAAAGGATGCTAATATGACTGCAAGTCTTTTAAATCAGGAGAGTTAGAATGGCCCATTGCAGGGACACCTTCCTCTCAAGTGCTTTCTTGATTGCAACTTCCAAAATTCATCACCATTGTTGGGCTACCTAAATCTGATAGAAGTTACAATTCAACAACATCTGGACAGCCACATGTTTCCCACTCCAGGTCTAATAGGTCCCCCCTCCCCAAATTTCATTTTTCTTGCTCCAGTGAATGAACTAGTAGAAGCCCCTGGATGGTCTTGCCACAGCACGATAAAGATGGCTTCTTGTTCATGTATATTAAATATGTTGTCCGATTTCTTTTAGCCCTAGATCAATGTTTCCAAATGTGGGGCAGACCCACCCACAGGGGGATTTCAATTCCCAGAAGCCTATGTCAGTACATTGGCTGACCAGTGCTTTGGAGAATTGACTTAGCCTCCTGGGAATTAAAGTCCAAAACCCAAAGGTTGGGAAACTGCTCTAGATGGTATGGCTAATAGCCACAGGTGATGCAAGGCAACAGCATCTGAAAGGTTCTTCCTAGCCTAGGTATCCCCCCAAAACATCAATGCCATTTAGCCCTTTTAATACCAGAGGGTTGTAGCTGCTACGGGTACAATTGTACCTCACTTAAGGAGCATAATGCATTCCACAGGATTGCTCTTTAAGCGAGTTTGCTCTTTAAGCGAAACACCATTGTAAGTGACCAATTGTGGGGGGGGGGATTGTGAACCCTGATTTATTTGTTAAGTGAGTTTTTGGTTGGTTTTATTTGTTAAGTGAAGCGAACATTCAGAGAAAATTCTGCTCTTTAAGCAAGTTACTCTTTAAGCGAGTCGCTCTTTATGTGAGGTTTGACTGTAATTGTGGTTTAACAAAAAGTTTTTCTTCTTGCAGAAATGGATGGTGCTGATTTTTCCTGATCACCACCGCCTGCTTAGGCCCCTGACCCTCTCTGCTCCAGAGAGTTTGGGGACTGCTCAGGACAGAATGAAATATAGTTGTGGGAGATGCTGTTGAGTAATAGATGTAGGGATTGAAGAAAATCAAGTCTTTTGACTTTCATGAGCAGAGGCACTTCCTGCTCAGGCAAAGCTTTCGTCAGATACAATCAAGGGAGTTGGTGCTTTGGTTTTTAACTGGTATATGTTACAGAGTATTGTTGCCATGTACTACTAACAGGACATAGAATGGTAATTTAGGGGCATCCTCTTTCATACAGATTAGTATGCACAGCAAGGGAAGGAGGTTATCTGACTGTGACAGCAGCTAAAAGAAGTAATTACCATTAATTGAATACTTCTGTTGGCAACTTGCCCCGTATCGTTGCTTTGGGGAATGCTGTTCCTCTAGTGGTATACAGGTGTCTGCATAGCCATTGATCTTGAATATGCTGTGCTCCAAATGTCTGTACTGTCTATGATTGACCTGTTGTTTCTTATCATGCAGGAGAATATTTATGGGGTTTTGTTAAGAATATACAGACAGACTCTTTTTTTTTTCTTTTGGCTTCAGTGTTGGTTTGAAATTCACAATGCAACCCAGTGTATGGTTACTTGGAAGTATGCTTAACAAATTGCAATCAGATACATTTCTACTTCGATACTATGATTCAACTATAAGAGTAAGCAACCATAAATACACTTAGTAGGGAGTAAATCCCATTGGATACTGAAGTACTTAACATTTGTGTAAATGCACAGAGGATTGTACGGTAAAGCTGTGCCCTGAAGTACCTTTACTGGGCAGTAAATACTATTACTCAGTGGAGCTTACTTTTGAATAGATAAGACCCCAACTTCTTGCTATATTTACACCAAAGGCCTAAAGCTAGCAATGAAGATATGATGCATCATTGGTCATGTGAGGGTAAATGCCATTGTAAGCAGGTCACTGGGCTGATTCTCACTTGAAAGTACTTTGTGTACTAATCATTGTAAAGCACAGAAGGGAAGTGTGCCATGACCGCCAATGGTCTAGCTCAGGGGTGGACAAACTTTTTGGACCATGGACCAGTCATGTGGTTCAGCTGGCTGATCATGTGGTTCCTTCCACCAGAAGTGGAAGTAAAATGCACCCACACATGTGCAAAACACTGCCGTAAATGCACCCGTGGTTGTTGTAAATGTATTTACGACAGCCATGGGTGCATTTACGGAAGTGTTTTGGACATCTGTGGGCATGTTTTGTTTCCAATTCATGGAGCGGTGCGGGCAGTGCAGACTGGATGGTTTGGCCCGTGGGCCGTGGTTTGGCCACCCCTGGTCTAGCTCTCTTCAAGTCTAGTTATAAGTTATAAAGACCAGTTCTTCTTTGCAAACAAGAAACAGAATCTGATCAGAAACTACCTGGGTGAAGAGGTCAGAGCTCAGTTGTACAAGCAAATATGGTTCCTAGCAGTAGGGAGTATTAAGGTCAGTTGAGCACTCATCACAGAGAGCTACTTGTGTATTCAGTTCCCTTTGCCCATGTTGTTAGTTTTGGTACTTACTGTTATGGAAAAGATAAAACCTCTTCTCCCAAGAACAATTTTCTGCTGAAGGTTCTCTATATGGGTTGAGCCTCAGTCCTCACTGCTAGCAATCCCATGAGGGAGATCATGGCACCCTGTGACTCTTGTAATGCACAATCTATCTGCCTGTATATATTTTTCTGATAATAAACAAGTGGGAATAAGCGGGTACAAAACAGGAAAACTCAGGACAGTTGGAGAACTGGATTTCTGCACACCATTCTTCGCTAATAATCCATCCTTAATAATTACAGCTTTGAAGAATGTAGGTTTGCTTTTGGACTACAGTTATCTGAAACTGCCCCACCTCCAGTGACCATTAGCTGTGTCATGCTGGAGATGCTAAGCTCTGTAAGATATTGTGTTTAGCATAGCAACTATTGAGAGACAAACTGGATATCATATTTGTTTGTTACAATGTAAATTGATACTATGAGGGGAAGTTGGGGGAGGAAACGATTCCTGCTGTGCTCCAGATAGCTTATCCCCACTAGATACTGCTCTAAGGTGAGATTCTGTTGCCTAAGTTAGTGCTAGAGTTTGGGAGCTTCAAGTTTAAAAAAAAAATCCGCAGCGCTTCCACCAATAAGCCAAACTGAACACAACAGGCTTCACTTCTGGGTAGATACACATAGACCTGAGTTGTAAAGCTAGTGTTCTCAGTCATTGTGGCTGATCCATCCTATTCAGTGGTAGTAAATCCTCTTGGTTTCCATGAAGCTTATTTCTGAGCAGTGTGTTTAGCACTGGGATTGTATAGCCTAATGCAGAATCAGGCCAAGTTACATAATCACAGCACTTGTAGCTTCATGCACTTAACTGCACTCTAGTCTATGCCATTGAATTCCTTGCCTCTCAGGAAAAGGTGTGCAGCCACTTCTTTGGTCCAAGGCAGACACTTTACATTTTCCCTTTGCAGCCGTCCATGGTTTTAAACATTAACTCTTACAGAACATACTTTAGTATAGGGGTGCCCAAACTTTATGGGTCGCAGGCCAGTCATGTGGTTCAGCGGGTCAGTCATGTGCTTCCTCCCACTGGAAATGGAAGTAAAATGTGCCTTGCAATGTTTTGCAACAGGATGAAATAGATTTTAAGCTTCCATTTTCTCTCCTTAAACCAGGGGTGCCCAAACTATGGCACGTGGGCTGGATCTGGCCCCAACGCCAATTCATCCGGCCTGTGCTGCCCTGGTTGCTCCTGGAACCAGAAGTAAAATGTGCCCATACAGGCACATTTTACTTCCGCTTCCGGGAGTGATGAGGGTAGCATAGGCTAGATGAATTGGCATCAGGGGCCAGATCCGACCCACAGGCTGTAGTTTGGGCACCCCTGGTTTAGGAGAAAATGAATGAAATCTGGCCAGGATGGACTTTGATTCAGCAAGGAAGTGTAGCTTGATATTGTATGTTTGTTCAGTAAATAGAAACCTGCATGCTTTTAATATCAATACCGGTATTCCTTGACAGCACCTTGTCTACTTGAGTAACTTTGGGTCCTATTGCGGCCAATGTACTGCCTTGATGAGCAAAGACATTAAATTATGGATTTCTTTGTTTCTCTCTTCCTTCATAGGTTCCAAAGATGGAAGTATTACAGAGGTCAATGTGACTCCTTGCCCTTCAGAGCCCTGCCTTCTCCACAAAGGAGTCTCTTATACTGTCAATGTCACCTTTTCAAGTAGTAAGTATATCTAAATGATTACTAGCATCTGTCAGACTGAAGCTCTGAAAAAAAAAACCATTTGTGTCCATCTTTCAAATTTATATATGCTTCAGTTGTCTCAAATCGCTTTTATGGAAAATACTTTTACACAAGGCAGTCTGTAGAAATTATATGTAGATCTCTACCTGCAGTAGTTTCAAATGTGCTGCTTTTGCTGTACTTTATACAGAAAAGTGCTAACAAGTAGTTTCTGGTATGTATACATGATACAGGAAACACAAATGCAATTATTGCATGCAGTTATATGCATACAGTTTTTATCTTTCCCTTCCCTAAACCAAGTGTTATTTGAAATTTCTTTTTAAAGGTAGGAAGAGGTGGAAGCTGAAATGTAACAAAACATGGAAAACATTTTTTATGTCTATTGGCCCATCTAGTTCAATGTTGCCTACCACAGTTAGCAACAGATTTACAGGCTTTCAAACGTGACTTTGCTAGGCTTACTCTAAAGCAGTGTTTCCTAACTTTTGGTTTTTGGACTTCAGTTCTCCAAAGCACTGATCAGCCAATGTACTGATTTAAGCATCTGGGAATTGAAGTCCCTTGTGGGGTGTGGGCCCCACATCGGGAGCCACTACTCTAAAGATTGAGTCTGGTAGTTTTTACATACAAAAGGATGTTTATTTAAAAGCTGAACTACAGCTATTTTATTCAGAATTTAGAGAAGGTAATTCTCCTCTCGCCCACATCTTCTTTTACTACTTGACAATGAAGGGAGAACAAATAGGTTGATCTTAAAAGAAATCAACCCCAACTGCTCCTTGGAAGGTCAAATATTGAAGATGAAGTAATTTGGACATCAAATGAGAAGAGAGGATTCACTTGAGAAAGCATTGATGCTGGGAAAGGTCAAGGGCAAAAGAAGAAGGGGGTGGCAGAGAATGAGATGGCTAGATGTTATTGTTAGTGCAATGGGCACAGAGCTGGGTGGGTTGAGGAAGATGGAGGATAGGGGTGCCTGGTGTGTGATGGTCCATGGGGCTGCAAAGGGTTGGACTCAGTTATGTGACTGAACAACAACAAATGAAGGGAAAGCATCAAAGGGGTAACATAAGAATGTCTTTCAGTGGTTTTGATCTGAAGGAGGAAGGTCGCTCTTATATGCAACCTCATATAGTCATATTTCCTACCCCAGTGAAAGCTTCCTAATCATAGGCAGTGATTCAGATTTTGCTAATCTGTTTTCTTCTGCAGAGATAGACAGCCAGGGAAGCCAAGCAAAAGTGTATGGAGAAATGCTGCATGTGGACATCCCTTTCCCGCTTGATCAGTCTGATGGATGCAAATCTGGGATTAATTGCCCCATTCAGAAGGACCATTCATACAGCTACCTGAACAAACTGCCAGTGAAGAGTGAGTACCCATCGGTAAGTGTCTTACCATGTTGATTCTGATAGTAGTCGTGGCCTTTCACATACCTTTCTGCCATCTTTGAACTAGGATGCTCAAGGGAATAAGTAGAATTAGTGAGACGATTGTCTTGGGTGTGTGATGTGTTTGGAGGGTGCATGTATCATTAACTTGATTGGTGGCTGGCTGGCTATGGATGTTCAAGATTTCTTCAGGTTCAATTTACAGAAGCAGGTACAATGTTAAATTGCAGAATGCTGGAGGTACAGGAAAAGTTTCACATGATAGGAAGTTGCTGTTATGGATGAAAGCTTTCCTATACACCGGGGGTTCTCAACCTATGGCCCACAGGTCGGGCCATGACACCCTTTCATGTGGCCCATGATCACAATACCACCGGAAGCGGGCACATTTATGGCAGCATTTATGGTGGGGAGAGCTACTATTCTGGCCCGCTTGGCTGTCTGAGGGGGCATGGTCTGGCCTGCAGGTTGAAAAGGTTGAGAATTTCTGCTATACACACATCAAGATACCAGGTAGAAGGAATCTCTGAAACAGTTCAACACAATATCCAGCTTTTTCTGTGCAAGGAGCTGTGTTCTCTTATCTGCAGCCTGAAATAGTATGACTCAGATACAAGTTTACCTTCTCAGCAGTTCTTGGTATTCCTCCTGTTTTCCTTTGTGATGTTTGTGGAGATTAAGGGATCAATGATGTTATCTTTTTGTCCATAGACGCTAAAGCCTATTCAGCTATTCTCCTGATATATTAGATCTTAATGATGGGTGGACTGGTGATAATGCAGGATTTGTCTCGCAAAAGTAAAGGTACTGTACATTACTGGTGGAGGTACCAGCCTCAACAGGCAGAGAAAGCCTAGCTTCAATCCCACTGGGCTTTCTCTGCCTGTTGAGGCTTAGATGTCCGCCAGTAATGTACCTTTGCTTTTGCAAGACAAGCCTCACAAAAGCAAAGGTACTGTACAGAGGGGCTTGGACGATCCTCCTCTTCCAAAGCCCACCTGTCTGGATCGCAAAAGCTCTTGGTGATCCAGGCGGGGGGGGGGGCTTTGGAGGAGGAGGGGAGCCATCATTCTGCAAAGCCTGGGGGACTTTTTCGACTCCGGAGGTGGAGGGGGTGGCGGATGGGCCAGAGATAGCAGCAGAAACAGGCACAGAGGCATTTTTTACGATGCACCAGTGGCTGTTTCTGTCACTGGCCTGTCCGACACCCCCTCCACCTCCGGAAGGGTTAGGAGGAAAGACTCCACCGGTCCCTGTCATTCTGCGAAGCCCATAAACTTCACTGCTATCAAAAAAGTCTCCCAGACTTTTTCAACTGCCGTGAAGTCTATGGGCTTCGCACAGTGACAGGGACCAATGCGATGGGATCAGCACTTGGGTCGGGTGAGTGAACTGGCGTGTACGCCAGTTCAACCCCCAACTCAAGCGCCAATTGCCCTTTGCTTGCGAAGGGAACACAGGTTCCTTCTGCAAGCCAAGGGCGATCCCACGCTGGGACCACCGGTTTGCTTGGGGAGGGAGGATGGTTTCCTCTTCAGAAAGGGAACAGGGCTATTTTTTTACTTTGTGTGATCAGTGCATTGCACAACGTTAAAAACTGGATAACGTTATGACTTGTGGAACCAAGTCATAACGTTATCCAAGGTACTAGTGTAATTGCATTGAGACTTCTGCAGACATTCACATTTAATACATTGTCTATGACGTGGCTGAGGAACGTTCAGAGGATAGAGCAGGGGTGGTCAAAGTTTATGTGTTGTGGGCCAATCACATGATTCCTCCCACCGGAATTAAAACATGCCCGTGCACATGCAAAACATTTCCATAAATGCATCTGCGGCTGCCTTAAATTTGTTTATGACAGCAGTGGATACATTTATGGCAGTGTTTTGTGCATGCGCGGGTGCATTTTACTTCGGCTTCTGGGAGTGGGAAGGGCATCGCAGTCTGGATGACTTGGCAGCGGAGGTCAAATCTGGCCCATGGGCCGTAGTTTGGGCACCCCTGGGATAGAGCTTGTGTGTGTGCCCACCTGTCTGTTACCTATTTAATTCTGTACATGTTATGATGAATGCCCGAATAGGGCTGCATTTCTATGTTGAAGAATGTATTTTTAAAAAGAGTGGTAGAAATGCAGTGAGTGTTCTTTGGCAGTAAAACCTTTTCCTTTAGTGTAGTAGAGTAGCCTTGAATTAATACAAATTAAATAGATAAGAAAGGGTTGAATTTTTAACTGTAGACTGGCCTAAGATAATTTGCCTCTCCCTTCCCTCCCAGAAAAATGTTCTGAATGACTGAGGATAAACTACTCTCATACTCTACTTATTTTATTTTTTTTCTCCCCAGATAAAACTTGTGGTTAAATGGGAGCTGCTTGATGATGAAGGCCAGCCTCTGTTTTGCTGGAAGATTCCTGTCCAGATCACCAGTTAAGACAACCTTGCTTAGCCCTTGGGGTTTATGGGGGAGGGATCAAAGAAGGTTGGCAGTAGCGAGAAGTCAAATGCTTTGCTGTACAAAGCATTTCTTGTTCCAATTCCTGTAGCATCTGTGCAATCCCCCCAGAGTCAAAAGTCAAATGCAGCAGGGGTTTAATGGTCACACTCAGTCTACCCAAGAGAGATTGGGCATTGGGGGAAGTCTCATTGTAACTCAGGGCAAACATTTATGTAACCACTGGCAGAAGTGATGTGTGGAAAGTTTGGGTGGCTGTAAATGGAATGTGCATCATGAAAAGACTGGCTTCTGTAAGAACTCTGGACCCACAAATGTCAGGACAATTGCTGCTTGTCAACACGTATGGTGCCTCTCACGGTCAGATGCTGGCTGCGCTTCCAACTGCTTTTCCTTCCCCTGATCTATCATGACCTAGACTTTCCATAGATTTGCATTTGCCATCTGGAGCCAAAAGAAAAACTCAACCACTGTCTTTGGTGGCTACTTGCTGCAATGAAGGAAAATTCATTTAGAGGCAAGACCAAATGGTATTTGGTCTCTTCTGCTGAGATCTTTTGTACTAACCATTTTGCACTATCTTGTCACTTAACTGGAATTGCTGGAGGTGTTCTCCAAATCCAGCTTCTTTTTATAACATTCTTTTAATAAACCTAGATCATTCAGCAAACCGTCTGACTTCTTTGGGGATGGTGAAGCATTTTCATGATTGGGGTGACCTGCGTCCTGCTTTGTATATCTGGAGATTACACAGATGATGTTTAAAGTTTTTGTGGTGTCATCTAGTTAACTGTTGATTTTGCTCTCCACTGCACAAAGTGAATTTCAGGAGAAAATTGCAGAGACCCGTCTCTCTTTGGTCCTGCCACCACTTACAAAAGTGTGACTGGAAATTACACCAGTGATTTCAGTGAAAATCTCATCAAAGATGGAATGTTCCTATGTAATCAATTTGTAATGTTCACAAGCTAAGTCTGTTCATCCCTTCCCACTAAATTAGTTAGGTGCAGCTTTTAGCCATCTCTTCCCATTGGCTTCCGGTGATTAGCCTGGAAAGAAGCAAGCAAGAACATATAGGACTGGTTCCAGTATATAAGCCATAAGGCACAATATAAAAATCATTTATTTAACATTATATTGTAGTCTCCCCAGTTAAAGACTCCACAGAGACCGCCTCCCCAAACTGAAGAAATGTAATCCATTCTGTTTCACAAACTAAGATTCCAGTAGTCACAGAAAGTGCAGTGGTGGATGCCAATGGCTTGGGAAGAATACAGAGAGACTTAATCGAAAAGGTCTCTGGAGTTGAGGCTATCGCCAGATAATACATAAAAGCCATATGTTCTGAAGATGGCTAGTCCCACTTCAAAGCTTGGGTACAGGAGATGGTGTCCCTTGCCTTGTAATGAAAGAGACTCCAAGGCACAGGGGGACAGAATCCAGGCAGATTCAGCACACACAAAAATCCTATTACATCTATGGGATGAGAGTGAATTTTTCAGTCACCATAGAACGAATACACAGTAGTCTGACAATACCTATTGCTGGTGACATGCTGCCCACTGAGTACACAAAACTGAAAGGATCCTGCTTTTTCTGATTATTTGACCAATTGTGATTAGCCTGTGCTTTTGAAAGACACGCAAGTGTTTCTGTGAAGGGTAAAAAATCTATACAATGTGGGTTTGCTGAGAGGGCGGAGCAAGTAATGTACATAGGGCTAAGGCCTTGTGAGAATAATTTGAGTGCAAGATCTTTTAAGTTCATGGTATAAAATGTGGGGCAAAGAGAGATGAATGGGGATGAACATACCATTGGCCCACACAATGTGAGTTAGTCACCAGAGGCCAAGAATCTTGATACAAATGAGTACAACAGTTTGTCAGATACCATGGAGAAAGAGGACTGGGCCCTGAGTGTCTGCACAGTTCTTGGAAGTTTTGTTTGTTCATGGAAGTCTGTTGAATTATTATTATTATTACTTGGGGTGGACACACAATCAAAGGGTTTTAAAACTTCTGAAGTCCAGTAACTCTTGCCCAGCTGGATAGACCTCCGGTTCTCAAAGCCAATGGCCAAAAGCATTGTCCCTGTTCCATCACCGCTTTGGGAGTCATGCTGCTTCTGTATTCTGAGCTCGCTCTGGCACACAACGGTGCGGCTCCGTCAAAGCCACATAGCCAGGCAAGCAGTTGCAACGATAGGAGCCCTCTGTGTTCTCGCAGGTGCTGCCTTCACACAGGGCTATGGAGGCGTTGGCTTCCTCACACTCATTAACATCTAAGAGAGCAGAAGAAATGAGAGAGAAGAGTCCTCAGTCCCAGGGCCACAACACTTGTTTCACATTCTTCTTTGCCTTGTATTCTCAGATGGGCTTGTTCTAAGCACTTGCCAGCAGCCATGGCCAGACATTAATATCTCTGTATCATATGCACAACATCCTGGGTTCCTACTGGGCCACAGACTAGGTAAAGGATGCCCTTGCTCAAAAGCCAGGCATATCCAACTCTAGGGTTCAGCGCAGACGTTTCTGCGGACATGTGGCAGGCGTGACACTGTTTACCTTCCCACCGAAGTGGTCCCTATTTATCTACTTGCAATTTCTTGCTTTTGAGCTGCTAGGTTGGCAGGAGCTGGGACAGACAGAAGCTCACTCCATCATGCAGCACTCGGGTCTCGAACTGCTGGCCTGCCAACCTTCCAGTCACCAGTCATCTAGTTCAGCGCCTTAACCACTAAGCCACCACAGTCCCAATTGGGCCACAGACTAGGAGTGTGCAAAAATTCTGTGCCTGTTGGGGCACCATCAGGATAGGGCTCTCAGGCAGATGTCCTGGGCTGCTTTATGGAGAATCAGCAGGAAGGGACTCTGACAAAGCAAAGATGGTTTACCATATTCTGAAGAAAGTGAAATGTGCATGGTAGTCTCGGGGGTGGAAAAACGCATCTTTCTGGGTGGTGGGTGTCAGAATCTACTCATCTACAATTGCATAGGTACTGTATGAGTTGTAGCCCTCTTTCCACACTGGGTGTTTTATGTGCAGGTGTGGGTGCTTTTGGGTGTGTGTGCTTTATATCTGTTTTATATGCATCAGCTTTAACCACGATATCCTGTAAAGTGTACACACACATATATCAGGAGGTACTGAAGCACATAATTGGGGGGCAGAGGTGTTGCTAAGGAATTTCCTGGCAATTTCCTAATCTGCATCTCCATATTTTAGCGACACTGCTAAGCTGTCTTGATTTCTGCAAGGTCTAGCCTATTTGCTCCTATTGAGCCACTTACCCACGCAAGCCATGAGAATCAAATCTAACCGGAAGCCATCGAAACAGTCACAAGTGTAGCCCTCCTGCACTCGGACACAACGGCCATTGTCACAACCATTCAGGATTCCACACTCCTCTGCTTGCAGCCCTTCAAAACTGCTGTAGCGTCCTTAGGGGACAGGAAGAGAACATTAAGCTGCAGGAAGTCGTACTGAGAGGAGGCATCTGTCTGGGACCCTCCTGGAAAAGGAAGCCATGCTAGAAATCTTCCTTTAGAAAAGAGACAACATTTGATCCATGTGGTTCTGGGGGGTGGGGGTGAGACAATACATGCAAAAGCGGTCTTTCACATGCATGCTTCCCCCCCCCCCCCCAGCAACCACATGGACCTAATGGGTTCTCAAGTTTAGTAGCTGTTTCTGTTCCTTATTTGTACATCTGTCTCCAGAGAGACAGTTTATTACCCAAGCCCTTTGCTTGAGCTAAAAGCAGGAACTGAAACCAAGACTTTATCGCATATCTAACAGGAAGAGTCTCCCTATATACCAAAACCCATTCTGTGCCTCTGTGTGGTCGACAATCTCTATACGGAAGAACCAGAAGTGAGCTATAATGTGGACAATGGGCTCAAAGAAGCTTTAAGAGTAAATTGTGGAAATGTTCCAGACAGATATCCCCCTCTCAGTATGACTTTTTGGGAAACAGCTGGACCAAGATAACAGTTTTTGTTCTGTTTTATCCTACCACTGCTACTTACCAGTCTGGCCAGGCACGTAGCGAGGTTGCGTCTGTACTAGATGGTGTCGTGGTGCTTGCTGGGATGCAACGTCTTCAAATTCATTGCTTTGTTCTCTGTTGGCAGGGCTGCTCTCTGGTGTCCCATATTCAAGGCCCAAGTGGTTGTAATATGGCTCTAAATCTGGGCTGTAGAGTCCATACTGATGCTCTTCCTGATTTGGCCCATATTCATAGCCAGGTCCTTCTTGGAGTCCAGCTTCAGTCCTGGCAACATTGCACAGTTGAGCAAAATCCTCTAGAAAGGAAAACAGAGCAAAGGATAAGAGAATAACACTCTCATGCAGGTGTTATGCTAAACCTCCACAAAAGCTCAGATTTAAATACAGGAGTTAGTCTTTATGGTGCCACAAACGGTTTTGGTCTTTTGTTGTTGTTGTTGTTTTGTTTAATCTCTGATATGCTTGCCGAGACTGACATGGCTACCACTTTAAAAATTAGATTTATAGGTTAGTACAGTATTAATGTTGTGTTCTAATATAAGCAGACAGCAGGTTAATTACTGACAATTCATACCTGAGGACCTGGGGGGACAGAGGGCACAATCCTGGCTCCAGGCCTCTCCATAACGGCAGCAACATTCTGTGTACGTTGTGCGTTGTCCCACCAGTGGCTCATTACAGAGGTAGTTGGAGACTCTTTGCCAGCAGATATCCAAGTGAATATCAAGTTCATCCGCATCATCTGTCAGAGAGAGAGAGAAGCAATTGGGAAGACTGCAGAAGGAAGGATGATGACTGCAAATGCAGTCTCAGCTCCATTGCTCTGCTGGCCATGTTCTTTGACCTCAAATAATTTCTACATAGATTCAGGATTGTTATGATACAGGCTGGGGGAAGGAATGTTGAGACATAGCAACAATGGGGACTGACGGGTCTTGAAAAAGCAACAGACAGAAGACTGCAGGGATTCCCTTCAGCCAGACTTCTGGAGGCATTAATCAAGAAAACAATCTTTGGGCAGAATTTTTCAAGTTCTTAAGCTAATGAATTCAGATACTGTTGTCTCCATAGGATAAAAATGGCTGCCAGAGTCTGAAGTCACTAGCTTAAGAACTTGAAAACACCTGCCAGAAGTTTGATTTCTTGATTAAACCTCCCAGAAGTCTATCTGTGGGGGATTCCTGCAAAGTTCTAGGAGCTGTAATTGATGAATTCTGAAACTCTCCATGCCTCTTGGCCTTGCTGGCTGAGGAATTCTGGGTGCTAGAGTCCAAAAATTCACTTTTTCAACCTGTTGTTATACTATCTATAGATGATCACTGACTGGTAGAAGCACTTATTTATTTATTTAGATTTATTATCCCGCCCCAATCAGGTGAACCCGACTAGGTGGCTTACAACATAAATGCAGATCAAACTTAAACAATACAAAAATCCCACATAAGTGCAAAACAAACTAAACAATCCCACTATACCCCTACAAATTTAGTGATTAGTTTAAAAATTAATTTAAAAAGAAATTAAACTGTAATTTACAAAATACTAAAAAAGATTTAAAAATTTAAAAAGTTTAAAACAGTGAAAGGGTTGGCTGTCCCATTAGATCAGCCACCCAGCGTGGGACCCCACATTCCTGGAGCCCCACACCTGCCCTGCCAGCCAGGTTTTTAGACCCTTCTGAAAGGGCAGGAGCTCTGTCTGTAGACGTAACTCAGTTGGGAGGAGGTTCCAAAGGGCCAGAGCAGACACAGAGAAGGCCCTCCTCCTGGTGCTAGAGAGATGCGCCTCTTTAGCCGATGGAATGACAAGAGAGCCTCTCCGATCTGCCCTGGTGGGACGGGCAGAAGTTCTTGGGGCGACGCGGTCTCTAAGGTATCCTGGCCCACTACCATATAGGGCTTTAAAGGTAATGACCAGCACCTTGAATTGCACCCAGAGACATACTGGCAACCAGTGCAGCTCCCGAAGCAGTGGTGAGGCACGAGCATAACGCCCGCACCCCATCACTACCCGGGCCGCTGCATTCTGGACCAGCTGCAGCCTCCAAATGGTCACCAAGGGCAGCCCTTGCTATGCAAGGGCTCATGTCTGCAAATGGGGAGAAGCCAGGTCTTTGAACTGTTTTGTTGAAGACACCAGCGCTGTGAAAGATTCCTTCCTGCACCATCTGCTTTTCAGAATAATCACTTCTGAGCTGAATGAACTCTTGGCCCCAGACAGCATAAAACGACAGAACAGTATTTCATATTTTTCTCTCATCATGTGGGCTAGTTCTTGCCATTTTAATTCAATAAAATATCTTCAGTTCTCAGTCAGAGCTATTAAAGCCCTTTCTAAAATCCCATTTTGCCCAGCAGATAGGCCAGCACTCACCTGCACTGTTGGAAATGTTGACACAGCGGTTACGTATGGTATCCAGCACTAGGGGGAGGCTACAGAAGCAGTGGTAAGAGCCGGCAGTGTTGAGACATTTCCCATTTATACAGGCATCTTCGTTCTCACATTCATCTAGATCTGCAGCCACATGAATTCAGGCAAGAGCTTACAAATAGCAAATGAGAAAACTGACCTTTGCCCCTCTCAGACAGAAATCTTCAAGAGACTCTCCCCCCCCCCCTTACATCAAATGTGTATAAGACTGCAAGTAGTGCTTTGTTTTTGTTGTTTGATATTTCCCCCAAAAGGCATAATTCACTCCATACACATTATATGGACAATTCTATAAAGCAGTGGTTCCCAAACTTTTTTGCCATTGCCCCACCTAAGCAGCTCTAAAATCCCGATTCCTTCCCCTGTGACGTATAATTCTTATTATTCAAAAAGTGAACTCCTATTTCCATGGAGGAAGCCTAAAAGACCATTCACTCTTAATAACTCATTCTCAAATTGCCCCCCTTAAAAATCAAATTTGTCCCATGGGCCAGATTTGGCCCCTGACACCAATTCATCTGGCCCACAAACTCCTCATTGCTCCGAGAAGTGAAAGTAAAATGCGCCCGTACGGGCATGTTTTACTTCCTCTTCCAGGAGTGATGAGGGCTTTGCAGGCTGGATGAATTGGTGTTGGGGGCTGGATCTGGCCCACGGGCCATAGTTTGGTCACCCCTGCTATAAAGCATAAGGGCCAATCACTAAGTGGCTTCTTACCAATGCATTCAAGTTTGCTGGAGTCATAGATGTAACCGGCGTGGCAGAAGCAAGTATACCCTGGCACAGTGTTCACACAGTGTCCGTTACGACAAACCTCAAGGCCAAACATTGCACATTCATCAGCATCTATGGAGAGAGAGTGTCAGAGAGAGATTCCATTAAACACCCAACAATGAACATAGAGAACCAATGAGAATCCCTGCCTACTTACTCCTAAGGATAGTGAAGTTCAAATTTCATCTTAGGGGGAAAATTTTCACACCACCTTTTCTTCTGAACAGTTTCTGCCTGTTTGCAGGATTCCTGCCTATACCAAAGGATTCTGGGATTTATTTTTGGCATGCCTTCTCACATGGAGATGTTGTATTAACTAGGGCTGTTGCTTGGAAATCCCCAGAACTCCATCTCAAAGGACCACATTTTCCAGGCTTTGAGCAAGTCTGCTATGCCTCGTCATTGCTCTAAGTCACAAGTTCTCAACCTGCAGCCTATGGCACACTTTCATGCTCCCCCCTGCCTCTACCACACCAGGAAGTGCCATGGGGTGGAGGAAGAGCAAAATGGCCATCTAGCCCACAAAGTTGTCTGAGGGAGCATGGCCCGTCCCCGGCTTTAAAAGGTTGAGAGCTGCTCTAAGTAAAATGAGAAGGTATCTAAATTATATCCTGCCACATCTCCATGTGCAGGATTAGTTGTTTTCAGGTCGTGTCATGTATTTACCGTATATGCCGGCGTATAAGACGACTGGGCGTATAAGACGACCCCCCCCAAATTTCCACTCAAAATATAGAGTTTGTTATATACTCGCCGTATAAGACTACCCCCTCTTCCGCACACCTTCCACACACCAAATAAAACATAAAAGAACATCAGATTTGATTTCAACATCTCCCTGTGGCCAGCACTAGTGCGCATGTGTGAGCTCTGCGTAGACAAGGGGCAGAGCACCACTGCTTCCCGCCAAGCAGAACGGGCCGGTCACGCCGAAAAGGCTGGCACCCCTGTCTCGCTGCTGATGCTCGCCGCAGCCACGCTGGATACCGCGCAATACTGGATGGTATGTAGAATGAGGTGGGTGGGCATCGGGAGGCCACTATGGGCACCAGACGGGCATCAGGAGGCCACTATGGGCACCAGACGGGCATCAGGAGGCCACTATGGGCACCGGGCGAGCATTGGGAGGCCACTATGGGCAGCTATGTCTATCCCAACTGAAGTGCACCCGACGTATAAGACGACCCACCCACCACTTGGAGGCATGTTTTTCAGGGGGGGAAAGTAGTCTTATACAGGATATACAGTATTTATTTTTTGAAGTAGCAGTCACAGTAAAAGAAGTGAAATACAGGTAACTAGAAATAATTTGGCATGCAAATTATACTCAAGTATGCCTGTGGTAAAGCCTCCAGGAAAAGGTTTTTCTGGGAGCAGAAAACTAGCATATAACTAACAGTTTAATATCTAAATAGATAATATTTACCACTGCTTCTAATCTAAGTGCAGTTACTTGACTCACATTTCCAGACTTTTAGTTTATGTTCAATTATATTTATAGCAGAGACTGCAGTGGCTCAAGTAGTTTAGATGCTGGACTCGACACCTGAAAGATCAGAGTTCAATACCCAAGTACTGCATGATGGAGTGAGCTCCCATCTCTATCTCAGCTCATTCCAACCTAGCAGTTCGAAAGCAAGAAATTGCAAGTACAGTAGGTAAATAGGTACCACTTTGGTAGGAAGGTAAACAGCGTTCCGTGCACATGGCATGCCTGCCATGTGTCTACAGAAGCATCTGTCAATGCAGAGAGCGCTTACTCTTTGGCTGTAAACAGAGATGAGCACTGAACCCTAGAGTCAGATATGACTGGCTTTCAACCAAGGGTGACCTTTACCTAATTATATTTATAAATAAACTGTGCATTCAGAAGCTTTCTTCTCCTTCTCCCTCTTCCTCCTCCTCCTCTGTATCCGATTCCAAATATTGGCAATCATCATCGTGTCCTGAGAGTATAATGCCGTGGTCTTTCATCTGCCTTCCACATCGCAGCGTGACACTTGTACCACTGATCCAGTTCTGTGAGTTACTTCTGTTCCTGAGCCCTTTTGGCATGCAAAGTCCTCATCAGCCCCAGGCCAGTATTGATGAAGCTGCTGCCCTCCATCAAGATGGATTCAAATGGTATTTAATCCACTTGGGAACCATCACCCTTCCTTGTGGACTTTGGCACCCAAGCCATTAGTCCTCAGGGTTGTCAGGTTAGTTAACGGCTACCACCTGACACTTGCCGTTAGCAGGATAAGCTGGCCAGACTCTGAATAATGATATGCTTGACTGAATTAGTTTAAACGAAATGTCTGCTTATCTTATGACAGTAAGATGTGGCTACAACTATCCTCTTTCAGGATCTCCAGCCAAATCCAAGGGTGTAAACAAATGAGATGGAACCATTGCAACTGGAACAGATTAATTTTAAGAAATAAAGGACATTTCATTATTCCCTCCAGTCTGTTTTCAAAGCTGCATATCGGGAGGGTAACCAATGGGCTTCTTTCCATGTTGACTAACGAAATGTAGTAGCTTTGAAGAATGCTTCTTTGAAAGCATAATCTTTTGCTAACTTTTAATTGAATTGCTACATCATCTGTTTCTCTCTGCTCCTTTCATCAATGTAAGTCTCAGAACAAACTTTATCTCTGTCTGTTTTACTATTGCTTCTGGCAATACTCTTTGCTTCTGACCTCACATATACATTTCAATTGAGTTTAATTTTATTCCAGTTCCTTTCCCATGGCTCATTAGATAAGCCAATAGATTCTGCATTCCTTGGCCCAAGAATACTTTGTTCTCCCAAAACCTTGGTGACAGATCTATTCTTGCTTACAGACAAGCAACTATTGAGACACAACAGACTACACAACACTGATGCAGAAATGGGGATTAAACCTTGCTACAAACCCAGATGTCAGCTCTTCCCTTGCATTTGTTTGTTTGTTTGTTTGTTTGTTTTTGTTTGTTTAGATTTAGATTTACTTGGGCAACATAATTACAGGACCCAACAATGTCACAAACAACATCAAGGGCACTTCTACTTGTTCCTCTGCCAGTGTAATCTATGCCATTTTTTGCCAACGATGCCATTCTGCCTTCTGCATAGGACAAGCAGGACAATCTCTGAGCAAAAAAATTAATGGGCATAAAGCAGACACAGGGAATAGCAATACAGTAATACCTCATATAACATTAGTATCGAATAACACTAAAATCGCATAACATTAAGGAATCTGGGGGGAAGAATTGCATCAGATAACATTAAGATCCTATGGGATGCTTCAGATAACAACCGCTAAAGCCTGTGTGGTTACAATGTATCTCTATGGATCCCATAGGATTTTAACATGCATCAGATAACATTAAAAATCATATAACACCAAGACTTGTGGAACCAGGTTTTAGTGTTATATGAGGTTTTACTTGTACATAGAACCTTGTTTCAGATAATTTCAGTTTATTTGGACACTCTGCATGGGAATTGAAAGTTGCCTTTCTGAACCAGAGAAATTACAGCAACCGGATCCAAAGAGAGACCACTGAGATAAAATATATACACATGCTGTATACACATTATGCTCATCTTGATTCAGAATGCTCATCTCAATGGCTTGAATATTACTCAAGGTTTTGAGGGCCATTACCAAATTTGAAATGCCACAATAATTATCTGTCATGATTTTCCAAAACCCTGATTTTTCCACTGCCACCTTTACAGAACAAACTTCACTGATACAGCCAGTGAATTTTACTTATTTCCCCATGTTGTTCATAGCCTGAGGTCCTTTTAGGCACTACTTTTGTCCTGTTTACAGAACAAAGCTTCAGATTTAATAATTATGTCATTATTTGCTAAAATGTCTCATAGCCTAGGTCAATTCACCAACCAACCATTGTCATTTTTTACAGAATGAAGTCTTTAAATGCAAAGTGTGAAAGAGAAACTCATTACCAAGTGTGCAACTCCACAGTGATTATGTTGCAACAATCTACTAAGGATTCACCACTTTAACAAAACAAAGCTTCACAGGAATAGATCTTAATATCAGTCAGGAATCTTTGGTCAGTATCAAGTGTAAAATGCCACACTGACTCACATAATTTGCAATCTGTGTCTATTATATTCCCCATCAATTTGGTCTTCTGTATCCCCAACTGGCCATGAGGCCATGTATAAATTCTTCCCACAAAGTCTCACTCTTATGTCTGAGGAGATGGACTTGATCCATCAAAGTTCACATTAAAATATAGCAGTTAGTCTTAAAGGTGCCACAAATTGTTGTCTTCTTGCTTTGTTTTGTTTCTTGTCTGAATTGCCCGTGGATCAGTCAATGAATTCCAGGCCAGATTTCTCATTCTGTCAATTTGTCTTTCATAATATTCTATCGAGATTTATTCACTTGTGGTGATTCTGCTTAAACCACATTTTAAAAATATGCTAACAAAATTGTAGAAAGGTCTGTCTGTCTGTCTAATATATACACCCCTACACTAAAATATAGTGCTCAAAACAACTTACAAACTAACACTTCAAAACTAACAACTATTTTGTAGAATGGCCATATTGCATTTGTTTTCCTGCCTTCCTTCCACAGCCAATAGCTGCTTCTGCAAGAACTCTAGTTTGCATAGTATAGGGATTCTCAACCTGTGGCCTGCACCATTTCATGTGGGCCCCCACTGCCTCCACCACACCAGGACGTCCCATGTGGTGGAGGAAGGGGGAAATTGCCATCCAACCCCTGAAGCTGTCTGAGGGAGCATGACCCAGGCCCCAGTTTTAAAAGGTTGAGAACTCCCAGCATAGTAGAAATGGTACAGGGATGAGAAAAGTGGTAATTCTCTGCTGCATCTGTACTCCCCACACTAGGAATTGTTTTTAAGCCAAGAAAAGAAGATCCAGAGTTCTGATTATGGGCTGCTCTGTAAAAAAATTGAGCATCATGGATCTTCAATGTTGTGTCTACTTTGGTCTTCCGATACTCAGCAGAGTCAGTAGAAAGAAAAGATGTACCTGTGTAAGATGTCTGCCCAAAGATCAGTGTGCCTTCCACCGGGATGTAACCCTTCCCACTGGGGCAAATTGCAATATATTCCACTGGCAAAATTAGAGAAGAGGAAGGAAAACCGTGGGACAGGGAGAGACAGAAAGAGGAATTAGGTTACCACAGCACACAACTGGGACAAAGCAAGCAGAGATGTCTTCCCCCAACCCTCTCTGGATCTACCCAGAAATTAAATATTACAGAGCAATGTTGCATACCTGAGCCGACGACAGGACATGGATATGTTTCACAGTTATCTCCCCAGGCTGCGCCTTCAGTGCAGCAGCATTCTTCTTTGGTGGTATTGTTGGCCAGAACGCTGTCACACAATGGGATATCATTAATATGATAGTAGCACTCCTTCCGCTCTGAACTGCCAAGATGGAAAGATGTGGGTCTTCCAGGTTCCCCTAAGATTAGAGAGAAAATGTTAGTTGTAAAAACCATCCTCAGGCCATCACTGATAACATTTTGCTGAGTTCTCTATAATGAATCCTTGAACGATAAAGACAATCTGGCAGATTATAGATTTCTAAGGATTTTACATATATTTCATCTTAGAACTGTAGACACACCCTAAATGTCAACATTATAAACTCACATATCCCAGAATCTTCCCTGTGATGTTTTTTTCATTGCTGGTACAGTAAAACTCCTACTTACATAAAAAGTCCGTTCCGTAGGCTTTTGCTTAAATCAGTTTTTTATGTAACTTGAAACAAACCCATAGGAAAAATGAAATTTTTATGTAAATCAAAGCAAACCCACAGGAAAATGAATTTTTACATAACTCAAAGCAAACCCATAGGAAAAATGAATTTTTTATGTATCTTGAAGCAAACCCATAAGAAATTGTGTTACATAAATTGGGACATTTACGTAAATCGGGACATGGTTTTGGCAAAAAATCATTATGTAAGTCAAATTTTATGTAACTTGGGGAGTATGTAAGTCAGGGTTTTACTGTACAACACATTTAAAAACTAAATTATGTACTTGGAAAAATGAATTTCTTTCCCAGGGCTGTCATGACTGCAATGTAGAGTCAATATTGTAGATATTACAATATCATAGATAGACTTACTTACTTACTTACTTACTTGAATTTCACATCTGAATTGGGGTAGAATGAAGGGCTCTCTGACTTTGTCTGATAAGCAGACCACTCTTGTATATAAGGTTGAAGTAAGAAGCCCACTTTTAATTGTTAAGGATTCATAGTAGTGTTCCTCCCAGTGAACTCTTACCCATGCCTGTTCGTGGACGGCACTCCCCTGCTTCTGTATCATACTCCTCATGGTCACTGGGACACAGGCAGAGAAAGGCTCCTTCTACGTTCTCACAAAGTGCAGTCCCACACACAGCCACCATCAGTTCACATTCATTCACATCTGCAGAACACATAATCAGGCCCATCAGTATTCCAAATCTTTACATTCTATCTATATGAAGAACAATACCTCCCTCATCTGGTATCTCTTCCTCAGATATAAACATCTGGGCCCTCCATTTGATTCCTTCTTCAAAGAATCAATACATACATGGTGGAGCAAATTTGTTTTGCTTTCATCCTAAAATAAGACTGAGTCTGATGCACTCAGACACCAATTATTTTATTTTATTTTATGATGTATTTGTCGGTGGTGGGTTTTGATTTATTATGGGAATTGTTGTTATTGGTTTTCTGTTTGTTCACTGCCCAGAGTGGGATAACACTCAGATGGGCAGTATAGAAATAAAATAAAATAAATAAATAAATAAATAGTACAAAGAGGAAATTTTAGAGTAAACAAGAGGAAGGATGTCTTGATGGTACAGAATCTTTGATAGTAGAACCGACTGCTTCAAGAGATGGTGAACTTTTATTAGTTAGAACTATTTTACGTAAGAGCTACATATCATAGGATCCTATGTTAGTGGATAGCCTTGGTTAGTGCTTGGACTACAAAACTTCTAAGGCAGGGGTGCCCAAACTATGGCCAGTGGCCCGGATCCAGCCCCTGATGGCAATTCACCTGGCCCACGAAGCACTCATCACTCCTGGAAGTGGAAGTAAAGTGCGCCCATACAAGGAGTAATGAGGGCTTTGTGGGCAGGATGAATTGGCACCAGGGACTGGATCTGGCCCTCGGGCCATAGTGACCAGCCCCCTGAACCACATGACCCGCCCACGGGCCAAAAAGTTTGGCCACCCCTGTTCTAAGGCCTCTCTAATTTGCCACCCCTTTCCTGATAGCCATCCATAAACTGCCTTCAACTCACTTGTTCTAATCCTATCTAGGGTCATTTGCTGCCATTACATCTAGTTAGCCCTCTAGGAATAAACCACATCCTAGAGACTCATCCTTTCTGTGCAGCATTGGGAATGGTAAAGGGTAGCTAACATGTTTACAAGAGCAGGATTAGAAAAATCAGAGCACAGCTATGAAGAGATTTCATTGAAGCACAAAAATATCTTGTCAGCATCTGGATGTGAAAGCAATGCAGCTCTACATATACTCTTACCAACACAGTCATGGCCCGAAGGTGAGTTTTCATAACCACGGTCACACAAGCAGCGGAATGAGCCATCTATGTTGTCACAAAAAGCATGGCTTCCGCACAGTGTTTCATTAGCACATTCATCAATATCTGCAAGAAATATGGGCAAGTTAAGTTGTATATTTAAAGACAAGGCACATCCTACCTTATTCCTCAATCTCAACCATGTGCTGGCTTAATATACATGTTTTGTAAGAGGGCTTATATTAACTTTGCTATGTCCTGTAAAAATCTGCGCAAAAATAGGGAAGAATTCCTTGAATCCATTTCAAACAAGTATGACCATCAGAGAGCATTTTTTAAACACGGTTCTTCAAGCTAAGGAATCAGAAGGCACTTTGCAGTTACTGCTTCTTTTTCTTCTCCTGTTCTTTATGGGGTAGTGAAGAAGTAGTGAAAAACAGAGAATTATAAGAAAAGGGTGGTGCTTTGTGAAGAGCTCCTTCGCATTGGAGAATTGAACTCCCAACCTTTGGCCTCACAGCCAGATAACACAAAAACAATGAGCTATCCAGCACAGTTAATAGTAAAGTATGATGGCAGTTGCACTCCAACAACATGATAAAAATCTCACCTGAACTGCCCTGAAATGGCTGTTACAGAGGAAAGGAAAAGAAGATCATACACAAGGGAATGAAGAAGTAAAGAGGATTGGGCATCCTTCAATTGTTCTGTGGGGTGAAGACTTAGAAGAGAAAAAAAGGCTTTTTCATGATAGGTATGGGAATAAAGCAGAGGGAATACAAGTACCGGTAGGAAAAGGTTTAAAAAACCCTAAAAACATTATGCTGTAAATAAGTTCAAGTGAGAAGTGCATGACTTTTAGAGGGTTGCTACAGAGAGTGGTAAATGAAATGTTTAAGTGATGTAAGTTAAAGCAGGGGTTCCCAGCCTGTTTGTGCTGTGGACCAGACCATGCCCCCCCACACACATATTTGAGTGGGCCAGTCAGGTGGTTCCTCCTACCATAAACGCTGCTGTAAAACAAGTATGTGGCTGTTGTAAATGCATTTATGGCAGCATTTACAGCAGGCATGGGCACGTTTACACATACGTGGATGCGTTTTACAGCTGTCATAAATGCGTCCACTTCTGGTAGCGGTGAGGGGGGCGGCAGGCCACATGAAATGGTGCCACGGTCCAGGTTTGCCCATTGGCCGTAGGTTGCCCACCCCTGAGTTAAAGTTTTTTAAAAAACTTATAGCCGCAGGTAGACGTTTTTGCATTATAATGCTTTCTACTATGATGTGTGTTGTTCTACTGTATGATATTTATTGAACCTTATTGATCTGTTGCACTACATGCCATGGTATTTTGATTGTACTGTAGTGTCTATTGATGTGTAATGTGTACTGACCTACTGTTTTGTTATATTTTATGCTGTTGTATTTTTGTTTGCACTTTAATAGTGATATTAAGGGGCTCTGTGAGCTGCTCTGAGTCGGTTGCTACCGAGGAGAGCAGGATACAAATCTATAAATAAATAAATAAATAAAAATAACAATTTTTAGAAGTGCTCAGCTGCACTTTTTTTTTAACAGCCTGACTTGCAGTGTATCAGGCAGCGTATACAAAAGTAACCTGGAGGCTTCATGGGCCAAACAAAGATGCATTTTCCATTCTTGAGTACAGACAATATTACAAGGAATTCCTGAAGCTATATGTTGCTAGCAGCTGGCCGTAGTGCAGAAATTCTTGCACATTTTCCAATGCATCTGCCATTTAAAGCACCCAAAGCACTAAGTTGTTGGATTTTATCTCTAACACACTGAAAAAGCGTTAACGTCAATACTAGTCCCTTGCCGCTTATGTTTCCTCCTTCACAGCTTCCTATTGCACTTTCACAGCTGCTATAGTACAGCAGTCCAGCCTATACATGGCTCCCACTTTCTGTTACATGATCTAAGAGCAACAGACAGGAAGAGAGAAACATGGATCAGATAATAAATCTGAAATATTCTTTGATGCAGAAAGATTTTGAGATTTTATTGCTTATCCTGAGCACGGAGCAGTTGTCTGCTTAATAACCTGCCTAAGACAAAAAGTGAAACAAAATAGTTTCTGTTTTTGGATTTGAGGAAGAAAGGAGCCCTGATGGCTACCACAGACAAACAACAAGAACCATGCTTTTCTCTCCATATTGGAGAAGAGTTTCTCTTCCTTCTCCTCGTAGCTGAAGACCTCCTTTGCAGAAGATCCTTCTTGACTTCAAAAGAGCCCTGGTGGCACAGCGGTTAAAATTGCTGTACTGCAACCAAAATGTTGTGAGTTTGATCCTGACTAGGACTCAAGGTTGACTCAGCCACCCGTCCTTCCAAGGTTGGTAAAATGAGTACCCAGCATGTTGGGGCAGTATATGTGATTGCTTTGATTACTTTTTCCAGGCATGGAACTCACCAATGCATTCACCAAATGGTGTTCTATGGAAGCCTGGTTGACATCCCATAATGCAGCGGTATGAACCCAAGGTATTCTGGCACTGCCATGTACCACAAACGGAATTGCCAAATTCTTCACACTCATCCACATCTCATCCAAGGCAAGGTTGTTTTTAAAAAAAGAGTGAGAAAGACAAAGGTAAGAATGGATGCCACATCGATGGGGCACAGGACCACCCAACCACCACCACCATTCCAAACCTAGTACAACCCTCAATGAAATCCTACCCATGTCTACCATGGTTTATATGCAATTTAAGTGCTTCTAACAAAAGCAGCATTGCCTCAGAGATTGGGCATATACAGAATGTAAGAAGTGTGAGAAACACAAGCAGATCTGAATTTGGAATGCCATAATTCTCATGATAGCTGAGACATCCTAAAATAACTGACTGAAGGATCAGGAATAAAAGCATCATCTTCCCCCACCCCCGCAATGCTGGAGAGAAGACTGCTCTGCATATATCAAATTATAACAAAGCATATAACATACAACAATAATTGCTATTTCAAACTACTACAGTGGTATATCACTTAAAGAGTATAATGCGTTCTATGGGATTGCTCTTTAAGCGACTTTGCTCTTTAAGCAAAACACCATTGTAAGTGACCAATTGTGACTTCGGGGGGGGGGAATTACGAACCCCGATTTAGTTGTTAAGTGAGTTTTTGGTTGGTTTTAGTTGTTAAGTAAGGCGACCATTCAGAGAAAATTGTGCTCTTCAAGCAAATTTGTCTCTAAGCGAGGCACTTTTTATGCGAGGTTTTACTGTATTTTGATTAGAGGAAATCTCTTATCAGCAATGATAGGGGAGTTCCCTCTTGCACCTTGGAGCTTTGAAGGAATATTTTTTTGTTGTGCATTCAATATGGGAGGAAATGGTTAAATACTTGCTGTCATACTGAACATTATTAGCATATATCTTACCCTACATGCTTATGGTTGTTATCTGTATGTTTGAATATACAGACATTAAATAAAAGGACACCTTTAACATCATGCTTATTTTTGCTCTGATCTGTAACCTTTTCTCCTTTCCCAGTGTTCAGGTCTCACCTATACAGTCATCTGTCTCCTGGGAATGTCTGAAGCCAGTTTGACACAAACATCTGTAAGATCCTTCTGTATTGAGGCATTGGCCACGTAGACACCTGGACTGGTCTGCACACTCATCTACATCTGAAGGAAAGAATGTAATCCGACACAATGGCTTTTGAGTAATTTTTAAAGCAACTTAAAAATAATCTGAATTAAAATTAAATGGAAAGGTAAAGGTCACCCTTGCTCAAAAGCCAGTCACATCTGACTCTAGGGGTCAGTGCTCATCTCCATTTATAGTCAAAGAGCCAGCACTGTTTGCGTTTGCAGAAGTTTCCATGGACATGTGACAGGCAGTGCACGGAACACTGTTTATGGTCCTACTGAAGTGATACCTATTTATCTACTTGCAATTTCTTGTTTTCGAGCTGCTAGGTTGGCAGGAGTTGGGACAAGGATGGGAGCTCACTCCATCATGCAGTACTTGGGTCTTGAACTGCTGACCTTCCAGTCGTCAAGTTCAGTGTCTTAACCACTAAGCCACCACAGTCCCTAGCTAAACGGAAAAGCACAAGTCTAAAGACAGAAGTAGAAGTTTTCAAAGACTTGAATCAGAACAGTGCTAGCCTACTCAGGAACAATACAGAACATTATGTGGCATCTTCAAGATTAGCAAGCAAATGTATTTCAGTGACTAAAATCCTGTAACAAGTTACAACTAGAGTTGGCCCAATGAATCAGTGGGGATTTGGTGAGTCAACTCCTCCATAAATTCCATTGATTCAATGGGCCTACTCTAATTGCAACTTACTAATGAATTTCACCCAGTGTGAGCTTTTATGGATTGTAATTATCTGAAGACCACTCTTGTACAGAAGACTTTAGAAAGATAAATGTTAGGATCGATGATCTGAAGAAGTGGATTATAATCCACAAAAACTACACTGAAGTACATTTGTCAATATTTAAATTGCCATAACATTTTTGTTTTTGTTGCAAAAGTAGGAAAAGTTTATACCCCTGGCTAAAAACAGGGCCCTGTTCTCTCACAGTCAAAGCACTCCCTTGATAAATTCTATCCCCAAGAAGCCTTTCTATTTTGTTATCCAAAATGATTTTATAATTTTTGAAGGGATGGGTGCTAAATGTTCCATCCAAGTACTCAGGGAGGTTGGCAAAACTGGCTCTCAGTATCATGAAAGTTGACCACCTCTGTCTAGGACCTCACCTTGGCAGCTGACTCCACCGGCGGCATTTGAGAAGCCAAGAGCACAAATACAGAAATAAGATCCATGGCTATTCAGGCACTCGCCATTGGGGCTGCAAATGGCACTGTCCAGGCACTCATTCACATCTATGGGAAAGAAAATAAGGTTACAATCAACATGCCAAGACCGTGTCCTATCAATTATTATGATCAGACTTTCTTGATGCCTTAAGGCAAAGTTGGACATCCCGCTATGATAATGAAGTAGAACATACAGTCAGCAACTCAATGTTGAGTGTTGGGTGGCAGTAAATAACCTGACTCCCTAAAGGGGACAACGGCTACAGGTGGATGAGCCCCTTTAGGTGGGGTGATTTCCTCAGTGAAACCAGCATATTGGGCCCAATGGCAAAATAAGCGGAGGGGGAACTCTGATTCCCAATGGTCATGGAGGCAGAAGAGGCCATGCCAGATGGACTGGCTGTGAAGGCACACCTTGATAATATCCTCAAGGCTGTGGCAGTCCTGGTGTTAAATCCTGCACGTCTCATTTGCGTGTGCTACAAGAGATGGCTCTGTGATCATAGTGTGTGGGTCACTTTGTGGAAAGCTGGGATCCACCTTAAACAAATTCATGCCAATGCCATTTTTTCTGCTTCAGGGGGGAAAGGCATTCTCGGATACAAGTTACAGCCAACGACAAAGGCAAAGCCTTAAAAGGGGCAAATCGTGCCTATAGCCAACCACATGGCTCTTTGCATTCTGAACAATATGGCACACAAGTTTATTGGCTCTGGAAGGGGCATCATACTGAAGGAAATTGTAATAAGAAAAACATAACAGGAGCAAGGGTTTATATGGAAATTGTTTTATTCTAAAATCTTCCAGAATCTCTCACCCCAAGGGCTTGCAGATTGCTTGGTAACTCAGAGCTTTGACCAATTTTTTTTTAAACCTCCCAACCCACATGACTATTTATCAGACTTTACGGTACTCTAGGACTTGTTTATTGTTTTTGCTCCAAAAAAGACATCTAATCCTCTGAAAATTGCTCTCCATTATATATCTATTTTAAAAAGTCTAGATGCCCTTTTGGCAGCAAAACTAACAAAGAACCATTCAAATACCTTTGAAAATTGCTTTCTATCTGGCCAGGTTATCCTGCTATGGTAATAGAGTAGACCATACTGCCAGCAACTCAACACTGATTGTCAGGTGGCAGTTAATTAACCTGACAACCTTGAGGACTAACAGCCTTGGGTGATGAAGTCCACAGGGGAGGGTGATGGTCCACAAGTGGATTAAATCCCACTTGAATCCATCTTGATGGAGGGAAGCAGCTTCATCAATATTGGTCTGGGGCTGAGGAGGACTTTGTGTGCCAAAAGGGCTCTAGACCAGAAAGTGGCTCGTGGAACTAGGTCAATGGTACGGAGGTCATGCTGAGATGTGGAAGGCAAATGGAAGGCAACTACATTATATTCTCAGGAGAGTCTTCATGGCTGATTGCCACAAGAATAGCCAATATTTGGAATCAGACATGGCATTTAAAGAAGAAGATATATCTTTAAAAATTATTCACCATCACTATGTACTTTGATAAGGGGTGGGTAAGTTTGCAGAAATCTAAGAGCTTCAGATGCCATCCCTGCATCTTGGAGGACAGAACCTGCAGCCTTCTCCCTCCCTCCCCCTCCATTTTATTAGTTAGTTTGTTTAAACTTAACATGCTCCCCTTCTGCTCTTTAGTGGCTGCCAGCAGCCATCTCTCAATTTTTTTGTCTTCCTTAAACTGAAAGCAACTCGGCACACATAACAGCAAAGTGCAATGCCAAGTGGTTTCTACAGTGAAATTGCCCCATTTACCCCAAGTGGACCTTTGTATTTTTAAAAAGTATTAAATTAAGCTGCTGCATTTGGGCCCCTGGGGGCCGCATGTAATCCATCAATCACTCGTTCCCCTCCCTGAAGTTCCATATAAAAATACTAAATGTAACACAAAATTAAAACAATAGCAGCACCACAAACTGATAACCAAAAGACAAACTATCACATGAGGAAAAGGAGAAGGGAAGCAGGAGAAGAAAGAGGAAGATACACTTAATGTAAATTCGTTTGCTAATTGTCACAGGCACTTGAACATTTAACTGTGTCTCAAAGCTTTTCTTACAAATGGAAGATGGGATGTCTTGCTTGCTTGCTTATTTATTGTTTTATTATGTTATGTTGTTATCTGTATGTACACTGCCCAGAGTGGGAAATATCTCAAATGGGCAGTATAAAAATGCAATAAATAATGAATACATAAATTCACAAAAGGCTGAGAGCATTTGGGAACCAGTGCTTAAATTAAAGCCTCCCCCCCCCCCCCCGGTGTGTTCCGGACATGTTGGTCTACAGTTGCCATCATCCTCAGCTTTGTTCAGTTGCACAGTCGAGTCCAACCCTCAATGACTCCTTGGACCACAGCACACCAGACTCCTCTGTCATCCTTTGGAGTCTGCCCATATTTATGCCCACCACATCAACGATGCTGTCTAAGCATCTCCTCCTCTGCTGCCTCCTTCTCCTCCTTCATCCTCAGCTACTAAGGTCAAAATGCTGTCTTAACAAGGAGTGAGATTAGTTGCAGTCCAATATATCTGGGAAGGCACCAGGGTCTGGGAGGATGGAACAAATGTGTATCTTGATGACTATTCAATGTGTTATCAGAAGTGTTTGATCATAAACTAGGAAAGAGAGTCCTCAAGACTGCAAAGGGATCACTGCCCCCTCTTGATTTTAGCCTAGCATGCCTGATTGTTTACTCTGGACATAGGTGAATCTGGTTTACAGCATGTGCACATCTGAAGGAATGCGATTCCACCAAAGATACTGTGGTTTCTCCACCAGTCCCGCATTAATTGTTTCACACTAATTATCAATATATGGCTTCATATGCAGATTCATCTCAGATGTAAAATGGACCTTACCTTCACATAAGGTCCCATTATACAGCTCAAACCCAGGTTGGCATTGACAGGTATAGGATCCCAGTGTGTTTAAGCACTCCCCACCCAGGCAGTGAGTATTTGGGTCATCACACTCATTAACATCTGTCCAGGAAAAGAAGGACATGGTTAATAATACAGAACTCTGTGACATGTTATAAGGCAGTAATGGTGAATCTTTTAGAGACCAAGTGCCCAAATGGAGGGGCAAGGGGAACTCTGTGCTGAGGGGAAGGAGGAAGCGTTCCCATTGGGCTGCTTGGCAGAGGGGTGGGGCAAACTCTGTGCTGGGGAGGGAGGAACTGCTCCCATTGGAATGCTGGGCAGAAGAGCGGGTCAAACTCTGTGTTGGGTGGGAGGAAGTGCTCCCATTGGGCTGCTGGGCAGAGGGGTGGGGAAAACTCTGTGCTGCGATGACAGTACATGTGCCCACAGAGAGGGCTCTGAGTGCCCCCTCTGGCATGCTTGCCATAGATTTGCCACCATTGTTATAGGGAAATGGCAACTCTGAAGTTTAAGGAGTGGGAGAACATAATATATTGGTGGATGGAATTGTCCTAAAAAGTAGTGTTATGTAAGACTGAGAATTTTATATAAAATAAGAATTAGAAATGATGAAGAAAAGTAGCCTATTAGGGATGTTAATGTCACCTCAATCCCAGCCCATACTATAGCACACACCCTTAAGAATATGACAAAATACAGACCTTCTGTCTGTAAGTTTTTACATATTTCAAATGAGTCAGTTTCTTCCCTGCAGATTTATATATTGTCCAGCTTTGCACCCCTACATGATGATCAGGAATAAAGGAGCATGGGTTATCTTGGTCTTGATCTTTTTCTAATTGCATCGTTGCTACCATTCCGAGCCTGAGTCTTCTGATTTCTTGGCTGCAATTTCCTTTTAGATTAATGATTGGACCAAAGCAAACAAATTCTTTTACTATTTCAATTTCATCATGGTCAGTGTTAAAGTTGTATAGTTCTTCTATAGTCATAATTATAGCCAAACGCAATCCTGCTATGGCACTTTCATCTTTCACTTTCTTTAAAAGTCATTTGAAATCATTGCGGTTTTCTGCCACTAAGATTTATTTCTTCCTTATACTTTCAGAGCAGCTTTCACTTCACTTCCTAGAACTGCAGGCTTTTCATCATAGTATTTCTTTTCAAAGGAGTATGTCATCATTTTATCTCCTCTGTATTGATCTTTTCTCTTTATTTTTTATTATTATTTATTTAACTTACAGCCCACACATCTGGGATGCAGTCACACTCTGGGCAGCTCACAACGTTAAAAAGAGCCGAACATAAACCATAAAACCATAGAAAACCACTCACTCATCCAGTTTAGTTAGTGTGCTTCCCTGCTGGTCATTCAGAATTCCTAATCTAGGCTTGAATTTCCCTTTGATTCCCCCCCCCCTGATCTTCTGGACAAGAAATCTTGTTTTTCCTCTTTTGTTTACTTACTTAATTGCCTCCTCTTCTACCTTTTGCTATTCTCCTTTATTTCTTTCCATTAGATAAAGGTCTCCCTTGCTCGAAAGCCAGTCATTTCCAACTCTTTGGCCCAGTGCTCATCTTTGTTTACAGCCAAAGAGCTATTACTGCCTGTGTCTGCAGATGTTTCTGTGGTCATGTGTCAGGCATGACTAGACACCGGAGCACACAGAATGCTGCTACCTTTTCCACCAAAGTGGTACCTATTTATCTACTTGCAATTTCTTTTAGTTATTATCTAATTGGTTATAATTAATTAACAGGTGTTATTCAATCAAGCAGAAGGAACTTATTATTCTTACCTTCACAGGTGAGTTTGTTGGATGAGAGTATATAGCCAGCGTCACAGGCTTGGCATGAGAAAGAGCCTGGTGTATTTATGCAGATTCCCTGGGGGCAGGCCGTGGAGGAACCACATTCATCAATATCTAGAGAAAGAGCAGACTTCCTTGTATTACTGAGTCTGTGACTACACTGGAAAGGCAGATCACAGCAATTCTGACTTGCTGCAATTTGATTTGCAGCCTATATTACAATTGAAATTGCAGTCACTGTTTACACAGGGGTTGCAGCTTGATTCGAAGTTCAGCATTCATACTGGATGCAATGTGAGTTGCATTCCAGCCCACAGTTCTACCTCTTTCACCCGTTCCTCTGGTCCCACCCGGGCTGATCCTTTTATGGGGATGTTAATATGGGAAATAATGATGACAGCACAATAAAATGAATATTATTGCTAATCTCATATATGTAAGATTTTTTTTAAAAAGTAAAATATTTGGAGAACAATCAGGGTAGGGCTTTGTGTCCCAACTTTTAGTTTTTGGACTTCAATTCCCCAAAGCACCAATCAGCCAATCTACTGACTTAGGCTTCTGGGAATTGAAGTCCCCCTGTGGGGCATGGGCCCCACATTGGGAACCACTGGGGAAGAGGAAAGAATGCAGAGGTGGGTGCCCTAAATTCCTGAATGTCACATCCTGACTGTTTACATCACTAAAGTAGCACCTACAGACATGCCTCCATTTCTTCACAATAATATTTTCATGTCTGGGTTGAAAGGATTTTTGCTGGAGAAACTCCACTCAAGGGATGCCTGAATGAGGCTCCTTTCATGTCCCCAAGAGCTGGGACAGAGACAGGCCCTCAGTCACAACTAACTACACAGCGGAAAGCTCATTTGAATCATTCTGGCTTGGGGGGGGGGAGCAGTAAAATCCTTCCAGCAGCAGAGAAAAAAAGCTACTTTGTGAGAGGAAAAGTAACCAACAAAATGTCTTTGATAATGCAAATATGAAGGTAGTTACCATTTCTAGTTATTTGGCCATAACAAGAATTATTCCCAGATACGCATGTATGCCTATGCAAAACCATTTCCAGAGGTAGATATATACACACCCTATATGCATGCCGCTTTTAGAGATGAAAGGAGGTGTAGTTTAGCTAAAATGGATAATGAGGAACATGAACACTTTTAAAGGGATGGCTGTGCCAGTTTGTTACACAAGAAGTGCCAGGACATTTGCGCAAACACAGACAAAATGGAATTAAAGCCAACTTAATCAGCTTTAAAGGTGCTGGTAAGGATAAAAAGGATACTCTCCACATTGGGATGCAGAACTTGTAAATTGCCCAGAGTTGTGCTTGCACTATTGAGATGGTATGAAAATCAAAAGAAATTTAATCAAAGCAAAGCAAATTAAAATTTCTGACCATAAGAAAGTCTTTCTGGTCATTACAACAGGCCACAAGCCATACCTTCACATGTTCTCCCATCCATTGATGCAATATATCCAATGTTGCAAGTCAGGCAAGAGTATGAACCTTCAGTATTGAAGCAGAGTCCTCTAGGGCAGACATTATCCATTGCACACTCATCAATATCTATGAAAAGCAGATTAGAAAAACAAGGACCAATGTTTCAGCCTATGGACAATGAACCCTGAAGTTGAAAGATCAACAGCAGAATATAGTAAATCACTCTATCTGCACTGCACATCAGCAGTTTGGTGCCTCCAGATGTGTCACGCTACATCATTTATTTATTTAAAATAATTATACCTCACAATTCTCCTGAAAAAGACCCAAAGTGGCTTACAGTATTAACAAAAAACAACAAAGACCATTAAAAGATAGAAATAATACATTTTTTCCAATGGTAAAAAAAAAGAATTAAAGAACTATTATACTAAAACTGGGGGGTTGCAGTGGCTTAGTGGTTAAGACACTGAACTTGATGACTAGGAGGGCAGCAGGTGAGCAGTTCAAGAGCTGAGTGCTGCACAATGGAGTGAGCTCCTGACTCTGTCCCAGCTCCTGCCAACCTAGCAGTTCGAAAGCAAGAAATTGCAAGTACATAAATAGATACCACTTTGGTGGGAAAGTAAACAGTGCTCCGTACACTCCTGTGCTTAGTCATGCCTGTCACATGTCCATGGAAACGTCTGCAGAGACAGACAGCGCTGGCTCTTTTGGTTATAAACAGAGATAACCACTAAGCCACCGCAGTCCTTTCCATCCATGATACCAGTTCACAATTCACTGTCACTGCCAATTCATGTTTCTAGTGAGGAGAAACAACAACTTAATGGCAAACCACCATAATTTTCAATTTCCTTTCTTTCCCAGAAGAGGGCAGCATCAAGCCACCATATATTATATTCCACTTCATGTAGCCAGAGAGGAGAAAACTTTCAGTCACAATGGGTGAAGCAGAATAAAGTGTCTTTCTCAACTTCTGTTAGCAGCAAAGTTCATTGCTGATGTACAGTGGTACCTTGCTTAAAGAGCATAATGCGTTCCATGGGATTTCTCTTTAAGCGAGTTTGCTCTTTAAGCGAAACACCATTGTAAGTGACCAGCTGTGACTTCTGGTGTGTGTGTGTGTGGAGGGGGGGGGATTGTGAAACCCGATTTAGTTGTTAAGTGAGTTTTTGGTTGGTTTTATTTGTTAAGCAAGGTGACCATTCAGAGAAAATTCTGCTCTTTAAGCGATTTAGTCTCTAAGCTAAACTTTTTAAAAGTCCTACAAATATAGATGATTAATTTAAAGGTAAAGGTTTCCCTTGCTTGAAAGCCAGTTGTATCCGACTCTAGGGTTCAGTGCTCATTTCTGTTTCAAAGCCAAAGAGCCAGCTCTGTCTGCTTTTGCAGACGTTTCCATGGTCATGTGACAGCCATGACTAGACACTGGAGCACATTAATTTAAATACATTGAAAATGAGTTTCTTTATATACTGCATTTTCAAATCAAAGGTGCTAGAATTTTAGCCCTCAAGCAAAACCAGCATTCTGTTCTCTTTCTACTTTTCTAAGTTAGTCTTTTGTTCTCAACAACTAAACACCCAAAGGTTAGACTTAAGTAACAAATGCAGTAACAAATGCAGTTGAAATTTTAGATGATGGGTTAGGGTTGTATTATGTTATGCTTTTGTGATGTTGTAAACCGCCCTGGGTCGCCCCGGTGAAGAGGGTGGTATAAAAATGTGAATAAATAAATAAAATAAATAAATAACAATATGCAAGGGCTTTAAAAGGCATTTTAATACACAAATTGGCAATACGAATCTAAGTTGTTATTAACAGAACTCTTCATCTAACCTAGTGTTTCCCAATCGTTTGTTTTTGGACTTCAGTTCTCAGAAGTACTCTAAACCAATTTTCCAAAGCACTGATCAGCGAATGAACTGGCTTAAGCTTCTGGGAATTGAAGCCTCCCTGTGGGGTGTGGGGTTCAAGTTGGGAAACAATGATCTAATCCATCTCCAAGAAACAATTTTTTTTACACACTTACCTTCACACTCTCCCCTGTGATCCATGATGTAGCCATTTTTGCACTCACAGTGATAAGAGCCAGGTATGTTGATACATCTCTCTCCATGGCAAATATTCGGCTGGTCACATTCATTTAGATCTGTTAATACAAAGTGACGAGTACCTTTAGCAGAGGGGCAGGATCCAAAGCATTAAAACAAAACTGAAGGTCAAAATGCTGAATAACCTCAACTCCAGCACTGGCCTTCTGTCACCATTTTATTTTAGTTTATTTAATGGCCAAAATCCTGTCTCTTAAAGTATATCTACATAAGGGTGATGATATCCCTGGTAAGAGGAAGCGTTTAGTAATTAAAGAGTTCCTACTTCTGTCCCATGACTTGTCAGATTCAAGTTTAATCAGCTGTGAGTCAGAACAGAAATAGGAAACTAACTAGCAATCTCTCCCTCTGGATTATCTTATCAATATGTATTTATTTATTTATTTATTTATTTTTATTTACTTGAATTTGTATACCACCCTCCTTGCCAGGGCAACTCAGGGCAGTTAACATCTCATATCAAACATCGTCACAGATATGCATCCAAAATTCTAAAAGATTTAAACTAAACAAGTTAAAATTTTAAAAATTTAAAACTAACTCTTAAAATTATTTTAAAAGGGTGTTGAGGGAGAGAGGGAACTCACACTAGCCAGTGGGCTGGGGTCGTGGTGCAACTCGTACCCCATACCTGCCCTGCCAGCCATGTTTTTAAATTCCTCCTAAAAGGAGATGTAGCTCCATTGGCAGGAGGTTCCATAGGGTTGGAGCGGACACAGAGAAGGCCCTCCTTCTGGTGCTAGAGAGGTGCACCTCTCTGGCGGATGGACCAACTAGAGAGCATCTCCGGTCCACTCTGGTGGGATGGACAGATGTTCTTGGGGTGAGGTGGTCTCTTAAGTATCCTGGCCCACTACCATGTAGGGATTTAAAGGTAATTACCAGCACCTTCAATTGCACCCGGAGACATACTGGCAACCAGTACATCTCCCGAAGCAGTGGAGAGGCATGTGCATACCGCCCGCACCCCATCACCACCCAAGCAGCCGCATTCTGGACCAGTTGCAGTCTCCGAATGGTCACCAAGGGCAGCCCCATGTAGAGCGCATTACAATAATCAGGTCTGGAGGTGACTAGAGCGTGTGTGATCATGAGAAAGGAGTCCCGATCTAGGAGCGGGCGTAACTGGCAAATAACACAAAGTTGTGCAAAGACCCTCCTAGCCATGACTACCACCTGATCCTCGAGCAGTAGTTGCAAGTCCAGGAGGACCCCCCAGATTATGTACCAGGTCTGTATGGAGCAAAACTGCCCCATCCAGTACCAAAGATGGTAGATCCCAAGATAACGCAGGACCCCTGACCCACAGCCACTCAGTCTTGCCAGGATTCAGCTGTAGCCGATTTACCCAAATCCAGACCCTAACAGCCTCCAGACACCTGGATAGGACTTCCATTGCATCACTTGGGTCACCACGGGCCAAGACATATAACTGGGTATCATCTGCATATTGTGCAACAGTGGAAGATTTTCTATAGTTACAGAATACCTGCATCATCCCACATGGCATTGAGACTGATTACTCATGAGTCAGAAAAGCCAAAGGACAGAAGTAGGAATTCTTCAATTACTGAAGATTTCTCCCACCAGAAGTCCTTTCACTTTTACACAAGTGTAATATCTGAAGCAGGACTTGGACATTCTCTCATAATTTATATCCCACCTGAGGAATAGATTCAACAACTGCTAAACTGAATGCAAGAACCACATTATTGTAAGACCATGTCTTATTGTTCCTCCACAGTTTACCTTGGATGAGGACACAATAGAAAATTCAAAGTGATCCAGCGTAGCATTAAAAAGAATAAAAGAACAAGAACAATCCTGACTCCCAGAGTACTCAGTTATGTCTCTTACTGGACCATTGGAAAGGAAAGGGAAATATTATTATAAGGAGTTCTAGGCTAAAGTAGAGGAAAAATCCAGCTAGATAGAGGGGGTGGGATAAAACATTTCTTCTCCCCCTTGGAAATATATTGCTGCAGGTGGGAGACAACAATGTTAGGGAAGTTGTTTTATCTTCTGAAAATGTATATTGGAAGCTGGTGGATACTGCAGAAGTGTTACTCACCCTGACATGTCTGCATGCTCTGTGAGGTGAAAAGGGTATAGCCAGAAAAACAGAGACAGGAGTAAGAGCCTTCACTATTGATGCAGTGGCCTTTTCCATCACATGGATTTCTTTCACATTCATCAATATCTGGGAGTAAGAGAAAAGAGTCATGTTCAGTTGATGATGGTCTTTATCAAACTCTACTTATAACATGAGTGGGGCATTAAAGTTTTCTTAGATAGTTGGGTACAAACCCATCAAATCTTATGAATGCTGATGAGAAACAGATCCCAAAGATATATAGAGGCACACATATACCCCCTTCAGATCTGCAAGTATTTCAAAAACTATAAAACTATGGATAGGAATTTTAAGATTAGATAGAATAATTTTTGCTCATGTTGACATTATATTTTGGTATTGGAGATAGTTTTACACTCCCAACATGTCCTTCTACATATCGCCATACCACTGCAAACATATCAGTTCTCATTTGATTTCAGAAGCTAAGCAAAATCAAGTAAAGGATGGAAGAGCAAGAAAGAACAGAAGAGATATCCAAGTACGAAAGCACCCTGACTAAAGCATTGGAGATCTATTGCCAGTTAGATTTGATAATATCAGTTTTTTTCTTCCATTACCCCTAACTTTTTGTATCCTGAAGTAGTCCTTCTGAGGGATATTTATTTTACTTATCATATTTGTACTGTACCTTGACCCCATCTCACTCAATTATAGGTACAGTAGCTAACATTAAACTCATAAATAAATAGGTAGAGTTAAAACATATAGGACACATGACTCTAAAATGACATTTAAATACAATTCGACCAAGAACAATAATGAGAGTTATGTTTTAATGCCACCAGGATTTATTTTTAAAACCCTTTTGTGGTAAACCAATTTAATTTCCTGGTTTAACAAAATTATTGTCCTGTGAGTGGAAGGACAAGAAAGAGAGATTATCCCCTTGTACACAACCCCATTTTAATCAACAAAACAATAAACTGAAATACCAATGCAATAGGTGTGACTGGGATGTTGTTGATAACCAAGATAACACAGGCAGGCGTATCCTCCTGGTACGCTGACACAGGTGCCAGGACCACAGATGTTGGGTGAAGAGGAACATGTGTTTGTATCTGAGAATGAAGATAAAAGGCTTTGTTGGCAGACAAGCTCAATATACATTTCTTTCCTTTAGAGTACAGTACATTAATTGCCCCAGCACCTGGAAAGACTTAAGACACAGAGCCCTGATGGCACAGTGGTTAAACTGCTGTACTGCAGCTGGAATATTGTGAGTTCAACCCTGATGGGGATCAAAGTTGGCTCATCCTTCCCTCATTCCGATGTTGGTAAAATGAGTAACATAGCATGTTGGGGGCAAAATGATAATTAACTTGTGAACCGCTCAGACATTGCATTAAGTGTTATGGAGCAGTATATATGGTAAGTGTATTTGCTATTAGTATGACCTGATTCAACAAGTCCTATGTTCTTGTTTATTTACAGAATTCTCTGCCACAAAAATGTGGTGGTGGCCACTGGCTTAAATAGCTTTAAAGAGGAATCAGAGCTGCCCAGTGTGTATGTGGAAGCAAGTTTTCTAGGCTTCCCAGATTTATGAACTGAATTTTCTTTCAGTCGCTTCCACTCTGCCTGGTCAAATTCATTGGAAGAGTTGGAACCAAACCAGCCACATTCAAAGACACCCACACTTCTGTGCGTGTTTAGACAATCAAGTCATCATCTAACCAAGCCAACAGCTATTGTGGCAAGTGTTGGTAGAGGTTCTTTCTAAGGAGGATCTGTTTTAGAGAGCAGAGGAGCAGCTTGCTCAGACACTGAGGCAATCCTGCAACAACACAGCTGCCACAATCTAAGCAGTTAAACATATTGTTTCTGAGCTCATCTGATTTCCCACTTCCATCAGAAAGTCCCCATGATTCAACTCTGTGACTTGGACCAACTCACAAGAGACCTTATTCTGCCCTGCCTATCCCACAGCCTAAATCTTCCCATCTTGCCTCTTCATTGTAAAATAAAAAGGTTGGCATGTTCTCTTCTGCCTTCACTAGCAGAAGTCTGTTTGTTGTTATATGCTTGGCAGACACTTTCCCTGTGGACTGTATACAACATGGAAATGAGGATCTGATAAAATCATATTTCTCTGAGCCAATTAGAGAGACTAGTCACGTCAAGAGGGTCGAATGAAAATTCTCAATAGCTTTCTGCTGTATGAAACGTGACACAATTGTTCATTACAAACTCATTACAGTATTAGTCTAACCATTGAACTGTGTATCAGGAAGTCTCTGGTTCAAATCCCATGGGCCAAGACCTTTAAAGAAGCCTCATCTTCCCTATCTGCAGTACATGGAGAAAATGCAGGATGGCTGGAAATGTGTACATGAAATGCTCTGAACATTGGAAAGAACACTGTATGCTAATTTTATAATTACCTACAGAGATATAACAGAAATTTCTTTCCCATAGAATGAGACAGAAAAAAACTGCACAGTAAGCCTCTTTTCACAAGTGGTACTTAGGAATTATTCTTATTCAGGAAAAGCTATTTTAAAAGTAAAGGTACACTAATGCATATGTAAGTCTCCACTGGAATTGGAAGGGCAACAAATGCTAAAACCAATTAAAGGATAATTTGCAAAAATGGCTTAAACTTTAAATGGATTTCTGTATTTACTTCCAAATCATTCATTTCAGTCCTGCAGCTTAATTCTGGTTGGTTTCCCCTGTGTCACCTGAACTTCTGTGCTTAATTATTTTCCAGTGTTAAGTAGATTATGAGAACTGATTTAGCAAAGGTCTTGGCTGGTATACCTGTAAGTAGAGTTGCCATATCTGTGGGAGCAGCATCTTCCTCAAAGGCTCCTGGAAATGGCTGAACAGGAAAATGAGGGGAAATCTTGCCTACTTCAACTGCAGAGGATATAAGAGAAGTAGACAATAGCTATAAAGAATATCAGGTAAAGAACAGAAATAAAATGAAGTCTCAGTCCTACATGGTAGGTACAGTAATCATAGGGTTGGAAACTACCTTAAAGGTTATCTGGTACAATTCCCAGTTTTAACAGCTTTAAAATGTGGGCTTTAACAGCTGTGGAAGAATAACAGCTGCAAGTAACACAATGAGTAATGGAGTGATCAATGCTAGGAATCTCACTTTGCAATAAAATTAAAAATGAGGATCTCAGGCAAAAATCACTGCTAAAAGACGTAGTAACAGAATACCTGACAAACAAATTAAGGTGGACTGGCCATGTTGCATGCATATGTGACAATAAATGGACTACTAGAATAATGAATTGGTATCCCAAGAGATTGCAAAAGACCCAGTGAAAGACCACCTCACAGATGGGAAGATTTTCTCAAGAAAAATGTTGGACCAATATAGAGAAGAACTGCCAGGGACAGATCGTTATGGATGGAGGTTGTGTGGAGTGTCATTGCAAAGATGTCTACTGATACAAGAACTCCTCATGGAATAACAACTCCAAGGTATCCAAGGTAAGTACAATTCCCTACCAGTATACACCATTACTACAGTAGCAACATACATAGAATATATCAATGTTACAAACAGACCCATGGGAAATTATCTTTAAAGGGTCCCAAGGGCCATCATTCAAATTGAATCAAAATTCTTCTAGGAGTATCAGTTGTCTCTCTACTCAGTTGTTTGATGTGGTGAAAAATAGAAATACAATATGTAACACAGTTGTTACAAACATACACAAAACCAGCTGCAACAAAAGACAGCATCTAATCATAAAATATTCTGTGATATACGCATATTAGAGGCACATTCAAAACATATCATTTAATCAGTAGTGATGCAATTTACAACCATCTTCTATTTGCAGCTCTTCTGTATCAACAAAAGTGTATTATAACATAAGCATGAAGGTTTTTTGAAACCGGCTTCAGCATTGTCATGAGTATACAACGATGCACAGTTTCCTAGCTATACGAGTTGCAGAAACATATCACTGAATATTTTCTTATTCTATGCTGCCAATTATTAAAATTTATTATATCAAATTTATTGTTGAAGAAACAACAAACAAACAAAAGCAAAAAAAAAAAAGAACCTATTGTAAATGTGGCAATATGATTATTCTTATGTTGGCCAATAGGCAGTATCTTTAAACCTGATATGTTTAATGGAAATGTTATTATTCATATGTCCACATACTTACATGTAATCATTTTAACAATCAGTACATTTTTCTATAATAATAGCAAGAGAGGGGCATCCAGCCCTTGTTGATTACAATTTTGCTAACTATGTCATTTCATGCACATATACTTGGGAGCCAATCCCGATGAACTGAATTGGACCTGTTTCTGAGAAAATATGGTTAGGATTGTGCAGTAATTTTAAAATAGAACTGTTGAATAGATCACTGGTTTAGGAATCTGGCTATGGAGTGAGAGGTTGGAAGTTTGATTCCAACCTTGACAGGAGACAGATTATTATCTAAGATTATTATTATAAAGCTTCCAAGAACAATTCAGTTTAGTGCATTGAGCACGTCCCATTTTGCAGAACATCTTATGAAAGACACAATACTGGAAAACCCACACATACATCTCCCATCCAGATGATTTAATCTTTGCCCTACTCTGTCATCCAACATTCTGTAAACCACAGATTTTATTCTGAAATTCCTACTGAAGAAATATTTTTTCTGAGTTCCAATTTATTGGCATGGTGTAACAGCCCTTATCTTCTTTTCCTTCTTTGCATTTTCCACATTAAGTAAGTTACTTTTCAATTTACCTGGCTTAATGTCTTCTTCTTGGATAACATCATCTGCATCCTGTGAACAAGAAATACAAATCTTTTGACTGACTGTATGATAACTAAGATTCCCATATCCAAGCAGAAAAAATCTCAAATAATAGAGTTTTCCTTTTCAGTAATGTCCTGTTAAGCACATGGCAAGACTGAGGAATATGAGACCTATAGCCAATGTTTGGAAAAGTTACTTCTTCAAACTGCAATCTATAGAACTCCCTCTCTGTCGTGGCCAGAGATCATGTTGGCTGGGGGATTCCAGGAGTTACAGTCTTTCTCCATTCTGCTCATAGCTTCAATTCCCATGGATCTGGGTATGATTTCATGTGCCGTAGTACCTGTAGTTTTTCTCAGCAATAGAGCCATCAGATTATAGTCTCCCACTGGATTAAAACCCCCCCCCCCCCAAAAAAAAAAGACTTTTCTGTGCTATGGAATAAAGTGCATTGGCTTTTTCCAAACTGCAGCTGTGATGTTTTGCTTTTTATCTTGTCCCATGTAGAAGAATCCTCTGGCCACCATTGTTTTGAAGAAATAATAATATGAAATATGATTTTCCATACTTTCCCAGAAATCCTTTGTGTGGGTCTTTATGCAGAATGTTTGTTGTTGGCAACACAAAAGAGGCTTGTATTCATTAGTCACGCAGTTATATAAAGTGCTCTAAGGAATTAATCTCCTTCGTTCAGTAAACACCTGCAATTCCACTTCCTTGCTACAAAACAGCCAACATTCCTCTAATATTGCTGTTGACAGAGACTTCCAAATTAAGCCAGTAATTAAACTTTGGATGGCAGGATTGCTTAATAACAAAGCAACAAGGCCAGAATCTTATTGGTTAATTACAGCAGTGTGAGTACAGCAGTGTAAATTACAGCAGCAAACTGCAGCTTGTTAACAAGTTGCTGCTTACACTGTTCATTATACACCAACTCAAACCACTAGCACAAAACAAAGGATTTTGTTGTTCAGTCACACTGTCTGACCCTTTGCAACCCCATGGACCACTACACACCCTGGTGCGCCTCTGTCATTTGCCATTCTCTGTAGTCCACCCAGATCCATGCCCACCGTGTCAATGATGGTGTCTAACCATCTCACCCTCTGCTGCCCCCCTTCTCCTTTTGACTTCAAACTTGCCTAGCATCAAGGCCTTCTTGAATGAGTCCTCTCTTCTCATTTGGTGGCCAAAAGCTATTTGTCCTTTTAAGGAGCAGTCAGGGTTGATTTCCTTTAGAATTGACTGATTTGACCAAAGAATTCTCAAGAGTCTCCTCCAGCTCCACAGTTCAAAGGCACAGTTCTTCTGTGCTCAGCCTTCCTTATGGTCCAGTTCTCACAGCCATACATTACTACTGGGAAGACCATTGCTTAACTATGCAGACTTTTGTTGTCAGGGTGCTGTCTCTACTTTTTATTATGTTGCCTAGTTTTGTCATAGCATGCCTCCCAAGAAGTACCGGTAAGTGTCTCTTTATTTCATGGCTGCAGTCACCGTCTACAGTGATCTTAGATCCCAAGAAGGTAAAGTCTGTCACTGCTTCCATTTAAGTGACAAATTGTTTTACTTAGTGCCATTGCAATTTATGCCATTGTTTTTATGCTGGCATAACTGCCAGAATAACCAAAATAACAATCAGGTCTCTATCTTTTGTTCTTCTTACTGTAATGCTCTAAAGGTATATCAAAAGAATACAAATGAAACTGGTGCACTCTAGACATGAAATTCAAACAAAGCAGAATCTTCAACCAATAGTTATAAAATTATCTATATTTCCATATTATACATTAGATATTTATTTTGTTCGTTTTTAAATTTAAGCAAAAATGTTACACTTTTAAAGGACACATTCCTTACTTGCTGGCATAGTTCCTAATGGTCCAAAAGTAATTTAGTTATTACTAATGGGAGAAATAGTACATTAGTGATTACACAGAAAGTTTTTAAAGGAGTTTTATGTTGACATTCTGAAGACCAAACACAAACCTAACCAAACTAAGAGTGTGTTCAGATGGGCATTTAACCTGCTGTTCTGTCTATTGTGAGGACAGGCTGGTTTGCTTTTTTTTTTTTTTTTTGCCAGTGATCACACAACATAATCACTGGAGTGAACCAAACCATCCCCAGAGCATCCCTACCTGGACTTTCCTAAGGCCCTGTCAAAAGCTTTAAGTTATTTGGTGCAGGTTCATTTGGGTTCATTTCCAGTGCATGACATTGCATGTGAGCCTGGAAGCTGTCAATTGCCTGCTCCTGTCCATTGGTGAAGGGCCTTAATAAGAGAGCCACTTTAGGTAAAAGTAAAGGTCACCCTTGCTCAAAACAAAATCGTATCCAACTCTAGGGTTCTGTGCCCATCTCCATTTATAGCCAAACAGCCAGCACTGCCTGTGTCTGCAGACACTTCCATGGACATGTGGCAGGCATGACTAAACACTGCAGTGCACAGAACGCTGTTCACCTTCCCACCAAAGTGGTACCTATTTATCTAGCTGCAATTTTTTGCTTTTGAACTGCTAGGTTGGCAGGAACGGGACAGAGTCAGGAGCTCACTCCATCATGCAGCACTCAAACTGCTGACCTGCTGACCTTCCAGTCATCAAGTTCAGCATCTTAATCCCTAAACCAGCACAGTTCCTATGGGATTTAGGTCATGGCAAATTAAACACTTGCTCTGTGCCTCCATTCTATTACAGCATTGCTGATGCACTGGAACACTTATTTTAAAAAATTAAAGAAAACATTCTCCCCAAAGTGACAACAAGGGGCAGGTTCTCATTTGGAGTTCTAAGATGAAATAAAGGAAAGGAGGAAATACCTCTTGTTGCCCTCTTCCTTCCCATTCTGTAAGGGGAGGTTTAAAAAAATAAATAAGTAATGCAATGCATCAGTAATGCCTTAAAATGGAACCTAATTTTTCCCACTCCTTTTGCCTTCACAAATCACAGAGGAAGTGTTTATTTTACCAATATCTTGAAGTGGCTCCCACTTCACAATATGGCATATTGTCAGCAGAAGGGGCTGAACCAAACAGGGTTATTTGAAATGAACGCAAGGATCACACCAAGTGGCATACTAGACCTTGACCTGATCTCTAGTGGCCCTATTTAGACTGATTCAGATTGCTCTAATTGCAACCTTAATATCAGTGATGGTGAACCTTGGCACTCCAGGTGTTCTTGGACTTCACTTACCAGAAGCCCAAGTCAGCACTTCTGCTGATCAGGGTTCCTGGGAACTGAAGTTCCAGAACATCTGGAGTTCCAAGGTTTGCCATCACTCCATGTTGTTCTCTCCGGGGAGTGAAATAAGCTCCTGCTACAATTGTTTACAATCAACTGTGGCTTAGTAGTTAAGATGCTGAGCTTGAAGAGTGCTGCATGATGGATCTTGGGGACATGAAAGGAGCCTCATCTGGTCATCCCCTGAGTGGAGTTTCTCCAGCAAAAATCATTTCAACCCAGAGTAATTTCTGACTTGAACTTTATTTATTTAACTCTTAAAGATTTTATGGCTACCTGAAGTCTCACTTTTATGTCAGACGAAGTGGACTTGATCCACAAAAGCTAACATTATGCAGCAGTTAGTCTTTAACGTGTCACAATGTCTTCTGTATTTTTATTTACTCTCTGATATTTTTTAAGATTAGAAAAGATCTAGATTTATAGGATTATCTTTCATATTCTTTTTGAGCCAAACCTTCTTTGTTCAAAAGAGTTTATTTTCACAATTACTTTTTAAACTTTTAGCATTTTACACCAAATATTGAACCCCAGTGTATCCCAAACATAAATTGGAAGCAGCAGCAGCTTTACTTACCTGACCTTCTTGAGATTCGTCTGTAAAATGAAAGACAACAATTAGAAAACATGATATCTTGGCATGCTAAGTACATTTAAACTACAGCCTCAGTCACTATCACTGGGCTACCTGGGGTACACAGAAAGAGCCTCTTCAAAGAGTGTAGCATTTTTTTTTATTAAAACAAACTACAATGGTGCATTCCCCAGGCAATGGCCACCTTGTGCTGGCCAATCTTTCTCACACTGGGTGAGGCAAAAGGAACTAAAGAATTAATTTACCAAAAGGTGGTTTTATTTTGGCAGTTTCCCGTCTGGCCTAGACATGGAAGAACAACTAGATGAACTTAGTTGGTACCTAAACATCAGCATGTAGGTCACTCATCCTAGTAAACTCCACTCCTAAACCTCTGGTTTGATTTGGACCAGTTTTGTCCAATTTGGTGCCCTCTAGGTATGTTGAACCACTGCTCCCACCTTGATAGTTGGTAATTATGGCAATCTTAATTTAATACATCCCAAAGGCACCAGTTCGGTAAAGACAACTGCATTCTCTTCACCCCTATATTCTAAATGTGTTATAGGAAAATGTAAGTGAGTTCACCAAGCACTTAATATACTGTTTCAATATATATTGCTATTTTGGTATCTAGGAATTGTTGTTGTTAGTCGCACAGTCATTTCTGATCCTTTGTGACCCTATGTACCATTGTCCTCCAGGCACCTCTGTCCTCCACCCACCCAGGTCTGTGCCCATTGTGTCTACAATACCATCTAGCCATTTCAATTTGGGCCGCCCCCTTCATCTTTTGCCCTCCACCTTTCCCAACATCAAGGCTTTCTCAAGCGAATCTCTCTTCTCATTTGGTGTCCAAAGTACTTTATCTTTATCTTTACTATTTGTCCTTCTAAGGAGCAGTCAGGGTTAATTTCTTCTAAGATTGACCTATTTGTTCTCCTCGCTGTCCAAGGGACTCTCAAAATTCTCCTCCAACACCACATTTCAAAGGCATCTATTCGTCTCCATCCAAAATCACCAGGTACTCTTAACCTGAATGTACTGTTGAGATAATAGCAATCATACATGCACTAACACTGGGTATCAATGGAAGGGGGCTCTAATGTGATTGTTTTTGCCACTAATTTGATTGTTAAAGTTCTTTTCTTGCCTCTAACATTTGAGGTCAGCCTTGCCCCCTCTTCCTATTTGTTTCTTGCTTCCACTGATTTTGTTGATAGCTCCTCTTCCTCTGACCCTCCTGCAAGTGACAACCATGGAGGGTCTTCCATGTGCTGGAGACTCAGCCCCTTTTTTCTTCTGATTCTAACTACATGTGGTAATTGTAAGTAAAGAAAACCTTTTCCTACTTTAAATGTTTCTAGAGTGTTTTTATTATACAAAGCACTAGCTTGTGTCCAAAAAACAAAGGGGGAGGGGCTGACAAGACTGAGTTGATTTTTGTATTTTCCCTGTGCTATTTTCTCTAACTCATGCTCTGCTAACTAGAGAGAATAAACAAAATTCACCAATATATACTTGGGGATGAAGTGCTCACACTCATCAAATAATACATTAGGAATATGTAATCTTTATGAGATCTGAAATCAGTCAAAATAGGATCTGTTAAGAGTGCCAACTTGTAGGGACGTCAAGAGCTTTTCTGGAGTAACTTCAGCATAGTAGGATACCATCTCTTTAGCTTCTGCACATTTTTCTTTTTTCATTAAAGCTCTCTTTCTAAGTTACATACTATATATGAAATGAATCCTCACACAGAAAAGGTCAGTGGGGTCTCTGTATAGAGGTTTATTATCTTTAAAACTAGCTTTGTCCACGTAAAACAAAGTACATCTTCCCCTCATTTACAAACATATTTGTGTTCCCTGAAATGCTAATTTGCTTGTAAAAAAGCAGAATGGGAAATTTCCAAGAAAATGGCATTATCCAAAGCTGCCTTATTAACAGCTACTGCCAGAACAAATCTGACAGTAATGGGAAGATAAATAGTTCTCAGTGGTTTCAGGGGAGATGCCCAGACACTACTCATTCTGCTGCCAAAAAAAATTATTAAAACAAAAAACAAAACAAAATGGAAATTAAATGACTTCATCGTGCAGAGAGAATTAGTTGGCTCCACACCAATATTAATTCACCTCTTCCTGCAGATTTGTCAGTTCCAGGAACTGTATCTGTGATACCACCACTCAAGACTTCCTGTAGTTGCTGTTGTCTTCTTGACCCGTCAGAAAAGGTATTGCTATTTTCCCTCTGTTCCTCTGAGCTATGTGGCAGCTCATCTGCTTCTGCCTTTCTCATGGACATCCGTATGTCAGAACTGGAATATGTGTAGCCGTGTCCTGCAGGGCAAATCTCCTTAAAGGCTTCTGTAAAGAATACAAACTGAGAGATAAATCTGATGATGCAGAGGAAAGGAAACCACAAGATAAAAAGAAATAGCTGAAAGCATATAGAAACCAATACAGTATTAGGATGCCATTTTTCTGTTAGGTAAGCGTCACCCTTGCTCGAAAGCAAGTCGTGTCTGATTCTAGGGGGTGGTGGTCATCTCCATCTACAGCCAAAAAGCCAACACGGTCTGCATATGCAGACGTTTTCAAGGTCATGTGGCAGGCATGACAAGACCACAGAGTGCACAGAACATTGTTACGTTTCCCACTGAAGTGGTACCTATTTATCTACTTGCAATTTCTTGCTTTCAAACTGCTAAGTTGGCAGGATGTGTTGGTACATATTTCTTCTTTTATAATATATTCAGGCATCGGTCACAATAGAAAGTTCTCTAACACGAGTAAAACCTGTTTAGATTAAATCCATGGAATCAGAATTGAAAACTGAAAGTTGCCAGCTCAATGAAAAATATTTGCAGGGCTTTGGGTATTATGTGTGTTAGAAAACTTATTTTGGAAAATTCTCCTGCCCTTTATCTCAATATAACCACACAGCAACAGCCACTTATCTCTCTCACGAAAACATACAGCTGGGCAGTTAATCAAAGAATATTTCTTACAGATCTGCAAGGGTCAAAGGCTAAAAAATCAGGCTTCTGAAAGTTTAAGCATTCTTTTAAATCTTTGGGACATTTAACATCAGGTACAAGTGAAAAGGCCAACCTCAAAATTTATTTGGCAGTACTGTACAAGATTGGTCCTAGTATAGAGGTGAAATGATTTTCTACAGGTAGCACTTATAGGGGAGTGGGACAGACAAAGGTGACAGGCAGAGCTTAGGAACATTACTTCTTTGTATAACCCTTTCAGCGTGTGCATGCACGCATGCACCACACACACCAAAAACCAGAGGCAGTAATCTGGCCACTTCTTGTTTTTCTCTCTGTTTTTTGGACACTATTATTTTATTATTTATTATCCAAGCATATCCAGACCAGTTTTACCCTACAGTTGCAACATATGAAAAACTCCTAAACTGTCGATGTCAGTTTGAAATGAAAAGGCCATTGTTTGTTTCCAGGTGTTTAGAAGACCCCATATTGGGGATGCCAATTTTACCACAGAGAAGGGTATCCTGCAAAATATTCCAAAACTTTCGCATAGATTTAGAATAAAAAGAAAATTTTGGATGTTCGCCCTACAAACGGCAAAACTTTAACATAGATGTTGAGGGTCAACAAGTGATCACAACTCTGCAATAACAATCCAACAGTTAGCAATTACACTTATATACCACCTCTTAGCACTTAATGCACTCTTTGGGTGGTTTACATGTAATTAGTATTTTGCCTCCAGCATCCTGGGTCCTCATTTTACTGACCTCAAAAGTATGGAAGGCTGAGCCAACATTGATCCCTGTCAGGATCAAACTCACAATGGTTTGGCTGCAATACAGCAGTTTAGCTGCTGCACCACCAGGGCTCTTACAAACGTTTTGGGAGGCACACTTTGCCTAGGACAATGTTGTACAATGGCTCTATCTGCTTGCTAAGATATCATCATTTTCCATTCCTGCAGATCAGAACCAGACACATTAAGACAAAGCTCATAATTAGAGGTGATCTGTCTCTGGCCTCTCATAGAGGCTTAAGGCCTTCTAAGCCCCAAAGCTTCTAGTTTCTTTTATCTACGCATCCCCATTGCCTTAAGGCAGAATAGTCTATATAGGACAACACACACCAGACCAGTCTTGTGATCATCAGCTAGGCCAGGGGTGCTCAAACTATGGCCAACAGCCTGGATCCAGCCCCTGACACTAGTTCATCCGGCCCACACCACCCTCGTTGCTCCTGGAAATGGAAGTAAAACACATGTGGGTGCATTTTTCTTCCACTTCTGGGAGCAACGAGGGCCGTGTGGGCCAGATGAATTGGTGTCAGGGGCCAGTGTGGGCTGTAGTTTGGGCACCCCCTTTTAAGCAGAGAAAATGGCAGCTTAAAATCTATCTCATCCTGTTGCGAAACAGATTGTAAGGCACATTTTACTTCCACTTCCAGTGGGAGGAACCACATGACCGGCCCACTGAACCATGTGACCGGCCCACTGAACCATGTGACCGGCCCATGGCCCAAAAGGTTTGGGCACCCATGAGCTAGGCAAACAGACATTCGAATCTTATTAAAATGATTGTCTAACGGAAAACATGAAAGTATTTTACTGATAAAGAACTAACAGATTAAAGAAATCACAAAATTAAATGAAAAAAATTGAATGAATGAATGAATTGAATGAATGACTCTCCAGAAAGCAAGCAGAGTTCTCACCAGATCCTGGCAAGGGACACTTTTCACAATTTTCTCCCCATCCTTTGCCAACCCGGCTACAACAGCAGATCTGTTTGGTGATGTGATGGTTGAGTGGCAGGGTACAGATTCCTCCTGCTGCTGAGCGATAACATAATCCTTGTTCTGTGGAAACAGCTTTATCCGCTAATAGGAAGAAAAAAGATACCGTAAATCCTTTGTGCACACCTGCCAGCTTTGGAAAGTTGCAAAAGAGGAAGAGTTACAGTACAATCTTATGGATGTTTATTCAGAAGGATGTTCTACTGAAGTCAGTAGGGTTTATTTTCAGGTATGTAGGCATACTATAGTTCAGTGATGGCAAACCTATAGCACATATGCCAGAGGTGGCACTCGGAGCCCTTTCTTTGGGCACCCGTGCTGTCAATCCAGCACAGAGTTTGCCCCACCCCTCTGCCCAGCAGCCCAATAGGAGCACTTCCTCCCTCCCCTCAGCACAGAGTTTACCCCACCCCTCTGCCCAGCAGCCCAACGGGGGCTGGTTCATGCTCTCTCAGTCAGCTTCAAGGGCCGGGCAGCCATTTTGGTCTGCCTGCATGATGGGGTGGTCATTTTGTCCCAATAGCTTCAAAGGGGCAGTCATTTTGTTTCTCAAATGGCCTTGGAGAGTGGTGGGCCACATGAAATGGTGCTGTGAGCCAGATCCAGCCTGGAGGCCTAAGGTTGGGAATCCCTTATCTATTATGTCCTCTACTACTGCACCAATCAGGACAGCAAGAGCAGTGAAAAAATAGATAACAACCAGAGCTTGGAAAGAATTAGGTATAAATAACTAACTAGCTGCAATGAATACCTTTTTACAATACTGTAAAAGTTGTACTGTAATTTAAATACTTAAATATAATGAAAGAGCATGAACTACAATGCTACCCATTTCTCAGTATAACAGAAATCTTTTGGAAGAGATGAAAAATTGTTTTCTGGACTACAACAGTTTCAAAGTATGTGTTTATAATACCAATGATCAAGTAATTGGGAGGTGATTTTGTTTTGTCCCACCAATTAGCAGTTTGTAGTATTCAGATTTTCCTTCCCCAAAAACTAATTAAGTGAAACCAGAGTACTGTGGTGGCTTAGCGATTAAGACGCTGAACTTGGCCACTGGAAGGTCAGCAGTTCAAGACCCAAGTACTGCACGATGGCGTGAGCTCCCATCTCTGTCCCAGCTCCTGCCAAGCTAGCAGTTTGAAAATAAGAAATTGCAAGTAGATAAATAGGTATCACTTCAGTGGGAAGGAAAACAGCGTTCTGTGCCCTCTACTGTCTAGTCATGCCTGCCACATGTCCAAGGAAATGTCTGCAAACACAGACAGCACTGGTTCTTTGGCTGAAAACAGAGATGAGCACTGAAACCTAGAGTTGGATACAACTGGCTTTTGAGCAATGACAACTTTTACCTTTGTTAGGTACTTTAAGAAACAGTAGCACAGGGAGTTATTTTTAAAAATGGTAGCTATAATTGCTTGTCTATCTGTATTTAACTACTTTTTAAAGGATCATTCTGATCTCTGATTTTGATGCTGGCACTCCTTCAATTGTTTTTTTAAATCCTTAAAGACAGTTCACATTAGAAGATAAACAATTTATTACAACTTTATTCTACTCTAAGATTCTAATCAACACATCTTCAGTTTAAGTTTTGAGCAAAGAAACTAGTAAAACTAATCATTAACCAGTTGTTAAACTTTGCCAGATCTAATGGCTAGATCAGGGATTCTCAGTAATGGAATGTAACAGGTTTGCATCCAGTTGGTCAGAACCAGTAGTAACTTTTACCAGTGTCCTGGAGAACTGATAGCAGCTTTTGGGGGGAACCACCTTTGGGGCTTACCTTTTCACTGGTTCCCCCACTGCGCATGCGTGCCAAGCACTTGGTGTGCATGCACCCCTACAGAGCTTGGCGCATATTCACGGCCTCCTTGCTGTCCTCCCAAGCAGGAAGGAGGAAGAGAAGCTACTACCCTGACGCTCCCAATAGCCTGCTCCCCAGGGTAAGTGACTGTGTGTATCTTAATGTGTACAGTAAAACACCGGATAACAATTGGATCGGATAAGGCTAAAATCGCATAACATTAAGTAATCTGGGAAGGAGAATTGGATCGAATAACGTTAAGGTCCTATGGGATGGATCGGATAACAACCTCTAAATCCTGTGTGGTTACAATGTATCTCTATGGAACTTTAACATTATCCGATGCATCCCATAGGATTTTAACATGGATCGGATAACACTAAAAATCGGATAACACCAAGACTTGTGGAACCAAGTTTTAGCGTTATCCAAGGTTTTACTGTATTTAATACCTTTACCTATATTGACGTACTACCACAGTCCCTAAAAAGGCCTGGTGGCCGGCAGGCCTGGCGGCCTGGCTTGGGGTTTTTAAGCAAAGTCTTGGAGTTACCTCATCAATAAGCTACACCTGTGCTGTTCCAATTGCTGTTCCAATTGCAGAACCCTTAAGGTGGTACAGCTGTTTGACATTTACATTAAGGCATATTATCCTAGAGAACTGGTATGATGACCATATCCATCTTGCAACATGGTGCTGCCCAGGCACTTATACTAACAGGTAAGAGACGGATTTGTGTTTGGGGTGGGTGGGTGTATTTTAATGTATTTTTTATTTTATTTTATTTATTTATTTAATTTATTTATGGGTTTGTGTTGTGGGTGGGTGTGTGGGTTGAGGGTGTGTGTGTGCGTGCTTATTTTAATTTTATTTTTTATATTTTATTTTTTCTTTGCCCCCCCCCCATGATGTCATGTCATCATGATGTTAGCTCCACCCACACTGTGATGACATCACGGTGGGGTAGTAACAATTTTGACATCCCACCACTGGGGATTGTCAACCTGCAGTCTGCACCATTTCATGTGGCCTCCCACTGCCTGCACCACACCAGTGGTGGTGGAGGAAGGGCAAAATGGCCATCTGGCCCCCAAAGCTATCTGAGGGAAGACGACCCGGCCCCTGGCTTTAAAATGTTGAGAATTCCTGGGCTAGATAGTATTATCCCAATGTCTTTCTTGTAGCAACAAGCTACAAGGTTTTCAGAGTTACAAGACAGATACATGTTGTTAGTTTTGTGCTTAGATCAGTGGTGCCCAAACTAAGGCCTGGGGGCCAGGTGCAGCCCCCATGGCCAATTCATCCGGCCCACAAAGCCCTCGCTGCTCCTGGAAGTAAAACGCGTACGGGCGCGTTTTACTTCCACTTCCAGGAGCGATGAGGGCTTTGCGGGCCCCAGGCCTTAGTGACCGGCTTCCTGAACCACATGATCAGCCCACGGCCCAAAAAGTTTGGGCGCCCCTGGTTTAGATGTATAAATTCAAACCGCTTTTGGGCAATTTGCCTTCATTTAATATGACATAGGAAACTGCTCCGTGTTCCAATTTGTGCTCTAATTTAATTATAATTTAAATGGCTCCAGTTTTTAGACATTCTCTGATTTATAGATAGTTTTATAGTGCTTATTTATTACTTTTTCAAATGCTTATTATGGAGTTTCATTGTATAAGTCACCATGGGGGATTATGGGAAGAGTTAATATATACATAACAATCAAACCACAATGAAGATCAGATCAGAACAAAGGCAAATTTGGAAGAATCATTTTCTTTAAAATTGGCCTGAGCTGAGGGGTCTATTTTAGACAATTTAACAAGTCCCAACCACTCCCAGTTCACACTATTGGTTGTCCATATAGCCTATGAAGAAAACATTTTCCATGCTAACTCTATCTGATACATGGCATGATTACCAAGGATTGAGCCCACTGGTAAATGTTCACTCATTAGGCTTCTTCTTCTTCTTCTTAATACTGGCATAACAATTATTGGCAACTAGGATTACTTATGAAAAGGTGCATAAAGAAAAGACGGTTGTTATTGGTTATCTGTTCATACTTACAAATGCAGTGGCTGCGGGATGGATCCAGCAGAGTGCCAGCTTTACAAGTGCAAAGGAAGCTGCCACGGGTATTCACACATTCTGCACCTTTACATATGCCAAGTATTAGACATTCATTGATATCTGTAAAGTGAATGGGGGGAAATTAGCCAATGACTTTGCAAAGATTATCTGTGTTACCAAACAGATTAAGACTAGGAACTGAACCTTCTTGGTGGTGTCACAAACTATCTGGAATGCTTTGTCATCATGCATTTGTCAGAGTCCCTCCCTCCAGATGTTCCACAAACTCATAAAGGCAGAGCTATATAATGAGGCATCTGGTTTCATCTCGCCCAGTGTTCTGCTTTATTTAATTCCAGTTAGAGCTTTTCTTCCTCTGCTGAGTGGCTACCATCACTGAATTTATGTTTGGTTTAATTTTACGGCTCACAAGTGTTGCATGTTACGGTTTGAGCATGAGGTGTATTCATTGTTGTCTTGTTTCACTGTTTAGTATGCCACCCAGAATAATTATTAAGTTAGATGGGTGATATAGAAATAAAATAAGTTCCAATGAAAGAAAGCAGAAAAGAGCCCTCTAATGGTACAGCAAGCTCACCACACAAGAAGGAATTATGAACCATTAGAATTGTTGTATATTGAAGCACACAAATAATAGACAGGTGGAAGGAAGAAATTAATACAAAGGTGAGCTACCTAATAATCTGGGCGATTACCTTTCATGAAAGAAAAAGAGTCCGTTTCTTTAAAGTCTATACATTTGTTCTCATATAAGTCACTCTGCATCCATAATGCATCTACACATCTTGCTGACTCATTGTTCAAGCTGCATATACCCGATTCAGCTTTCTGTCTCCCTCTTCTTAGCTGAAAACCATTTGCTGTGTTTTAAAAGGATGAGCCTTCATTTTCAAAAAATCTATCTTTTAAAAAACCTGTCATCCTCTGAGACCATGTGATATGGCAGCAATCTGGTACCCACCAGTTACTTTGGGTTCCCAGTCTCATCAGCTACAGCTAACATGGACAGCAAGTAATGTGTTTTGTGTTCTAGACTCATAGCAGAAACCACCCGGAGGGCATTGAATTGTCTAACCCTATGATAGGCATGCTGTAGACCAGTTCTTATTCATTTATTTCCACTTTGGGTAGCTACATTAGTATCTTACAGCAAAACGAGCCAAGAGATCTGTGGCACTTACTAAAGCAACATATTTTATTTGGTGTTAAGTGTTTGTTTATGAAATGCAACAGTTAAGTGGATTGCAAACCATAACAAAAACAAGCCAAATAAACATTGCCAGTCTGTAGGCTGCTCCAGGAATTTTTTATTATTATATTTACTCCTCTGATATTCTGCCTGTTCTCAAAGAGTTCAGAGGAATATAAATGCTCCTTGGCTAATTCTCTATGTCATCTGCACAATATGAATCACAGTATCCTTCCAGATCATGTTCCTGGACAGAGCATTGGGAGCACTGCACGGCATGGCACGGCACTAATTCTGATCCTCACACTTAAGTTGTCTGCTGATTACACCGAGGTAGAGATGCAAAGAAGGCTTTTTCAAATTCCTCATTCTCTTGGATTTAGGTCATCTCAGCACTACAAGACACTTCCAGGAGGAATGGTAAAGTCCAACAAGATGTCCTTGTTTTCGATCAAAAATAACGCATGGAACTGCTTTTCTATTTTTTATTATTAGGATCTCTTAAGAAGCAGTATAGCTGGATACAGTAATACCTCATATAACATTAGTATCGAATAACACTAAAATCGCATAACATTAAGGAATCTGGGGGGAAGAATTGCATCAGATAACATTAAGATCCTATGGGATGCTTCAGATAACAACCGCTAAAGCCTGTGTGGTTACAATGTATCTCTATGGATCCCATAGAGGATCAGATAACACTAAAAATCATATAACACCAAGACTTGTGGAACCAGGTTTTAGTGTTATATGAGGTTTTACTGTATAGCAATTCCTAAGACGAAGGAAGCAGTTAATACCCTTGAATATTGTTTGGGTTTAATAATGAGCTAGATGAGGATGAGAAAGCTGATATTAAAACCTGACAAGATGAAGTGCTCTTGAATAGCAGAAATTCTGACTAAGGCGTTGGTATTTGTCCTGTCCTAGAATCTGAAAGGTCAGGTTCATAGTCTGGGAGTACTCCTTGTCTCCCAGGTCATGGCGGTAGTATCAAATAATGTTTTTTGTACAGCTTCATGTCTGGCAAGAAACAACCCAAAACAAATAGAAAAACAAACTAATAACAATAATAAAAAAGATAAAAATGTTCTGGCACCTTAAAGACAAACTGCTATATTTTAACAATAGCATTTGTGGATCAAGTCTACTTCCTTTGACTGAGTCAGTCTGCTTTGGCAACAGTTCTCCATGCTTTAATTACATTGTCCTATGGTTACTATAACACATTCTAAGTTGGGGCTGCCATGAAGACTGCCCAAGAGTTTAAGCACGTGTGACACACAGAAATTATGTTCCTTACTGAACTATGATATCAAGATCATATTACCTACATGCTGAAATACATGCACAGGGTGTTAATTGCTTTCCAGGTGCAGTTCAAGATGTCAGTTTTAATTTTTAAAGCCCTAAACAATTTCTTCTTGTTGTTGTGCTGTATCTGATTCAGAACATCTTATTGGCAATTCTCATGGCGATCTGGCATGCCAATTGCCCTGGGAGCAATATAATGCAATGGCCTTCCATTTGCCATCTGCATCTCCATATTACACCAGTACCACTGATCCAGTTCCTCCAGTCACATTCTGGGCCTGAACCCTTTTGGCACAGAAAATTCTCATCAGCCCCAGGCCAGTATTGATGAAGCTACTGCTCTCCATCAAGGTAGATTCAGATGGGATTTAATCCACTTGTGGACCATCACTCTTCCCTGTGGACTTCACCACCCAAGGCTACTAGTCCTCAGGGTTGTCAGGTTAGTTAACCACCACCTGACGGTCGGCATTGAGTTGTTGGCAGTAGGGGTTACTTTATTACCATACCAGGATAACTTGGCCAGATTGTTCCTAAATAATTGGGGGTGGGAGAATCTAACTGGCTACAAACCTGTTCAGATGTTAAGACCTTGAAAGAAGGTCCCCCTGAAAGGACCCTCACCTGTGGAAGCCTCGCCACTGACATGTGGCAGGTTTTCTTCTGCCCAGAGTCGGGTCTTCCCGAGTGGGGCGGGGTATCAAATTCGAACAAATAAATAAATAAATAAATTACTGCCACGCTGTGGCAGCCACTCCTCTCAGTACTGCAGTTGAATCACACGCTTTGCTATTTTCAGGATTAATCTGAAGACGCGTCTCTCCCAACCATTATTTTAAAATCGTTTTCCTGACTTTTGTGATTACATCAATTGCTATGATTACTTTTTATTTTAATGGTTTCATGGTTAAATCTGCTGTTTGTTTTTCATTTGTTTTTAACCTGTTATAATGATATTTGTCAGTAATTTTAGCAGCAGTTTTAATGGAATGGTAAAATACATAAAAATGTAAGAAACAAATAAGAAATAAACAGACCTATGCAATAGTTTAAGAAATGACAACCAACACAGCAGTACCTGGTGAACTTCATGGTATAGATGGAATTTGAGCGTTATTAATTACCAGCAAGCAGTCTTTGAAACAAGGGAATACCTCTTTCAGATGGTTAATGAAGGTGTATGATTTTCCTCCTTGCTGAATCTGCCTGCTTTCCACTAGCTAATTTCTCTTGCCATTGCTATGTCACAATACATGATTAGCCCCAAACTAGGATTAAGAAGTATAGAAAGGAGTTTGGTTTCCCTGAGCACCAGATGGATTCAATCATTTGCCATAAAACATCAGATGCATTTTTAAAAAAACAATTTTAAAAATATTTTGAGGTAGAATTTTAGCCAGTATACTTCTAGTCACAATTTCTGGCAAGCTCCTCTAAACATGCTCACATCTGTGAATTCCTGGTTTAGATGCTGAGGTTTTCTTGAAACTATATCAGAAATACTGATGAGCCATTTGAAGATCATACTACTGTTGCCTAAAGGTTGATACCATTGCATTCAACTTGCAGTCCTTCTAAGCCAGGGGTTCTCAATCTACAGCCCAAGGGTCAGATTTGGCCCATGGCGCCAAATAATCCGGCCTGCAATCTTGCTGTAGCTGCCAGCTGCCACTGCAGCGCTCTATAGCATGGGGGATGTTGTAAGGTTTACAACATCCGCCCTGCTACAGAGCACCACATGCCAAGCCAAGTGGAGGAGACAAGGATTGAGGTGGTGGCAACAGAAGCAGCAGTGGAAGTTGGAGCGAGGTTGCAAGCTAGATGATTTGGTGGCATGTAGCTCCCCCAGGCTGGTAAGCAGAGAAGCAACGGGGGTGGAGGGTGGCTCAGGGTGTGTGTCGGTGGTGTGGGGGGAGTGGTGGATGGCTTGGGGGTGGTCCTGCTGCTGCCGGCAGCAATGTGGGTGGAGTGTTGGGGGCTTGGGGTGGTTCTGTCATTGGTGGGATGACCCCAAGCCCCCACTCCCCTTCACTGCTGCCACCCCCACCTATCTGGCCTGCCAATAGTCTGAGGGGGCGTGATCCATCCAACCCACAGCTTTAAAAGGTTGAGGGCCCTTGGTTGGGGGGACGTGGTTTAAGATGGCGTAGAGGAAGCACACATCTTCTCTCGCTCCGCCAGAACAATGTGGTATCAATGTGTTTTTACACTTAAAAATAGAGCGATCTTGTTAAAAAATACATGAACAGTTTGTAACAAGCTAATAATACGATGTGCTGTTCAACTGAACATATATGTGTTTTTGCTTAGATCAGGGGTGTGTCACTCCAAAATTCTGAGATGTCTGGGCAATACCATGATTTTCCAAATTAAGGTTATTTAACAAACAAATTTCAAAACTGTCTCCCAGGGGTAGGAATCTGTGATTCTTTGAAAGTTGTTGGATTCAAGTTTTCACTTGCCCTTGGGGTTTGTTCCCTCTGTGCTAAGAGATGCTGAGAGCAGTAGTTCATAATCATCTAGAGCAGTGGTGGTGAATCTTGGCAATCCAGGTGTTCTTGGACTTCAATTACCAGAAGCCTAAGTCAGTACACCTGCTGATCAGGCTTCTGGGAATTGAAGTCCAGGAACAGCTGGAGTGCCACCGCAGAGTGCCACCATTCAAGCAAAATGTTCACCACCGCGGATCTAGAGGGTCACAGGTTTCTCCATCCCCACCGATGTACTCTACCAAAGTCATGTACTTCTCAAGGCCTTTAAAGACATTTTAACATAAGGATCAAATGAGATATTGAGCCTCTACCATTCCTGTTAATGTCTGATCAGAGAAAATAAAAACAAAAATTTTCCCTCCAATGAAGTGATTTGCAACTAAGCAATCAGACTTGCGAATGAAATCTATGTTTACTTTCTAATACTGTAATTAATCACAATATGAAGCAAATCGATCTACAAAATGCAGAGTTGAGAAAAGTTTTGGATGTCTACTATTTTAGTAAAGGTAAAGGTTTCCCTTGCTCGAAAGCCAGTTGTATCTGACTTTAGGGTTCAGTGCTCATCTCTGTTTCAAAGCTGAAAAACTAGCGCTGTCTGCTTCTGCAGACGTTTCCATGGTCATGTGGCAGGCATGACTAGACATCGGAGTGCATGGAATGCTGTTCACCTTACCACCGAAGTGGTCCCTATTTATCTACTTGCAATTTCTTGCTTTCAAACTGCTAGGTTGGCAGGAACTGGGACAAAGACAGGAGCTCATTCCGTCTTGCAGTATTCGGGAATTGAACTGCTGACCTCCTGCCTTCCAGTCAGTGTCTTAGCCACTTGAGCCACTGCATGTTTATTATTTTAGGGAGCATCTTTTCTAAACGTAGAGCTAAGTGCTTTGTATAGTTTGACTCATAAAGTTCAGTTTAAAGCCGCTTTAAATGCTGACAATCACAGTCATGTGTAGCCATTCTTCTTCATTTGGGGATGCTAAGTGAACACATTAACAAAATCTGTGTAGGTGGACTATATTAAAAAGTCTGATACAAGAAACTGCCTCCTGCAATTATAGGAACAATTTCCATGATATAATTTGGAAATCCAGATTGTGGAGAAGGACAAGATTGCCAGAAATTGTTACAAGAGACAATGGATACTAAATCACCCTGCACTAACTCACTGCATCACCTATAGAGAATTCTATCACTTGCCATACCATCAGTACAATGGAGATGACCCCCATGGCCTTTGACTCCCAGGTGTTGGAAGGGGACAGTTGAATTTTGCTAATCACTATGAAACTTATAGAAGTGGCAGATGCCTATGAACTACTCTCCAAGCAGAGAGAAGCGACAGTTTATTCTGACCCCATCACTTTGCAGTTACTGATACAAAAAGTCATAACAATCTGCCCAGAATCAGCTGTGACGCATGGAATGCTTCCAGTGTAACGGATGAAAAGAAAGAAGAGTCCAATTACATCTATGGCAAGTTTCCAAGAAACCCAGATTCCCAAAGATGTGGAATTGTTCCCATGATATGGCCAGGACAGAAGACAAATACGGAATATGCAAGAAAACAGCTGTCATTGGATTAATGAGCTCTAGTAGTCAAGAGGATGCAAATCGTAAAATGGATAGGGTTTTAATCACTATTAAATATTGTGAACAATTGGCTCTAACAGATCTTGCTGTGCTTCTCAAATCTTTGTTAGTCATATTTTAAACATTTTATGTTTTATGTTTTATGACCTGGACCTTAGGGGGTTGAATTGTATTTCTTACACCATACAGAGCAACACCATAGCTCCATACTCTTGACTGAGCATATCGAAGTGAAAAGTCACCCAATGTTTCTTCAATTTCTGTAACAAGGATGTTGAGCATAAGCATTTTCACTTCTTATAGTCTGCATTTAAAATTAGGAAGTAATCTAGCTTCTATTGCTCCTGAACACAAAGTAGATGAAGCTCAGTGGAACAGCACGTGGTCTGCATGCCATTGCTGATCTATCACTTCATCACCTCCACTAGTTCAATCCACCTTGGGCAGAGAAAGACCCCTGTCTGAAATATAGAGAGCCAACAATAGTCAACATATAGATCAGTGTTTCTACAGATTTCAATTCCCAGAAGCCTCAGTCAGTACATTGGGGTATTGACTTAAGCTTCTGGGAATTGAAGTCCAAAAAAAAAATAATGATAATGAAAATTTGGGAAACATGTTGTAGATAATACAGAGATAGAAGGAAAACTGTTTATCTTCATATTAGCATGAGTCTGGAAGAAAAATACTTGACTAATCATTCATTCTATGGCTATGTTTTCAGCTTGGCAGCAGAAATGGAGCTAAAGACCTTGAAAAATAAGGTTTAACCATTCAATTCACGCTTCTTTTTTACCCCACCCTATTTGAGAGGATCACAGACATCCTGTGTGGTCTCATTCCAATGTTATCTCAGCCAAATGGTTGTTAAGGCCTTTAGACTCAGGATCTGGGCAAGCTGTAGTCTGCCAGTTAAACATTCCATACTTCGCCAGAAAAATATCTGACTGAAAACATAATAAGGTGCTCATAAAATAGTGATCTATCTGTAGAACATGGTACTAAAGAGGAAATGTGACTTTTAAAATTACCACAGACAAAGTTAATTTTCATATTTATTATACAGACCCCATATACTACTTTTGATATAATAGCTGCATTTTCTTCTCTGCTAGCTCCAAAGGCAGTTTGGAACAAACACTTCAACAACAGGCTTTCTTTCAGTTTTATTACCCTTGTGTTCTGATTTTATCAGCATTTTTACATTATAAAGGTATAGCCTGACAAAACTTTTGACTGCTTCTAATACTGGAGCTTAAGAGTGGCTTCAGACTTGCTCCAAAACACTTTCTTCAAAACACTTCCCATATTTCTGGTTATATGTCTCACCATCTGAATATGTTTTCTTTCACAGCTGGGTCAACTGGACACCTGGAATGAGATGTATTTTGGTTTTCAGATTCAGAGCTAAGCCAAAGGCCTTTCTTAGGCCCTTCAGCATAGATGAAGAATATAAATATGCTCCCTCAAACCTAGATCTACAGCAGTGGTGCCCAAACTAAGGGCCGGGGGCTGGGTGCAGCTCCTGACATCAATTCATCCGACCCATGAAGCCCGCGTGGGCGTGTTTTACTTCCACTTCCAGGAGCGATGAGGGCTTTGTGGGCTGGATGAATTGGCATTGGGGGCCGCACCTGGCCCCCGGGCCTTAGTGACTGGCTCCCTAAACCACATGATCGGCCCATGGCCTAAAAAGTTTGGGCACTCCTGATCTACAGCATAGTTATGGTGGGAATTGCTAGTGTGCATTTGGGTGAATGCCACCTATAGTATAGCACCAATGAGCATAGGAAAGGTGAAACATCCACCTGTAAGTCTACTCAAACAATACTCACTATCCTCACTTTCATGTTACTTTAGCAAAAAGATTGTAACATACAGTATTTGTTTAACAAAAGAGATACCAGAAGAGAGGACAAATACAACCATAATATAACACAGATTGCTTTGAATGCTATTCATAAGTTTCTCTCCATCCTCTACTGGGATCTGTTCACCCCATCACGTGGACTTGAATGAACCTGAAGAACCTTACATCTGCCCTAACCTAAATTTGTGAACTTCACTATCCACAATAATGGAGGTGACAGCCTTCCTAAACATTTCCAAGGCAGCCCTATACAGCATTGCTACAGCAGGGATTACCAGATAGAATGTGTGCAACCACAGCTGTTAGAGAAAGGCAGTAGTATTGGCAAGCAATTATGGTTTACAAATTATCTGTGAGCCAGAAAGGGTGAGACCCCAAGTGCTATGGTAAGGTGATAACCATTTCCATATGACAGAAATTCAATCGTTAAAGGAACTATGCGAAGAGACCATCCATCAATGGATTTCCAGGCCAGGAAATCTACATTATACCGTTCAAGCAAAATCTCATAGCCTTTTGGAGGGGACCATAGAGGAAGAGCCATGAAATTCTAGCCACCTTGAGGTGATACTTGGCTTTATACTTTGAAAGGATTAGGTTTTTTCACCAAGATCAAGTTAAGTTCTCCAGAGGAGCCTTATATCTATTTCCTCATCTAAATTGTAGCACAACATCAAGATGCTTCTCACTTTCACTTCTCCTTCTTTGAAATTTAACTCAGTTTTTCATTTAAATTCTGCATACAGATTGAACGTAGAACAGATGCATGGATTAAACAATGTCAAAAATATTGGAAAAACATTTTTAAGAACAATATGACAAAAAAAAATACTAAGGACCTCCAGAAAATCTAAATGTGAAATCAATGTGAAGTGCCTGGCAGACAGTGGTCCATTGGGTCGCAAAGGGTCAGAATCGACTGTGCGACTGAACAACAACAAAGTTGTTTTTATATAGTTTTGTTTTAAAAGTGAAATGTTATATTCAATGTTATATTTGAAAAATAAAAAAACTACATAGATTTCAACACTTGAAGCTAACCATGGTATGGGGTGAGTATAGGATTGCATGGATCTCCCCATAGACTTTAAGCCAGTGTTTCCCAATATGAGACCAATGCCCCATAGGGGGACTTCAGTTCACAGAAGCCTAAGTGATTGGATGATCAGTGCTTTGGGGAACTGACTTAGGCTTCTGGGAATGGAAGACTAAAAACCAAAGGTTTGAATTGAACTGGTTTCAAATTGTGTTAGTAAACAATTTGAATAAAAACTATATAGAGGAACCAAGTTTAGGAAGAGAAAGGACAAGATTTAAAGAAATTGTATATCTTATAAGAAAAGGGCAGATGGGTATAAAAGCCCATCCCCAAAGCCGACAAAACTGCAGGACAAATCCCTGTCTAGAGGTACCCAGAGTGATTAAAAGGTACTCAAAGAGTTTCATGGCTTAAAGCAGGGATTCTCAACCTGCAGCCTGTGGGCCAAATGTGGCCAGTGGCGGCATTTCATGTGGCCCCTACCGCCTCCACCACAACTGAAAGTGCCATGTGGTGGAGGAAGGGCAAAATGGCTATCCGGCCCCCAAAGCTGTCTGAGGGAGCATGACCCAGCCCCCAGCTTTAAAAGGTTGGGAACTCCTGGCTTAAAGGCAGTAGTGTAGCATTGATTTCAGCTGCCTGGGGCATAAGCCAAATTTGCTGCCCCCTGATAGGCGATGGTGCCCGCTCCCACTAGGGCATCTGGGAATTGTAGTCCAAGAATACCCATAGTCCAAAATGTGCCTCCGGGGCGAGTTCCCCCCCCCCCGCCTTCCTATGCCACTGCTTAAAGGTTCTAGAAGCTGGATCTCTCAAAACCCTTGTCCAGTACTCTAGTGACTATTGCACAGTTGGTTATTTTAGACTTCATTATTTTACAAATATCATTGATACCCAACTGTTGTCTATTCTGCTCCTTGGTAAAACTAATATACAGTAATAGGATGCTATTCTTGTTTAAAAATCGGGTTTTAGCTTCCCTGTGCCTTTTTAAAGCATATGGCAAGATATACTGAACAAGTTAATACCATATTTCTTCACATCTTTTCATGTTCATTTTCAAACCTTCCTCTCAACACCTCCTACACAAAAAACAGTATTGCTAAAGCTAGATTTGCTTTAGGGTATCGGGTTATAAAAATAATCCTCATTCAAAACACCTTTCAAACACATTATTCTAAGAACAAACACACCCTGCAATTAAATTATTAATCACAACATCACCAAAGGTAAAGAGGTATATCATTATGTGTTTCTCTGCTTAGAGGATGGAAAATTGTTATTTTTATATGGCAGGATTTTTTTTTCTGAAGGATCGTTAGGCATTTTATTCTGTCTCTCAAATTCACAAATAAATAGGTTTTCTTTTTAGGGTTTCTTAAGTTTTGATGTATTTATATGGAAATTTTAATATTTGTGTCTGTTTGTATTGTTGAGTTTTATGCTGTTAGCCGTTCAGAGTAGGAAAGTTTTTCCTAGAGGGGCAGGATATAAGTAAGTAAGTACGTACATACGTACGTACGTACGTACGTACATACGTACGTACATAAAATGAGTTATCTGCCCCCATTATGCTTAATGGCAGAATGTCTGAAGGATTTAAAGTCATTTCTCAAGAAATTACTCCTGGAAATAGGTTCCACTTTCACATACAGTATTCCTATAGCCACCAGAAACCTACCCATTCACTTTCTAATCTATAGGAGTGAATAGAATTCCAAATATTTGGAATTATTTTTATATATATTCATAATTATTACATTTGGATTCTTTGACATTATTCAATGAATTCTGAGTATTTCTGAATCTGAATGTATGTCCCTAGTTGCAAAAATCTATTCACCTAAAATTGTATAATGATCATCTTGGACAAAGCCTTCTACCTTCTTTCCTGCCCCTTTACTCCTCCCTTTCATCCTCCTATTTTAAAAGAGTGTGTGCATGTTTAAAGTCTCTTGGCAAAATGAAACAACTGGTTATGAAGGAGGAGATGGGAATCCAAAATGAGGCAGAGGTGGAAGAAGCCAAAGCTGCAGCAGCATCTCTAGAAAAGCTTTTCCTATATGGGTGCTCCAGATCTTTCCAACAAACTTCAACAAGAGCTTGGCACACACTCCACACTGCCTCTTTGCATGGGGATAAGAAATCACACGCAGCAGAAAATGGAGAAAAGCTATGTCAGTTGAATTGGAACAAAACTAACCACCTCTGCTGGCTAAACAAATCGAAACTATTTCCCCAGGCTTCCCCATGTTTATACGTCTGTTGTGTAGCCACCGATAAATACTTCAATTTTAACCCTACCAACTCTGACATAAATTGCAGGGTGAATGCTATTGCACTTTGAGGCCAACTATTACATTTGGTAGCAGACACTTCTTCTCCCATGTCTAGGCCAGATGTGAAACTGAGAAAATAAAGGCAACTTTTGGTGAACTCAATCTTCAGTTCCTTTCACCTGACCTAGTATGAGAAAGATTAGCTGGCAACACAAGGTTGTCATTACCAAGGTACTGTACACCCAACTGTGGTTCAAAAATACCACATCACCCGTTCACCCCATTAGGTGTTGCTTCAGGTGCCAACCCCAAGGATGGCGAGGAAGGTGGTGACGAAGAATAGAGCCTTCTCGTTTGTGGAACCCACACTATAGAATGCTCTACCAGTCGAGTTACCTCAGGCCCCATCACTGGATGTTTTCAAGAAACATCTTAGCATTGTACTCTTTAAAGAGGCTTTTAAGGATATTCTCCCTATAGCCAATGAATAAGTATATAATCATACTGTGTCACCCTAGGATGCCATCAATTGTTATTGCGTGTATATTTCTGGTTTTAATTATTGTACACTGACCAGAGTGTGAAATATTCCAGATGGGTGGTATGGAAATTAAATAAATAAATAAATGATTTTGTTTTGTTTTGTTTATTTCTCATATAAGGTGCATAGTAAACAAGCAATCCTGCAGTTTTATGCTTACCTTGGCAGTGACTTCGATTCAACCTTTTGTATCCATGTGGACATTCAACTTGTCCATTTTCAATCATCGGCTGAGCTAGGTGGACATGAAAAACAAAACAAAGCTGTATCAAGAATGCAAAATTCAAGCTTCTTTTTTATTTCGTTATCTGACGGAACACATTGCAGATTAATTTTCACTTATACTTTTAATAATCTTCACCTTCATTTCTTCTCCATAAGTCTGCCAACCACCTTTATCCAGCATCCCCAATCACTTGACAATGGCAAATTTAAAATAGATGGGCCATGTATACAATAATGTATCCTTCATGCCTGATAGTGGAATAAGTTGGGCTACAATCTCAGATTGTAGAGACTCAACAATCGAAATGCATAAAGTAAATATAATAGCATAAATTTCATATGGTATACATATAATAAAGATTTTAGTGAGATTATTCAGAAGTCATCAAAGACATCCTTTGCAGTTATTATTCTAAGACAACATCATGCCTGAATTATTAGTTAAAAATAGAAAATGACATTACTCACATCTGAAACTTGTTGTGTGGCTGAGATAATAATAATAATTTTGTGTCAGAAATTATTCTGGGTTGAAAGGATTTTTGCTGGAGAAACTCCGCTCAGGGAATCCCCAAATGAGGCTCCTTTTCCTGTCCCCAAGAGCTGGGATAGAGATAGACGCTCAATCCATTATGGAGTACCCAGGTCTCAAACTGCTGACTTGCCAGCCTTCCAGCTAACAAGGGGAGCTTCTTAACCACTGAGCCACCGCAACCCCTTGCTAAGATTAAAATAACAGCTTTGTTTGCTCCACCATGCATAAATTTGTCCCTGACAAACAACATTATTATGAAATAATTAACTTTGTCCCCTAAATGACCAAAGTTCATTTGTTTCATTGGCCCTAATATGGATTTAATTGATATTGTTTCTATTTTTGCATTTAACAATACAGTACAGCCAAAGAGGGAGGATAGGCATTACTAGTCCAGAGGATATGACACAGCTGGATCCTTTAAATACACACTTAAAGAGCTATAAAACAATTTCTGAATTAGAATTATACTCTTAATTAAAAGGGGTGGCTAACACTTCAGCATTAGTTGGTCTCTACGTTTAAGTTGCAGGGACAAGGGAATGTTGGCAGGTACAGCTTGCCAGAGCTCTGTGTTGCAAGTGTTTGAAAAGCTGTACACCTGCCAGAATTATTTCATCTAAAGACACAGGAAACCTATGTTGAAAGATTGGTCATAGTAAGATTTTCACAACATCCTCCCATTTTCTAGGACAGTTCAAGTGCCCCTTAAAACAAAATACAGTAAAACCCCAAATTACATAATTACTCTGGAAAGTTTTCCGTAAAGTGGTTTTTCCGTAATCCGAAACACAATTCCCCATAGAAATACACTGAAAATTAAAAAAAGCTTCCTGACCTTCCAAAAATATTTTTAATCCAATTTAAAAAAAAACCCAGACACGAATCCTGCACCTCGATCGATTTCCCCAGCTCGTGAGTGGCTGGGGTGGATAAGAGGGGGTGTTCTTAGAGGATTTCCCTTTCTCTCCCACACCTCGATCGATCGATCAATCTCCCCAGCTGGTGGCCAGCTGGGGTGGAGAAGGGGGTTTCTTAGAAACTGATCGAGGTGAGCGAGAGAAAGGGGAATCCTCTAAGAACACACTCTCCTTCCACCCCCAGCCCCAGCCAACCACCAGGTGGGGAGATCAATCAACCTAAAAAAATGCAAATCACACAATGCAAAAGATGAAGCTAAGCTCTCTACCATTTCTGGTGCTTCATCCTGAAGGTTGGCGGCAGATGCACCTCCCTGTCTGGGAGGGTGACAAACAGGAGCAGTTTGTCTGGCCACTGGGGGAGCCCACGTCCTGGGCTCTCTTGCTAAAGAAGCTGCCGGAAGGCAAAGGGAGCACCCCTTACCTGCCGGCAGCTTCCTCACCAGCACCCCCCCTCAAACTCCTCCAGAAGAGAGGACTCTTTGTGTCACCCAGAGACACTAAAATGGCACCGTAAATCGAGGTGTGATTTCCCCAGAATTTCCTCGTAAATCGGGGTGTGATTTCTCCAGAATTTCCATCCATAAGTTGAGTTTTCCATTACCTGAGGCATCCATAACCTGGGGTCTTTCTCAGTGATGGGCAGCAACAGGTTTGCACCAGTTCGCCATAACTAGTAGTAACTTTTCCCAGTGTTCCGGAAAACTGGTAGCAGCTTTTGGGGAGAACCACCTCGGGTGCTTACCTTTTTGCCAGTTCCCCCACTGCACATGTGCACCAAGAGGTTGGTGTGCATGAATGCCTACAGCGTGTGCATTTTAATGTGTATTTGTTTTTAATGTGTATTCTTATATGTTTTATGTGTATTTAATTTGTATTTTATCAGTTTTTATGTCTATTTAATGTGTATTTGTTTTTAATGTGTATTTGTATGTGTTTTATGTGTATTTAATTTGTTTTTATGTCTATTTAATGTGTATTTATTTTAATGTGTATTTTATGTGTTTTATGTGTATTTTTATCTATTTTTATGTCTATTTAATTTGTATTTTTATGTGTTCTTATTTTTATGGGATTTTACGTTGGCTCCACCCAAATCATTGGCTCTGCCATGGCATCATGATGTTCGCTCCGCCCACAATGTTGGCTCCTCCCACAGTGTGGCAGTAATTTTTTTGGCTGCCCACCACTGGTCTTACTGTATTGTAGTATTGAGTAACACTGCCATTGTGCCAGCCAACTAGATACGTTCTTTTCCAAAATACTGTACTCCATTCCATTTTTCCATTGGCCAGTTTCCCACTCTCCATACACACATATTCATATCAGAGCAATCTTCACTGAACATATTCAGTCATTTGGGCTGGTTTTACAGGTCTTTCCTTATGGGTCTTTTTAAACTTCAGCAAACTCTGGAGTTCTTCCAAGCCTAGTGACTATTCTTATTAGAGTACAGATGATGCGATTCTAGCAATGTAAGGATCCACATGAACTTTGTAGACAGGGAGGATCATTTTTTCCCTTCCTGCTTAATGAAAAGAGGCTAATCAGCATGCTTCCCTATAATGTTCTGGTGTTTACATGAAAAAACTTTAACAGATTGGACACTGCTCTTTGTTTCCAGATTTGAACTGTAAACCAAGACTCTGATGGGTCCCACCTGTACTTTCCCAGATACTGTACTTGTTTTCTTTCAAAGCCCAATCTCCTTTCCTACTTCGTAGAAAAGTAGCAGAGATTTACTACACATTATTAACCAAAAATGATAATGAGGGAATTATTTATTTATTTAGATTTATATCACCGCCCACTTGCCGTGGCGACTCAGGGCGGTTTACAATCAGGAGAAAAAAACAAACAAAAACAAAATGACAATAACTCACACTCAACACAAACAACTAAAATCATTCCTCCTTCCGGCCAGAGGATGTTAGTCTTTTCCTTCCCTGGGCAGATAAGGCCCAGGATTAGGAAGTGGGAGCTTCCATCTAAAAACCTTAAAACTTTTTAAAAATTAAAAACTGAGAAAGATTAAAAACAATTATTACACACACTCTCCGCAAAGTGACACCAGAAGGGTTACTTTTACAAACCCAAACCTCACCAGGCAGAGCAGGTTGTCTTCTTTCTCCACCCCCACCCCCCAACATCCAGAGCTGAGTGGGTCTGTACTTTGCAAATTGATTTCGGCCATTTCTACATGTGGGACTAATTAGGGAGGGGGAAAATAGGGAAGCCCTGTTTTTTATGAATCAAATATTTCATTTGCAGATCATGCTCCCGCGGCCACAACCCTAACCAACCCCTCCCACCCCCAAAAAAACAACCACAACCAAGGAAGAAATGGAAGGCGAATGGATAATTTAGGTGGAAAAATGAGGGATAAAGGGGCAACTCCTCTACCATTTCCTAAACCACAAAATGACCATAAAATTAAAAGGACAATTGCACTGGCCACGCGAGGGGCTGGATCAATCCAGCCAAATCGCAGGGTTTGGACTCACCACCACCACCACCACCCCGTTTCTTTCCTGGGTCTGACAGGTTCATTTCACAACACCAACCTAAACACGCGTCAGACCGTTTGCAAAGCCTTGAAAACCCCTGGAATGATGTTTCCTTTGGTGCCGGTGGAATGCCCTTCCACTGTAATTGCTCGCAACCTTAAACCCTTCACTGGAGCCTAGTGGCACCTTTCTTTCTGTCGCCCTAGTGGCTCCAATATTGAACGGGTGCCATCCAAGGCAGCAAAACTAACCTTTAGGGGCTTCCCATGATATATCTACATGAAAATAACATCCAATTGATTTCAAGAACATTTGCTACAGCTGAAGAGAGTATTTGGGAGGAAGCTTCCATAGCCTTGAATCTGATCATTTCAGTTTAGTGCCTATAACTAAATACACCAATTGGGAAGCTAAACTGCATTTATTTCAGAGGAGTCTAATTTCAAGTCAGCCCTGCTTGCAAGCGGAGCTGGAGTAGGAATGAAGAGCTTGTGGTCACCAGATTTCACCATTGGTGACACTGAGGAAATGAAATGTGCATTTGAGCTCCAAATCTCATCACCTTCCCCAGGTTGGCAGGGATATCCCAGGAGTTGGGAGTGCAAAAAAAAAAAAAAGTAACGCTTTAGTTTCTCAAGTTCTTGGAAAGATACATAAAGATTGGGCCATAGGGGGAGGATCTGAAGCAACGCTTTCTCGACAGGAAGTCCCATTTGGATTTGAGCCTGCTTCTTTAGGGTTAAAGCATCGTTGCAGCGGCTTTATATACAGCCCAGCAGCAGGGGTGTGTGTGTGCCAGGGGAGGTGGGCAGCTGAGGCAGTGAGCACACGAACACTCACCCATGCACAGAGAAAACACATGCTCACAAGCAGGACCATTGCCATCAGGGGCTCTCCCCACCCTGGGTCCGGGCCCCTGGGGCTTTGGTATGGGCAGCGAGGAGTTAACTGGGTTCTGCAAGGGGGCCCTAGATGAGGGTGGCGGTGAGATTAGATGAGGTGGGGCGAGCCTAGATGGAGGGCAAGCCTAGATGGGGGGCAGTGAGTTTGGCTGAAAACCACGCTACACCATTGCATCATAGTCAAACAATAATTGGAGTTCATCAGTTTGTGGAAGATTCCTCTAACCACTTTCCCATCCATTACCAATTAAGGAAAGTGTAAAACTACTATACACAGATTGTTAAATGCAGCAGTCCTAAATGTCTATACCAATGGTGGCTAACCTTGGTACTCCAGCTGTTCTTGGACTTTAATTCCCAGAAACCCTGATCAGCAGGTGTACTGACTTGGGCTTCTGGTAATTAAAGTCCAAGAACAGCTGGAGTGCCAAGGTTAGCCACCACTGGCCTATACACATAAAGCCCATATGCTAGGAAGCCACAGGCAGCCACAAGCTATCTTTGCTTTGCATTGTGTGTATACCCAGGAATTTAAATTCATACAGGGTTGTCACAAGATTCCTCTCCTCCACCACAACTCTAAATTTCCCACTTTTCATGCACGATCTGAGTTGCATCTCCTCCTTCCTCTCTTTCTTTCTTCTGCTCTGCTTTTCTCCCTGGGAAAGAGTTCCAGGGAACAATGCTCACACTGCACCAATGTGATGTGCATTGGTTTGCACCCAGATGGGTATTCCCACCATGTTGGGTGACAGCATATGTCCCTGGGTATGGGACCTGAATAAAGTTATAGAGGGAAGGATCCTACCCTTGTAATCTATCTATCCACTTGTTTTCGAAACCCATTTTTCTGCTTTACGAATGGCAGAAGCATATGTATACTTTGAGCAAGAGGTTAACCTAAGGCAAGATCTAACAAAAGAAATCTCAAGAAGAAGGCAAGCAGCATGGGCAGCTTTTAACAGCATAAAGGATGTGTTTCTTCTTGTTGCTGTTATGCCATATCCAATTCTGAATATTGTCGATCATCATGGCAATCAGCCATGAAGACTGTCCTGAGAATATAATGTCGTGACTTTTCACCTGCCTTCTGCATCGCAGCATGACACCTGTACTACTGGTCCAGTTCCATGAGTCCTCATCAGCTACAGGCCAGTATAGATGAAGCTGCTGTCCTCTATCAAGATGGATTCAAGTGGGATTTAATCCACTTGAGGACCATAACCCTTCCCTGTGGACTTTGCTACTCAGGGCCATTAGTCCTCAAGGTTGTCAGGTTAGTTAATCGTTGCCTAACAATCAGTATTATATCGCTGGCCATATGGCTCTACTCCAGTGTTTCCCAAATGCTGGTTTTTGGACTTCAATACCCAGAAGTCTAAGTCAATTCCCCAAAGCACTGATCAGCCAATGTACTAACTTAGACTTCTGGGAATTGAAGTCCACTAGTGGGCTGTGTATCCCTTGTTGGGAACCACTGGTCTACTCTATTGCCAAAGCAGGATAACCTGGCCAGACTTGAAGGATGTGCTTAGTGAAGCAAAAATGAGAAAATTATGGGCTGAACTCATCAACACCACCATTCTGTCTGGTTTATCATATGGTAGTGAAACATGGGCACTGTTAGGGCATGTAAGTCTTCACCTCACACCCTAGCTGGTTGCAAGGTATATTGTGTCTGTGATGCCTTTAAAACCCTACTGCAGGGGCACACAGGTGTTGGGATTTTTCCCTGATGTGATTCATGGGCCAGTGTATATAGGTCAGAACAGGATTGCAGACTTCCAGCTACAATGCTCAACTTGCCTGAGGTTTAATGCTCACCTTCCTCTGCTGACAGTCTGGACAAAGATTCCTGCATCTTCCAGAACCTGCTATGAGGACTGAATCTTTGCACTGATCCTGATGATGGCTTTTGCCTGATATGCCATCTGTGCTTGCTGGACAAAGAAGGACTACTTGGGGTAAGCCTCCACCAGGAGGACAGAAGCTGTAGAACTCTTTGGCTTTGTCTGTAATTACAGCTTGCATTTACCCTGCTAGACTGGACTGCTACTGAACTGTATGGACTTGTATACAGTAAAACCTCGGATAACGCTAAAACCTGGTTCCACAAGTCTTGGGGTTATCCAATTTTTAGTGTTATCCGATGCATGTTAAAATCCTATGGGATGGATCGGATAACATTAAAGCTCCATAGAGATACATTGTAACCACACAGGCTTTAGCAGTTGTTATCCGATGCATCCCATAGGACCTTAACATTATTCGATCCAATTCTCCTCCCCAGATTACTTAACGTTATGCGATTTTAACGTTATCCGAGGTAAACATTATCCGAGGTATTACTGTATAGCATAACTGAACTCTCAGTGAGGTCAACTGAGCAGCCCAAGAGAATATATCTGTTTTGTGTTACAGTTGTTGCACTATATATATTTGCACTTTTTTACTTCCTGAGTAAACCTACGTTGGGTTTTTCTTCTGCACCAAGATCTGTCTGCCTATTTTTCTCACAAGGGACCACCTTGCCAGGTATGAACCTCTTGCTAGTCACTGGATACCACTCTGCTAACCGTTTACATCAACAGGCACCTACAAAAGCTGACACCAAAAAAAAAAAAAAAGATGTAACACAAAGAGCAATCGAGCAAATGGGCCCAGGCCAATGACTTGTGGAATGGGATCGGTAGTACAGGGGTCATGCTGCAATGCAGAGGTCAAATGAAAGGCCACAGCATTATATTCTCAGGATAGTCTTCATGGTTGATTGCCATGACAGTTGCCTATATTCAGATTCAGATACGGCAGAAGAAGAAGAAAATAAACAACTCCCTCACACGTATCATATAATCCATGTTAGGAGTACATAAGAACACATGTGTATTGTGTAAATGAGTAAATTTGAATCAATTTAACCATTGTTGACTCCAAAGCAGAAGTGTTATTTTTAAAGCATGTAACCACACCCTAATAAAAACCACTCATCCTTGTCTTCGGATTGTATACAAGGACCCCAGGACTCCCCCCCCCCCCGCTTTTTTTTTGTTAACTTGTATAATGAGATGTGAATGCCCTCACCATCAGTGATGTATGACACTTTTTCCACAAGGGAAGTAAAAAGTCAAAATCCAACCCTCCTTCTAGGATCCTCTTCAATGACACCACATGGTAAGACTTACAGAAAAGAAAAACAATTCTCCTTCTGGGATACATTACATGGACTGAATGCCTCACATTCTGTATTACTGAAACAAATCATTCTCATCATTGTGGGAATGAGGAACAAAAGCAGCATAAATTAGTGAACTAGATCCAGTTCTTTATAATAGGCAGTCAAACATGATACTCACCCAGAGCCTGAAGAAACAGTCTAGCAGCCAGAGGCAACTCACAGAGGGAAAAATGTGTCCCATCCCAAAATTTCAGGAAGTGCCCCATACCCTCATATTCTACATAACATAAAATGTCATAAGGGTGAGGGGACCCTATACCATCAGTTTCCAACTACTGTTAAAGACAGGTGTTGCCAAAGCTGTGCATTTTCACCACCTGTGACTGCCATGCCTCCATTCTCTGGTTATGGTACCCCTGCCCTAGTGGCATGTGATAAGGGAAATGAACATGGAATGAATGACAGAGGCCCCTGATTAGGTGCTGGAGCTATAGACCAGAGCTCATTTATTTCCTTCTCCGGCCATTGCTTTCCCCCTCTTTTTACAAGGTTCTCACAGCCTTGGCTACACATGGTTTCCTGAGTCACTGTAGTGAATTTTAAATAGTTGCTTAAAATAGGTCTATGGGGTTTTTTTAATGGCTGTCAAAATGCACAATTAAACCTCTGAAACCTCTTTTTATAGGTGAGCCTAGGCAAGCCAATAAACTCCAGAAAACCCCCCCTGCAGTGCCATGTTTTTGAGTAGAGGCAAAGTGGTTTTTTGAAGAAAATACAGGACAAACAAGCATGCAAAAACAGGTTGCTTCATGAGAAGCATATGTTCCTTACACAAAAGCAAATCACAGTCTGTTTCATCTATGGTGCTGGTGGCTACCTGTTAAAAAGGATAGCGTAGAGCTGGACAAGATGCAATGAAACACAACCAAAATCATTGTACAAATTCTTTGCAAAGAAAAGTTACAGCAATAGAGCTCTTTGGCTTAGAACAGGGGTTTTCAACCTACGGCTTGTGGGGTGGCCCCGACCCGTGGCACCATTTCATCTGGCCCATGCCCTCACTCCAGTCTCCACCACTGCTGCCACCTCAATCCTTTCCCCCTCTGGTTGGCTTGGCATGTCCCTAATGGCACCCCATATAGCATGTTCAGGACATGCCAAGCCAAGTGGAGGGGGAAAGGATTGAAGTGGCAGCGGAAACAGAAGACGCATGCAGCTGCACACATCTTTCCTAGGGGCTGCTTTGGCCGAGCACAGGCGAGAAGGACAGCCTGGACTCCTCCATGCAGCTCCTCCAGGCTGGTAAGGAGGTAAGCATTGTGTGGGGGAGTGGTGGGGGCTTGAGGTGGTCCCAGTGCTGCCAATGACAGGGGAGGATTGGGGGGATCATCCTGAGAGCCCCACTCCCTGCAGTTGTGGTGGTGGTGGGGAGGCAGGGAGTCTGGCCCACTAACAGTCTAGGGGGGCATGGCCCAGCCCACAGCTTTAAAAGGTTGAGAACCCTGTCTTAGAAAAACGGATAGTAATTGAAAAAAATATGAAAAAAGGTGTATAATGTGCATGCATGGAGAAAAAGAAGTTATACAGGACTGACAAAAGTACTTTTTCCATGATGCACAGAGAAATTATAGAATCTGGTACAACCAAATGGGGTGATGCCCACAACAAGGTTACTCAGATGGCTCAAAAAAGGTGATATAGATATGCTCAATATGCTTTTAATCAATGGAGAAGAACACTAAGACAGTGATGGTGAACCTTGGCACTCCATGTGTTCTTGGACTTCAATTACTCCTGCTGATCAGGGCTACTGAGAATTGAAGTTCAACTGAACTTCTCTCATCCCTTGTTTTGGGGCCTTTCACAGTCAGTGGACAACAGTGGGATTGAGCTGTTTTTCTAAAGTCCTACTTTGGGGCTTCCCACAAACCACCATAGGGATCAAGATGACAGGCTAGCACATTTGGTCAGACCCAGAAAGGTTCTTTGCAATTATTTGAGGCAGGCTGTACACATAATAGAATCCATGATTGCCAGCCTAAAAATACTATTGCTTAGAATGAAATCTACAACTGTCCCACAGTTCAAACTGATCTTCTAAAAATTGTCACAAGTGTTGCTCACTAAGAAGAGCTGAAAACAAAATCAGTTTTCCTTTCCTCCCCAATTTTCAGATGAGCATATCACGTATGTTGTTAACATGGACAAAATGTTGAAAACTGTCCATTTAATTGTTATAGGCTTCCACTGGATGATGTTTTTCAGAGACTTGATGAATTGCTAAGCATTGCAATAATTCAACAGTTATTAAGTTATTAAGATTTTCCTTCAACCTGAAGCTAGGACTCTGGTATTATTACATTACTATACCTCTGCTTTACATAGGGTCCGTATTGCGATGCCTATTACTTCAGCGACAGAATGTAATCTCATGTCAGGTCACACATAAGGGTATAGCATGGAGGTGGAAGGACTGCAGGACATGTATTAAAAAAGAGAGGACAGGTAGCAAACTGAAGAATTTTAATCACTGAATTTAATTTATGCTTACATATAAGTATCAATATAAGTGATTACAGAGTTTCTGCGTTCCTTACGCACAGATTATTTCCACTTTTCATTGTGTTTGTCCTGATGTCTAAGATCACATTTATCTTCAGCTGCAACAGTGATCATCACAAAATGAGCAACACATACCTTTCTCAGCACATGAAAACAAATTGTGCAAATCAATGTTAGTATAGAAAGAGAAACTCAGTTATAGGATATACAAAGCAAGTTTTCACTGGTATACCTGTCACAAATTCTATTCAAAGAATTTTACTCTTGATAGTAACTACAACAGTTACATGCATCCCTTGGCCCTGGAAAGATGTTGCTTCTAAGCTACTATGCCTAGGAGTAGAAACCATCACCATGTCAGAGAAGCAGAAAAAAGTATTTCCAGAAGTGTGTGGGCTTCTGCTGCATTCATTCTTTCTTGGGAAAACAAGGGTTTTGCCTGAAGATCTTGCTCAGGGCTAAATGATGGAACTTTTGAGCCTTGTTTTATTGCCAGGTTTGTAATCAGTAGGCTTTGTTTTAAATGCTAGCAGTCTAAAGGTGGCCAAAGACTAGGACTCCACCCTACATTGCCTGGATACTAACAATTTTCCCCAAGGCCAACTCAGTGCCATGTTAACAGTCTCTATTATGTCTAGAACTAAACAGTCATCCCGAGGGTAGGAGTGTCTCAAAGAAATAGAACATAATTTCTCATTATTATTATTTTTTTTTTGGGGGGGGGGGAGTTAAGAACAATCAAAGCCCAGGAGAAAAGAGAGAAAATATACTACTCCAAGCCTTATAGTAAAAATTCTTTTCTTCTCAGCATGCGGAAAATATTTCATAACATATGAAGGGAATCCATAAACAGAAAACAATTCAACAGAGAGCTGAAGTCCATCATCCTGGCTTTCATGCTGCCTGGAGGCTGTAGTGGATAGAGTAATGTAGTATGATTCAGGAAGCCTGGGTTCAAATCCATGTTCAGTCATGGACTCCCTGCAGGTATGGAATGGTAAAACCACTCCTTAAATATCTCACTGAGCTTGAAAGTCCTGTTGCAGTTACTGTAAGTCAGTTCCAGCTTGATGGCACATAATAACAGCTTCATATAGATTGTGGCAACTGACTTTTGAGCCAGGATCAAGACTATGAATCCACACTTTGCCTCCTGGAAGAGGGGCCAGCCAAAATCACTTAGAACAATATCCCCAACCACGGAGACCCAGAAACCTTCACAATTGGCAATCATGGCCAAGATTTCTGAGACCTGGAGTCTAAGAACATCTGAGGACTCAAGGCTGGAAATCACTAGCTCACAGACTGTGGTTGTTGGGTGTTACATGTCCTGCCACCTGCGTGAGGACAACCTGGAAGAGGGACTGGCAAACAACATCTGAATATTTTATACTGAGGAAACACTGGGAGGGTAACCTTAAATCAGAAACAATTTCACACCACTTAATTATAATTATTAATAATAATAATAATTTCATGTCAGAAATTATTATAGGATGAAAGGATTTTTACAGGAGAAAATCCACTCAGGGATTTTCATGTCCCCAAGAGCTGGGACAGAGACAGGTGCTCAATCCATCATCCAGTACCCGGGGGTTGAACTGCCAACTTGCCGGCCTTCCAGCCAGCAAGGTGAGCTTCTCAACCACTGACAAAGAGAAAGCAATGGCATTGCTTTCTCCCTTCATCAGGGATACAGACCACTCCACTTATTTTCTAGAGCAGCCTCTGCCAACTTTTGCTTTCCTAAATGTGTTCTTAGACTCCATTTCCCAGAAGCCCTGATCAGCAAGTGTGCTGACTTGGGCTTCTGGGAATTGAAGTCCAGGAACATCTGGAGAGCCAGGTTTGCCGACCCAGGTGTCAGACTATAATCTCTATCATCTCCAGCACCCACAGTCACAGTGTGTGCTGCCCGGGACGATGTGGGTTGAAGTCCAGAAGATCTAGAGCAGGTGTTCTCATACTCCCTCAAACGTCATACTCCCTCAAACAGTTGAGGGTGTTGGACTGGTTGTCCTCTTGCCATTTACAGATGCCATAAATGGGTCCAAGGCCGAGTCCATGGCTGGAACAAAGGCGGGGGCCAGGTTAGTTGGTGCCATGGGCCTGATTTGTCCTGTGGGCCGTAGGTTGAGAACCCCTGATCTAGAAGATAACAGGTTGGGGAGACCATTGTACTGCCTGAAATTCGCTGATTCACACAGGGAAGGCTTTCAACAGGTTCTTCAGTCAGATAACCACTCTCATATTTTACACCTGTAACACAATCCTCCCATTGTTTGCTTTACGTTTCTCTCCTTAATTTGGCAAAGCTTACATAATACACCCATAAATTACAGGATACAATGACCCTGTATCTTTCAGTAATAATGCCATACTTCTTCTTCCTCCATGTCTAGGCCAGACGTGAAACTGGTAAAATGAATTTTTGTCTTTTCCCTCTTTCTTTGTCTTGTAGCAGGCCACTACACTGAAAGTCTGAGACCAAACCAGGGACTTATTGTGTAATTTTTAATTGAATCCATCTGGAGGAAAATGTGTACCCAACTGAAAAATTACAACCTTTGCACAAAGAGGAACATGTTTTCAGCTGAAGCATATTGTAGGCATTATAGGGTTTCTAATGTTAAAGCAATTTTTACTGGACTTTATAAAGTGGGCAGAAAAGGCATTCAACTTTTTTTTTATTACAGAGTATTGGACTCTAAGCTTAAATCCGTGGAAGGAATTATTCCCATCTTCTCTATTTCCATTAAGCAATGCCTGGAGGCTAAGGGAGGTCTCCTGCAGAATTTGGGATCAGGTGTGGAAAGCAGCAATGGGAAGGGAGAGCTACTGCAAATGAAACAAAATATTTTGGGGATTCTCCTTGCCCCTACATTTTCCTTGTGCTTCAATCCACGTGATTTGAAAGGATCCCCAGATCATGTTTTTCAAAGGGCACAGGTAGATGTTGGAGGGAAAGGATATTCATTTCAGTCAACATGCTGAAATTAATCATAGTGGGCAGCGGAAGAGGAGGGCAGGGGAAATACCTCACAAACAATTCATAATTAGACATGGAAATTTGTTAACTGCCAAAAACGTTTTGAGTGTGCAGCAGGAACTCTTCTCGCCTCACAAAATTTACAAATTAGCTTGCTTCATTTTGTGATTGGCCTCCAAAGGATTCTTTTGAGGTCTGGTTTCTAAAGCATGAGAGTCTTCTTGAACCATGATTTTCCAATACCAGCATGCTTTTAGTGCTAAGCCATAGGCTATGTACATCATGTTTCTGAGCCACAGTGTGTTACGTTGAATAGACGATCATGTGGCACACTATGAATTATAACTGATTTGGATTTGTAACATGTTCAAGGACTTGTTCTATATGTGTATGTGTAGTCATACATTTGGTGAACATTCTGAACTGGGTGTGGAGCCTATTCACAAGATATTTAAAATGCTGCCTGTGTACATGCCACTCCTTAGATGCCCTCAGGGTGCCAAGACTCCAGTTAGAAGTTATTTGCTTAAAACCCCCTCAGTGCTTGCTCCACACTTTGATGTATATCATTCTAGGCTATATATCTTAAAGGGTGCTCTCAGCACCTTCTATCAGTGAAGCAGCTGCATATGAAAGAGCAAGGCCTGAGGCTAGCAGAAGCCAGGACAAAATCACTGCTGTGAATGTTAAGTAGCAAGAAACACCATACTGTACTGGCTTGCTGAGCTGCACCGTGAAGTAGCAGTACACCAGATATCAATTATACAGCTACACTTAATGGGAGGCAGTTTCAACCATCCTAGCTGCTTTAGGGGTTCTAAGCCACTGCTGACAACAAGGTAATGGAGCTGAGCCAGGATCACAGTCAGAAAACAGTGCATTACTCATATGACAGAAAGGAGGCCTCCTTATGGAGTGGAAGCAAGTTCCAACAAGAGAAATGGAATGGATATTAGATTGCAGTTGCATAGAGTAGAGTGGAAGGGAACAAAATTACTCCATCAGAATTTGCAACAGTGGTTGAGAAAATGGCTAGAGAGGTACCACTGCTGAATGACAGGCCATGGTTCATAAGAGCATGGAAATGTGGCAATGTTGTGGCTAGTTAAAATGTTGGCCTCTGAGGACATGAAGAAGAAGAGAGTGAATATTTAGCAAAGGTATTCTAATGAAATTTGGGCGTAAAATGTGCAAATCTCAATGTGGCAAGATCCAAGAATTAGATGGAATAGAGTAAGACATAATCATTATCAAGTAATGACAACAACTATAAGTACCTTGAAGTACTCAAAATGGATAGCATCCTATATACAAAAATAAAAGATTTGACACAAAGGGAATACATCAAAAGAACGCAGAATTTTTAAAAATCAAAATTAAATGGTAAAAATGCAATCAAAGCCATAAACACGTAGGCAGTCCCATTAATCAGATACCCAGCTGGAATAACAGATTGGTCCCAAGGGAATTAGAAAAACTGGAATTAAAAACATGGACATGAATGAACATGCACCATACCCTACATCTAAAAAGAAATGTGGACAGGTTATACTTAGTGTGAAAAATGGGAGGCCATGGATTTGTACAAATACAACAGGTAGTAGAGAGAGAGGGGGAAAAGGTAAATGATAATATCAAAGCAAGCAGAGAAAAATTACGCAAGGTGGTAAAAATGGAAAATATTTTGAAAACCACTGGCAGCAGACTATTACCTTACTATGTTGAAGTGAAAGTCCAAAAAGAATAAGAAGTACAGTACAGTATTTGATATAAGAGCTATTGTCTGAAGACTAAGACTGCAAAAAGAGAGCTAATTCACTAACCCTAATTTAGGGTTGCTATGAGCCCAGTTACTACAACTAGAGAAACTGCATGGAGAAGAAAGCTAAAGCACTTGCCTTTGCGTCTGCTCATTATAGTTATTTATGCGACATACAGTACCTGTATTCTGTTTACTTGCTATAACTTGTGACACTGTGAATTTGGAGTCTCCCTGAGAGGGAGAGTCACTGGAACAGCTAGTTAGCCATCCAAGTGAACACCTAACTGAAGACTGCTGAGCTCAAGTGAAGTACATTTTTTATTAATAAGCTACTGCTTTAAATTCATAGCAGGCCTAAAGTTGCTTGAATGCATTTCAAGAAAGGTGATTTTGTGGGCATTTGAAGAAAGGAAGTTTGATGTGAGGCTGTCTTTAGACCAGGGTTCCCCAAACTCGGCTGTCCAGATGTTCTTGGACATCAATTACTAGAAGCCCTGAACAGCAGGTGTGCTGACTTGGGTTTCTGGTAATTGAGGTCCAAGAACACCTGGATTGCCAAGGTTAGCCATCACTGCCCTAGACCAACTACATGATTCCATAGAGACACACATTTCTGGTCACACAGATTCAATAATTTCCTTGAAAAGACCTAACAGTTTTCATTCAAGCAACTTATCAACCATCTCATCTTACAATTGCTTGATTAATGCTTCTATGTACTGTAGAACAATTAGTGCAAAAGTGCTAGCTCCACTCCACTAGCAAAGATGTGTGAACTATCAGAAAACTAACAGTCCCTTCGATAGAGAATGAGTACATCAGAGTAGCACAAACTCTTCCAAATCTTTGACGATTACTCTAGAGAGGGAAGGATAGAAATGAGTAACCCAAACACAAATTATGTTATAATCCACTGTATTAAAAGACTTAAATAAATGCACAACTAATTACAAGCTCAACATAAATTCTATTTCAATGGAATTCAACTCTCTTTCCCACTTCAACTTGCCCTTATAGCAAACACTTGGGATGGATTAAAAAGTTCTTGGACCCCACAGAGTCAATTCTACTAGTTGGAAGTTTCATCAGTTACTTTCAGCATTTTACTAGTAGCCTGGGGATGATGGACAAAGATGTGATTTTCAAACTGTTTCCCATCTTAATTTAAAGATTAGTACAGAGATCATGATGCTATTCAGCTTTTTAAAAAATGACTATGATTTAAACTAAGTATAATCTGCCCCATATTTGCCAACTTCATCTGACTCACTGGGAGATCCACTGATGGAATGCAATAAACACTATACCCAGGCCAACTTTCAAGTTTCATCCTCTCTTTCTCTCTGTGACCAAAACAAAACTTTGAGAAATACAAGGAATAAAATACTTATAAGTTGTCTGAAGATCTGATGCTTAATTAGATGAAAACAAGCTGGGAGGATGAGGCAGGAATAGGAACGAGAAAGCATTGGTGCTGAAATTATTAACAAGGATGATGATCAAGGAAAAGTTTGGTTTGTTTGGCAAAGCAGTTGAGGTCACTGGGCTACTGTGGCAAACAAAACAGCCGCTGCCCCCAACAGCCACTCATCCAATGTTCTAAGGCAGTGATGGTGAACCTTGGCACTCCAGCTGTTCTTGGACTTCAATTCCCAGAAGCCGAAGTACATGCAGTAAACCCATTTGTGTGGATTCATATAGACTTGGGCTTCTGGGAATTAAAGTTCAATAACAGCTGGAGTGCCAAAGTTTGCCATCACAGTTCTAAGGTTTAATAAAGACTATTGGTGCAAACCAATTTAACTATAATGGCTTTACTCCCAAAATCCTAGTCATTGTTCTTCAAATCTGCATTATAAGCTACATTATAAAGTAAACGTTATGAACTCTTAGTCTGCCTGCCTACTAATTAATACTGTATATCATTAATACTGTATACCATCACTGCCTTAGAACATTGAATGAGCGGCTGTTGGGGGCAGCGGCTGTTCTGTATATCAAACTTATGGGTAAAGCTGGTTTTCTAATATCTCATGCAGTGCTGCCTTTCTATTTTTTGTCCATGTGACAAACAGTAAGTATGTATTTCCAAGACTATAAAGTAGGAGTATTTGTCTATATTCCTCAAAGACAGACTGTCACCATCCATGGAGGAAAGGGTATTTTCCAAGAACTTCCAAGCTGTTTTGAAGCAGGTCCATGTGTTTTTTCCAAACACTGCACTGGACAGAAAAGACCAATCTCAAGATTAGGGTCATATTAGATCTGTGGTTCCCAACATGGGACACATGCTCCAAAGAGAGCAATTTGATTATATATTTTTTTTGGGGGGGGGGGGCAATTTGAGAATGTTCTTGGAAAGCTTGTTTAGACCAAGTAAATGCCCTTTTAGGCTTCCTCCATGTGAATAGTTCATATGTCACAGGCATGGGGGCAGGATCAAGATTTTAGAGATGCTTAGGTAGGGCATAACCAAACAAAAAATTGGAAACCACCGCATTAGATGTTAATGGTAATGCACACTTCATGCCATTAAAAGGAAACAATTTAAGGCACATTTTTACAAATTCTGTCTTCCTGTTTTAGTGCCATTAGCACTATAACACTTTTCTTCCTGAAACTGTGAAAGTTGTCACATCATATGGATTAAATTAAAAAGAGAGGGAGAGTAGGGCACTAAATGCAATTTTGAAAAACAATGACTGCAGATACTAGGGAGCCCAAAGTCTGGAAAGGCCATCAGACAATTTCTCCATTCACAGCTGCAGGTTGGCTGGCAATTCTGGGAGATGTATTTGAAAGTTGGCCTGGGTAGTACAGAGTGGTGTTTATTGAACTTTTAAAAAAGAATCCCACCCCCCATCTCTAGCCATTAATCAGCTAAAATGATACATGCCCAATGTACAGCACAAAATTAGCAAATGGAAGTTCTATGCTACTTAAGAAGTTACTAAACTCTCCTGTACAATTGTGTTGCATCAATCTTTTTAGGTACTCGGAAAAGAAAAAACCTAGCTGTATTTCTGTGCCCCTGGAATGGACCTGAGATTCACTCTTGCCAATTGTTTGATGTAGTGTTATTTCCAGAGTCTCTGCCAAGCCCTCATTTAAAGCAGGCCCATAATTCTATAAGGCTGAATATGCAATCTCATCAGCCAATCTGCTGCCGCACCTCCTAAAATGATGGCCATGATTTTCAAGATTTTTCTTGTCTAATGTCTCGGAAATGAAACGAACATCAGTCTGCAACTGGGTTTTACATAAATGGCAAATAGGGAGATGGCAAAGGTCAGAGCCAGCAACTAAGTCTAACCAAGTCCTGTTGAAACCAAAATCAGTACTGTATTACATGTTCTTCTTCCTACCCAAAGATATTCAGGAAAGAATTCCAGGCTGTGAGAGAGAAATTTTGATTCACATTATTTGTCAAATGTGAAGCCATATTAATTAAAAGTAAAATCAAAATAATATAAAGGGTGTCATCATGCGGGTATGAATGTGCTTTGTGGTTAGGTCACGTTGACCGGACAGAAAAGAGGAACCTCAGCAGGTGACTCAAGACAGGGTCAGTGCTAACCACAACACATGACCAATGCTAAATGCAAAACATGACATGACCTAATGTACTAAAAAAGGGCAGTTTCAGAAGGTATATAAGGGAGGATAAATGAGAGACAAGTGGGCATTGCCAACCTGGGGTCCTTTGTGAACCTGTCTTTGCTTTGCTCCGCTTTCTATATTATTCGTAAACCTTTATATTACTTGTATCTCTTTATTATTAAGGCATTGTACTTTATATAATATGTTCTGATTTTATTTGACTTTTGCTTACAATGAACTACTTAATCAGCTGGGGAAAACAGAAATAAAATTTCCCTGACAAGGTCAAATGGGAAGGAATGTTTGTGAAATCCAGTTCTTGCATTCAGACATCCAATGTCACCTTCTTATTCCAAATGGATCACATCCACTGCAATTCAGTTGTGCTCAGTACCATCTATGTACTGTTTCATCGATAACTAGCAAATGCTCAAAGTACTCACTTCAAGGACTACTTACCTGGTTTTGGTGGACATGGGATGCATCTGCTGACTCCCCAAAAGGCACCCACACTGCCACAACAGTCCTCATATTTAGCCAAACCTAACAATGGTTCAGCACACTAAAAAGAAAAAAAAACCAGTATCAGAATTCCAATCCTCTCATATTTAGGAGAAAAGATTATACCAGATATGATGACCAGTCCTTCTTTCCCATTTTGACTGAAGTTAGAGAATTCAAAAGCCAATGATAGTAGATTATACCTGCAGAGGTCCACTTAATGGACACATGGCAGACTGTTTTCTGTCCACACATTGTAGAACCCACTCCCCTTGGTGGGCTTCAAAAAAATTTTACTACCACACTGTGGGCATGGTATGGTGGGTGTGGCCAAATTAGGACTACTTTATTTCAAAACGTGGATGGGCGGGGCCAGCCAGAATTTTTGCTACCAGTTCTCACAAACTGGTGCGAACCTGCTGATGCCCACCACTGCCTTGGAGTTGTAATCAGTTCCCATTCTTACTATTTTGAGGAAGGATACAAAATGTGGTGTTGGAGAAGTATTTTGAGAGTATTCTGGACAGCAAAGAGAACAAATAAGTCGATCTTAAAAGAAATCAATCCCGCCTCCTCCTTGAAAGGGCAAATGTTAAAGATGAAGCTAAAGTACTTTGGACATCAAATGAGAAGAGAGGATTCATTGAGAAAGGCTTGATACTGGGAAAGGCCAAGTGCAAAAGAAGAAGGGGCAGCAGAAAATGAGATGGCTAGATTGTGTTGTTGATACAATGGGCACAAAGCTGAGTGGGTTAAGGAGGATGGTGGAGGATAGGGGTGCCTGGTGTGCAGTGAACAACAACAATAACAAAAACGAAAATACAACTTTTCAATTAGACCTTGAATAGACTGCCTTATTTATACTGATTTTAAATCATTCAGAGTTTTTGGCCTCTGACAATGCTGGCTAGGAAGATTCAGGGAGTATAGAAGTAAATTTTCCTAGCTCTAGTTTTGAATGATATCTATCTATTTATGTCTATCTATCTATCTATCTCTACTTACTTACTTACTTACTTACTTACTTACTTACTTACTTACTTACTTACTTACTTACTTACTTACTTACTTACTTACTGCCCATCTGGGATATTTCCCATTTTGGACAGTGTTATCCACTCTGAGTGTTATTTGTAGTGGAAACATGGGATAATAATGCACTCAATCTGTGCATACATACAGGGGAGGGGAAGAAGTACAGGCATGATTTTGGATGGATTATTACTAAGCTAACACAGAGCTGTCTACTTTACACTTAGATATTATCACAGGCCGCAAAGCTCTCTGCATGGCTAGAGATAAATTTTAAGACAGTAAACAGTCTTGCAGACAGGAAATGAGACTCCACCTAAGTCTTTGGAAATCAAGGGTGTTAGTATAAAATATGAAGTATTTAGTATCCAAAATTGATATCACCAAGCAATGACTTTGTATAAAACAAATGCCTGTTCTCAGACTAATCCATTAGCTAGTGAAAAGCTAGGTAGACAATTCCAGGCCTTCTGGTGACATTTGTGGCAAGGCATTTTCATTTACTTAATGAGTCTCTCTTTTCCATAATCAAAACCCATTTGATTATAGAGTCCACCATTAGAACTGAACTGTTGCTCTCCACATGCCAAATCTGGCATCCATCCACTCCCCAAAATGGCCACATGCCAGTCCTCACATTCCAAAAAGTTTGGCTTCAGACTGTAACGGAAGAGGAAAATGTTTCCTGCCAGGTTTTTAGCCATCACCCAGTCTGTTCAACTGCAGACTCTGTGCCAGGTAAGCAGAGGGGATCAGAATAAGAATGCTCTTCTCCCTCACTGCTTAGGTTTCCTTTAGCTGCAGAAATCCGTATCTATTTAAAGCCCAAAAAAGCTTGCTTTAAAAAAAAATCAGTCAAAAGATAACACACACAAGATAAACACTGAATGCATGGATCATTTATGATGCCATGGGTCATTTACTTTCATAAATCAGAACGTGAATTTTCCAACCTTCTTATTACAGGCAAAAGACTTTAGATCAAATTTTCTGAGTAATTTACTTAGAGTTGCTTGGCTAATGAAAGTAGTATGTTTGGAAAATTAGGTTGGAGCTGAGTCTTGACTAATGTTAAAATTCATAGCTCTTTATATGGATACTGGAGGGCTTATCCATCAAACTGAGTAGAACCAACTTTTAAATTACATTCTTCCTATTTTATATGGTATACCACTCATTGAGACAGTGCAACACGGAATCCAAAGATAGCCGCTTACACCAGGCATAGGCTGGGCAACTGGGAAAGGAGGATTCATCCCGGTGCACCCTCATCTCTGGCACCCTGGGATGCAAATAATAGTTTTATTATTATTTTATCTGCCTGGCGTACTGCACTTTAGATTAAGCCATTGCTCCATGCTCCCTCCTTCAGTTTGGAGCAATGGTTTATTCTAAAGTGCCGTGCATCAGGCGGAGTGGTGACCAAGCAGTTTCTGGGGGCAGCCTTCTCCCCCATTCCTTGGTTGCCACCCCTCACCCCTGTCCAGTGCCCTCCCATGATGCACAGCATACCCTTTACTTACACCAGTGAAGGCAAACCTTGGCACTCCAGGTGTTCTTGGACTTCAATTACCTGAAGCCTATGTCAGCACTCTTGCTGATCAGGGATTTGAAGTTCAAGAACAGCTGGAGTGCCAAGGTTCACCATCACTGACTTATGCCATTTTTATCCACATGACCTTGCTCTCTCATATTAAATTTATCAAGAGATTTTCTGATCTATCCCAAACTAGCTGTCACCAACAGGAAAGTTGGCAAAGTACAATTATCATAATTCAAACCATTATAGTCCAACAGCAGATATGGGAGATTGATATTTTGATGGGTCTACAGAACAGAGACCTGGAGCCAATTACTGGTACCAAAATATATATGTAAACTTGGTACATCAGCACAGATGTCTCTTCTGCAGTTGTACTTCTGGGACTGCTGGTATCTTCTGGGACTACTCAGGAAGGCACATCTCTCCCTTACTTGAGAGCCTTTCACCAAATTAAAAAAATCCAGAAAAAAATTTACTTCTTGAAATTTGGTTAACACTGATCTGGCATTTTCCTCTTTATTTTCTGGTGGCATTTTAACAATAACTATACATGATTTTTTGTGCAATGAAAAATCTGAACGATCCTCCCCAATATTTTTTAAAGCAGCTGCTTCATACTAAATAGTTTTCACCTGCTTTTATCTTAAATTAGTTAGTTGTGCTGCCCCCCCCCCCCCGAGCATTTTTGGCTTTTATACTTTTATTTGTACTTGCAAGGTTAGCTGTCTTGGATTTTCTATGGAATGGTATACATTGTAAATAAATACAGTGGAACCTTGCTTAACAAATGGCTCACTTAACACAAAAATCACATAACAAAAAAGCAATCCAAAGAAAATAGTGGCTCAGTTAACAATATTTTTCTGGAACGAATTAATTGGTTTTCAATGTATTCCTATGAGAAACCACATTTTGGTGATCAAATTTTAGTTTTCAATGCATTCCTATGGGAAGGTCGCTTTACAATTTTTTCATCGTACAAAAGGTCCCGGAGAACGCATTAAATTTGTTAACTGAGGTTCCACTGTAATTATAAATAAATATACATTGTTATTTTGTAGACAATGTGTACACATGTTCACAGTTCACTGCAACCATTTATTCCACTACTGGCAGGTCCAAGAAAGCAGTGTGCCTTACCCTACCACTTCAGTGGTCCATGGGGTTGCAAAGGGTCAGAGCCAACTGTGCGACTGAACAACAACAACTGCTTGAACCATGGAACTCCCATGAGCCTCATATCCTCCAAATGTCAACAGTAATTTGCAATTTGTAATTAGCAATTTGCAGATAAAAATGAATTAAGATAGAGCGGGCCTGACCTTTCCATGTATCATCTCCAGATAACACCTCCCCAGGTCCTGTGACTTCTGCTGCTGGTTGCGCTCTGTGATGATGATGTTGCTGCTGCTGTTTGCATTATCATTGTACTGGAGGACTGAGGAATACTGAGGTATCAAGACGTTTTCTACACTGTTCTCTTCCGAGTGGTCTGAGCCACTCTTGACTCTGGCCACCTGATGTATCTGTACAGCAGCTTCAGGAGGGTGGTTTATATGTACATTCACAAGGGAAGGGGTCATTGAGGCTAGAAGAAAAGTTGAATGTTTATAGCAGAATCACATCCATGCTCCCTGTTCTGCAGTAGTCAGAAACCAGCAGAAGGAGTTTCCAGAATAGTATGAACAAGTGATGAGGATATAATGTGGCAAGTGGACATTTATTTTAACCACAGGACCACACTGGTTCTCACTGATTAAAAAACAACAGTCAATAGTTATAAAGTAGCTCATATTACACAAGAAGGTACAATAATATCTGGTTTGACATGAAACCTGGAGAAAATGAAGAAGTCAGTAAGGAGAGTATCAGAATGTAGACAAAGGGCATTTCTAGTTGGAGGATTCCTCTCATGAGCAGTTAGAACAGGGGTGGCCAAACTTTTTGTGCCACAGGCCTGACCACATCCCCAGAACAGCTGAGTAGGCCAGACAATGCCCCCAGAAGCAGAAGTGGGCACATTTATGGCTGACATAAATGCACACACTTCCATGCTTACATCAGCTGTGGGTGCATTTGTGCATTCATGGGTGTGTTTTACGGCTGACATAAACACACCTACTTCTACTTCTGGGTGCATGGGAGATGGCGACGGGCCGGCTGGAATGGCATAACGGGCCAAGTCTAGCCTGCAGGCTGTAGGCTGGGAACCCCTGAGTTAGAAGATACTGTGCAGCTATTGTGACTTTTTCTAATTAATGGATTTTCCAATGTAACAGAAAAGTTGAAAAAAATGGTGGAATAATATGGTAGGAATATCAGTGAAGAACAATGACATCTGACACCACAAACAATTCAGTGAAGGAAGGACAACAGCATGACAAAAGCATCATATGGTACTGTTCATAGAGGTCAATATCATCCATCAATATCATGGGCCTGCCTAGGCCAGGAACGTGCAGCCCTCTAGATACTGCTGAACTGCAATTCCCATCATCCTGAACCACTGACTAATCTGGCTGGAATTGAGAGGCATTGCATTTTGTATCTAGAAGGCGATTCATTTTCAGTCCTGCCATGTATACAAGGATAGGCCAAACATAGGAAGCTTACTATGTTGGCCGATACAACTAGAATTTTTACCTATATGTACAGTAGTTTGAAAATTATTTGTTTATCATGGGTTTGGCAACTTCTCAAGATCATGAGGTGCTCTGTTACTTCCCAATCTGCCAACCCCAAATTCAAGACCTGACCACAGAAATGGGCAAGGGGCTATTTGTGACCTAGAAACTTTGTATTTCCCATTCTTGCTTCATGGAGGTTATTGGAAGCATTTACTTACATGATAGGCATATAAAAGGGCTCAGTTTATCTTCTTACTTAAATCTCAGTCTGATCTGAGAATAATTCAAACACAAATAAAATAATCTCCTTCCTCCAAAGTTCAGTAAATGAGGCAAGACAAATGCACAATAAACGTTTCATCAGGAAGCAACTGAGAAACAAGATAAACTTCACACACAAGTGGCTTGGAAGATAAGCAATGAGATTAGAGCTTACCCAGTTGGTTGGAAAGAGGAAGTGTGTACATAGAATGCTTCATAGAGCCATTTGCCAGGCTATTTGGCAATTGTTTTCTTTCCGGTTTTGAAACTGGTAAGTGGCAAAACTTCCCTGTAGAATTAGATGGGCACCAACATTCATCCCTGCCCACACAGCGGCCCCCATTTAGACAGGGAATCTGACAGAAATCTGTAAAGAAAACAAATATGTAAAACTAATATATCAAAAGAACTTCAGCCATCAAACAAACTAATGACTGGCTTACTGGGAATTAAATCGTACAACGTGTGTGTTTAACATTGCATTTTCCCCTTAGACATAAAAAAGTTGAAGTTGTTCCCAGTAGGGAGAATGTCAAGGGAACTGAGCAATTACTTTTCACCTCACTCTAGTTTCTTTTCAAATGATAGATAGATAGATAGATAGATAGATAGATAGATAGATAGATAGATAGATAGATAGATAGATAGATTTTTACTTTTGATTCTTAAATTTGTTTCAAAGTCATATTTAGACTCTTCTGTTCTGCAAACATATATATAATAATTTCTCCAGAAACTGGCAGACAATATCAAATTTTACTGTGGTCTTTCCCATATGGGGACTTCTAGAGAATTCCCATAATCTCCAGCATGGCTTGTTCATTGCAAATTGATGCTTAAGGCATTGAACACTATACAAACAAATGTTCCCAAATGGCCAATATACAAACCAAAAATACTACATAACTAGAAGACAGAATCTGTCTTCTCCATACTAAAACAAGACCAAGGGCAAAGTGTACTAAAAGCCAAGAAATATCAATATCAAACATTAGAGTGAAGTTAGAGTAAAACCAAAGGAAAAAACTAAAACAATCATAGTGTCATATAAAGAACAGATCTGCAATACTCAATTCAGATTGAAATGAAAAATATTAACAGAGAAGAATGGAAAAAAGTCTATTCCTGCAGTCAAAGGAAAAGAAAACCCCAGATGGATAATTGATGAAACCGTTAAAATTATTAATAACAGCTAAGACCACACACAAATGTGCAAATAATAGGTAAAGGTTTCTCTTGCTTGAAAGCCAGTCATATCTGACTCTAGGGTTCACTGCTCATCTCTATTTCAAAGCCAAGGAGTCAAAGCTGTCTGCTTCTGCAGATGTTTCCTTGGTCATGTGGCAAGTGCACAGAATGCTGTTTACCTTCTCACCAAAGTGGACCCTATTTATCTACTTGCAATTTCTTGCTTTCGAACTGCTAGGTTGGCAGGAGTGCAAATAATAGGAATCCCTAATACAGTTTTTCAGCAACAACTACATATGGACATAATAAGTATACAATAACCAATTGAAATTTTCGAGAATTGAATACTGAAAGATCAAGTGGAGAACATATTGTCTGACCAACATAAAATAAAGAGTAATGGAAACAATGGCCAAAATCATGTTGAGTAAATTATGCCTACATAAGTATGACAATGTCACTGATTAGGAAAGATTGCCAGTAACTCCAGTCTTGGGAGCAGACCTATTCTCTTCAACTTACCCACGGTCAAACTTTTTGCAGGTGAGTCTCTTTCATTATCAGCAATTTCTGCCCAACAAGTTATGTTATGAGAAATGGCAGACTACTATGAAATGATGAATTTCTGTCTTGATTCCAGAACACACCTGACCAGTCTGCAATAATACAGATTGCAAGAAGCTTGTGGGCAATCTGGGCAGTCTGTGAGACTGAGGCAAGATTTTTTAAAAATTATCAGCAATCTCTCCCTATCAGTAATTTCATCATTCTTCCCCAAGCATAACTTATCAAACAGTATTTTGACAAGCGTGCAGAAGAACAATATAGAAGGGAAACAAGAATGACTGGTTCTCTTGAAGAAGCCTAAGATGAAATACCTGAAATTTTGAAAGTAAAGTAAAAGCTGTACTTAAAGCACTTGGATGAAATAAAACACTATAAGTATATGGGATACCAATAGAACCATTTCAGATTATGAAATTATCAAAATCTTGACAAGAATGCAGTATAGTAAATATGAAAAACTAAACAATGACCTCTGCACTAGAAATGTTCAGTATACATTCTAGTCCATAAAAAGGTGTCAAAGAGTGTAGTAATTATAGGATCACTGTTTTAATTTTCTGTGCAAGGAAAGTTATGCTCAAATTTGCAATGTATTTTCAATCTAAAATTGAAAGCCAGTCGTTGTTGGGGGATTTAGCAACTGTTTCTTGTTTAGTCTTCTGCTTTTGTAATTCTTGTGTAAACTGGACTGATATTTGGAATTTTAGATTGTTGCTTGATATTGTTATCCATTGAATTTTGATGCTGTAATGATTTATATTATTTAGTATCTTGATTTATTTCTTAGAATGTCCTGATGTTTTTTAATTTGGAATTGTTATTGGAGATATATATACTGTATATGTGATATTTGTAATTTACTATGTGATATCTGTAATTGTTTTTATGCTATGGAATGTGCTATGTAATTGTAACTGTTTCTTCTGTAAGCCGCCCAGAGTCACAGTGCTAGTGGGGCAGCATATAAGTCGAAAATACAAATACAAAATACAAATTGAAGCCATTTGGACTTTGACTCACTTAATGGGATAGTTAATCATGAAGATATGTCCAATGCATCATCTTGTCCTATTTTATTGGATTAGTTTCAACCTGCAATGCCTGATGACATGGACAAAGCACTAATGCAATGTAAAGCCATGACCTCCTTGCTTGACACTTGCTGTTTAAGACTACTGAAAGAGACCAAGGAGGTGTGCTAGCCTACCCCAGCAGGCAGGGTTGCTGCACAGCGGCACTACACAGAGAGTCCTGGCAGCAGTCTATTCAAGGAGAATCCAAAGAGCAAAGTCCAAAGAGCAAGCCGAGGTCTAGTTACCGGTAGTTCAAGCAAGCGTCTAGTCCAAAGGATGTCCAGGGGCATCATCAGGGTTGGCAGAGAAGTCAGGGTCATAACAGGCGATCACAAGAGGTATCCGAAGTCAAGCAGGGTGTCGGTCTTTGCACAGAGGAAAATTGTACCGATGCTTGTCTTCTGAGACAAGCTTGCTTAAGAAGTCTCCCAGCTAATTGGTAGCAGCTGGGAGTCTCCTCTGAAAATGAGCTCTGCCTCTTTTTATGTCTCAACTGCAGATCTTTTCATCACCCTTCCTTGGCTGAAGGGTGATTGCTGTCAGTCAGATCTCTGATCTGACAGGTTATTTGCCTGAGGAGTCAGAGTTGGGCCAGGAGGAGTCTGAGGTTCCTGGTTCAAGACATCCTCAGGTTCAGCTGCAGGCTGGGGGAACAGAACTGGGCTGGGCATAGGAAGTGCCTCCTGATCCAGGTTGTCTTCAGAGTCTGACAAGTGCTGGATCACAACAGGAGATGACCTTTGAATGGGCCACACAGATTATCAAGGCATTTCTTTAGGGAAAGTATATACCATCTAGCCTGAAATAGATTATAATGAGAAGAAATTCCAATTGTTAAAAGATTTTCTATACAGTACCTTGGTTGAATCATCAGCCAAGAAATCACAAGACTTGAGACCTGAAACAGCAGCTATGAACTAGAAAGGCTCTTGAAGAATAAAGATGTGATACTGAAGACTTAAAGCCAAGATGGGCTATAATATGGCATGCCTATGTATGGATGAGAAAGTTGGACAGTGAAAAATGCAGACAGGAAAAATATTGATTCAAAATATAGTGTTGGAGGAGAACTTTACGGATATTAGAAATGCCAGAAAAAGAAAATAAGTAGGTGCTAGATCGAATCAAGCCAGAACTCTCTTTAGGAGCAAAAATGACTAAACTGAGGGTTGCATATATGAGCACATTGCCAGAACACAAGACTCATCTGGAATAGAAAATAATTGTGGAAGATTGAGATGGATTAACTCATAAAAAGAAACCACAGTCTTATATTTACAAAGCCTGAGGATAGGACATTTTGAGGCCAATAATTGCCACAATTCAGAAGCTACTTGACCTCACATAGGAGCAAGGAGGATATTGGAAACTGATGTTCAAACCCTGAAGTACTGGAGAGTTGTCTGATCTGTCATGCTCACTAAGATTTCCTTTACAATTACACCATCAGAAAGATCAAAAGAAAAGGCTTCAACTGGCTAAATAATTAAGAATAGTATTAAAAGCTTCAGCCAGCTCTCCTGGTTTCTAACAAGTGAAAGGAGGGGATAAGAAGAAATTAGTTGAAGGGAGTCAGACTCAAACGTTGATGCCAAAGAAAGCAGTGAACTGGCCTAACAAAAGAGAAATGTTGAAATGCTGAAAGCCTGTCTGAAACATGGATAGAAATCTAGAGCGGTCCAGATCAAGGGAGAAAAGGTAACTGTTTGAATCCTGAGAGAAGAAGATCAATGTCAGAGAAGACTGCTTTATTTTCAGACAAGTGTTATAATCCTCCTTCTGTGAATGCTTCCTCCTTCTTTAATGAATTGCCAGTCATTAACAAAGGAAACAGGAAGATAAATAAACCTTGTGATATGGATCAGACATCTTTGAAGACTCACAGATACGAAAGCCGGATTTGGGGTCAGGGTCATGTCCACCCTGGCTGTATAAAGTGGTGGTGTCCCCTTTCTCACAGCTATTGTAACAGCGGCCATGCCGACAAGTCTGTTTACAGATTGTGGGAGTGAATACGATCTTTATCTTTCTGATTTTTTCTGTCAGGTTGACACCTGTAAAGAAAAGAAACATCATGAAATAAAAATGAGTAACTTGATGTGAGGCATGCATGGAAAGTGATCATGTCCTGGATGAGTTCTTTCTATAAATGGTTCATATCATGTCATTAGTCTCTCTAGGGACTGCAGTGGCTGAGTGGTTAAGAAGCTTGCCTTTTTAGCTAGAAGGCCAGCAAGTCAGCAGTTCGAGACCTGGGCACTGCATGACGGTTTGAGTGTCCATCTCTGTCCCAGCTCCTGCCAACCTAGCAGTTTGAAAGCAAGAAATTGCAAGTAGATAAATAGGGACCACCTTGGTGAGAAAAGATCTTGGGTACATGAAAGGAGTCTCATTCAGGTGTCACCTGAATGGAGTTTCTCCAACAAAAATCCTTTCAACCCAGAATAATTTCTGACATGAAGTAATTATTATATCAGTCTCTCCAAAGGATCTTACCGAACAAAGAATAAAATTAAGACAGCCCAGCTGAAGGGGGGGCAACACAAGGGGCACACACACAAAAATTAGGCATTTTGTATCAGTGCAAAATAAACAACCCCCAGCAGGTTGTTCAAAATAACCCAGTTGGGGCCAGAGCGATGGCAGTCTAACCCCTGCACAGCAAGAATGATAAACTGATTTCCACATTTGTGTCATGCGAACTTCAATCTTTAAATCAATCTCACCTGTGCTAATTTCAGGGCAAATGTAGGATTTTTATGCAGTCTAATTTAGCTAAGAAGGTGAAAGAGATTGAAAAATGAGTTGATGGGACTGATAGATTTAGTTTCTACTTCTTTTTCTCTTTCTTCCTCTTTTACTAGTTGGGGTAGTGAGGAAGATACAGGGTTCTTGTTCTTAGTCTCTAAAGCTGGGCTTAATTTGTGCCAGGGCTGGTAACAAATCTTTCATCCCAGCACTGGTACGTAGGAAAAGCAAGAAAGACAAATGAAGTAAAAGGAGCAAGACTTCTATGTAGTCTTGGATTCCTAAACTCACTAAGTCATATCCAGCCATGTCTGTATCCATCCTCCCTCCTCTCCCCACACACCCCAAATTGTGGTCTATATTGGTTTCCTCTGGAAGAGTGTGAAGGGTTGGAGAAGGAGGGAAGAGAGGAAGTCTCATTCACTGAATAGAAGCTAGAATGCAAGATGCTCACCAAAAAGCACTGAAACATTGATCTGTACCAACTTAAAATATGTTTCTCCAAATAGCAGAAATAGAAAAGGAAGAAGAAAATGGTTTGCTTTTCAAAACAAGAGAAGTTTAGCTAAGTTAAATACAAAGGCAAAAATATAGTTTATTGTCTAACTCTAGCCCAGTGGTTCCCAACATGGAGCACACGCCCCACAGGGGAACTTCAATTCCCAGAAGCCTAAGTCAGTACATTGGCTGATCAGTGCTTTGGGGAATTGACTTCGGCTTCTAGGAACTGAAGTCCAAAAACCAAAGGTTGGGAAATACTGCTCTAGCCTAAAAGAGCTAGCTAAATTCTGTGCTCATGTTCTTCAATCGTACATTTAATGTGGCCTTCCAGAAGAATAAGAAAATGTGATGTAACCTTTTTTTCACAGCAGAGTGACAAATGTTTCCACATTATACAGGACCAAACTAACCTACTTAATGAAGTGCTCCTTCTCTAACAACTGCAGAAACAATTATTTGCCAAAAAACACTTTAAAGTCATTCTTCAGAGCTTACCCCAGAGGGATGGAGGAGTCTCTGGATATTTTGTATGTGGCCCAGGATTGCTCTGTTCAAATCCATTCCCGTTAGGCAAAGCATTGGATGTTAGGTGATCGTTGTTTGCAGCTGGATAGCGCCGGACAGTGCGGGATGGCCCTGTGTGCAACTGAGTGACAAGGGCACCATTTCTGCTTTGAGTCCTGTGGAAAGGAAAGCTGAGCTGACAACTGTGCTGAATTGTTTTGTGCCATTAATATTTTTTTTCCTAGACTCTGAGGTAAAATACTGGTTGCCCCAGAGAAAGAAAAAAGTGATGTTCTATTTATCAGCTACATTTGGGAGCATCCAGCTTCCACTAGTGCAGTGGTGGTGAACCTATGGCATGCATGACAGAGTAGGCACCCAGAGCCCTCTCGGTGGGGATGTACTCTGTCATCCCAGCACAGAGTTCACCCTGCCCCTCTGCCCAGTAGCACAATGGGAGCACTTCCTCCCTCCCCCAGCACAGAGTTCACCTTGCCCCTCTACCCAGCAACCCAATGAGAGTGCTTCTTTCCTCCCCCGGCACAGAGTTCACCCTGCCCCTCTGCCCAGCAGCCCAACTGGAATGTTTCCTCCCTTCCAGGGCTGTAGCCAGGGGGCAGGGAGGACGCAAAAACCCTCCTGAGCCAACAGGAGCCCCCCGGAGTGCCAATGTTATATATGTGAGTGAGACATTGTCCGTCCCCCCCCCCAAAAAAAAATTTTTTTTGCCCCTGCTGGAAAAAAAATGGCCCCCAAAATATAGAATCCTGCTACGGCTCTGCTCCCTCCACTGTCTGGGTTATGACAGGCAGCTCACACGTGGCACGAGGGTGCAACATGGATGCCAGCCTGTTGAGTCTCTGGTGAAGGTGAGTTTGGGCACTCAGCCTCTAAAAGGTTCACTATCACTTCACTAGTGTGTTCTGTTCCAGAAATCTCTCCTGTGCTTTCATTATGAAACTTCATTACACAACATTGCAAAAGATACCTGCAAGAGTACCTCTCCCTCACAGCTTGGAGATACAGTACAGTCAAACCTCACATAAAGAGCGCCTCCTCCCTTAAAGAGTAACTCGCTTAAAGAGCAGGATTTTCTCTGAATTTTCACTTCGCTTAACAAATAAAACCAACCAAAAACTCACTTAACAAATAAATCAGGGTTTGCAATCCCCCCCACAATTGGTCATTTACAATGGTGTTTCGCTTAAAGAGCAAACTCACTTAAAGAGCAATCCTGTGGAACACATTATGCTCTTTAAGCGAGGTACAACTGTACTACTTTTGGATTACAACTCATAGAAATTGCCTAATGAGCACAATAGTAGAGACAAACTGGCCGTTGTAATACAAAATTTAATTTTCCCCATACCAAGCTACCTGTAACTTAAGAGACTCAGGAAAGATCTTTCTATCTTTAAATACATTTAGAAGGTATTTAATTTATTAAAAGAATTAAAGATAGGAAGATCTTTCCTGAGTCTCTTAAGTTACAAGTAAGTAATAAATCATGAATAAGAAAATAGTTTGAATCTGGTCTTACTTATGTTTACTGTTTTCTTTCTAGTCTCCATCACTCCTTTTTCATTTTTGTCCTAACAAAAGTACCTGGTTTTGCACAGTTTAGCATAACTCTTACTTGGATTCACCAGAGCTTTCAAGCAAAGTTACAAATGTGTCAGGAATTGAACATATTGTGCTCATCCTTCTTTGTGAAGCCACAAGTATCAAATGGAAGTGCATGCTCTGGTCATTCCCCAAAACACTGATCAGCCAATGTACTGACTTAGACTTCTGGGAATTTAAGTCCTCCTGTGGGGCACGGGCCCCACATTGGGAACCACTGCTCTACAGTGAAATTCCAACTTTTCTAAGTAATCTTATTTATGATGCTTCACTTTTCACAAGATAAAAGAGTAAAAAAGATGTATAACCTCCCATTTCCCAAGATCAAATTCTTTAGTGCCTATTTAACACATACTGGTTGTCAGAAAACAAGCTCTCAAGCAGAGCACAGCTTGTTTGAACTCAGCAGATACTAAGCCTCTTTATTTCTTAGGCTACTCAAACCATTTCTGCCCTACTAGTTCTCATTTTCTTTTTGAGGAATCAGTGTCAAGCCAAAAAGACAGCTTTGTTTGTAAATACACTCCCTGCGCTTTAATTTTCAGCATCCAATTCAATTCAATTATTCGACTTGTATGCCACCCCACTCTGGATAGCTAACAAAGAAGTAAAATATCACAGTCACAATAAATACAATAACAATATCACAGTTGGAAAATATCCCAATTACACTGTCACAATTACAATTATAAAATACTGTAATTACCAAAACATTTCAAAAGCAAAACTCAGAAATACATTACAAACTCAGCCCGAACCACTCTATCCAACGACATCATAATACAATATATAAGAATAAAAATACCAGTAAGCTTTAGCTAGTACAGTCAAACCTTGCATAAAGAGCGCTTTGCTTAAAGAGTAACTCGCTTAAAGAGCAGAATTTTCTCTGAATGTTCGCTTCGTTTAACAAATAAAACCAATCAAAAACTCGCTTAACAAATAAATTGGGGTTTGCAATCCCCACCACAATTGGTCATTTACAATGGTGTTTTGCTTAAAGAGCAAACTCGCTTAAAGAGCAAGCCTGTGGAACGCATTATGGTCTTTAAGCGAGGTACAAGTGTACTAGGATAAGCAAATAAGTGTAACTTGAGGCAAGAAAATTAACTCAGACATATATATGAACCAGCCCCACAATCCGTGCCCGAAAGAAAAGTTTGACCCTAAATACTAAAAATGTTGGTTCATGGTTTGCTGTTAAATCATTAATTATTGCCCAATATCCTCTTGCAGTTATGCCAGGATAATGTTAGAGGCTAATTTTGTCAAACTGAGACATCATCATAGACAATTATGTGTTGCATGATGAATCACACAACTCAGTATGCAAGAAATAAGTTGAGGCAATCTTCTTCCAATAGTTATACCACTAGTGTTACACCAGTACTGCATAACAATACAAGAGGGTTTTGGACATTGGCTTGGAGCGGCATGAACCAACTTTTTCTTACCGTTTTGGGGGCATTCTAAAACAATGTTATAAATTTTTACTATGTTACTTCATATGAAGGTAAATATTGTCTCAACCTCATTGGCCCAGGAATGGACCTTATACCAAATACCAAACAAAGCAAGCTAATTTGCACAATTAAGAAACTCCAGCTGTGACATTCAGACACTCATTAGTAAAGTATTTCCTAGTCCCACACTGATTTGTAATCTGTTTCTGATGTTGGTTCATCTTGCTACACAAATCTGGTATACGTATAATTCTCTGTCCAGACAACTATATCTTAGCTTAGTAAACTCTGACACAGCTACCCATAGTTTGCTGTTTTATTGAACCAAGAGCTATGATAAATTAGATGTTTCCTGGTGTAACCATGTTGCATGAAAGGTGGTGTCAAAGGGGGGGGGGGACCTCTCACTTGGCAGTTTATTAATCTAAACTACGTTAGATAGACTGGCCCTTCAAAGCAAAGGACAGTAGTTTGGAAGCTAAGATTTGAGAATGGAAGCTTCCCACATAAGCCATTCCTACTGGCTCTTTCCTCCAACAGCACCTTTCATCCCTAATACTACTTCATGAAAAGCTATGGTATCTTCTTCAGTATTTGAATTTTTAAAAATAGTAACCATGGATTATGGACCTGATCCATGAAAGCTAATATTAAAACAGCAGTTAGTCTTTAAAGTGCCACAATGTTTTTTGTGTTTTTGTTTTATTTACTCTCTGATATTCTTCAATAGTGTAGAACAGAGCACATGGGATTCTTGGCAAGAGAAGAGCAATCTAACTGAGCCAGTTCCAGTCACATAAAGTGCATCCACCTGATTTTCAGCAAACTCTCCTTCCCATTGAAACTCCCATACCACATTTTATACTGCTCAGGCAGGTTATTTCACCAGATTTTCCAGTGACTTTCTTTTAAAAAAGAAAAGAAAGCATGGCAGTTATGGGGAAGACGAATGTCAAAGTATACTTCTGGACACTTTCTTCTTGTCTCTCAAGATGAAAGCTAATATTATATATAATTATTTTTGGAATAGTAGCCGTGTTAGTCTGTGGTTCAGGCATCTCAGAAAACAAAACAAAACAAAATAAACAAAATAAAGTAAAATAAAAAAATAAAGTGGATCAAGTCCACTTCATCAGACAAGGAATGAAACTTACAGGCATGTTCTTTATATACCAAATTCAGGTGGTCGACAGGAGAAGGGTTGGTGTCAAGCAAGATGAGAGGCAAGCAAGCACAAGAATGCTAATGGCTGGGTGATACTGCATTCTTGTGCTTGCTTGCCTCTCATCTTGCTTGACACCAACCCTTCTCCCGTCGACCACCTGAATTTGGTATATAAAGAACATGCCTGTAAGTTTCATTCCTTGTCTGTAAGTTTCATTCCTTTTATATATTTCAGCCCATGGGGACCCTAGCGATGCAGTGGAAGTCCTTTCCAGGTGCCTGGAGGCTGTTAGGGTCTGGATGGGGGAGAACAGGCTACAACTTAATCCTGGCAAGACTGAGTGGTTGTGAGTCAGGGGTCCCACGCTAACCCGGGAGCTACCAACTTTGGTTTTGGATGGGGCAGTTTTGCCCCAAACAGACCCAGTGCATAATCTGGGGGTCCTCCTGGACTCATGACTACTGCTAGAAGAGCAGGTGGCAGTCATGGCTAGGAGGGCTTTTGCACAACTTCGTGGTGTGCGGCAGTTACACCCACTCCTGGATTGGGACTCCTTGCTCATGATCACACATGCCTTGGTCACCTCCAGACTCGATTACTGTAATGGGGCTGCCCTTGACGACCATTCAGAGGGTTCAGGTGGTCCAGAATGCAGCTGCTCAAGTTGTGATGGGGTGCGGACGTTATGCTCATGCCTCACCACTTCTCCGGGAGCTGCACTGGCTCCCAGTGTGCCTCCGGGTGCAATTCAAGGTGCTGATTATTACCTTTAAAGCCCTACATGATAGTGGGCCAGGATACTTAAGAGACCACATCACCCTGAGAACATCTGTCCGTCCCACTAGAGTGGACTGGAGAGGCTCTCTGGTCGTACCTTCAGCTAGAGAGGCTCATCTCTCTAGCACGAGAAGGAGGGCCTTTTCTGTGTCCACTCCAGCCCTATGGAACCTCCTGCCAACAAAGTTACGCTTTCAGATGGAGTTGCTGCCCTTTAGGAAAGGAGTGAAGACCTGGCTGGTGGGGCATGTGTGGGGAGTGGGCCAGAGAGCCAAATTGGTCGCCTGGCTCTTTTAAATATTCCACCTCTCTTCTCGGTGTTTTTAACTTGAATTTTAATTTTTATGTATGTGTTTTAATTGTTTTTAGTTGTAAAGCTGCCCTGAGTCTTCGGAGGAGGGCGGGTTACAAATAAAATAAAATAATAAAATAAATAATTGAGTTGGAAGGGGCCATTAAGGCCATTGAATCCAACCCTCTGTTCAATGCAGAAATCCAAATTAAGGAAGATCTGACAAATGGTTGTCCAAATCTCTCTTGAATGCTTCCAATGTTGGAGCGCTACCCACTTCTTGAGGCAGTTGGTTCCACTGTTGTACTGCTCTAACCATTAAAATGTTTTTTCCTGATATTCACCTTATATCTGGCTTCCTTTAGTTTGAACCCATTATTACACATCCTGTCCTCTGGGATGATTGAGAACAGATCCTTCCCTTCTCTTTATAGTTATTTTTCAGGTACTTTATTTGAAGTGCTATCATATTCCCTCTCAGTTTCCTTTTCTTAAGGCTAAACATGCCCAGTTCCTTCAGTCCTTCCTCATCTGGATTGGTTTCCAATCCCCTGATCATCCTTGTTGCCCTTCTTTGTACCTGCTCTAGTTTGTTTCATCTTTCTTAAACTGTGGTGCCCAGAATTGGACACAGAACTCTAGAGGTGGTCTAACTAATGCTGAATAGAGGGGGACTAGTACCTCACGGGTTTCGGAGATTATACTTCTGTTAATGCAGCCTAAAACAATGTTGGCCTTTTTTCTTTCTTTCTTTCTTTCTTTTTTTTTTTTTTTGCAGTCACATCACACTTTTGACTCATATTTAGCCTATGATCTACAACAGGAATCAACAAACTTGGCTCTCCAGGTGTTCTTGGACTTCAATTACAATAAACCCAAGTCAGTACACCTGCTGATCAAGGCTTCTGGGAATTTAAGTCCAAGAACATCTGGAGAGCCAGGTTTGCTGCCCCCTCATCTACAACAACTCCAAGATCCTATTCACTTGTTATATTGCTGAGCCAAGTATCGCCTGTATTATAACAGTGAATCTGATTTTTTTCCCCTAGGAGTAAAACTTTGCACTTATCCCGGTTATATTTCATTCTGTTGGTTTCAGCCCAGCATTCAAGCCTATCAAGATCTTTTTGAATTCTGCTCCTGTCTTCCAAGATTGTGTCATCCAAATTTGATAAGTAATCCATGCGCTCAGTGATGGGATGTCCCCGGTTCCAGATGGTCCCCTGGAACCGGTAGGACCAATCCCGGAGGGTTCTCCGGGAGGGGAGTCCACTTTTGAGGTGTCCGGTTCCGGACGCCTCACCGAAAGAAATTTTTTTAAAAAAAAATCGGAGCTAAAATGGCTCCAATTGACTGCGCATGCGCAGAAACTCAATATGATGCATTGCGCATGCGTCAAATTGAGTTTCTGGTCATGCGCACTAAATTGGAGCCAAATGGCTCCAATTCTTCCGAAGCTAGAGATCTTCTCCCTCCTGTGGATGACAATCTTGCAGTCATTTGAAAAGTACTGTCATATTTCAGCTTAGTCTTGTTTTCTCAAAGGTAAACACAAACACTTCTTTCAGTCTTTCTTGAAAGACTGAAATTATAATTAAGTACAATTAAGTACAGTACTTTGCATTACAGTACTAGCATCTTAAACAGTTATAAGAAACAAAACTGAACAGGGAACATTCAGTAGACTCATTTGGGTTATCTGTTTCCCATATCACCACTCTGTAGAGAGCATCTCCTAGAATCAAAAGCAGATTCTGTATTATTATTTTTAAAAGGGGGAGGCGAGATAAATATGTCCAAGAATTCTGTCTCACATTGCATTGATAAGATCTACCTTTTCAGCATTTCAAAAGCACAGTTGAAGTAACTTTCCAACAATTAAGAACGGTGAAGAGATCGCTAGAAATTGATGTGTCAGGTTCATGTAAACACCATTTTGAGAAACTAGTGCCCTGCCTTACAATGGACAAAATGTCCTTGGAAGATCTCCTTCAGCTGTTTATTTTTACATTATATATTGAACATAACTACTGGTATGTATATTCCTTATTCATTTTAGGTTCCCACCATTTTTTTCCTAGTATAGTGTAACTCCCACTGCTGACCTACCATGAGAGTCACATGAAGTTTATCTGAAGGATTCAACACTCTGTAGGCAGTACAAAATTATAGCAGCCAATCTAGTGAGCTCACCCTTTTCAAGCAAAGCCACCACACATGTTATCCCTCTCTACACCATCTCTGCCACAGCCTTCCATTCTATGCCTCATTACTTTACCAGTCCCTTGAAACAAACTCATATGTTTCAAATAAGACAAGTTGGGTGACAGAGATAGGGGCCATGTAATTGTGAAATAAAGAGCCTCTCTGGAAGCCATACCAATAAATGCCTTACTACAGCAGACATCTGTTCTCTGTCATTAGCCCCTGAAAGTGTTGTTGTGAGCCAAATGCAGTCTGAACTCCAGGAACTTCCACTGTATGCAGGAAAGCCTCCAAAAATGTGATGAAATTCATGGGGCCATGCAGAAAGCATTACAACGAATGCTCTGTACTTTGGTAACATGTCTGTAGAAAATGTTCAACTTGAAGAATTAGGGAAAGGGTGGACAGGATGCAACATGATTTACATCCATTTTCACCTGTCATGTTTCAAGGATCAACTGTTAAAAGGCCATACTTTGATGGTAAAACACATACTTTGCTTGCCAAAGATTTCAGATTTAATTTTTGGCATCTCTAATTTAAAAAAGCTTAAGAAATGGGGTGGGAAAAAATCATGACTGAGATGATGGAAACCTATTATCAGTCAGTAAACAGTACTGTGGATGCAACTACACAGCAAACCCGAGCAGCCACATTTTGGATGAGCGGCAGCCTCCAAATGGTCACCAAGGACAGCCCTATGTAGAGCGTATTACAGTAATCAAGTCTGGAGGTGACCAAAGTGTGTGTGATCATGAGCAAGGAGTCCCTGTCCAGGAGTGGGCATAACTGGCGTATAACACGAAGTTGCGCAAAGGCCCTCCTAGTCACCAATGCCACCTGCTCTTTGAGCAGGAGTCGTGAGTCCAGAAGGACCCCCAGGTTACGAACCGGATCTGTTTAGGGCAAAACTGTCCCATCCAGAACCAAAGGTGGTAGCTCCTGAGATAACTCAGGACCCTTGACCAATGACCACTCAGTATTGCCAGGATTCAGTTGTAGCCAGTTGTCCCCCATCCACCCAGCGGTTTCATGTAGATGTTAAATAGGAGAGGTGAAATCACCAAACCCTGAGGCACCCCATATTGGAGAAGCCTAGGACTGGATTTCTCACTCTCCAACCACACCGACTGGGCCCGGTCCTCAGAAATGAAGAAAACCAGGACCACACAGTGCCTTGGATCCCCAATCCTCAGAGCCTTTCCAGAAGGATACCGTGGTCGACGGTATCAAACGCCGCTGAGAGGTCAAGAAGAGCCAGGACAGATGACAAAGGAAGGTTTTTCACCAGCTAATCCTTTCAACCCAGATGCACCAGGAGTAGAAAGGACTGCAACGAGACATTTTAACCAATGACCCTTCTCAGGACCCAAATGGACATTGATATCGGTCAACATTGAAGGAATATCCTCAGTTAAAGCTTGTTTCAGGAATTCTGCAATAAATATAGATGTGACTTCCTATTTGTGCAAGAAACTCACAGGGATGAAAACCAACACCATCTTAAAGTTCCTGGAATGGGATTAATCGCCAAACGATGCCACCGGCAATATGGAAGTGCAGTGTTTGCCAGAGCAGATCTCCAGATTCTGTCCACAGCAGTGACAGAGGAAAACAATGTGAAAATAATAACAACTGAGCTCAGTGGCTGTATAATGACATCTGTCTATAAACCACCACTTACAAAATTTTCCTTCGCTGAACCATCAAACTTTCAAAATAAATCCTTGGGTTCATAATAGGTAACTTTAATTGTCACAACAACTTGTGGGGCTATGAAGAGAATGATGAAAGTGGAGAAGCTGTTGTAGAATGGGCAGAATTTGTTGCTGTTGCTGTTGCTGTTGCTGTTGCTGTTGCTGTTGCTGTTGCTGTTGGTTCACATTTATATTGCCGCCCACTCGCCGTCCCATCAACTATCACTCATTCGTGATAGCAAATTGCCAGCATCCTTTAACAGTGGCAGATGGAGGAGAGGTTATAACCTAGACCTAATTTTCATAAGTGAGAATGTAGCACATCAGTGATTAAAGTCACTAGGGGAGCCAATCCCAAAAACCAAAAACCACCCCATTCTATGCGAGATCACAGCTGCTGTTCGACCACAAGTTGTGAAATACTAAAGAAGGTACACTTTAAAAAGGTTGACTGGCCTAAATTTTCAGTGGCCCTGAATGAAATAGTGGTAGATAATGACCCAGATCCCACGCTATACAATAAGTTTATTGATACTGTCCAGAAATGCTCTAGGGAATCTATCCCCCGAGGATGTAGGACTTCCTACATCCAAGGTCTAACATATGAAACTGTTGACTTACTGAATTAATATTTTACCCTCTTTGATGCAAACCCACCCAACGAAGATTCCATTAAACCCAGACAACAGGTAGTGTCAGCTATCTCAGAGCATAAAAAGGAAACATGGATTAAGCTCATAGAAGAAATCGACACAAGTCACAGCAGTCAAAAAGCATGGAGATTACTTAATTGTCTTAATAATGATGTAACCAAATGACCGGTACATGCCAATGTCTCAGCCAACCAAAATGCCCACCAGCTACTACTTAATGGGAAACCAGATTCAAACCTACAGAAAAACAACCCACAGAAAAACAAACAGAGGATAAGGAGCAATGAGGAATGGAAGACAAATGATCTGACCATCCTCTTTACCATAGGAGAGTTGGAAAAGGCAATAGACAGATGTAAAGAATGGTAAAGCAGCCAGTATAGTTGAGATTTGGGTTGAGCAGATCAAACATTTTGGACCAATAACAGAAAAAAATTAGTCATTTAGCCTGTGCAATAATTGCTTGAATGTAGTTCAGATACCAAAGATATGGAGGAAGGCTCGGGTGATAGCTATACAGTAATACCTCATATAACATTAGTATCGAATAACACTAAAATCGCATAACATTAAGGAATCTGGGGAAAAGAATTGCATCGAATAACATTAAGATCCTATGGGATGCTTCGAATAACAACCGCTAAAGCCTGTGTGGTTACAATGTATCTCTATGGATCCCATAGGATTTTAACATGCATCAGATAACACTAAAAATCATATAACACGAAGACTTGTGGAACCAGGTTTTAGTGTTATATGAGGTTTTACTGTACTTAAACTAGGCAAGCCACCAGAAGACAGAAAAAGCTACAGGTCCATATCTCTTCATAGCCACCTATACAAGATATATGAACATTTAATTCTGAATCGATTGTCTGCAATAGTAGAACCCCAGCTTATACCACAGCAAGCTGGTTTCAGACCTGGCAAAGACTGTACAGCACAAATTCTTAACTTAACACAGTACAGTATATAGAAGATGGTTTTGAACTGGGTAGTGTTTATAGATCTTACTGCAGCTTATAATACAGTCAACCATGCAGCACTGCTGAAGAAAGTCTCCCGTATCACAAAGGACTTTAAATTTACAAAAATCATAGGCAGTTTTCTCAAAAACTGCAGATTTTTTGTCGATTTCCAAGGACAACACAGCCGCTGGAGAATTCAAAGCTTTGCCCTCCCACAGGGCAGTGTGCTAGGCTCCCACACTGTTTAACATACTGTATATACTAACCATCAACCACTGCCAGAAACCACTAGCAGTTTTCTCTATGCCAATGACCTTGCAATTGCCGCACAGTGCACAACCTTCAAGGCTGTTGAGAAAAAACTGACTGAAGCTTTGAACTTAATGAGTATATATTATAGGGATAACCAACTGAAGCCAAACTGTCTAAAAACTCAACTCTGTGCTTTTCATCTGAAAAATTGTGAGGTGTCAAGAAGGTTGCAGGTGAACTGGAATGGCACCAGGCTCGAACACTGCGACACCCCCAAACACCTGGGAGTTACCCTGAATCAAACTCTCACCTTCAAGATCCACTGCTTAAATACCAAACAGAAGGCTTTTGCCAGGAACAATATTTTGAGGAAAATAAAAGGCACAAGTTGGGGTGCCCAACCATACTCATTAAGAACTTTTGCACAAGCTTTATGATACTCTGCAGGAGAGTATGCTAGCCCAATGTGGTGCAGATCAATACATACAAAGCAGGTCGATATGGTCCTAAATGAAACAGTGAGATTGGTCACAGAATAACTAAAACCAACCACATTTTTTTAAAAAAAGTACATTACTTAGCTGACATCCCTACACCTACATTTCGCTGAGAAAGTGCTAATCAGAAAGAGTGGGCAAACCAAGCAAGATCCTTGGAAACACACCTGCTATTTGATCACCACCCACCAAAGCAGAGACTGAAATCAAGGCACAGTTTCCTCATAACCTCTGCTTCCCCGAACAACCAGACCCCACAGACCACCTTAGAACTTTGGAAGGCAAGCAAGGAGCTACCAGATAACTGGGCAGAACCACATGATTCTCTACCGCCAGGGCATGCACAACCATGGTCTGTGTGAAAAGCTTTAAACAGACTTATGTGTCGGGGTAGGAAGATCAAGGGCTAATCTGAGACAGTGGGGTTTTCCTGTAGATGGTAGCCTATGTGAATGTGGAGATGAGCAAACAATCACGCATATGATGTCCTTCAATGTGCACTGAGGAGGACCTTATGTTGGCAAGAGGAAATGCTATTGAGGTGGCCCAATACTGGATGGATGTCATCTAGTCCTTTTAATTCCTTTTGTTTTATATATGTTAATTTTAGCTTTGTATGTTATTATATGCTGGTGGTGCTTCTGACATAAATAAAGAAAAAGAAAGATGCACTGCCCTCTAGGTGGTGCCACTCAAAGAACTGCAATAAGAAGACCTGATGGCTTCTTCCTTTTTCAATTTTCTCTTGTTGGCTTAAAAAACTGGCACCCTCAAAGTGTTTCTCTCCATGCTTGAGAATTTTGGTGTTTTTTTTTAAAAAGAGTATTGCCCACAGAAGCTATTGCACATTGTGTTATCTGATCAATGGAAAAATGTGAACCAGTCTGCTCCAAACCCATAATGTTTCTCACTTCTTTTCTTTCTTTTCTTTGGTGGTATTTTTCTACAGGACTACAGCTTCCAAAATTCCCTAGCTAAATATGCTGGGAGTTGTAGTCCAAGATATTTAAAGGATACCAAATTGGGAAGGTTTGGAATAGACAAGTCAACAATCAGGTTCCCACTACTAACATCAGTTTAACATCAGTTTAACTGGTTCAGCCAATAAAAATATGGTGTATCTATTTAGTTTTGTTTGATAGCACTGTTTTTCACTGCTTAATACCACAATTTTAGTTGCTTATTAGTACATATTTCAACATCTGCCACTCCTAGAAGCAGTTAATCAGCCAATCAATTTCAGAAGCAAAATATTTATCATTATTTTTAAAAATATATTACTGCTAATGTGATAAGAAAGTGTGAGCTTGCAAAGCAATAGCTAGAAACCTAAACCAAACCCTCTGCATAACCATTCATTAAAGATGGAACTAGATGGTACAAGGAAAATCCTGTACAAAATGCAAGACTGAGTTTAAACAAAATATTATTTATTTATGTATTTAGCATATACCCTGCCCATCTAGGATGGACTCCCACTTACCCACTTTGGTGCCAAAGGATGGCTAGACCAGGAATTTATCTTGCCTCTCATTGATTAAATGTTCTTTAAAATACCATATATTCCTAGCTTGACATTATAGCTCTTTAAAGTGCCTTCTCTTTTCTATAAATAAAACTGGTGAAGAAAAGGGGTCCTTTGTAGTTTTTCAACAATATGTGTGATGATCCTGCTAGTGGAGTTGTCATCAGATGAAGACTTAGAGGTTCCAGATAGCAGATCCTCTCAGAATCTGTGGGAAATCAATGTAGGGGGGATCCTGCATCACCAGTAATGAGGGTTGAGGATTCTTCCCCCTTAGAGGAATAGGGCTGTGCAAGAAATTAGGAGCAGAACTGTCTCTAGTCCCCAAGAATGGCAATACTTAAAGAAGCAGAAAGACATTTTTACCCCTCCCAGGAGAAGTGGATCATGAAAAGATATGGGCAGTTCTAAAACAAAATGGTTATGCCATAAAATATGATTGCAGTGATTATCCTGGCATGTAACATACTCTGCTAAAAAAGCTTTTTAAAAGAAAAAAATATAAATGAACAGAATAGCTTTCAACTCAGAAAGGTGACAGATAAGGGTGTGTTTATCTTCCCATCTGCTCAATTTATATTCAAAATGAACTACTGTATACAGAAAACTGGATTAGGGTTAGATGGAAAAAATCATGAAAACAGGCAGCAGAAATATCACTATAATAAAATTATAGATATATTACTGATAGAACACAGCAACAATTTGAAATGACTACTGACAGTGAAAGAAGAATACAAAAGCAAGATTACAAAATTAGTTGTAATGTTGGCAATGAAAAATCTGGAAATATTTAAAAGATTTTCTGTAGCTTAGTTTAATCATCTGTCCAGATGGAGACGACTGCTAAGACATCATAGGAAGACAGATATTTGGAATGTTAGTTGTGAAGACACAACAGAAGATCATTAATAGTAAGGATATGTCACTAAAGACCAAAATCATTTATCCTATAATATTCACAATTACGGTACTATGTATGGTTGTGTTACCATAAATTTTGAGACATCAAAATTGAACCCACTGTATACACGTGGAAAATAAGGGAGAAGCAAATCATACAAATGGAACGCTCTCCAGAAGGAAGGGGGGTTACCCAATAGTCACAAGACTCTGGCAAGGAATGTAAAAATGATAAGGTCACTGATTGCCTCCATTGTTCTTAGCTCCTAAGCCTCAAGTTTGCTTTGCCTAAAGGTGTGAAAACTAGCTTCCTGATAGCAAGCAGAAATTCCTTTTCATTCCTTCACAAAGGAAACAAAGGAAAGAAGCTGAATGACTCATACCTCTGGTTTGATTCTCCTTAATAAAGTTTAATTAAACATTGCTATAACATAACACTGACCAAGCGAAGAAATTGGGGGGGGGGGGGAGAGAAACCAACATAAACACAATCATGTGCAGAACACAAGGTCCATAAAACAACATATTTGAAAAGGGGAGGGGGGGAAGCAAGCGAAGACCCTAAGAAAAGCCCTTGCGCAACAATAAACTGACAGCACAGGGCTGCAAGGGACAAGCAGACGTCCCATCTCTCACATACGCAGCAAACAGATTAAAAGGGCAAACAAAGGCTAAAAATGTTGGTTTCCCTCCTCCAGAGATCTCCATTTAATTAAACAATCAAGACATAATGATTCTAACTTCTTTCTTTATTTTTCTACTTAAGAATGAGTCAAAACGCTGTAATTCATTCATGTCCGGAATGATAGCCCACGAGGAGTCTGCAGTTTCCCGCCTCAAAGAGCAATTGGCTGTCAGTCCTGCTAGCTCGTCCCCCATTGGAGAAGATGCGCTGGCTGTTCCCGCCTCCTGTGCCTTTGATTCAGTCAGCAGAGAACAAAGGATACTTCATTTCCCCTCGCAAATACCTGTTAACCGCAAATATGCCTGTTTGACACAATGTAAACTCTCTGTAACCAGCAATAGCTGTAATCTGCTGTTTCTTTACATTCAAACCCCTTACCTCATACCCTGCTTTGTATTTTATATTTACATGTAATTAAAATGTGTTAATTGCCTTTCCCCCTTCCCAGTCTCAGTCCCCTCCCCCGGCATGTAGAGCTAGTTTAGGAAAATAGATATAAGCTCTTTAGAGTGGGAGGTGGGCATCTTTGGTTCACATAATTTCGTGGGCTGAGATCACGAGCGGTTTTTCTTCAAAACGATTGAGGGAAGGTAGCTATTAGTTGTAGGCCTGGCCAGACTATAATCTTGATAGCTTTCCTGTGCTTTTGCTCCCAATAAATCACTTTGTTTTGATCGAATTATCTGTCTCGTAAGTTCTTAGGGTCTTTATACCTCTGCCAGAAAAACGTACCTGGGCCCCAAAATTTTGGGTGACAGTTGTGAAAGCTGGCAGTGGAGAAAATGGATAGGTGGAAAATGTTTAATCCAAAATGTGCCATTGTGGGAGAACTGTATAGAAACCAGAGATTATCAGGAAAACAAGCAAGTGGGTTATTGTATCCTGTATCTGAGTATACATTTTTCCTAGAAGTAATTTTCACAGTTGATGGTTGTGTCTCTGGTGACTCAGTAAACTGCCCCTGGCATGAAATATGCACCCACACACATTACACTGAATAGGTGGTGGAGAGTGTAGTTGAGTTTGAGGAAGCTTCCATGCTTGTTGCTTAGCCTCAAAGGTGTCAGGTATAAACAAACAAACCCGGAAGACAGCAGCTGTAGATTGCCCACTTTGGTGCCAAACCATCTCTGCTGCTACCGGTCACTTCGAAGGAGAATGCTGCAGACATGAAGAGGTTAAGTGGGTTATAAACGAAATTTTAATTCTTTTAAAAGCCTCCAGTTTATGAATGTGGGGTACTGTGCTTCTGTAATCATGATTAAAAATACCAGAGAATGACCAGATATTGCTGCAAAATATTGTCCCCATGTCATCAGCAGGAAACAAGATACCGGGCTTTAATTAGCAAAGAGCAGCAAGAATACTGGCAACACCAGTGGCAGCAATCAAGATGGTCTACAACAGACATCCCCAACCTGTGGCCCATAGGAAACTCCAGAAAAAAAAATCTGTGAAGCCCTCCAACTTGCTTGTTTTGCTATCACTCTCCAAAATTACAAGGTGGCTGATTATGTTTTTAAAAGGAGTTTTAACTTTTGAATATTTCTATAACTACTGGATAAATTTGCTACAAATTAAAAAGGGGGACTCAGGTAATTGATATTCTTTAGATAAAAAACTTAGGTGTTTGAAAATACATTTTAGCAGTTTCTGGTGTAAAATTACACCTCTTGACAGAAAAGGTTGTCTGTTTCTGTACAGAGTGGTAAATAATGTATATAATTTAAAATAACTTTAAAACTCTTTGACCACATGTCACCAAATTTAACACAGAGCAACATCAGGTCCTCTCTTCCTAGTGTGCCAAATTTAGTGCTTACTTATTTTATTTATTTATTTATTTTTCTGATTTCTGTTGCTGCCCAACTCCGAAGACTCTGGGTGGCTCACAGAAAATGAAACCAGCCACATTTTAAAAACCAATAAAAAACCCATTAAAACTGCCACCAAAAATTACTCAGACCCCTACAGACTAAAAGAGGGAGAGAGTGTTCTTACTAAATCAACAAGCAGGCAGGGGTCAGCACATCGCTGGTGCCCCACACCTGCTTTGCCAGCCAGGTTTTTAGCATTTTCCTGAAGGACAGCAACTCCATCTGGAGACGCAACTCAATTGGCAGGAGGTTCCAAAGGGCTGGAGCAGACACAGAGAAGGCCCTCCTTCTGGTGCTAGAGAGACGAGCCTCCCTAGCAGATGGCACAATGAGAGAGCCTCTCCGGTCTGCTCTGGTGGGACGGACAGATGTTATCAGGGTGACCTCAAGCTTAGTTTAAAGTTACATAGTTTTTATTTATTTGGGGGATCCCCATTTTTAGAATTGCTTTGTAGAATGTTATTTTGCTATTCCACACAATAACGTCAGTGCTGGGAATCAGCAGGTTCGCACCAGTTCGCCAGAACTGGTAGCAGAAATTCTGGCTGGCCCCACCCATTCAAGATTTAAAATGAAGAAGTCCTAATTCGGGTGCAACACAGGGCTTTTCCCCTGGCCACGCCCACCATACCACGCCCACAGTGTGGTAGTAAAATTTTGGGGAGCCCACCACTGAATAGTGTCACTGTACTCCCATGCAATGATAATGAAGCCTGAATCATCTTCTCCTCTTCCTGAGGAGGATGGTGGAAAACAGAGGTGCCTTATGGTCCACAGGGTCGCACAGGGTAGGAATCGACTGTGCAACTGAACAACAATGCTAAGAAAAGCAGAAGGCAGTGATTGATTGACTCAATAAAGGAAGCCACAGCCTTCAGTTTGTAGATCAACCTTAGTAGATCTGATCATTTAGAGGTCATTAATTCATTAAGTGGCCACAGATCAGAAATGACTTGTGGCATATAATAACAAAAGAAGTATGATTCTTCAAAAGAAAAGTATTCAGGATAAATTGCACCAAATGTAGAGACAATGTTCTGCTTGGAGCTTGGATCTGTTTGGCTTCAGCTGCACATGGATGAAGAGTTGCCAGCATCTGCATGAAATAGATTTTTGCAGATGCAGAAATTGCTGGAAAGAATCTAATAATCCATCAGTTATCTCAACTCGGTGCATTCTTAAACTTTGTTAACAAACTCTGTCTCTGCCTCTTCTGGATTTGTTTAACAAATTATCTAGTACTCCTATTACCTGTTGTGATATTTTCCTAGATTCTTACATTTGGCTGCTATTTGTTGTCTTCATTTTCTGCCTCTGCTAGTGACATGACCTTGGCTCAGCTTTCTAGCCTCTGCTTCTGTCTGTTCTCTGACTGCTTGTAATTCCTGTGGAGTTTGGCAGTTTAACTTGAGTTATCTTGCATTGTTCTTGATACATGTTGTATGGAACCAGAACAATATGTCTGTACCTAAATAAAGACATTAGTGGGTTGTGATCTGCACAATCTGAGGTGACTACATTACAGAATCATGTCATAGAGTTAAGAACATAAAAACTTGTATGCTACATGAAACCAAACCATTCTGCCTCCAGCACGTAGGAAGTCCACAAGCAGCACACAAGGTAGTTTTCTACTAGTACAGTTCCAAGCAACTGGTATTTTAAGGCATGATGTTTCCTGTGATGGCTAAACTATAGGACTTTTGGGTAACTCAAATGAAAAATCTCAAGAAAAAGGCATTTCATTTTATTTCCTGTGGTTTTTCTGATTGATAGCATCTGAAACTTAAGATTTGGGATTCTGGAAGAAAGAATGCTAAAACATATGGATTTTTAAAGGATTTCCTCTATCAAATTGCTTCTCTTTGACTGATATATGTAATGTTTTACCTCTCTTGTCTTTGCCTTGCTGCTAGAAACCTTATTTTTTGTTCCCTTCCTCTTCTGTCATTTGATCTCTGTTACAAATCCTGTTCTTCATTCCCTCATAATTTCCTCCCCACCACCACAACTCTTGCTCTCCTTCCAAAACAAAAGTAACTGAAACATTTTAGGTTGCTTCAGGTTTATTGACATGTATAATATCCATGTCCCACAAAATGAAGGAGTAGCCATCTAAAATACCTTAGAATGAAAACACATAAAGTTCTTTGTTTTGAATTCCCCCATATACACTATTGTGATATTGAGATGTTTGTATTCCTTGACTGTTTGTTGTTATTAGTGAGCTTGATGTACACTATCTAAAGTGCAGAACTCGATTTGCAAAGGAAGGATGGATGGAAAGAAGGAAGAAAGGATATTGGGGAACTTTGGTTACTCCTCCAAGTTACCAGAGTATGAGGTAGGAAAAAAACAAGAACATTGTCCTCCCCTCGGTTTCCCCTCACAAACTAGTACATTGTATGATAAAACCACTATAAAAGCATTTAAAGTAGAGAAAGATATCTTATGTTTAACATTTGTTGTATAGTCAGAAGGACAAAAAAAGTAAATAGAGTCTTTAGCACATGGAAATAATCTCCATGCTTGTTGGTTCATCAGAGGTTAGAGAAAGAAGACTATCAACAACAAAACAAGGGAAGCAAAAATACAACAACCAGGTTGAAGGCAAGGACTTGTTCAAATGCCAGAGGTAGGAAAAGACCTATGCCAATCAATTAGTGACAAAGGACAATTACATTAAGCTTTAAAGACCCTCCCACCAATACTAAATGTTACTTGCATGCAAGATTGCTATAATCACATCATGTGCACATCCCTAGTGATGGCCAGCAGCCACGGGCAGCTTCCCAATACCTGTTTTATCTGTTTCAACTTTTCTAGGTAAGGTCCATTTTCTAGGATACAACATTTCATGGATTTAACTTAATAAACTATCCTTCTGTCTGTTTAGAGCAGTGTTTCCCAACCTTTGGGTCTTGGACTTCACTTTCCAGAAGCCTAAGTCAATTCCCAAAAGCACTGATTAGCCAGTGTACTGATTTAGGCTTCTGGGAATTGAAGTCCAAGAACCAAAGGTTGGGAAACACTGGTTTAGAGCCTTTGTTTTGGACACTAATGATCCATGGATATTTTTATTTTTATTTATTTATTTATATTTCACACTTGCTAACCCGCCCCAATCGGGCAAGCTCGACTCTGGGCGGCTTACAACCCAAGTTAAAACACATCAATAAAAAATTTAAAAATTCATAGACTAAAACAGTATCTGGGGGTGTCATCAGAAGGGTAAAATCCTTAGACTAACCACCCCACATGGGATCCCACATCCCTGGAACCCCACACATGTCCTGCCAGCCAGGTCTTTAAGCTCTTCCGGAAGGACAGGAGCTCTGTCTGCATGCGCAGCTCAGTTGGGAGGAGGTTCCAGAGGGCCGGGGCGAACACGGAGAAGGCCCTCTTCCTGGTGCTAGCGAGGTGAGCCTCCCTAGCCGATGGTACAACAAGAGAGCCCCTCCGATCCGCCCTGGTGGGACGGACAGATGTTCTTAGGGTGACGCGGTCTCTTAGGTATCCTGGCCCACTACCATATAGGGCTTTAAAGGTAATGACCAGCACCTTGAATTGCACCCGGAGACAAACTGGCAACCAATGCAGCTCCCTAAGCAGTGGAGAGGCCCGAGCATAACGCCCGCGCCCCATCACTACCCGGGCTGCCGCATTTTGGACCAGCTGCAGTCTCCGAATGGTCACCAAGGGCAGCCCCATGTAGAGCGCATTACAGTAGTCAAGTCTGGAGGTGACCAAAGCGTGCGTGACCATAAGCAAGGCGTCCCGGTCGAGGAGCGGGCGTAACTGGCGTATTACACGAAGTTGTGCAAAAGCCCTCCTGGCCATGGCTGCCACCTGCTCATTGAACAGTAGCCGTGAGTCCAGGAGGACCCCCAGATTACGCACCGGGTCTGTTTGGGGCAAAACTGCCTCATCCAGAACCAAAGCTGGTAACTCCCGTGTCAACGCGGGGCCCCTTACCCATAGCCACTCAGTCTTACCGGGATTCAGCTGTAGCCCGTTTTCCCCCATCCAGACCTCAACAGCCTCCAGGCACCTGGAAAGGACTTCCACTGCACCGCTTGGGTCCCCATGGGCTGAGATGTACAACTGGGTATCATCAGCATACTGATGATACCGTACCCCGTGGGAACGGATGATCTCACCCAGCGGCTTCATGTAGATGTTAAATAGGAGAGGAGAGAGTACCGAGCCCTGAGGCACCCCATACTGCAGGGGCCTAGGGCTGGACTCCTCCTTCTCCAGGCACACCGACTGGGCCCTGTCCCTCAAGAATGAGGAAAACCAGGACAACACTGTGCCCTGGATCCCCAAACCCCGGAGCCTTCCCAGAAGGATGCCATGATCGACAGTGTCAAAAGCCGCTGAGAGATCGAGGAGAGCAAGGACAGACGGCTCCCCTCCATCCCGCTCTCTCCAGAGATCATCCACCAAAGCGACGAGTGCAGTTTCAGTACCATATCCGGGCCTGAATCCTGACTGAAATGGGTCCAGATAATCCGCTTCATCCAGGACATCCTGTAACTGCTGCGCCACAGCTTTTTCCAGGACCTTACCTAAAAAAGGTAGGTTAGACACTGGACGGTAGTTGGAAATTACCATAGGGTCGAGGGAAGGTTTTTTCAAGAGGGGGAGCACTAAAGCATGTTTAAATGGTGCTGGAAAATGCCCCTCTTTTAATGAAGCATTAATAATCGCCTTGACCCAGCCACAATCTTGGCAGCTTTAATTAACCAGGCAGGGCATGGGTCCAGTGCACAGGTCGTGGCGCGGACAGATACAAGAAGCCTGTCCACTTCCTCAGGGCCAACTGGCTCGAACTGATCCCAGATAACATGGCTAGACTGTGCCTTGGTCAACCCCAGTTCAGTACCTTCCACGCCGGGATTAAACTTTGAGCGGATCTGAGCGACTTTCCCTGCTAGATAATCAGCAAAAACATCAGCAGACCCCTGCCAACCAGATGCAATCTATTTCAAATTGTTTCAGAGAAAACCACACTGGGGCAGACTTCATAAAAGTACTTTATTGAACAGTATGAAAAACAAATATGTAGCAACCAGAGAATATATTATCAGATATCTACTGAAGTATGTGCATGTTATTCTCTGGTGTACAAGGCTCTATACAAATGCTACCTCTGCTTCTTAAGGGGTTGTTTCATCCATCTTTCAAAAGCTACATCTAGTTACATTTTACATGTATGTAGGTTACTGCAGAACTGGTAATTCTCTTCAAACATCAAAGATACATGGAGTGTGTAAGCAACTTTTAGACATAAAGAACATCATGGTTGGCTCTTGATACCCAGCCACTACGATGTTGTTTTTTCTTAAAACTCTTAGCAGCCTCTTCAGTTTCTGTCCCATTCATATGCCTTCCCTGTTGGCTATCAGCTGCCTTTATTCAAAACCACTTAGACCATAAACTAGTGATTCACTTCCTATTTTTATGTAATTTTCCACTGAATCAGTAGAGAAGAATGGATACCACACCAACAAGTAAACCTACAGGGACAGTAATAAGAAGGTTGAGTCGGAAAGTCCCAAACTAATAGCAGCTGAGTGTCTTTCCCTATGTCCTCTATGAAGTGGTTATTAGACAACATGTGTATAGGTCATTTTGGAGGCTGTACTGCAGAATCTCTCAAAAACAGCACTAGAATTTCCACATTATACTACCCACAGAAAAAGACTGCTGTTGAGATTTTGTTTGGAATAAAATTTATGGCTGAATATGGCCCCTCTCTCCATGTTGTATGACGCAACAAATTTCAACCTTTTTCAGTTTGCTGCAACCAGAAGCCAAAGTCAATAACCACAACAGAATACTCTGTAAGACTTCCCAGCATAAAAGGCCACAGAACACATTCAGCTCCCCAATTATACAAACCTGATGTTTTTCCTCTACTTGTAGTGATAGCAGCTAGAAGTTCTTTGCAATTCACCAGACACTTCTCTCAGACACAAGCAGGACAGCCAAAAAATACTTACTTTCCTTGGTAGCCAACCTCTTTTTATAAATAATGTTATTAATTTAAGGAAGGCATTCATTTTCAGTTCCTTGTAGCTACAAAACACAGTAGAACTATTTAAGAAATATTCTTATTCACCCTTTAGAAAGGATAGCAATAAACTGTGAAGTCAACAGAGCTTTTTGTCTGGAACTGGCAGCTGTCACCCCAAAGATCACTCAAATACTTTGGCCACCAAATGAGAAGAGAGGACTCACTGGAGAAGCCCCTGATGCTGGGAAAGATCAAAGGCAAGAGGAGAAGGGGGTGGCAGAGGATGAGATGGCTAGATGGCATCGATGAGGCAATGGGCATAGATCTAGGTGGACTACGGAGGATGTCAGATGGCAGAGGAGCCTGGTGTACTGTGGTTCATGGGGTTGCAAATGGTTGGACTCAACTGTGCAACTGAACAACAATACGGGAATTACAGAGGTTCCAAGGATGCATATATACTACTTTGGCACTTGGAGGGCTCTACTTGCCATCAAAATATATTTCTTTTTAAAAAGTGTTTTTTTTTTTAATCTGAAAAAACCTCCCACTTTCCAATAATGATTATTACCCTTCAAATCAATTCAGATTTATAACAACCCTCCTCGGGCTTTCTAGGTATGAAGTTCTCAGATTAAGTTTATTAGTGCTTCCTTTCTGCATGCACTTTGGGATTTACGCTGCTAGCTCCAGGCCACACAGGTAACAATAAAAGATTACACACTTGTAATGTCCACCAGCTGCACACAGAGAGTGGCCTCTGCTGGCCTCTTCCCAAGAGACATTGTGGGCATTTGAACTCTAGCCCACTGTGAGATATGTATAGATATATGACCTATGTCACAACATGTGTTTTTTAAAAGCTGCAACATATTTTGAATGAGTAGGAAAGCCAAGAGTGATGAAATCCCACCCACCCAACATGACAAAATGGCCTCCTGTGCCACCTACAGGGTAAAGGCAATTTTAACAAAACTCTTTTCTACAAATTTTCTCTAACAGGTGTAGGTTTGAAGCATCCTGTCACTATACGCATGGCTTCATTAACAGTGATGTCAACTTGTTTCACATGTGTGGATACAGTCCATATCGGAGCAGCATACTCTGCCACAGAGACGCTCAGTGTCAAAGCTGATGTACACAGTATGGATGGTTGAGTTCCCCATTTATAGATTGCAAGTTTCTTGATGACGATGTTCCTCATCCTATCTTTAGCTTTGGTATTCAGGCAATGCTGCTTGAAAGAGAGTGTACTGTCAAGTGTCACGCAGAGATATTTTGGTGCTGAACAACGGTGTAATCAATTCCCTTGCCATGTAACATCCAACTCAACCTCTGCCTTTTGGTTTCAAAGGTGGAAAGAGCACACTTGAGGCTTGTTCAGGTTAGGGTTTAAATAGTTGATAGCTTAATAATGTCCTAACACTTTAGTGCTGTGTCATCTGCATAGATGAACAATTTTGTATTGTCAGGAACTGATTGATTATTTGGGTGGGGGGACACTCTGTAGGGACTGTGGTGATTCAAGTGATTAAGATGCTGAACTCAACGACTGGAAGGTCAGAGTTCGATTCCTGAGTACTGCACAATGGAGTGAGCTCCCGTCTCTGTCCCAGCTCCTGCCAACCTAGCAGTTCGAAAGAAAGACATTGCAAGTAGATAAATAGGTACCACTTTGGTGGGAAGGTAAACATTGTTCCATGCACTCCGGTGTTGAGGCATGTCTACCACATGTCCACAGAAATGTCTGCAGACTCAGATAGCGCTGGCTCTTTGGCTGTAAACAGAGATGAGCACTGAATCCTAGTGTTGGATATGAATGACTTTTGAGCAACTGCTTTACCTCAACCACCATCTGCTGTTCTTTCCATTCATCGTTATATAGAATCTCTGGTTCTGAAGGAAGCTGTCAATGACCCTTGTAAACTTGTTATCTCTAGTAAGATTATTTAATTTATGGAGCGCTATCCTATGATTGACAGTATCATATGTTGCAATTAAGTCAATGAAAGCTAATTTCATAATTAGCTTCCTTTTAAAGACATCTTCAATGTGTTTCATAAGGTTAAGAATTTAATCACAACATGACCATGTTGATGGGGTGATAAAGCCCAGGTGCTTTCCCTTGTTTCTGTTCTAATTGCATATGCAGATTTCTCCTTTAAGATACCTCGTCCTATCACTGAATCACTACCTGATTCTTCTTGCTCTTTATCAAATAGACCAGGCATTCTCAACCTCTGGCCCATGGGTCAAAACCAGCCCATGAAGTCATTTCATCAGGCCCACAATGCCCTCAGAAATGGAAAAAACTGCATGCTGCACATGCGCAGAACACTGTTAATGCATCTGAGCATGCATGGTATGCATTTTACTTCCACTTCCGGGTGGGCGGATCCACATGACCAGCCCGATCAGCTGCCCAGGAGGTGTGGTCAGGCCCGTGACCCAAAAGGGTTGAGAAAGCCTGAAATAGACAGAGCAACAAGCCTTTATAAGCACAGAACCCAGCTTTAACGATACCAGCAATAACCTAGAGATGTTATCCTCTTTGCACTATCTACAAACAAATTTCCCTAAAAAAATAAATAATATGATTTTCTTTCTATTTTATTGTCACTCTCTAGACTAGGGACTTTTGTTCAGTGGCCACTAGCTCAACCCCAACACAGATCATTCTGCCAATAAAACACCAAATAATCCTAACATCTCCTTCCTGTTTCAATGTACCGGTAAGTCCTCTAGGCCACACTTCACTACCAGCTGTTAAGACAGCAGCAACTATGTTCTCTACTGCCCTGTGTACTGATGTCTGGTGCACTTAAATAATAAAGGCAGAATGAAGACCAGGAGAAACACTTTGGCAGTAAAAACAACACAGAAACAGAATCATCTTCCTCAAGGGGTTAGGGATTCTGTCTCACTGGTTTTTTTTCATTCAGAGGTTGGACAATGATCTGTAGTCTGCATATGGCAGGAAGCTGCATTGTACAGCCTGTAACTACCCTCCAAGTCTGTGGATAGTACAGAGTAGATTAACCCCTGTGAAATAAATGCAATAAAATTATTCATGACTACATTGCAGAACTTATGGCCCCAACATCTGGTTCAGTTTTTGGACTGTTCAGTCTCTTTCTCTTTCCCCTTCCTGTTCTACTACCTAGCCTGAAAAAAAGTTCTGGAAAACTTAAAAGCTTGAATACTATTTTTGTAGCATTTTCCTTGTTTCTTATAAATGTATTACTAACTATAGCTGGGGTACACAGAAAGCCTTCTTGAAGACTGTGATATTTTCGAACCACAATTGGGCGTATCCTGGTAACGGCAACTTTGTGTTGCAGCTAATTTTCTCACACTAGGTCAGGTGAAGGGAACTGCAGAATGAACTCACCAAAAGGTACCTTCATTTTGAAAGTTTCACATCTGGCCTAGGCATGGAAGACAGAGACTATAGATTAAAAGATATCATGGATATCCACACAGTCCGAAGAGATAGAGCCAGGAATCCTATCATTTCAACCTATTACTTTGTTCTGCAGAAACTCTTACTCAAAACTAGAAATAAGCACAGAATTAAAAACAGATATCATCTGCACAATTGACCTTTCTGCCAGTAATTCTCATTACATGCACACATTTAACTCACTTAATGGAAAAAACTTCTAAGTAAATAAATATCTTATAAAACCAATTAAATTATCCTCTTTTTAGCCTACAGAAAAGCTAAGAAATAAGAAATGCAACACACACCTTTTATCTTCTTGAGTAGTGCCAGATAACTCAGACTTCAAGACCTATTACTGGTTAGCTTAATGGGAAAATCTTCTAAGCAAATAAATACCTTATAAAACCAGTTAAATTTGCTTTTCTGTAGGCAAAAAAAAGATAAGAGATGGCCCCAACCCTTTTATCTTCTTGGGTGGTGCCAGATAACTCAAAGTGATAACTCAAAGTTTCAGTAGTAGCTAGGCATACAAATTACATATGTACTGTATCTCAATTTATTTCAACGATACTCCACAAAGGTGAACTGTTACTGAGCCAAAACACTACACAAAGTCCTCCTCATTCCAGACTTCAAGACCTACCACTACATAGCTGCTTGTTTTTTATTATAAGTTGTTTTGCCAGCTGGCTGGCCTTGCAATTAATGAACCAAAATGGTCAGTATGCAAAATCTATATAGGAAACACTTGAAAACATAGGAGCACTATGGAACAAAAGTCTCTGTTATTCTGTTCTGCTACAAAGAGATAAGCTTCCTCAAATTTAAATGGACTGTGTTTGCAATTATCGGTAGTAACTATTGCATTGTTATTATTTGTTTAATGAAGCCAATCTTTGTTAAACTCCAGCTCCTGTACCTATAATACAGACACACTCAGGTTTTGGAGCATAGAATACAGATACATTCAAACAGGAAGTTTGGGACCTGACTAATTTGATAACAGGTCACTGTTAACATGAATATTATGGTTATGCTCTATTCAATTTACTGTTTTATTTGTACACATTTCAGCCAGTTTTTATCCAATAGGGCCAATGCAGTTGAAAACAACCCACTTTATTATGTACTAATATGTATAGATAATACCAGTAGCTAGATCTTTTCCAAAGATACATAGACTTACTGGTATACTAAGATGCTGGTGCATCTGGTAGTTGCTGTCATTTTAATTAACATTTGATACCTAATTTATCGTTTAAAATTTAAAAAATAGAAAATGAAACCAAGACAGTCAAGTATCAGATTGCAACCAAAAACTTCACAAGAAATCAAGTACAACTGATTATAGTAGAAATACCTACAATAAAAATATGCAGAGGTCAAACCACACAAAGAAACAAAGGTAACCAAATCTCAAAAACTGAAAAGCCAGGTTTTTAATGGCCATTTCAATGTAGAATTGATGCAGGGCATTCCATAAAGTTGTGTTAGAAATATTTTGTAATAAACAAATAGTAATACTGACAGAGTATTAGGGTGATGACAATTGCCATGTGCTACCAAATTGCTTCCAACATTACAGATTTTCTTTGTTATTTTCCATTGATTACCAAGCATATTAATCACTTTACGTTCTGCTAGTGCCAGTTTGTACATTAAGCCTTTTTTTATTTGAGTAATTACACTATAAGTCCATATATCCTTCCTATAATATATACACTGTTAACAACTGATGTAAGCAGTAAGTACCTTCTAATACTTTGTGTTTGTCATTTCTATATAACCTTATTTTAAGGTAGTTAGTTATGCCATATATACTCATATATATTCATGCTAAAGAAATTTTTCTTTGTCATGTTTATTGCCTCTCAATCATTGTAAAAAAGATGCTGGGAACACAATATTTTCTGGGGGAAATTTGTACTTTGTCAAAGAACCTAGAATCTGGTTTTTATGGGCAGAGGACAAATGTTTATTGTGAATTTTGCATAGGGGATGCTAGTTCCCATCCCGGTCCAATTTGGCCTTGGCAAAAATCTGTTCTCACAAGTGCCTACCCACTCCATCCAGGTTATCCTGCTATGCAGTAATAGAGTAGACCATACTGCCAGTGACTCAATGACGAGTGTCAGGTGACTGTCAACTAACCTGACAACTCTGAGGACTAATGGCCTTGGATGTCAAAGACCACAGGGAAGGGTAATGGTCCCCAAGTGAATTAAATCCCACTTGTATCCAACTTGATCTGGACTGGGGCTGAGGAGGGTTTTGCCAGGGCCATAGCCAGGGTTCTAGATGCGGGTAGGTGAATTTTTTTTCAGGATGGGCAACAAAGCCTCTTTTCAATGCATTCCTATGGGAAACTACACTTTCCCAGGGTGGGCAAAGTGCTAACTCAGGGTGGCCAAGCCCGCGCTGGCCACCCCCTGGCTACGACCCTGGATTTTGCATGTCAAAAGGGTTCAGGACCAGAAAGTGACTCGTGGAGTTGGGTCAGTGGTATGGGGGTCATGCTGCGATGCGGGAGGCAGATAAAAAGTCACTCCATTATATTCTCAGGACAGTCTTCATGGCTGATCACCATGAGGATCAGCAATACAGTATTCAAATTTGAATACGGCATAAGAAGACGTGCCTACAATTTAACAGGTCTTATTTCTGTCAGGGACCCACTGAACAGTCAGCAGTAACAGACAAAACAGTTACACAGATTAAATAGATTGCACAGAGTAGGTGCATAAGGAAACAGGCAACCCTTAAAATAGCCTGTGACAGTACCCAGGTTCTTGGGGCTTCCTCTCCAGCCACTCAGCTACATGACCCTGCTTTTACCCTGTGGAGGATTAGCCCAGAACAGATTCATTTATGGTGGAGACTATGGAATCAGCCTGGCACTGGATCATCTCAACATTCTGGTCTAGCCAGACTTGGAAGTGCTTCCAGTGAGTCTAAAAAATCCACAAGCCTAGGCACTTAGGACCAATGGCAGAGCTGTCACCACACCCACAAATACTAAATTTTCCCATTCAAGGCAAGACCTGAGCCAAAAACCCAGTTGATTGAAAAAACATTTATGTTTTATTTAAAAGTTAGCAAAAAGATAAAAGGCAAAAGGTTTCCAAGAAACATTTTAAAAAACCACTTGGAGCAAAAACAACACACTTGTCAAATGGATGAATGCCGAAGAGGGTCTCCCACCAGAACAAGATTCTGGCTAGACCATCTGGAAGTCACTTAATATACTTTTGAAGCAAAGTAAGAATATAAAAGAATAATTAACTGGAACAGGGCTACTTTGATACAGGAAAAAATGTCTGACAATGTGGAAAAATTCATTCAATGCAATACTTAATGTGTGTGCAATTTATGCACTACCATGTGTACAAAAAAGATAAGCAGCCAAGATTTTGAAGTAGTCTAATTCTGATCGAAAATAATATAATGATTTTAACATTTTAATTGGTTTGAATTTTATCTATATTTCATTTACGGGTCTTCCCCAACACCCCATCTAGAAGGTGCAGGCAGCAAACTCTATCCTCCTCTATCAGATATGTAATTTTCTTATTAATCTTTTTTTTCTTCAAACAATGCTTAACATTTGTTCAAAATAGCTACTTTCCACACAAAGTCAACAGTCATCTGGGGGAAGGGCAGCACAAACAATCTAAAACAAAAATGAATTAAAAGGACTAGATGACATCTGCCCAATATTGGGCCTCTGACACGAATTTTAAAAAAGCACAAACAATTAAAAAAATTACATCTAAATCTAGAACTTGGTTGGGGCTTTTTAATGGCAGCTGGGAAAGCAGAGAAACCTCCAGAGAATCTGAGACATGTTGCAGAATTAGGCCAAGTATAAACATTCTAGTTTAAAATAATAATCACCAGGAGAGAATTTCTTATGCTGCTTCAAAGCTCAAGGTAGGGGTGGCTTTAGGGTCTGTTATACTCTAATTAGGCTTCCCCCTTGTTCCTTTTAATGTGCTATTGACCCCATTTCTGCTTTATGAACCATTAGGGCTTTGCTGCTGAGTTTCTAAGCTACAATGTGTTCTTTCCACAAACCTTTGGCACTGCAAGAATACAGAGAGGAAATAAACCACCTGGTGATTTCCCACTGTTGGAAGGACCAATTCCATCTCCCCAGTTGCTCATTAACAAAAAGATTAAAGACAATATTTGGGCAGGTAACACATCTCTGTCTCCATTTACAGAACAGTACTTTATAAACTGCTTTTCCTGGTGAGGGAAAATTATTTATACCACATGTCACTGTTATTTACACTGAAGAATACACAACAGAAATCTAATGTGCATTCAGAATTTGGAAAAATTAGTTTTTGTTTTGTAAAAATTGCATTACGATTCTCAGGATCCCCATGCCTGCTGAGATATTCTGGGAGCTGTAATGTAGAAAAGTAACTGTTCCAAGATGTATGTAGATTATATTAACAGGAACTGAGTTCTGGAGTGCAGCCACCCTGAGTCGCCATGGCGAGTGGGCGGCGATATAAATCTATGAAAAGGGGATGGGGAGTGTATTTGTTTCTGGCTTCCCATCTACAGAGGGCTTCAAATTGGATCTTGGACTCACTTCTGGGTCCAGGTGCAGCAGCAATGGGCCAGATGAAATGGTGCCGTGACCCAAGGCCAGCCTGTGGGCTGTAAGTTGGGAACCCCTGACCTAGAGCAAATCACAGTCTGTATCGGGAGGCAAGAATCATGAAACTAAGGCTGTCCTACTTAGAACAATAATTCTAGAAAAGGTGTAAGGCAGCAGGAAAACAATAAGACCAAATGCGAGTTGGATTGATTCCCTAAGTGAAACCACAGGGTATAACTTGTAGGAGCTGAGCAGGGCTGTTGAGAACAGGATATTTTTTTGATATACTGTATCTCATTTATAGGGTTGTCATAAATCAGAGATGACTTGACAGCACATAACAATAACAACATTTTGCTTATTTTTGTCAAATATTTATTTGCCATATTTATATTATACTCAGTAAAAAGGATCTCTGCATGACTTACAATAGCAACATCGGTAAAAATGTTAATACAGTCAAACCTCGCATAAAGAGTGCCTTGCTTAAAGAGTAACTCGCTTAAAGAGCAGAATTTTCTCTGAATGTTCGCTTCGCTTAACAAATAAAACCAACCAAAAACTCACTTAACAAATAAATTGGGGTTCACAATCCCCCCCCAATTGGTCATTTACAATGGTGTTTCGCTTAAAGAGCAAACTCATTTAAAGAGCAATCCTGTAGAATGCATTATGCTCTTTAAGCGAGTTACAACTATGTACATTTCGCCATCGTAAAATAATAACAAAAAAACTAAAAAAAAACAGAAAATAAAATCAATCAATTAAACTACAACCATACAAAAGAGCAAAAGGTTTTGACAGCAGTAGAGTGAGATTATATGCCTTCATGGATGACTCTGGACCTTCAGAGGTTGGGGAAAATCCTAACATTCACAGCTGGTTATGAAAATTCTGTTTTGCTAAAAAGTCCAGAAAATAGTGAATGACAACTTTTATACATTAGGAAAGCGTGTATGGGCATAATTTTACTTCACGATCAGTTGCATCTATGCAAAAGATTAGTAAGAACTAACACAAACGTGATTTCAATTCATAAGGGTATTCCAAGAAAATATCTTCTGAATAGCAAGTCTATCTGATGAGTATACAAAGGGCTCTTTTATTGGGATATTGTTTTGGCTGAGCTCAGGTCCAACACTAAGATAAAGTGATAAGATTACATGAATAAAATTATTGTCACGTGTGATTTATGGGCACTGGGGTGTATTGCAAGGCAATGTCAACTTTAAATATCATTTTTAAAAATTTTATTACTGCCTATTCAGTAAAATTTCCCCTTATTTTTGCCTATTACATATACAGTATAACTAAAAGCTACTCTACCTTTTCTTTTTATTAAGGTGCCTTCTGTTTATGAGTCAGGTTACTGGCTGATCCAACCAGCATTATGTTTAGTGAATGCCAGTGTTACTTCTGTTAGGAATGTTCCTTGAGATTTGGTTTTTTAAAAACCGAAGATCCTATGGCAGGGGTGCCCAAACTTTTTGGGCCGTGGGCTGATCATGTGGTTCAGGGAGCTGGTCACTAAGGCCCGGGGGCTGGGTGCGGCCCCTGATGCCAATTCACCAGGCCCGTGAAGCCCTCGTTGCTCCTGGAAGCGGAAGTAAAACGCGCCCGTACGGGCTTCCACGGCTTCACAGGCCAGGTGAATTGACGATGGGGGCCGCACCCAGCCCCTGGATCTTAGTTTGGGCACCACTGTCCTATGGCCTGAATCTGGAAGTAGCACAAGCCAAGAACTCAGTGGTGCTGAAGAGAAACTTAGTGTGCAAAAGATCTCAGGTTCTGCCCTTAGCACTGCCAACTTAAAGTGCCAGTATGTGATGTGGGACAACTTTGAAAGAAACCTTGGCCACCCCTGACTAATTGTATTTTCACAAATGACAGTAATATCATTGGAGTAAGCAGAACTTTCAGGAAAATGTTACATTAATTTTAATTATGGACAGTCAGATGTTTCTATTTCCCCTTCCTTGATTTTGCCACTGATGCCATGTGCAAGAGCAAATGTGCCTAGGTTTTCAGGAAAAAGGTTGAGAGACCTTCTGCTAGGTTTCTCTGTGGAAAATTAAGAGGGTTTTCCTTAACAGAATAGATGTTGCACCTTGAGTAGCCCTCTATTCCTTCACTTAAAATGTTTATTTATTCATTCATTCATTCATAAAAAAAATTCTCTTTAGAATAAAATTAGGTGTGAGATAATGGGCAAAGAGATGAGAAAGGTAGGATAGCACCACAGGCTGCCATACATTCATGGCACCCACGTTAAAAATAACATTATATAATTTATCTATCACCATTTTGGTTAAAGCAGGAATAAGTAAAATGTAGCTACTAGTCTGCATGCATCTTCAAAATAGTTGTCTTCTTGTTGCTGTGCCATATCCAAGGCACTCAGCCATGAAGACTGTCCTGTGAATATAATACCATGGTCTTTCAACTGCCTTCAGCGTCACCCCCGCCCCGTACCACTCACCCAGCTCCGCAACTCGCTTTCTGGTCCTGAGCCCTTTTGGCAAGCAAAGTTCTCCTCAGCCCCAGGCCAGTATTGCTGCTGCTGCTGCCTTCCATCAAGATAGATTCAAGTAGGATTTAATCCACTTGGGGATCATCACCCTTCCCTGTAGACTTTGGCACCCAAGCCATTAGTCCTCAGGGTTGTCAGGTTAGTTAACCACTAAAGCTGTCTTTGAAAACTATTGAATAACATATTTTAACAGAAGTCACGAGCTTCAAATAAGTCAAATGCTTCATACTGAACTTAATACAGGCGGCTCACCCATATCTGTGGGGGGATACATTCTGAGAACTACTGCAAATACCTGAAACCTCTGATAACAGTGAACCCTATATTTAACATTGCAGACAGTGACTTCTAGTAATGTACCACAGAAATACATACATATACAGTGGAACTTCAGTTAACAAATGGCTGTTAACATAAAAATTGCATAACAAACAGAAATCCAAAGAAAATAGTGGTTCAGTTTATGGAATTGTTTTCACAATGGATTAACTTATTTTCAAAGCATTCCTATGGGAAACAGTGTTTTGGTTTTCAATGCATTCCTATGGGAAATTGCATTCAGTGCATTCCTATGGGAAATTCAGTTAAAGTTATTTTTGCTGAAAGAAACACCCTGGAGAACGCATTACGTTAACCGAGGTTCCACTGTATATATTATGTATTTCAGGATTTTTAATTGAATATTTTTAGACCCATGGATAATTGAAACTGTGGATAATGAACCCGTGTATATGAGGGGTAACCTGTATAGCTACTTTCCCTTAGATCCAAAAATAACTCAGAAAACCTATTTAAGGTACAGATACCAGATTCTATATGAAACAAGATGTTGTCCTCACATTCATATAAATCCAAATTTGCATCAATATCAGCAAGGGAATATATGATTAAAGCAATATACTTCTGTCATCTTTCTCCTGAATGCATCTTCTAAATGTGAACCCCATTATTTATGGGCAGCTCTAGCTGCCATATTGACCAATTAAAATACTGTATAGTAATTTTTGAATGTTTGAAGAAATGTGGAGGTAGAGGGACATCTTAGCACATGTCCCAAGATAATATCTGGAAGCAGGAATTAATTATTAAATATCTATATAAAGCCACTGGGAGGTCCAGAAATGTGGAGTTAGTTCTTGTCGATAAGGTGATGACACACAACTCTATCTCTCATTTACATATTCTCCAGTGGATGCAGTCTGATGCCTTGATGACTGCAGATCCTTAATAATTCTTGACAGCCATTTTATTAAACAAGAAATGTATAGTTGTATTTTTATTTTTTTATTTCTGGAGGGTAATTGGTTTCAAAAAGTTGAGCTGAAGGCTGGCTCCTAACTTTGCTCAGCAGAAATATGGCTGCCATCTCTCTCTCCTTGGCACTGCCAGGAATTCTGCTCATCAGATGGTAGCTGTAATAAACAGACCTTCAACCAAGCATTTACCGCATCAGAAGAAATAATCAAGAGATAGACCTGGCAGCACTAGTTCAGAATTCTCTGAAATACTGCCGAATACCAGTTCCATATGGTCTGCGATGAGGGGAGTCCATCTCTTTGACAGTTCAGCTATTAGATTAAGCCAGGGGTGTTCAAACTATGGCCTGTGGGCCAGATAGGGCCCTCAATGACAATTCATCTGGCCCACGCTACCCTCGCCACTCCCAGAAGCAGAAATAAAACATGCCCATGCATGCACAGAACACTGCCGTAAATGCACCTGCGGCATTTACAAAATCCATGGGTGCATTTATGGCAGCATTCTGTGTATGTGCAGGTGCAGTTTAGTTCTGCTTCCAGTGGAAGGAACCACGTGACCAACCTGCTGAACCACATGACCAAACCACGGTCTGAAAAATTTGGACACCCCTGGATTAAGCAATTGACATCTCCCCTGAGGCTGGAAGACAGCAAAGGGGCACTTACTATGGCTTAGATTTCAGAGGTCAGTCTGAATGCTAGTCTAGAACAAATAATGAAGAACATTTCTGGGAAGGATATGTCTATCAAGCCTCATGATTTTTCTAGAAGTATCACATGAAGGATGGAAAAGTAATTTTTGCAGAGACCTACAATGAAGGCCACCAATGTTGCACCTTGTTTTAAGGGTTCATTGAAATCTTAGCCAGCTGTGGTGAAAAGTGGTTAGGAAATTTGGTTTAAAAGTACTAGTCCAGTCTCTCATGAGAACAGTTAATTTCAGTTCAGATACTTTAAGAGGCAACCTCAAACTTTACTACATGTCTTTGAATTACTCTTCCAAACCACTGAAACCAAATTCATTTCCACCATTATTTAAGAGTGTAGATGGCTGTGGTTAGGATCACCTTTATATGTGTATATTCACTGCAAAACAAAATAAGGTTTAAAATCCTGAATGAGTCCCTTGATACTAATGAGCAATTAAAAATAAAGAACAGCCCACACAAGTGGAATTAATGACATTTTCCATCAACAGAGCTAGACTCAAAAATGAGTATTTTTCCAAGAAAACTATTTCTTTCCCAATCACCCTCTTGGATCAGACTCAACCATTATATTTTTGCCACCTAAGTGTGCAAAACTAAATAGTGCTATGCTCATAGTAAAATAGTAATCTTTGTCATTGTAACCTTACTTGCTTTTTGTGTGGCACCCATTTTTATTTTGCCAGAGTATAGATAAGGCTGGATGTGATTCCTGCTGTTAACAATCACTCATTGCTCACATATGTTAGCTCAGTGTGTAGTAGAATGTGGGCACAATAGAAGCAGTACCAAGGAAAGTTACGTTTTTTTTTTTTTTTTGGAAAACAACTCTGCCCACAAGCCATACTGTCTGGGGTTCCTGAGATGTGTCATTTTTTAATGTACCTTGTCAGGGTGTGTTTGAGGCAGACCCAGTATTTGCAGAATGAGTTCCCCAGAAGTAGCTTGATACCCACGAGATTGTCCCCCCCAGCCTGAAGAGCAGCTCTAGTGCTTGCAGATTTGGATCCTTACCCTGCTGCAACTGCTAAGCCCACCTGAGAGCCATGAGAAAGGTTCTGGACCATCATAAGCTCTACATGGAGGCTTACCTATATAAGAGCCAGCTCTTCCGCCTAGAAGCTGCTTCAATAAAGCATGTTACTGGACTTTCTTGGTTCCTGAAGCTCTTGCCTTGCTTCTGATTCCTGGTTTAGAAGATCTCCTGCCTTATTCCATATTTCTGCTTCTGAAGACTTCCTACCTTACTCCTGGTTCCTATGGACTGTTGTTCTTTGAAAAGCAGGACTATTGATGTTCAGCAGGTGTCAAAAACAGTACCGCAGGAGCTTCATGGACCACCTTCATGATTTCAGGTTCAGGATTTCCCACTCAGTCAATAAATCATTATTGGCCAATATTGAAGTAGGATATCCTAAAACCACCTAACCCTACTGGTGGTGGTTCTCTTTCTTCTTCTCCTCTTTCTCTTTGCTATTGCCTCATCACTTGCCCTGTGTGAGTGAGGAAGCCCTGTGAGAAACAAACTGGAAGAACAGTATCCCCAAGATATGTTCTCTCACTCTTTCTAGGAGTTTGTGCTGATCCAACCAAGCAAGAAAGTGGCAACATTTGGAACTAGTGAGTTACAAGTCATGTAATTACCTATGAATTGTTACTTTTTGATGTAACAAGGATGCCACAAAATTATTTTTCAATACCAGTGTAACAAAATAGATCAAAATTATCCTACAGCATCCCACCTTCTTGTACTTCCAAATAGGATTTCTAATATGATTTCAGATGCATTTTAGCAGATTTTTTTCAAGATTTAAGCCATTCTTTTACCATTCATAAGTCCCCTCCAACCACTGACAAAAAGCAGTGTAGAACTAATGAGATGTGCAACATGAAATACAATTAATTACTTTTTGAACAGCAGGAGCTAACTTTTTTCAAGCACTTTAGTGTGTAATAAGGAAAAAATATTTTTAGAAATAACTTCACAATGGTTAAAATCTTGTTGGTATACATTTGAACTGTGCATATCCAATGATGTCATCATCCAGCAGCAGCTATCATTAATTAAATGAAAATCTCTCTATCCCCCTTCAGATTCCAAGGCTTCCAGGAAATCTCTTTGGGAGACTCTGGATGAGGAGAGGGAGCATTTAATGTTGGAAAATTGCTGCTGGATGATCACTGGCAGTCCTGGGAAAAGACGACCAGAAGCAATGTTCCCCCTCACCCTGCCCTGAGACTCCCAAAGGCGTCTCCAGGGCAAAAGGGATCCCTAGAAGTCATATGAAATATGTTGCTGGAGGAGAGATTTGTGGAGACCCTGGACTGCCAGAAAGACCAACAAGTGGGTGATAAATGAAATCAAACTAGATCCTCTCTAGAAGCAAGAATGAAAAATGAAGCGTTCCATAAGAGTTACTAAGGAATGGACTGATAGGACTAAAAAACAAACCTACCTGAAACTCACTGAGGGACCTTAGGTCAGTTGCTATCTCTAAGCCTGATCTACTTCTCAGAGCATAAAGTTGGGAAAGATAGTAACATGTGCTTATGTTAATAGAAGCAATAATAACATTTAATAAAATAGAGCTACCTCTGCTACAGTAAGTATCATTGCAAGTTTACAGTTGCTTTCGGTTAGTTAATGAGTTTTGTTTTTTAGGTGGACAACCTGGTTTGCGGGACACCATTTGGATTATTGGGGATGTGCACATGGAGGAGGTAGCAGCTCGAGTCACAGCTTCGTTTTTCGGGAGGCACCTTGGCATGCTTAGGCACACTGTGGTGTGGGGAGGCCAGCCGGGCTAGGGTTTTTGGCAAATTCCCAAGGAGATGGAGATCTTCAGGATGCACGGAGACCCTCAGGTGGTGGTGGTACATTTTGGGCGAGATGCTATCGGGTGCATGAGGGAGGAGAACATTGTAGAATGGGCCAAAAGATCCATTATGCAGATCAGGTTGGCGTGGCCCAGAGTCTATTGTCTTTTTTCAGAGATCCTCCCAATCTATGTGAGCATGTTGGAACGGGTCACACCTATCTCAGCATTTGGTTGCGTGGAATGTTCCAGGATTTTCATCAACGCAAAGCTCACAGAAGTCTTGTTCAAGTTGGGAGTCGGAGTTATTGGACATTTGGGGATTTTACTTAACGATGTCTCTAGTTTCAGCTGGGATGGGAAGAGGTTGAGCAGCAAGGGCTACAAAATCTTCCTAAGAGACTTGAGGAGGGGCATTTGTAGGTGTCTAGAGGGGGGCCTTGGGCATGTGCCCCACCTGTTGGCTTTGGCGGAAAGTTTGGAGGGGTGTGTGGATCCCTCCTGGGTTAAGGGTTACAAGCCCGGAGGGTGGGAGGAGGAGTGAGGGATTGACCCCAGCTGGGGTCAAAAGTCAGCCCACCCTCCATACTTCTGGCCCCTTGTTAGGGACATTTTATTGATTGTTAATAAAGTGGCCCCTTTTTCCTCCACATTGGAGTCTGTGTCCTTCTTGGGGGGGGGGATGGGGTGGCAAGAGTTATTTTTTCGTCTGTGCATGCGGACAACAAGAGGGCTTTGCCATGCCTCCGCCCCCTCCTGTTTTGCCAGGGCTCCAGTGTGGGGATTCAGGATTGGATATTCAGAGTAGAGCTAGTGCCAATCTATGTTTTGTTACTTGATTTTATTTATTTATTTTATTAATCATATATCTATGCCGTCCTCCTCACAAATGACTCAGGGTGACTAACAATAGTAAAAAAAATCAATAAAACCAACAATAAAATACCCATCCATCTAAGAAGAATTAAAAGTTAAAATTTAAAGATTAAAAGATTAAAAAGGGAAAAGATTTAAAAATCACAGATTATACTTGATGTTTCTCAAACCTTCTTGTTGGCGTTAGGAGTAGCAACGACCCAGCCTCCCTGATTTCAACGTGGGACAAGCTGGTCACAATATTTTGGGCTGAGTAGGAATTTTGGATCCCGGCTGATTGGCCTTCCCGGGGTTGTTTTCACCTGCTCTGTGGAGAAACAAGTCCTGGGTAATTTGCTGTGGCATGGTTGTTTCCCCAGTGGAAAGTACGGAGTGGATTGTGGATCCTTCCTGGGTTAAGGGTTACAAGCCTGGAGGGTGGGAGGGGGAGTGAGGGATTGACCCCAGGTGAGGTCAAAGGTCAGCCCACCCTCCAGGGTATTTGGTGGTGATGGGGTGGCAAAGAGCCAGAACTGTCTGTATCTGCAGATGTTTCCATGGTCATGTGGCAGGTATGACTAGACACTGAAGTAAAGATCTCCCTTGCTTGAAAGCCAGTTGTATCCGACTCTAGGGTTCAGTGCTCATTTCTGTTTCAAAGCTGAAGAGCCAGCACTGTCTGCATCTGCAGACATTTCTGTGGTCATGTGGCAGGCATGACTAGACCAGAACACTGTTTACCTTTACACCAAAGCAGTACCTATTTATCTACTTGTAATGTCGTGCTTTCAAACTGCTAGGCTGGCAGGAGCTGGGCTAGAAACAGGAGCTCACTCCATCATGCAGCATTTGGGTCCCAAACTGCTGACCTGCCGACCTCCCAGTCACCAAGTTCAGCGTCTTAACCACTAAGCCACTGCAATCCAGTACCAGTGTGTTAAAAAGATATTAGAAGCAGCCAGGGATTAGGAGGGCAGAATTATTAATGTGCCTATCTAATTAGGATATATTTTGAACTTCTTGTTTCTGACCTCAATTATCTTTGAGTATGTGTGGAATTTTCAGCAATACTCTCCACAGAACACATTCAGAAAGTATATATTGATGAAATCAGCGAAGAAACCTCACCCACAGAAGTCTCTTACATTAAAAGAATGATATCATGATGAAATAATTGTACCTTTTAGTCCTGAAGTCAATAACCTACTTTTTCAACACCCTGCAAAGGGGTCGATTAAAATAGGCTGGTCTGAAATGCTCATATTAAAATGACAAGGGAGTGGCTGGAGAAGAAGATATTTTCCTATTACAAGACTATCTTCCAGGGGAGTAAAAGGGGGAAAAAAGTCCAAGAATTATTCATTCACTAAAAGAGCTGTATTTACTTGGTACAGAGACAACAACTCTTAAGGAATGAGGAGAAGCTAGAAATTCAAGTCAAGGCTCTCTGCTAATCACTGTGCCTGACTATCTGGACACCATATACCTGTGATGGCAAACCTTGGCCCTCCAGGTGTTCATGGATTTCAATTCCCAGAAGCCCAAGTCTCTGGGAATCCACATAAAAGGGTTTACTGCATGTATGCTAAATGTATGTGGCATTTTCCCCATCTAGCCGCCTAAAATATTGTGTCTTATTGAGATACCAAAGTGCCTTTATTTTCTGCAACCTGATCTGGGAGATAATTCATCTCAAAAGGAAAATCAAAGATATACACCTGGATCTGATCTTAAGATCTAAAAGAATATCTCAAATTAAGAAGGGTCATATTTTGCTGTAGTTTATTCAGTCTTTCACATTTCACTTGTCATGAAAGACTTTACCTCTAATCCTGCTTCACACAGGGTCTTTAAATCCTAACCACTTTAATGGATTTATACTTTATGGCTACAAACAAGATGACAGGCTTCAGTCACAGAAGTTTTATTCCATTTCAGACAGCAACACTGTAGGTACCCGATAAGAATTCATTCTCCAAAGATAATATTTCAACAGCAATACTTTTTAAATTATATAAATCCAAGACACATCCTATATCAGTTTTAGTGTAATTGCAGAATGTGCAGGAAAAGATAGTGGATTGCAAGGTTGGGATTGCATTTTTTGAGCAACCACTGAATTAATGGGAATCTATATAGCTCAGTGAGTTGATATCTGCCAGTAGAATTTGATGTTGGTAGTTTGATACTCTTCTCATGTGCTTCCCAGGAGAAGAGCCAACTGATTTAGCAACGGCTAAGCAGCACCATCACAGCCAACTACCACAAGAAAAGCCTGGTAAACCTCTTCTCAGTGCTTTACACCTAGAAAGCCTGAAAGGGTTGTCACTGAATGGAAGAGTTATCATCGTTGTCAACAGCAACTCAGGAAAAATGTCATTGGCGTGAATTTAAGGTGGATCCCAGTTTGCAATGAAGTGACCCACACTTGCAGGATTTAACACCGGGGCTGCAATGGACTGCCGCAGCCTTGAGGATATCATCAAGGTGTGCCTTCACAGCCAGTCCATCTGGCATGGGCTCTTCTGCCTCCATGATCAATGGGAATCAGAATAGTGAAGTGATTCCTCCTCCGCTCATTTTGCCATTGGGCCCAATATTATAGTTTCCAGTGGTATTTCCTCCACTGAGGAGGACCATCATCATATCTAAAGGGGCTCATCTGCCTGTAACTGTTCACCCCTTTAGAGAGTCAGGTTAGTTAACTGCCACCTGACACTCTGTGTTGAGTTGCTGGCTTTTATCCAAAGCATAAGAATAATAAAACAACAACAATTGAAGACACCTACATTTCTGCAATATTAATCAAATTTCAAGAATTAGGTTCTTTGCCATACATAACAGACCCATGTAAGCTAACCACACAGTTTCAAGACCAACAGTTCATGGCATTAGAAAGTTGGAGACAGCACTCAGTAAAGAAATATATTATCCTACCCTTGCAGCTCCCCCTGTGGCTTAGTGATTAAGGCATTGGGCTGGAGACTGGAAAGTCAGGTTTCAATACCTGACAGCTGAACTTGGGGACATGAAAGGAGTCTCATTCAGGTGTCCCCTAAAAATCCTTTCAACCCAGAGTAATCTGTGACACGAAATTATTATCCTACCCTTCTCTACAGCTCACACTTCTATTCCTCTCTCCCAAGTAACATTGGATGGAAAATTGAGCATACAAAAAATGCCTACGGAAGTTGAGAAAAAAAACTTAAGACTCCATGATTTTCTAAGTTGGGGGTGCCTATCCAAGCAAGGAACCATGGATAAAATTACTGTTGTCATACATCAGTTGGGAATTAACCTCTTGCTACAAAGTTCTTCCATAGTTTTTGTGTGTCTGTCCTTTTCTTGAAGTCCACATCTGCTGTGGATCAAGACCCTTCATTAATGTAACACAGCATGTCTCCATGTCTTTCCATCTCTTTATAAAAGGGAATAGTAGTTCTTCTACATAACTAAAACTACTTACCCAGTTGGTAGCTTTTGCTTGGTAGGTAACTGTTCTTCCCTTAACAGTCTTTCGTCACCATTGTTTATTCTTCTTCGAAGAGAGGAAGCTGCTGGGCGTTGGAAGGCAGTTGCAAGACCGGGAGGATGATACTGTTGTTCTGGAACCACTTCTTCACATCGGGAGCCTTTAAAACCAGAGCGGCAAATACAAAGCTGAGGGCGACTGCAGGATCCTTTGTTCTGACATGGAGGGTCACATACAGCTGAGAAAACAAGAGAGGAAGAAAACAGTGACGGGTAATTCCCACTGTTATTAAATATATTGTTGCTGCAGTTATGTGCCGTCAAGTCAGAACCAATTAACAACAACCCAAACAGGGCTTTTCAAAAGAGGTATTTAAGGTGTCATCTTACTATTTCCACTCCCACTAATGAGCTTCAAACCCAGGCCTCCTGAGTTCTAGTCCATCTGTTTATCCACACCACTGAGTATCTTATTATAACAGCTGGCTTTACGAAATACCTATATCAATGGGATACAATGGAACAGCACCATTCATATATATGTGAGGTGGGATACCTTGGTTTTATTGTTATATTACATGATTTTTATTTACCTTTGATATATTATCTTGTTTTTAACTGCAAGCTGCCCAGAGTGGTCTTATTACTAGATGGTCAGGGTATGTATGTATGCATGGATGGATGATATTGAAACAGAAATCACAATAAATGTTTTTTTCAAGATAAACCCAGATATTTTTGGTCTTCAGAATGCAAACAACAGGTCTAAGTGTTAATGAATTCAATGTTGGTTCAGTAAATCATTTTATCATTTTCTTCTCGGTTTGTTCATTTAATTATCTCTTGCCCTTTTTAAGAGCACAGAATTGCAAAATCCCACCAAGGGCAAGAGGAGACGAGTCTATGTCTGTCAAGGACTTTTGGTTGACCAAATATGGTAAGAAGAGAATGCTGAATCCGATAAGCCTTTAAACTGATATAGCATGGTCCTTGTTAAGCTTCACAGTCACCAGACAATCAACATTAGGCTAAGTGTTGCTACAAACTCATAGACCTCACTTCTCCTAAGCTCAAATTTCAAGAGAACTTGTTCCTTTGAACAGAATGTGTTGAAAGTAGTGCCAAAGTGGGCACACTCTTCAGATATTACTGCATATATATTGTCATAATGTTCAGTGGACAAAATCTAGTTGATAACTATGTGGGCACAACTTGACATGGGACCCTTGGTAGTTTCAGTACCACCCAGACAAAAGTGCTCTCTACTAAGTACTTCAGTTGGAGCATTGTGTAATTGGTCAACTGGGGCACACAACTAATTGTGCAAGTGAATCATGCAATTCCTTGTTACCCGAATAATGCCTGGTATATTTATTCCAGACTGAACAGGATTTTGCCCATTATGTCTCAACATTAATTACACTATCAAAGACAAACTCCTTTAGCCTCATGTTCAGTTTTTAAAAGTCCCTTCATTTCCTTGCCCAAGTCAGATCTGTACATAGGTAGTTCACAAAAAAATGTGTTTAAAGTGGACCAGAACACAGAACAGTGATGGCTAAACTTGGCACTCCAGGTGTTTTTGGACTTCAGTTATCAGAAGCCCAAGTCAGCACTCCTGTTGATCAGGGCTTCTGGGAACTGAAATTCAAGAACACCTGGAGTGGCAAGGTTCACCACCATTGACATAGAAGATATTGGCAGCTTTATATTACATTCATATTTTTAATGCTGATGTGAAAATTAGGTTTTTTATTAGCTCCCAGTGGGTGGAAGTATGTAACCAGAGATTGTCAATTTTAGATTTTATCATTGCTTCCTTTGAAGTCTTTCCCAGACAGTGCACATTGGTATTATATTTGTACATTCCACAGAATCGCAGGATAATGGAATTAGAAAAGGCCTATAAAACCATTGAGTTCAACATCCTGCCCAATGCAGGAATCCAAGTAAACATATGAGATAAGGCAATCTGGCTTTCTCTTGAAATTTCTTGCATTCAAATGTAGCTATAGTACAAGTTAAATCACTACCCCATGTGGGGAGAACTGCACAGGACACTCATGAAATACGAATAGATCGTATTCTGAGACTGAAAGCAACATAACATTGCTGCTTGTTGAAAGATGTGCCCTGTCATCTCTGAATGTAAGATCAAATATTTTGTTATTTTGCATAGACTTGGACGGGGGGGGGGGAGTTGTCCCATTCAATTAAGAACATTCCTAAATTCCTTCCACTGGCTAATTCAGAAGTCAACATACTGTACTAGAATTCTTCAGCAGTTAATGGAGGCTACAGTTCATTAACTTTGCACTCAAATCACCTCCATGTATTCTCCTAATTACAGCATATCAGCTTCAGCTTTAAATTCTGAAAGGGCAAGCACCATTAATTATAACACAGTAGGGGACCCATGCCTCCTAACCTATTAGGAGCCAATTTGGTTGTATAAGCAGTCAGGCAACACTAAAGAAATCAGCTTACAGTATTTGGAGGAGACCAAACTAATTGTTCTTTGTTCTCTTATGAGCTATTCTTCTACTGAGAATTAGCTTCATAGCAGCAGTCTTGGATCAATGGCATTTTTTTTTTTGCTTAGTTTGCAAAAGGGGGGGATTTGGCATGTAAGAAGAGGCCACTAATGTTGGGCAACAATCTAGAAAAAAGGGTGGGTTTTTCTTTTTAGCAACAAAAAAGCAGAAGAAAAAATCAAAAGCACTAGCTAAATAGGTATTGTTACTTGAGGTTTAATCCACAATCAATCAGAATTTAATTGTACTGTGAAACATGCAAGAGTCCAGATTAAGGGACATATCTATAGGATGTCAGGGTGGCCCCTTCTTTGCTGTTCTTTTGCAAACGGGCAAAGACTTTTCAGGCAGGCTTTTTCTCTATGACTGGCTAGATAGGCTATGTGTTTTGCTAGACAGCCAAACTTGAGCAGACTTGACTGGGCTAAATAGCATTACTTAAGATCGCTATGAGGTGTGGTATGCTATTTGGTGCAGTCCTTGCATCCACATGTAAGTATCTAGTCTTTTGGGGTCAGGAAACTACATTACATCTTAACTAAACCTATTTGGCACACCTCCCTTTGAAAGTGGAGGGAGAAAGGGATTTCTTTTTTTTTAAGCCCTTCCTTGTCCCTTCCTGTCTCCTTTTACTTCCAGGAAGACGTTTTCAGTTTTTAATTTCCCCCACACACACACCTAAAATGTATATATATCAGGTCTCCCCCATATCTATGGGTTCAGGATCCACAGTATCAGTTAACTGCAGATCTAAAAATTCAATAAAAAAATTCCTGGAATACATAAAATACTGTACATATATTTCTATGTTACATTACCAGAGTTGGCCATTAGAGGCCACTGCCTGCAATGTAAAATATAGGGTTCACTGTTATCCACAGTTTCATGCATCGACTAGATCAGGGTGGCCAAACTATGGCCCGTGGGCTGGATCTGGCCACAAGCACCAAATCATCTGGCCCATGGCACTCTTGCCGCTACATGGAAGCGGAAGTGGACACACCCAACACATGCACAAAACGCTGCCGTAAATTCACCTGTGACTACCATAAACGCATTTATGACAGCTGCAGGTGCAATTTTAGCAGGAGGAACCATGTGACTGGCCCAGTCAACCACATGACCAGCCTGTGGCTCAAAAAGATTTGCCACCCGTGGATTAGATACAGTGATGGGATGTAACAGGTTCGCACCAGTTCGCCAGAACCGGTAGTAACTTTTCCCAGTGTCCCAGAGAACCGGGAGCAGCTTTTGGGGGGGAACCACCTTCAGGACCTACCTTTTCACTGGTTCCCCCACTGTGCATGTGCGCCAAGCACTTGGTGTGCATGCACGCCTACAGTGCTTGCCACATATGCACGGCCTCCTTGCTGTCCTCCCAAGCAGGGAAGAGTAAGAGAAGCTGCTAGCCTGAAGCTCTCTATAGCCTGCTCCCCAGGATAAGTGACTCACCTTTGGATGTGGTGTGTCTGTGTGTATTTTAATGTGTATTTAATACCTTTACCTATATTGACATACTACCACAGTTCCTAAAAAGGCCTGGCGGCCTGGCTTGGGGTTTTTAAGAAAGTCTTGGAGTTACCTCATCAAATAAGCTACACCTGTGCTGTTCCAATTGCTGTTCCAATTGGAGAACCCTTAAGGAGGTACAGCTGTTTTACATTTACATTAAGGCATATTATCCTAGAGAACCAGTACGATCACCATATCCATCTTGCAACATGGTGCTGCCCAGGCACTTATACTAACAGGTAAGTGACAGGTTGGTGTTTGGTGTGTGTGTGTTTGGATAAGTGGGTGTATTTTAATGTAATTTTTATTTTATTTATTTATTTATTTAATTTAATTTATTTATGGGTTTGTGTTGTGGGTGGGTGGGTGGGTTGAGGGGTGTGTGTATGTGTGTGCTTATTTTTATTTTATTTTATTATTTTATTTTTTTTCTTTGCCCCTGCCCATGATGTCATGACATCATGACATTAGCTCCGCCCACACTGTAATGATGTCACGGTGGGGTAGTAAAATTTTGATATCCCACCACTGACTAGATATTCCCCATGGAAACTGGGAATGATCTGTACAGCAACTGTGTCTACTGTACAGGCAGGCAGGAAGAATTCCTTTATATATATTATTTTAATGATATTGTTCTGTTGGCTGGAACTCCCAGAATTCTCCCTCAGAAATTATTGGAAAACTCTAAGAGTTCTTTGTTTAAAAAAAAAAAGTGATAACACACCCTCAGTGGTAAGCCATCCTTCACATACTGTGAAAATCCTATCAAATGATCAAAGTGAGAATGACTTGGCAACACATTACAACAATGATAACAACATAAAGAAAAAAGAAAAGAGAAGTATGGGATGTAATCAGCACTGAAAATTACTGATTATTAGTGTGTCAGGGGAAAATGCATAGCAGGACATAGAAATTAAATTAGAAATTGGAAGTGTCTTTCTGAAGCCACTTGCTCAGTTTCCCAACTACTCCCTCTTCCTTGTCTTAATATTGGCTGATCTATTGTTTTAGGAATTAATGCACATTCTCCTCTGTTTTACTACATTCTCTCTGGCTACAACTCCATTCAGGGAAATTCAAGTTGCTCTTCATCCAAGCATAGAAGGTCAAAATTTTAAACAAAACTAGAATGACTCTTCTATGGTTGAAATTCACAGCGGCATGTCAAGCATTTGGACATTCATATTGAAATGAGTAAGGTTCTCCACTGTGTTGCTACAGAGAATTCAGCTTTTGTCTTGTCTGCTATCTAAACAGCCTAGAAATAAAGATGAGAAGGATGCTTCCAGGGGAACCAAAGAGTATTTACACATATATTGGCCTGTTGCAAGAATAAGGAAAGAAAAGAGTATGTTGACCTTAAGGTCCAGCTGAAATTTACCATCTCCTGTCATGATGAAAGGGTTTTTTAGAACATTTGACAGCCTCCTTTTAATTAATCCATGCAAACAACAGCCTACCACTTGAAAAGTCACCAGGGCAGTCCTAATGGCCGAGAGCCCAGGTCTGAAATAGCATTTATGCTGTTCCCAGAAAAATCTTTAATGAGAGAAAGATGCTGCCTTTCCTGGCCGTGTGTGTTGTTTATAGACACTGTCTGGCAGCTCAGAATGCTCTCTACTGTTCAGCTTCTGGGACAGTGAGTCAGTTTTTGGCCCCCCATTCCAGGACACAGCTTTAGTCAGCTTCCTTGAGATAATCATGTTAACCGTAGATCCTGATCTAACCAGATACAAAGCATAATCTGATTGCCATTGGACATTTGAGAAATTCCTAATACCTGTTCACCTATCTGCCATCACTGGTGCTTAACATTTTAACACTCCAACTAGCCTGAGAAAATGCTAATTACCTTGAAACCCAGCCTAATAATAATAGATGTATAACCTTCAGATCTGCCAGTCTGGTCAGATTATCCTGCTATGGTAATAGAGTAGACCATACTGCCGGCGACTCAACGCCAATCATAAGGTGATGGTTAACTAACCTGACAACCCTGAGGACTAATGGCCTTGGATGGCAAAGTCCACTGGAAAGGGCGATGGTCCCCGAGTGGATTAAATCCCACTTGAATCCATCTTGATGGAGGGCAGCATCTTCATCAATACTGGCTTAGGGCTGAGGAGGACTTTGTGTACCACAAGGGCTCAGAACAAGAAAGTGACTTGCAGAATTGCATCAGTGGTCTGAGTGCCATGCTGCAAAGTGGAAGGCAAATGAAAGACTACTGTATTATATGATTCTTGGGACAATCTTCATGGCTGATCGCCATGATGATAACCAATATTTGGAATTGGATATGGCACTTGAAAAAGAAGAATAACCTTCAGAGATGCTGTGTTTTGAGTTTGTTTGAAGGAAATTTGGAATATTCTGAAATAACATCAAAGATATATTCTCAAACATGTCAATACTAAATTACAAAAATGATGCATATTGTTATTGGTTCTTCCCTCAAGTACTAGTGGTAGTGCATTTGTACATATAGTCTGCATATCTGTTTGGGAAGTAGGATGAGCGGTCAAAGATGAGTTACTGCTATTCCATTTTCCTATTTATGGGCTTCCATAGGCATTTGGTAGGCACACTATGGGAACAGAATGCTGAATTATATCAGTACCAGCAGCAAACCTAAACATAGTTCTTATGATGCCCTTACAACCACTCTGTTACTGGACAGACAATTTGTCCATAATGTTCAATTGATGTTTTGGTCAAGAAAGTTTTGAAAGTCTCTCAATACCTGGCAGTCTTTCACTGTTTTTGAACTGCCTCTGTAACTCCTCATCATTTGAGAGATATGGGAGGAGCACAACAGAAGGACTGCCCAAAATAGCTAAAGTATAGTCTTTATAACAAAGGTTCTCAAACTATGGCCCAGGGGCCGTATGCAGCCCACAACAACATTTTATGCCCCTCCCTCCACCACACCCAGAAGTGCCATGTGTGGCAGGCAGGGCAAAATGGCCATCAGGCTCCTAAAGCTGTCTGAGGGAGCATGACTTGGCCCTCAGCTTGAAAAGGTTAAGAGCCCATGTGCTAGAGGGAAACTTTCATCTGGTAGGAAATATATTTGGTAACAGTAAATCTAGACAACATGGATGTTTAGCCTGCTATTTGTGCTAAGAGTTCTCACAGTTAATCTCTATGTCTATATCATGAATAGACATTTTTCTCCATTAATATTGGTACATTTTGTTTGGCCAGCAAACCTGGTTTGTTTTGTCTCACTTCCTGATTGTCTATGTGATTGCCTGTATCGATCTTTGGCAGTTACAAGATTCTGTGATGAAAGTTGTATGCCTTCCTTGCAGCTTTTATCACATTGGCATGAATACCAGAACAGTTCTTTACAGCAACCAAATTAATATCCATGGGAACCTTCCTTCACTTGCTCTTTAGCCTTCTCCTTAGTTGCTTCATACCCTGGAGCTTGTCAGTAAATAAAGACAAGGGTCAGGGTCTGAACTAGAGAAGGCATTTAGGAGTGGTCATGTTGATAGTTTTGGTTACTTCTGTATACCATTGGTTGACTAGAGTCTCAACAGGGGTGCCAAACCAACTTAGCTAAAAACCCTCTCAATGATGTCTGGAACCCAACAGGATTCATAAGCCTGTGAGAATCAACTATTCTAATTGGTCCTGTTTCTATATGAGGGGAGGGGATCACCAATCTCAAGGAAAACTTTAGCAGGTAATCTTCTTCTTTTGTGTCTAGGTCAGACTTTAAACTGCCAAAATGAAGCCATCTTCTTGTGTTTGTCATTGCTGATGATACGCACCTCTAGCTCTCCTTTTCTACCTCAGCAGCAGATGCTGTTCAGGAACTGGAGCAATGCCTGGAAACAGTAGACTCTGGTTGGGAAAGAATAAGCTGGGGTTGATTCCTGACAAGATGGGAATCTTGTTGGTTAGGTCTTCTCCAGTTTGGTGTAAACCCTCCTAGGCTGAAATGATACCATCTTACTCTTAGGAATAAGATGTGAAATATGGATCCAGCTCTTACTATGGACCAGCAAGTCTCTACCATGGCCAGGGCTGCATTTTATCAGCTGCAGATGATTGCCCAGGTCCACCCATACCTGGATGGGAGATCCCTGACAACATTAGTTAACGCATTGGTAATCCCAAAGACTGATCACTGTAATAACCTTTACATGGGGCTACCCTTGAAGTTGATACAGAAAGAGAGGCTTTCTCAGATATTCTTCCCCAGTAGACGTGTTGTACTTTATTTAATTTCTCTTTAAGAATCTTGATTTATTATCTGTTTAATATTTATTAATTATGTGTTTATCTTGTTTTTTATTTGTTTGGCATCAGTTGGGATGCTTTGATTATCTTATTTTATTGTACTGATTTTATCTGATTTTACATATTGTTAGCCACTCAGAGTAGTGTTTGCACTAAGTTGGGCAATTAAAAATGTCTTTAAAAACCAAGTGGATGTGTCTTGTCAATTTAGCGCATGCCAGTTCATCAACTCAAAAAAGGGGGTGGGTGGCAGAAAAGAGCATGATGTCAGAGGAGAGTATGATGTGCTACAGGGAGAAATTTACTGAATGTTATTCTCTGAATACTTGCAATGCACATTGTTTGTACTGTACAATGATTTCAGCTACTACACAGTACCAGAATACAGTACAGAAAACTTTACATCAACCTGAGAAAACATCTTGTCTAGTTGCTCTGTCAGCTAGCTTATACAGTACTCTTCTAGTTTAGAGCTTGAGGCCAGGGCATTTTTCACAGTGTTCTTCTGTATTGCAGGTAAGCTCTGACAAAGGTCAGACAAAAATCTGACAAAAATCAACATAGAATAACACATTGAAGCCATTCATAGCTGAGGGGTGATGCAATGATGCCCACATTGCTCAGTTTTGGAATGAGTAGGAAACAATATAAATCATACAATTTTAATATTATTCTTTAAAGCAGCTTTTCAAATACCATCCATTTGCCCATCAGAGTACATTGTCAATGGCCTAGCTATGGAAGAACCAGGCAAAATAAATAAAATAGCTTATACTGTAGTATGGTTTTTTTGCCAATTGAGTGGGTAACATAGAACAGCAGTAGCCAAATGTAGGAAACTAGTAGCAAGATGGTCTTCTATAGTAGGGGATATTTATTAACTGCCCACTTTCTGTTTAGTAAACAAATAAACTGGATCTGTCTGATGTTTGGATAAGAAACTAATAGGTAATGATAGTTACTGTTTTGCTGTGTGTTGTTTTACCACAGTATTGTTGCTCTATTATTTTTTTGTATTGATTATTGTATTTTACTTGTTTTGTACACCGCCCTCAGTTGGTTGTACCAAGTAGGGTGGTATAGAAATCTAAAAAATTAATAATAAATAAATAAATAAATAAAATAAAAATTTCCTGATAGTGCTAGGAAAGAATCCTGATGAAATCTTGAAATCTTGTTGCCAATCAGAGCTCAACTGTACTGAGCTACATGACCTGATAGTCTATCACAGCATAAATCAGCTTTTTGCATTCAGATGGTGAGCAATAGGCTAGAAGTGAAAAATGGTTGACTTAAATTAAGATTCAACTGCTAGTCAAGGATGTTAATATCTAAGAATATATGCCTTTCAAACAGTGTTTTCCTCAGTAAGAGGGAAACAATATAAATAGACATCCCAAAATTGAAACAAGCATTTTGTTTGTTTAAAACAGGAATGAATAGAAAAGGGACTGATAATGTAATCCAGAACTTCTAAAATTTTACCTCATTTACTTTTTCAATAAAAGGAGATATAAATGACCAAACAACAAAGTTTCCTTGCCTCCCCATATTTTTCCTCAGTCCTCTTTAATCTGTTCCTTGTCCTTCCCTTTCCACAAAGTAATATTCAAAGCAAAGATGTCAGACAGGGCATGCGGTATCCTGGAGCATGTTGCTTTCTGACTCTTGCACCTCAGTGGATTTCAATAAAGCAGAAGCAGCCACAGACTTCACTCCAACACAAGCCATGGCACGTTCAGGCTAACAGCAGGGGACCTTGAGTGTGAGCGGAAGGTTTTAATCACCCAGCAAACTAAGAACTAAGAGCTGGGAAGTGACACAACTGCAAAGAAGAGTTTATAAAAAGAAAATCAGAGGGAGAATAACTTTATCCCAAGAAGAAAAGGTGATTAAGAGGCTCTCATTAGTTTGTGTGTTATGTGCTGTCAAATCACATCTGACTTACTTTATTATTATGTGCTGTCAAGTCACCCCCAACTTATCCCAGCTACATGAATGAATGACCTCCAAAATACCCTATCATTCTTGTCTAGCTCTTGTAAACTCAAGGTTGTGGGTTTCTTTATTGAGTCACTCCATCTCATATTTGTTTTCCCTCTTTTACTGCTGCCTTCAACTTTTCTCAACATTATTGTGCTTTCCAACAAGTCTTGTTTTCTCAATTGTGTCCAGAGGGTTAACAAATAATCCTTGGGATGAGGGATCTTATATTATCAGGACTAACTTGTTTGCATTTTTTGTTTGCTAACCAATCAGAAAAAGACCCACCTTCACTGCTGAAATTGGATTCCTAACCTTAATCCCTTGTTCCTGTTTGTTTACTTGTTTGTTGGTTGGTTGGTTGGTTGTTGTTGGCCATTTGTTCTTGAATGATATGTAGGCATTTTGGACTCTCTCAGTCTCTTTTCAGCCACATGGCTGTGTTGAAAGAAAACTCTTCATTTTTCCTTGTAACTAATCTAAATCAACCTCTTCAAAAGGGCCTGAAACAACCCTGTTAAGATTTCTGACCACATAGTGAATAAATATATTTTTCTCTTTTACCCCAAACTTTTGGTCTAAGTAATTGTTTAAGGTTGGGAAGCATGTTGAACATTAGGGTAATTTGGGGGGAACTTGCAAACAATTCAAAGATTAATAATTCTCCCACTTTAGTCAGGTTTTCAAGTATGTTGGATGTTTAAGGAGTTGTTTATGAATGCTATTCCTCCAAGTTAGCTCTAACAACCAAGTGAGGATTTGAACTCCTGAGCTCTTGTCCATCACTCTATTTGCTATACCACACTGCATTATTAGCTTGGGTAGACAAAAAAATTGAATCCCTGGTATGTTTAATTAGAATCTTAGATACAGGAACTCTGTTTTGTTCAGATACAATCCAAATGTTCCCATTCTAACTCACATACAGTACCACCATCTACCAGAGGAACCTTTATCTGGCCCCTAGTGCCATTTCATATGCCCCCCACCCCTCCAAGGGAATTTGAGAAACAAAATGGCTGGCCCTTTGAAGTGGTTGGGACAAAATGATCACCCCCATCGTGCAGGGAGGGCAAAATGGCCATCCAGTCCTCGAAGCTGAGAGAACATGACCCAGTGCCCTGCTTAAAAAAGTTGGGAACTCCTGCTTTAAGTAAAGGATAGACAACTTTTGATTTTCCAGATGTTATTGGACTATGACTTCCATCAGCTGTTCTGTAATTACACAGCAATAGTAAGGGATGAGAGTCAAGATTCAGCTATACTTACAGAACGAGAAGTTTCCCCATTTTCTCCATAAGTTATGCTAAACCATTTTCGTGATAATGTTTTCAAACATATAACATTTTCCTCTTACAGTTTTGTTTGGTCACTCATTTCCAACTATTTTAACTGTACCATTTCTGACATAACGTCAGTAAGGCTTTTAGTTTTATATGTCCCTTTCAGCATATTCCTTATCATCAATGGGCTCAAGATACAGGAAGACAGATTTTGGTTGAATACCAGGAGAAACTTCCTATCTATAAGAGTAGTACAAAACAGAATCAATTACCTTGGGAGGTGGTGACTGCTCCATGTAAGAGGAAACTGGGCAACCCTTTGTCAGATATACCTTGATTCAGGTTCCTTCACTGAGCAGAGGGTTAAACTTGATGGCCTTATGGAACCATTCCACCTCCACTATGTAAGAGTCTGTGATTCCATGATCAGTTATAATCAGCACCAATTTCAATAAATGATAGCCCTTTGGACAAAACCAGCAGCTCTACATCAAATTACTAATGTAGAGTGCTGAATACTGATCAAGCTGGCTATGGCTCCTGAGAGCTGTAGTCCCTGAAAAGTAGTTTTTCTTCATCTCTGATGATTAGCTCTGCCCTAAGACCTGGCTGGGTCTTTACAAGGAATGCAGAATTGCCCAGTGAGATATAGTATGTCTAAATCTGATGCTAACAGAAAGCAGCCACAGTGATGCTATGTAACTAAAAAAGGTAGAAACATAATGGCAGCTGCCCACACATGTCTTTTTCGTCTGAGCAAGAACACTAAAAGCATCTGGGAAGAGTATCACAGATTCACAGCAGAAATATCAAAGAACATATGATGGGAACAGCATGCATACAGCAAGGATAGGAGACTGATAAATTGCCAGGACAGTTACAAACAATGCAATCTCCATCTTCATTTTATGCAAAACTTAAGAAATGTTCCTAATCTTCTTGCATCATTATTACAAGACAGAGTCATCAAGAGAAAATCTAGTTAGCAAAGAGAATGATTGCAATGTGCAAGAGACTAAACAGAAGCAAGACTCTAACCAGCAGGTATGGCACATTGCTGGGGTTGACTAAGTCGTTAAAAGCATGGGACAGTGCTCCCCACAGCCACATTTACCTGTAACTACCAAAGTAATTCTCCCTCTGGCCTTCTCTCACAAACAGCTACTTTTTTATTTTCTGTAACAAAACAGTATGAGATTGTCTAAGCAACCCAGGAAAAGTACTGAATATTGAAATACTGTAGTATTATTTTGTTAATACTTGCAGTTAGTTCCAAATTATTTTACCCATGAACTGCCTGACCACATATGGAAGAACACAGAATTCTATAGCATTCAGTCTTGTTAGGGATAAGGCAGCAGGGTAATACATGCTGGTCAGTTTGTGGTTTATTTACTATAACATCTGAATAAATCAGGGATTATCAACCTGCAGCCCATGGGCCAGATGCAGCCCATAGCACCATTTCATGTGGCACATCCACCACCTCCACCACACTAGGAAGTGCCATGTGGTGGAGGAAGGGCAAACTGGCCATCCTGAAGCTGTCTGAGGGAGGATGACCCGGAGCCCGGCTTTAAAAGGTTGAGAACTCCTGGAATAAAGCAATCTGGTTTTTTATCTTCTCTGCAAGCTAACGAATGAACTCAGGCTTTGCTCTTGGATTATTTCTTTTTTTTTAAAATATATATTTTTTATTAACACATGTATATTGCGACAAACATATAAGACAATATTATAACATAAAATAAATGAATAAACAATAAACAAAAACCAAAATTGTACATCTGATGACAACTGCGAATACACCCACCCATTCCCATACTAACTTGTAAACAAAGCACATAAATCATGCCAGCTCATATTGTACATATAATCCCAGATAAGTTGAGTATCTTGTAAATATTGAAATCTCAATTCTGCCAAAACTTCAACATTTCTTGGCTTGGTTTAATGCCTTCATTACTAGTCATACCAAATATAACGAATGGTTCCCAAATTTCCCAAAATACATTCTTAATGTTTAAACCTCTTCTAATCTTTATTTCATTTGTTAATTTGTCATTGAGAGCTAAGCGCCATGCCATATTATACCATTTCCCTTTTTCAATTATAAACTTATTTTTCCATTCAGCAGCAATTAATTGTCTCGCCACAGATAGTAAGGTGATCATTAACTCTTTCTTATTCTCACTTATCTTCACTTCATCTGTTTCCCCCAGTAACACAGCTTTAGCAGATAACCTAATCTCAGAAGACATAATCTTTCCTAGCTCTTTTTCTATCATTTTCCAAAATTTGTTTGCGAATTCGCACGACCACCACATATGAGTATACGTTCCAGGTTCTTTACCACACCTCCAACATAGGTTTGTTTCAGCCTTTCCCATTTGCCATAAGCGTATAGGGGTGGTGTACCATTTCCATAATATTTTACAGTTGTGTTCTTTCTCTTTTATAGAAAGTACTTTCATTAATCTTTGGTTCCATTTCCGTTTCCATTCTTTATCACATATTACAATACCTAAGTCCTTTTCCCATGATTCTTTTAATATTTCTTTTTTACTTGGGAAAGAGACTAGCCAGATTGTTGTTTTTGGACCCGATAGTAAACAAATATGCAGCACATGAAAGGTAACAGTTTATATACCTATTTCTATTTGTAGTAGAATCAATAGGGCATGTTGCCTCAGCCCTAGCAGCCAGAAATCTAGCTTTCTGTTGAACATGCCCATGGTATGCAACCATTTCCAGATCACTGTGCAATCACAGTACTTTGGATTCTAACCTTCTGTGTAGCATTATACATCATAGTTTATTATTTCTTTTGAAACATGGCCACCAAGACCACTAGCTTATGTCATTTGTATATTGTTTCAGTAATGGCTTGAAGAGACATCATTAAAATCACCTTAGAATTTGCTAAAAAATATTTTCTTTGGTTTTCATATGCTTAATATACAATACACACTGAAAATAAAATTTAATATTAGAGATAGTGATAATGCACACACAAAAAAGGATCTAAGAATCATAAATAATCTAGCTGAAGCTAGTACAGGATTTTATTATAGAATGCTGAAGAAACCTAGTTAATAAAGGTGCAGCTTTAATTTTTATTTAACATCACCATTAAGAACAAGGTGATGATTTTAAACTCCTTCAGACTGGAAACTATAAAGCCTTGTTCAGGGCAGCAGCTTGATGTTGTTTAGGCTTGAACAAAACTAGGAACATCACAAGCAACAACTGCAGGCTATGAATGTTGGTGAGATTAAGTATTTATTTATAATTCTTCTGTGGTTTCAAAAGATTGCTGCATTTGGAACTTAAAAGCAAGGCCCAATGCAGAAGTTAGCTAAATGAGCTAGCCACAAATGAGTTACCTTGATTTACAAAGTAATTAATTGTATCCCTAGGTTTCCAGCTGATATAGCTAATGATGTCATCAGAGCTCCTCAATGGTCCGATTTCACTGTAAATCATTCTACTCTATCCTTATTCCTATGAATATCTACTGGAGACAAATGGCCTTGTGGGAGGCCATAGCTTACAAGACCCTATGTTTAAATTTAGAGAGGAATCTTGAATTAATAACCTAAGAGAGGGCATTTCCCACAAGGAAGGTCCCCTGGAAGCTATGAAGTGGAAGCAGAAGTACTGAGAAGTACCCAGCTTCAGAGCAAATCCTTCTTGCATTAATGTCTTTGAAATACCAGCTCTTGAATAAGTAACTAACAAAGACCTCAGACTCTCCTATTAGCACTCCCTTGAGTCCAATCCTGTCCCATAAAAATGTATTATCACATCCCTGTTTGTCCCAGTGCAGCCTTTTAACCCATTTAAAAAAGCTAACACATAGACATCTACATGATCTGGAACCAATCAGAATCATAACTTTGTCCATCTAATCATGTGACTCATCCTCCCTCATGGAAACCTTCCAGTGTTATTTTTCCTATTTATCAGTCTCTTGTGACATGAGATGTTATAGATTAACATGTTTGGGGGGAAACAAACAGAAAGGAGGGTGAAGACAAAAAAAACCCTGCAATAACATATTTTAAATATACTTCCTCCAAGTGGAATACTTCCCTGACCCGGCCTACCATTCCCACAACCTTCTACTTTTGACTATCAGTTTTGGTTTTGCATTGGGTATGAATTAGAGCTCTTATTCTTCAGATCAATCATAGAAATCATCCTGACCTTTCAATGATAGCTTAGTGGGAATCCTGTTGCTCAGCATAGTAAGTCATACTAGAGTAGGGTCACTGAATCAATGGGAATTTGGTCAGTCAACGTCTCTATAAATTCCATAGATTCAAATGAGCCTACTTTAGTTGTGATACTGTCAATCATAGGATTCTGCTCCATAAAATAAATAATCTTACCAAAGATAACAAGCTTACTAGGGTCATTGGCAGCTACCTCCAGAACCAAAGATTCTATGTGACGATAAATAGAAAGAACAGCAGTTGCAGGTTACAGAAGAATGGACTGCCCCAAGGAAGTGTGTTGTCTCCAACACTGTATAATATAGGGTTAAATGCTCATCTCTGTTTATAGCCGAAGAGCCAGCACTGTCTGCGTCTGCAGACTTTTCTGTGGACATGTGGCAGGCATGCCTAGACACCGGAGTGCATGGAACTCTAGGCATGCCTGCCACATTTACACAGAAAAGTCTGTAGCACTTTAAAGACTAACTGCTATATTTTTATTGTTAGCTTTCGTGGATCAAGTCCACTTCATCAGACAAAGAGTGGAACTTACAGGCATGTTCTTTATATACCAAATCCAGGGGCTCAAAGGGAGAAGGGGTGTGGTCAAGCAAGATGACAGACAACTTTCCTGCCAATTCTCTTTAGTAAAACAGAAAGAAACCAGGTACAAGTGTTTGTTTTTTTCCCCTGACATGCAGGTCACAAGTTGATCAGAGACCATAATGGGCTTTCTCAGCAACCTTGAGTTTGAAAGGGAGTCTTTTAGAGTTTATCTGAATAATCTATTGTTGCTAATGTCTGTGTGAAGCTGCAATCTTGTGCTGGCTTGTCTGTCATCTTGCTTGACACCAACCCTTCTCCCGTTGACCACCTGAATTTGGTATATAAAGAACATGCCTGTAAGTTTCACTCTTTGTCTGATGACGTGGACTTGATCCATGAAAGCTAACAATAAAAATATAGCAGTTAGTCTTTAAAGTGCTACAGTGTTTTTTATTTTGTTTTGTTTTGTTTATTTTGTTTTGTTTTGTTTTCTGATATGCCTGAACCACAGACTAACATGGCTACTATTCCAAAAAATACAGAAAAGTCTGCAGATGTAGACAGTGCAGGATCTTCAGCTATAAACAGAGATGAATATTGAACCCTAGAGTTGGATACGACTGACTGTATAATATATATTCAAATGATCAACCAGTCCCTGACAATACAAAACTGTTCATCTATGCAGAGGATACAGCAATGGCTGATTAAGGATCAAGTTTTGATGAGGTAGCTGGAAAACCTACTGGAGCACTTGAGGAATTAGGACAATATTACGACATCAACATTTGAAGCCTAATCCAAGCAAGTACTGTACAGTAATACCTTGGATAATGACTGCATCGGATAACGCTAAAATTGGATAATGATGCAAAATTTCTAAAGAAATTTTGTATCGGATAACGATCTGCTAGCGCTATCCGATGCAGTCGTTCATAGCAGCAGGATGGCTGGAAACCTGAACAGGGTTTTCCGTTCAGCTTCCCAGCCACCCTGCAGCTGCAGCGGCAGGGACAGGAGAGTCCCCGTCGGCTTCCCCAGCCACCCTGCAGTTGTGGATCGGGTCTCCCGACCTCCCTGGAACTGGCAGGGGGGGTCAGAGAGCCCAAAATGGGTAAAAAAAACCACCTCCTTGGAGGCTGCAACAAGACAAAATGTCAGGATTCGAATCCTGACGTTTTGGCTTGCTGCACTGCCCCAGGAGATGGGAGAACTTTGGAAACAGCTCAGATAGGGTCCCCCGACCTGCCTAGAACTGGCAGGGGGATCAGAGAACCCGAAATGGGTTAAAAATGGACCCTTTTTTACCTATTTCGGGTTCTCTGACCTTCCCTGCCAACTCCAGGGAGGTCGGGTACCCGATCCAAGCTATTTCCAAAGTTCCCCCACCTCCTTGGAGGCTGCAACAAGCCAAAACGTCAGGAGTCAAATCCCGACGTTCTGGCTTGCTGCAGCCTCCAGGGGAACAGGGCTTTTAAAAAAAACATTGTGTGATCAATGAATTGCACAACATTAAAAACCAGATAACGACAAGACTTGTGGAACCAAGTCTCATCGTTATCCGAAGTACTAATGTATATGTTTTCCCCTTTCAAAAATGAGAGGCAAGGGTTAAGTTGAATGTCAGGTGGCAAGGGAACCCATTACAGCACTGTTCAGCACTAAAATACCTCAGTGTGACGCCTAACCGAACACTCTCTTTTATGCAGCACTGCTTTAATACCAAAGCCAAAGTTAGTACAAAGAACATCATCATCAAGAAACTCACAAACTATAACTGCAGAACTCAACCATCCATGATGTGCACATCAGCTTTGGCCCTGAGCATCTTTGCAGCAGAGTATGCTGCTCCAATATGGAGCACATCCATACACGCAAAACAAGTTGACATCGCTGTTAATGAAACCATGCAGATAGTGACAGGATGCTGAATCAAACCTACACAAGTCAAAAAATATATACACTCTTGTCGCCCCACCTAAGATCAAGTGAGAAGTAGCAGCAAATGCTGAGAGAACCAAGCAAGAAAATGACCCTTGACACCTTCTGAATGGATATGAGCCTCAAGTCCACCAGTTCAGATCCAGAAATAGCTTTATGACCAGAACAGACATTTTTAAGGGTACAAATGAGCAAACCAAATTAAAAGATGGACGAATGAGTTCATTGGGCAAGGAACATCATTAAAGGAGGATATAGCTAAAGATCTCACTCTCTCCTATGTCTCTTAGACAGCTGGTGGATAACAACACATGGTGTGAATGTGGAGAGACACAGAGTCCAGCTCATTGACTGGTCTGCCGATTGCTGCCAGAGACATGCACCAATAAGGACTTGGGTTTGGGCAACAACAAAGTGAAGAAAGTGGCTTCATTTTGGCAGTCCAGGGATTGAGTGGGACACAAAAGAAGTTGTGATTTACTACACTAAAAGTATAATCAACTACTACAATTGAAGTATGTAATTTGAATCAACTGAACTTAAGAAGAGGTAGACTCACCCAATTTCTTCTGATTCAATGGGCCTACACTTTGTGGCTTACTTCAATAAGCAAAAGGATTTCAGCATTTATTTAATTCCTTCCTCCTTTGCATCCTCAATTTTGTGTTGTTTTTGGCTAAGAAGATATTTTAATTCAGACAGAGGACTCCATTTTCAGTTTGATCCTGTGTTGTCATACCAGTTATACAACTTGAAACCCATTTCCCGCCTAGTTGTCAGAGTTATTCAAGATTCTTCTTGTTATTTCTGTAGCTGGTTTCAGTTTGGGGGAGAGAGGTTGCTAGCATAATGCCCAACCCTCCTCCTTTCTCATCTGGGCTTGGGACCACCAATGGCAGAGAACTTTCATGGGAGACTTAAAGACCCTGGAAATAGCATGGGAGAATGCTGAAGCACTTGCCCAAGACTGAAACTGCTGGAGATCCCTTGCTGCCCATTATGCAGTGGTGGGCAGCAACAGGTTCACACACACACACACACACCAGCAGGGGGGAGCAAAATTGGGTGGCCTTTGGGCAGGGCGGTGGTGAAATTGGGTGGCCTTCGGGCAGGGGGTAGCAAAATTGGATGGTCACGCCCACCTCCCTGCCCTGCCAAGACTAACACAGCGATCATTTAAAAAGTTTTATTCTGTACAAGCATATCAGAGAGTAAACAAAACAAAAAGACAAAAATGTTGTGGCACCTTAAAGACTAGCTGCTCTATTTTAATGTGTGCTTTTGTGGATCAAGTCCACTGGCTCTTTGGCTATAAACAGAGATGAGTACTGAACCCGAGTTGGTAATGACTGGCTTTTGAGCAAGGGCAACCTTTACCTAATAACAGAAGATCCCTGGTTGGTATTCAAATTTGACTTCAGGTTTTGTTCCTGCAAGTGGTTCAAGGTCTCCCTTGCTCAAAAGCCAGTCATATCTGACTCTAGGGTGCAGTGCTCATCTCCATTTACAGCCAAAGAGCCAGTGCTGCCTGTGTTTGCAGATGTATACATAGCAATATGGCAGGCATGACTAGATCGCCCACGATGTAGGCTTCACCCACGATTTAGGCTCTGCCCATGACATAGGCTCCGCCCACTGTGTGGTAATGAATTTTTTTGCTAACCAACACTGCCATTATGCTATATGCCATAGGAGGATCTAAGTCAAGGTAATTTCACTCTCATTTTAACCAAAGCTTGAGCATCACTACCTAACTCTAACCCCTAACCCACACTCATTCATCTGAACAGACTCCTGATGTATACAATTGTGTATAAACTCTATTCAGGCATGCATTCAGTTGGATTAAAATTAGAATATCTTCAAAAATATTGAGGACAGTTACATGGAAGATGGAACAAACTTGTTTTGCTGCTGCAGAGAGTGGGATCCAAACGAATGGGTTTATATTTATGAGAAAAGAGATTTCAATTACACATTAGGAAGAACTTCCTGGTGGTGAGAGCTATTTAACAGAATACCTGTACCTTGAAAAGTGATGGACTTTTCTTAACAGATTGGCACTTTAGTTGTAAATTGTTACATTGACAAAAGTTAGACTAGATGGAGTCCCTTTCAACATAGCTCTATAATTCTGTAATAGAAATTTTGATAACTTTTGTACATTATTTTTCACGTCATAATATTACCAGTTTTAAAAAGGACTGTAACAATCAGTAGCAACTTTACAGATTTAGTGTAACAGGTACAATTTGTTTATTTTTACTAACAGTTGCCTAGCTCTATTCCAGTTGAGGTTCAGGCCACAGCACAGCATGAGGACTGTTTTTAATATCTATGCAAAACCATTTGGGGAGGTCACCCAGAGACTTAGAGTTCGCTGCTATAGGTATGCTGATGACAGGCAGTTCTATCTCTCCTTTACATCATCTGTAGTAAATGCTAAAAAAATTGAAGCTCAATCCCTACAAGATGGTATTCTTGCTATTGGAAGCTTCTCTTGCCCAGCTGGAGTTGGGAGGCTAGTCCTGAAATTAGAGAGAATTATGCTCCCCCTAACTGAACAATGCAGTTTGCAGCTTGGGAGTTGTTTTAAATCTGGCACTCTCTATGGAACATCAGGTTGCTGCAGTAACAAGGTCTGAATTTTTCTGTCTTTAGCAGATGGCTGAGTTGCATCCTTATTTGGATGGGAGGTCCCTTACAATGCTAGTCTCAAAATTTGATTACTGTAAACTCTTTACATGGGGGTTCTCTTGTACCTGATAGGGAGTTTGCAGTGGGTCCAGAATGCTGCAGCCAGATAATATTCAGAGTGAACAGCTTTGAACATCTCACTCTGATTTTTGCCCATCTTTAGTGACTTCCTGCTGCGTACATTACAAAGTACAAGGTATTAGTTTTAAGATACAAACCCCTAAAAGATTTGGTACCTTATTGCCTATCAGAACATCTCTCACAAAGATCTACTGCCCACATCTCAGGGTCCTCTTAGACCAAGCAGCTTCAGGCGTCAACACAGAGAAAGGCAAGGAAAGTATCAATTAGGAAGAGAGTCTTTTCAACTGTGACCACTGCTGTCTTGAATGGCTCTTGTGTTGAAGCCCCTCCTTTAATATCTTTTTTAAGCAAAAAAAACCCTATGCAGAGAGACCTATAAAGATGTGTCTTCCTCCCAATGATTGATATTCCCCCCCCCCAACCCACAGGTTTGAATGTTTATGTTAATGTACTGTTATCATTAGTTGGGAAGGTTTGTGTCATGCTTTTCATTTTATTTTGATGTTATGTAAACTGCCCCGAAAGGTGAATGTTCACTAGATAGGTGGTATATAAATGCATTAAATAAATACAATAAGTAATAAATGTAGGTTCTAGGTCAGCGGTTCTCAACCTGCAGCCCATGGGCCAGATACGACACACAGCACCATTTCATGTCCCCCCCCCCCCCCACTGCCTCAATCATACCAGGAAGTGCCATGTGGTGGAAGAAGGACAAAATTACCACCCGGCCCCCAAAGCTGTCTGAGGGAGTGTGACCCAGCCCCCGGCTTTAAAAGGTTGAGAACTCCTGTTCTAGATGGTCATTATGAGCAACATTTTTAAAAAATAAACAGACTTTTCTTACTATTTTAAACTAGTGTTTCAAATTAAAAAGGAGCTGGGAAAGGAACTTGTTGGCATCAGCTAATGGAATGACTGTTTCCTTTAATAATAACTAACAGCAATTAATTACTTTTCCATACTAATGAAAAACAAGCAATTAATAATTTTTGTGGAAGTAACATTACACACTCTGGTTGTGTTCTGCACGTACACAGCAAGAGGGACAGCATAGCACCCATTGTTGAGATACCTTACAGCTCTTATACATGTTTACTGGATGCCTGTACAGTCAAACCTCGCATAAAGAGCGCTTCACTTAGAGTAACTCACTTAAAAAGCAGAATTTTCTATGAATGCTCACTTCACTTAACAAATAAAACCAACCAAAAACTCACTTAACAAATAAATCGAGGTTCGCAATCCCCACCACAAGTCACAATTGGTCACTTACAATGGTGTTTCACTTAAAGAGCAAACTCACTTAAAGAGCAGTCCTGTGGAACACATTAGGCTCTTTAAGTGAGGTACAACTGTGTATAGACATTAACTAAAGTTATATTTGCCTATAGTTTTCACCTCTTGTTTCTCCCACTTCCTGCCTAAGAATACCTGGTGAACTATGCTGCATAAAACCAAAGGTCTATCCAGTTCAGTGTTCTGTTGTTTGTGTCCAATCAGATGTCAGTGGGAAGCCCAAAAGTAGGATGTGAATGTAACGGTACCTTCTGAGTTCCCCAAAAACTTTCACAGGTTATATCGCCACTGATGCTGTAGATAATTTAGCACTATCATGACTAGTGGCTAATAGTAGTCTTTACTTCCATGTAAATAGTATTTCATGCACTCCAGAGTCTAGTCATGCCTGCCACATGTCCACGGAAACGTCTTCAGATGCACACAGTGTTGGCTCTTTGGCCAGAAGAGTAGCGTGCCTTGGCGGGGCCCCGTATAAAAATCTTTTGGGGGCCCTTAGGAAGGGTAAAGATTTGTTTTGTTTACGCACGTTGGGGGCCCCCGTGACCCGGGGCCCCCGTATAATTGATACGGCAGATACGGCGGTAGCTACGCCTCTGTCTTTGGCTGTAAACAGAGATGAGCATTGAACCCTAGAGTCAGATATGACTGGCTTTTGAGCAAGGGTGACCCACTAAACCAATTCCTTTTTAAACTGTCCGGTTAGCTGCCTTGGTGAAATGCAGTTTATCTGTGACTCACCAAATTGACTATGATCAGACTTTGTCTGGAGGAGGAGGAGGAGGATTTTCAATACTCACGTTTAATACAACGATTTGTCCCAGGAGCTGTCGTCCAGCCTGAGCAGCACTGTCCCCCGCAGACATTTGGCCTAAGCAGTTGCAAACAAAATACTGTATCATGAAATAAATATTTGTGATGCTTAAATTTCACACCAGTTAATACAGGGACTTGTACCTATTATATGCTGTTAAATTTCAGCTACCACCAGCTCAGCTAGCCTGCTCATAAATGTTGGATGATGGGAGTTAAAGTGAAATATTGGGAGTGCTTCAAGTCCCCTGCTCTTAAGCCAATGCTAAACATGAACATTTATTAAGAGATCTCATGGGATACATTTAAAAAATTCTGCACCTTGTATGTCTTTTTCAAAGAAGGTACAAAATGCCTTTTTCAGAGATAGGGTACACTACTTCATGAATTTCAATTTTCACAGTCCAAAATTTGGAGAGAGTTCGGTTTACACTGGAAGGATCACAGAAGTTCCCCTCCAGCTGACAAGGAGAAGGGGAGAAAAAGCATAACTTTCCCATAAACTCAAGCATTCCACTCAAGCAGCATTGGGGCATAGTGAAGAAAGGTATCTGACTTTCTTGTTCTTCTTCTTGTGCTATATCCGATTCCAAATATTGGTGATCATCATGACAACGGGGCTGCAGTGACTTAGTGGTTAAGAAACTCACCTTATTAGCTGGAAGGTTGGCAAATCGGCAGTTCGAGACCCAGGTACTGCATGATGGATTGAGCACCCGTCTCTGTCCCTGCTCTTGGGGACATGAAAGGAGCCTCATTTAGGCATTCCCTAAGTGGAGTTTCTTCCACAAAAACCCTTTCAACCCAGAATAATTTCTGACACAAAATAATTATTATATCATGACAATCACGAAGACTGTCCTGAGAATATAATGCAGTGGCCTCTGATTTGCCTTCTGCATCACAATGTAACACCCATACCACTGATCCAGTTCCACAAGTCATTTTCTGGTTCTGAGCCCTTTTGGCACACAAAGTCCTCATTAGGTACAAGCCAGTATGGATGAAGCTGCTGCCCTCCATCAAGATGGATTCAAGTGGGATTTAATCCACTTGGAAACCATCACCCTTCCCTGTGTACTTTGCCACTCAGGGCCATCAATCCTCAGGGTTGTCAGATTACTTAACCACTGCCTGTGGTTGTGTCACTGGCAGTATGGTCTGTCTATGATTATAACAGGATAACTTCACCATACTGGTAACTTCTTAAAGGAATCTTTCTGTGTTCTCACCTCAGCCTTATATATCAAATAGACCAGTATGGTAACTTGACTTGCTGTGAAAGGTGCCCAGAAATTTTAAATTTATGGTTTAAAAAATAAAAACAAACCCCTGAATTGATGAAGCAGGATTTTGTTGTTCAGTTGCACAGTTGATTCCGACCCTTCGCAACCTCATGGACCACTGTCCGCCAGGCACTTCTGTCCTCCACCATCCTCCTCAACTCGCTCAGCTCTGTGCCCATTGTGTTGACAATACCATCTAGCCATCTCATTTTGGGCCGCCCCCTTCTTCTTTTGCCCTCCACCCTTCCCAGCATCAAGGCTTTCTCAAGCGAATCTTCTCTTCTCATTTGATGTACAAAGTAGTTTAGCTTCATCTTCACTATTTGACCTTCTACAACACTTATTTATCTAACTGAACTCATTTTGCTTTTTTCTCAATTAATAAAAGGAATTAATTTATTATAGTCAGCATAATTTGGGGCCTTAATATAATTAACATTTTGACCAAGCAAGTTGTGAGTTTGCCTGATACTAGATAAAGATCTGTAAATTACTTAATTATATGCTATCTAAACATATGTTTCTTTGCTTTATTTTCTATTTGACAAATGCAAGGGGGAGGTAGAACTAAAAGATGCAAAATTTGTAAAACAAAACAAAACAAAAGGAAGCATGTAGTTTGGGCAGAATCTGTCTCATGTCACCAGTGCATTGGGCAGTTTAAATTTTAAATGAGTGTTTAAAATAACATACTCTGCAGTCTGCCTTACCAAATTATTTTCCAAATAGTATCTATTTTGAGTGAATATAAGAGGCGGTGGATTAAATTAGGTCATGATTTATCTGAGATTCTCCTCCTCCTAAACTTCTATAAACCATTACACTCTGTTCTGAGCTCTTGGCACCCTGGATATTCCAATGTAATGGTCATTTCCTTTAGTAGCCCAGAGAGTCTATTCCTGTGCAGTTTCATAATACGTTTTTCTACACTATTGACATCTTGAGGTCCCCCCCCCCCAGGCCAGGCCACACCTGTTTCACAATGAATAAGGCCATATCACGGTTTTCCATTCTTTCCTTAGGATTAGCAAACTGGACTCCCATATAAATGTTGAATATGACTGCCAAGAGGGAAAAACATTTCCTGTTCTTGCCTCCACTTATTGGCACAATCCGGCAGTGGTTTATACAAGCAGGATGCCTACTCACCCACCCCACTAAGAGGCCAGCTCTGGCTGTAAACCAAACCTGCAACTCCTGATGGAATAAATTCCAGAACTTGGAGTCTCACTGCTTCCTCATACACATGCACAGCTTGTTCGAGTTAGAAGTCAAGATATATGGCTGACACCTGGCTACCCTTCTGTCAATAAAAAAGTAACTTATCCTTTAGTTGTTTTGTTTAATCTAAACTGAGAATTTTTACAAACGCATGTATAACCAAAGCCCTAAATATTATGGATGTGGGTTTACTAAACATACAAGGAGAATGACATACAATCTCTACTCCTCCATCACTTCTTCCACCACTAAGCATGCATAGAAGAAAAGTTTGTGAAGACTTTTGCCTCAATCAGAATCTTTGTGTTTGTTCTATTATGACTAGGGTTTGGCCAGACATCACACTACAGTAATGGAATAGACTGTACAGCTAGTGGCTCAATGCCAAGTGTTGGGTGGTGGTAAACAACCTGACTCCCTAAAGGGGCCAATGGCTACAGACAGATGAGCTCCTTTAGGTGGGGTGATGGTCCCCTCAGTGGAGGAAATGCCACTGGGAACCATCATATTGGGTCCAACAGCCAAATGAGCGGAGGAGGAACTCTGATTCCCAATGGTCATGGAGGCAGAAGAGGCCATGCCAGATGGACTGGCTGTGAAGCCACACCTTGATAATATCCTCAAGACTGCAGCAGTCCATTGCAGTCCCGGTATTAAATCCTACATGTCTCATTTCATATGTGCCATAGGAGATGGCTCAGAGATCATAGTGTGTGGGTCACTTCATGGCAAGCTAGGCTCCATCTTAAACAAATTCATGGCAATGGCATTTTTCCTGCTTCAGGAAAAAATGCATTCTTGGATATGAGTTGCAGTCGACGATTATGATTAGAGTTTGGAAAATGTTGCTGAGGCGGTGTTTGGTGCGTGCTGGTTTTTTGTCTTGTTTTTTTTTAGGCTACAACTCTCAGTCTCCCAACCAGCATAACCATATCTTTATGGAAGAGAGGCTAGGATTGTGCCTATCTGCTACATACTCCACTGCCCATACATTTAATGTGAGTATGATGAGTCAACATACAAAAGGAAATCTGGGAATTACTGGCATGCCACCCTTACATTTTGGAGAATTCCTATTTATATCTACTGCCTTCTACATTGAAATTGAAGGCACAAAGAAGTGTTTGCACTTCTTGTGTCTAAAGAAGTAGATTTTGATTAACAAAAACTCAGACACAGGGTGGGTTAATATGCTAGACTTTGAAATGCCAAAATATTTTTATATTTTCTCCCCAATATTTCTTTTAGTACTGTATTTTAAAAATTTGCCAGCATGTTCAGCTCTATATGTTTTCAACCCTTGCTTACAGCTCAGAAAAGGGCTGTGGGTTTTTCCTACTGGAATGTATAGATTCCACCAGTGTCAACACTAACAGTGGTGGAATTCTGGAATATGTCATCAAAAAGAGTTAACTTTTCCAAGTCTTTTTGCTGCTATAAGACTACAAAAGAGCCCTTTCTTCAGATAAAAAAAAACATGATGTAACAGAATCAATTATATACTGTGATTATCCACATATTACAAAATAATACACCTGGGTGAATTGCTAACAAAGTGTTCAGTCTAATAAAAAGCCCTATATGGTACAGACATATTACATTCTTCACTGGCATATTATAATTCAGATATACAGTATGTTTTAAAAACTTAGATAGCTATCTCCTTAATGTAATTTGTGAAGCAGCTGCAAAGCAATCTCAAGAGTTAGGAAAATGAATGTAAACAATCATAATTGATAGGAGGGACAGGAAAATTCTTTGTACAGTTGTACCTCGCTTAAAGAGCATAATGCGTTCCACAGGATTGCTCTTTAAGCGAGTTTGCTCTTTAAGCGAAACACCATTGTAAGTGACCAATTGTCTGTGTGTGGGGGGGAATTCCGAACCCCGATGTATTTGTTAAGCGAGTTTTTGATTGGTTTTATTTGTTAAGCGAAGCAAACATTCAGAGAAAATTCTGCTCTTTAAGCGAGTTACTCTTTAAGAGAAACACTCTTTATGCGAGGTTTGACTGTATTAGTAATGGAGGAAGCCAGGGGTCATGTTAATTTCTACCAGTTTTAATGGGCAACTCTATGTATTGGTTGGGGGCACTGGCAAAGCCTATAGGCTACACTCAGAGATGATTAAAGGGACTGTTACTTTTCCTCTGCACAATAACTAAACTGCTGAGCATCTGGTTGCACTTAAACAATTTATTCAACATTTGAGTGGCTTGAATGCTGTGTGGTTTCTGTTACCTTATAAAGAATTCAGAATAAAGTTCTGAAGCTTTGAGGACCACCGCATGTTTACAACTCTCAGACAGATGATGCTCCAAGGAAGGCAAAGCTAATGTCCTATAGCAAAGCAGGAAGGAAGAATCCTCAACCCACGCTATGATGTATTTGCAGTATGCTATCTTGTATAGCCTGCCTGTCAGTAAACATCCAGCTTTCAGGGTTCGTGCAAATGCAACGGTAGCAAAACTCAACCTAGGTCCTGTGGATTCTTTAGAAAGTGCAAAGGACATGATTTAAAGGGCAGCAGGGGGAGGCGGCCTTCCTAACTTTGGTCTTTCCCCCAGCTGGAACAGTTTCTGTATTATAATTTTTAGCCAAAAGGAGTTATTTCCAATGATCAGACAGTAACCACATGGGGGAGGGGGTATAAAACAAATCAGAAAACAACTCTATCATTTATTTTAGGGGCAATGTGATCCAGATAAAAAACTTTTTTCAGGTGGAGGGATTCATTCGCCGCTCTCTCTCATCATAACACAGTCCTAATAGAGATGAATCAGTGGAGTCCCATGAAGCAACCAAAAAAACCAAAATACAACTTAATACAGCCCTGCCTAGGAACAGTTTTTAAAATAGCAAAAAGAACTTAGGAAGGGTTCATAATGAGTAACTACTTACTATGTGCCTACAAAAACGTATTTCTCCCAGCTAGATTTACAAGGCAACATAGAAGGCATATTGTTCTTGAATCATGTAGGGGAAACTAAGCTAAAATAAACAATAGGAACCATAAGCAAAAGCTTACTACCTCTTCCATTATTGCAAATTCAAGGATTTTAAAATTGGTTAGTTACATTTATGCCCCCCCCCTTCTCTCCAGTTATCTCATGAAGGCGTACACAGCTTTCTTACCCCTAATTTCATCCTTAGAGCAACCCTGTTCAGAATATTAGGCTGAGAGACTGTGATTGCCCCAAGATTGTGCAGCTCTTGGCTTTGTGAAGATTAGAATCTGAATCTTCAAAGTTTTAATCTGATGCTCCACATTGTACTAGTCCTCTGCAAATGTAATTCATTTTCCTCCGAGTTATTTTTACACAGATTACAAGTGTATGAAAAAATGTGTGTTGTTTAAATCACCCTTTCACAAGCTGGTGCCTTCCAGATATATTTTAGACTATAACTCCTACCAATCCCAGCCAGCACAGTGTGTATTGGAGATGTTTGGTTCTGTAATTTGTGACATTTGGTAGGTACTAGGTTGTGAAAGGCTGGTTTGGCTCAGATTGAACCAGATTCAAGTTGGGGAACACCAGAAATGAAGAGAAAGGTGGGGAAAACAAAGAAAAGATTGGTTTGGTCAAGCAATCTTTAAAGAGTATCATAGGGACTGTAGTAGCTTAATGATTAAGATGCTGAACTTGATGACTGGAATGTTAGCAGGTTAGCAGTTTGAGACATGAGTACCGCATGACAGAGTGCACACCTGCCTCTGTCCCAGCTACTGCCATCCTAGCAATTCAATAGCAAGAAATTGCAAGTAAATAAATAGATACCACTTCAGTGGGAAGGTAAACAGCGTTCCATGCATCCCAGTGTCTAGTCATGCCTGCCACATGTCCATGGATACGTCTGCAAACGCAGACAGCACTGACTGTTAGGTTGTAAACAGAGATAAGCATTGAACCCTAGAGTTGGATACAACTGGCTTTCAAGCAAAGGGCAACCTTTACCTTACCTTTACCAAAAGAACATCATTTTAGGCAGTACTGTTCTTATTAAATTATTAGTACTGTATTACACTCTTAGAATTCCAGTCAAAGAGACTGAGTAGGGATCAGGCCCCATAATTTCAACAGGACCCCTACTACACCATTATACATGCAAACACATTACACTCCTGGTCTGGCCCTCTTAGGCAGTGCTGGGCAATTAGGTCTAACTGCTACATTAATTTCTCACCACACCCTTTACACATCATCACTGGGGCTCTAAAATATGTGAAATAAGACCCAGCTACCTTGAACTTCAAATGCTATTGGCTCATGTGCTGCCATGCCAGTTTAAAAGGGTCCCCCAATGGAGAAGAGCTGTCTCCTACAGAATCATTTTGATGATCCTCACTGCAATAGCCAGCCTTTTAAAGAGAGTTCTTGTACCTATTGTTTCTTCAGTGTAAGCTTAACATGGCTTCTCAAAAAAAGCCTTGCAAATGAGACAACAGATGAGTTAGAGAAATAGAGGGTGCTGAGAAGCAAAACCATAAAAATAGTGAATGTTAAAATAATACAAACAGTGCTGATAGTGATAAATAAAGCAGCTTGTTGCTACAGTCTGTTATTAAACATACAAGTTTTAACAGAAAGCACATTGGAAGAAAGAGAGATAGGAAAATAAAAGGAATAAGAACCCATATGGAAGATACAATTCTACAGACATTTGCATAGATATGTTTTCATAAACACACATTTGTCTAGTTTTACCACTGGCTTGTTCACAAGATAAATCATTTCTTCATTTTAGCCTCATCAGGCTAATTGTAATATATTCTGAAATTAGCTGACTCCCACTCCATACATGTTTTTCAGCTAGTTATTTTTTTCTGCATAAATCAAGAGTAGTTGTCTGCAACTTCTCACACTTGATTGCCCAGCTTTCTAGAGATTATTGGGTGACATCCAGTCTCAAAAGACGGGTTGTTGCACAATATTTCCTTGCTGGTCTGAATGTGTGATCTGTCTGTGTGATGTGCCTAAAGAGGCACTTCCTAAAACTCATGTTCATATATGCCTCCCAGATAACAGAGCTTGGGAAAGTTACTGTTTGTTGAACTTCAGTTCCCAGAGTCCCTCGGTCATAATGGCAACTGACCAAGCTGGCTGACAGATTCTGGAAATGGTAGTCCTATGTAAAGTTATTTTTCTAAGCTCTTCAGATAGGCAGGTAGATAAAGTTTGTATAAGGCCACCCCTAGGATAAATTCTGCCCTGGGCAAGGACTGCCTTTTTCAATGCTTCCTGCCCAATGATCAGATTAGCAGAGCTATCCAGAGGATTTACAGGGCAGGGACATATCAGATGTTGAGAGCACTGATGCTGTCCATCATAAGAACATATGTTGGTGCCTACCTGCACAGATTATATGTGATTATTCTTGCTTGCAGATCCTCTCACCCTAGACCAGTGGCTCCCAATGTGGGGCACATGCCCCAAAGGGGGATCTCAATTCCCATTGTCTGATCAGTGCTTTGGGAAATTGAATTAGGCTTCTGGGGATTGAAGTCCAAAAACCAATGTTTGGGAAACTGCCCTAGACTTAAGCAGAATGACAGGTGTGTTTTATTCTTCAATTTAGGGCAAGTAATATTTAACAGGATAAATGTTCATAGGTGTATGTCTATAGCCTTTATGATGTTGAGTAAATCACAAAATGGCTCCTTTTGCAAACTTCTTGAGCCCCAAAACTTTCCTGTCACTAGGTCCTCTAGTGAAGTGGTATATCTTGGCCTTAAATAGGCCCTGTCACTATACAGTACTCTACTACAGTATTCCAAGCTGTAGTTTTTTCCTTCAGTCTTCTTCTCTTGGTGTTTTTTAAAAACCTTGAAAACCAAAATATAGTGCAGGGATTCTTAACCTGTGGCCTGTGGGCCAGATGTGGCCCATGGTGCCATTTCATGTGGTCCCCCACTGCCTCCACCACACCAGGAAGTGCCATGTGGTGGAAGAAGGGCAAAATGGCTGTCCGGCCCCCGAAACTATCTGAGGGAACATGACCTGCCCCCTGGCTTTAAAAAGTTGAGAACTCCTGATATAGAGCTATACTAACCGTGCAATCAAACCTACAATTGTCTTCCTGCCCCAGATGTGTGACAGCACATTTTGCCAATCCTTAAGACTGGCCCTGTTCAGTTCCAATTTTAGTGAACATGCCTAATTCACACTTTCTAAACCAGTACAAGTACTGCAACATCACTATCCTTTTCTCTTTACAATGTTTGGGATATTTTGATCAAGTTCCCTAATTCAAAATACAGTACTGTATTTACATTATTTCTAAGTTGGAGAAATTTATGCACAAATATGTGTATACAGTATAATAAAAAATAAAATGCATTCTGCCAGACAAATGTGTCTGTTGAGGAAAATGAACATTCCATTACAAAGATGTTAACAAAATTAGCAATCTGACTTGGAAATCTGAAAGAACAACCTTGAAATTAAGGGAGGGGGAGAATAAATAGAAATTTAAATTTGTTCATCTCTCGTTTAAAGGCTGCTATGTTATGATGTCACGTTATGTTGAAAGGAAAACCTCCCCTTTTAAATAAGGAAAATGTTTTCCATGGAGATGTGTTGCATTGTGACTGTACCTCTGCTTAGATGAAATGAACTTTCCTTTCTCTCTGGCTAGTTGTCTCTATGGAATCATTGACTATGACATTGCAAGTACAGTACTGTACTGTAGAAAACTTAAGAGTAATAATTAGTGTTAAATGTATACAGAATAAAACACTAAGTAATGGTGTTAGCTATCTTTTCTACTTACATGAATGCATGCATTGTTTTCGTGAATAAGACTTACTTTCACTTTTCTTGGAAAAGTTATTCGCTATGAGGTTATTCTAAAGCTCCCTCCATTGTAGGATCCTTATGATGTGTCTCAGTGTAATCCTGTACAACTTTGGCCTGAAGATTGTGTCTCCAGCAAAAGCATTGTCAACACCCTCTTCCTCTATCCCCTTAAAATCTCCCCGCAAATTCTCTAACCACTGTGAAGATCCAGAAGTATGGATCCAGAAATGGATCTGAATAGAGACCCCACAAGGAAAAAGAAGAGCGATGGAAAGGGTGTTTTAGGGGGAAAGCAGAAGATGGGGAGGATGCTTAAAGGGGGAGAAAGTTAAGTGCCTGTACGTATGCATGCACTCACACATATGGGTGTGTGTGCGCACATGCACACACACACCCCTCTTGTGTTCTGATCACCTTCTTAAATAATGCTTTACAACAGATACATGGTTGTCTGGCTAACATGAAATAACTGTTTCATGTTGTTTCTCTTGGATTCTTCAAAACAAAGACACTGCTCTGGCTATATTATAAAGCAATGAAATGTAACATACATATTGCTGACCGTGGCCATCTTACATATCATTAAGTTAAACCTGTTTGGATATACTGTATAGAAAAGATGCAACAGTTACAGACAGTTGATGTTGCTTGTGTGCCGTCAAGTACCCTTCAATTTGTGGCAAGCCCATGAATTAGTGGACTGGTTACTGATAGTAACAAGTGCCAAATTAGATAATCATCTCTATTAAACAGTAAAAGTCATCCAATAGCATGGTTGGGGAAAGTTACCCTTTGAAACTACAACTCCCATAACTCCATTAGCCATGCTGCTTGAGATAACTGAGGAGTCATATTCCAAAAAAGTAACTTTCTTTGTCTCTGCCTGTGATTCCAAATACAATAAGCATGAGACATTGAATAAGTTATTTAGCACAATATCTTACCTTGAAAATCCTATTAGGGTTGCTATATATCAAATGTGACTTGATGGCACAAAACAAACAAAAACTGAATCTAGAGTAGTGTTCTAGATCCAAAAGATTTGGCACTGTTGCTAAGTAGAGCTTTCCTTAACACTACCGTATTTTATTATTACAATGGCTATAACAATAATTGTGTGCCATCAAATCAATTGTGATTTTTTTGTTGTTGTTGTTGTTCAGTCACACAGTCGATTCCAACCCTTTGCGAACTTATGGACCATTGCCCGCCAGGCACCTCTGTCCCCCACCATCCTCCTCAACCCACCCAGCTCTTTATCCCCCTGCATCTACAGTAGCGATCTCATTTTTGGCCACCCCCTTCTTCTTTTGCCCTCCACCTTTCCCAGCATCAAGGCTTTCTCAAGTGACTCATTTCTTCTCATTTGATGTCCAAAATACTTAAGCTTCATGTTTACTATTTGACCTTCTACAGCAAAAACAAGACAAGGAGCAGATTGTGGCTCAGGTCACAACCTACTGATCGCAAAATTCAGACTTAGGCTAAAGAAAATAGGGAAAACAATTAGGCCAGACAGATATGATCTAGACAACATCCCTAAGGAATACACAGAGGAGGTGTGGAACAGATTCAATGGCTTGGACCAGATAGACAGAGTGCCAAAAGAATTATGGACAGAGATGCGGGACATCATTCAGGAGGCAGCAAGGAAAACCATACCAAAAGAAAAGAAGCATAAGAAAGCTAAGTGGTTGTCCGATGAGGCTCTTAAAATAGCAGAGGAAAGAAAGGACGCAAAAGGCAAAGGAGAAAGGAAAAAATACAATCACTTGAATACAGAATTTCAAAGAAAAGCAAGGAGAGATAAAGAAACCTACCTGAATTTCATGAAGGAAGGAAGGATTTAATTCATGAATTAAATCCCTGACGGTAGTGCCCTTAGACTCTACCTGCCACTTTTTTGATTTCCTACTTTGGCATTCCATTCTCCTATGATAATGCGGACATCATTTCTTGGTGTCTGTTCTATGTGGTGTTGTAGATCCTCATAGAACTGATCAACTGTGGCTTCATCTGCACCAGTGGTTGGTGCGTAGATTTGAATTACTGTGATACTGATTAGTTTTCCTTGGATTTGGACTAAGATCATTCTGTCATTTTGTAGATTGTATCCCATTACTGCTTTTCTCACTCTTTTATTAACTATTATCACCACTCCACTTCTTCTAAGATCTTCTTGACCACAGTAGTAGATGTGGTATTTTCCAGAGCTGAATTCGCCCATCCCTGTCCATTTTAACTCACTGATTCCCAAGATGTCAATGCTTATTCTTTCTATTTCCTTTTTTACCACTTCCAGCTTGCGTTAATTCATAGATCTTATGTTCCATGTTCCTATGCAGTATTGTTCCCTGCAACATTGTATTTCTCTTCCCACTATCCTATCCCCTACCCCATCTTCCTACCTCGTGGGCTCAACCTCCTGTTCCATTTATTTTGCCTTTTTGTTTAACCTTTTGTCTCTCTCCATGGAGTTCTCTTGGCAAAATTTGTGACGTGGTTTGCTGGTTTCTATGCCATTATTTTCCACTCATACATATTATCACAATACAAAGTAACACATTCTAAAGTTAAATTGGTTAGTACTTAATATATTAATTAAGAAGTTATATACAGTATATAGTCAAAAGTTTAAAGTATCTCATTTGTGATTTCAAAACTAGTCATCAACCTTGATATCAAAAGGAAAACCTTGGTATGAAAGGGAAAGTTCACTAAGAAAAATTCACTATATAAAAGCAACAAAATATAAAAATTTGATTAAATGGTGATACGGTAAATCAGTTACTTATTACATGCATGCAGTTAGGAGTCTTTTCAGTGTTTTCTGAGTAGATAATACATAAAAGTGATTTACTATTCTTTTTTGGGGGTGCCCTGGGACTCTGCAGCTTGCCCAAGTACAGTCAAACCTCTCAAAAAGAGTGTTTCACTTAAAGAGTAACTCGCTTAAAGAGCAGAATTTTCTCTGAATGTTCACTTCGCTTAACAAATAAAACCAACCAAAAACTCGCTTAACAAATAAATCAGGGTTCGCAATCCCCTCCACAATTGGTCATTTACAATGCTGTTTCGCTTAAAGAGCAAACTCGCTTAAAGAGCAATCCTGTGGAACACATTATGCTCTTTAAGCGAGGTACAACTGTATATATAATAGTCTACTTTTCCTTAAGATGACCTGCTAAAGGCATTTATAGTTCTACAGTCAAAGACAGAAACAGGTCTGTGAGGGAAGAAATAAGGGAGCCCTGATGTCGCAGTGGTTAAAACTGTTGTACTGCAGCCAAAACATTGTGAGTTTGATCGATTCAGATCAAGGTAGACTCAGATTACCATCCTTCCAAGGTCAGTAAAATGAGGACCCAGTATGTTGGGGGCAAAAATGCTAATTACCCGGAGAGAGCACTAAGCGCTATAGGGTGGGATATAAGTGTAATTGCTATTCCTATTGCTGTAATTCTGTCAGCATACAGCTGGAAATGAAGCACATTGTACAGAAGAAAGATCCAGGAACCTATAACAGGAATAGCTGGATAACATGCACTTCTAAAAAGTGAACAGATCCAAAAGATTAACACAAAAAACAAAATACTGTAATACAAAAAGGTGAACATCCTGAGTAAAAACTCATTCATCTCAATGAGTGAAAACAACAAAAAGTCATACCCTCCTTTTTGAAAGTACTTGGTGTCTAACAGCTTTAGTTCAGACACTAGTTCTGCCCAGCGTTGCAAGCCCAACATGCAGCTTTACTCTGAACAGTTGTGTTCACTCTTTTAATTTGGGCACAGGGTTCTCTGTCAGGTGTACTTTACAGAGCTGCACATTGCTAAGCCAGACATTCAAAAAAATCACATGTACAACAACGATAGATGTAGTGTGAAAAGATATCAGAAAAATAGTGCCTAGCTAGTTTCTGCTTAGGATCGGGAAGGCTTAGTGTTAAGTGGTTAAGACACAGAACTTGAGGACTGGAAGTTTAGCAAGTTAGCAATTTGAGACCCGAGTACTGCACGATGGAGTGAGCTCCCATCTCTGTCCCAGCTCCTGCCAACCTAGCAGTTTGAAAGCAAGAAAGTGCAAGTAGATCAATAGGTACCACTTCAGTGGGAAAGGTACCTATTGATCTACTAGCAATGGACTCCGACATTGAGTCATGCCTGCCACACGATCACGGAAATGTCTGCAGACGCAGACAGCGCTGGCTCTTTGGCTATAAACAGAGATGAGCACCAAACCCTAGAGTTGTGACTGGCTTTCGAGCAAGGGTGATCTTTATCTAGTTGTAAGCAAAGAGAACAAATAGGATGATCTTAAATCAACCCTGACTGCTCCTTGGAAGGTCAAATATTGAAGATGAAGCTAAAGTATAGCACTTTGGACATCAAATGAGAAGAGAGGATTCACTTGAGAAAGCGTTGATGCTGGGTAAGGTTGAGGGCAAAAGAAGAAGGGGGAGGCAGAGAATGAGATGGCTAGATGGTATCGCAATGTGCACAGACCTGGATGGGTTGAAGAGGATGGTAGAGGATAGGGGCGCCTGGCGTGTGATGGTCCATGGGGTCGCAACAAGTTTTAGGAGCCCTGGTGGCAAAAGGTTGAGAGTTCGATCCTGACCAGGGCCAAAAGGTTGACTCAGCCTTCCATCCTCCAGTGACCAGTAAAATGAGTACCCAACATATTGGGGGCAAAATGCTAATTAACTTGTGGACTGCCCAGAGAGTGCGCTAAGCGCTATGGCGCGGTATAAAAGTGCGATTGCTTTGCTTTTTGCTATAGTTTCTCCTTCAAAGGGGGCTCGCACTTCCCGGGACCTGTTTTGGCAACTTTGGGTCGATCGACACGCCCTGTTGAATGGGAAAGCGAGTGCAGAACTGGCCCCGCCGCCGCGCCCCTCTGAAGGCCGGCGGAGGAGCTGTCAAATCTCGCCAGCCCCTGGCCCGAGCGCGGGGAGCCGCCTCGGCACTTACCCTGCCATCCGGGCGCGGGGACTCGTCGTGCCAGGTTGGGGCGCTGCCCGCGATCTCGGCCCGTTGCGGCTGGAAGTCTCTCCCCTCGGTCTCTGCTGCTGAGTCCAGATCCACGTTCTGCCCGGAGGCGGCGGCTCGGCTCTCGTCCTCCCGGCCGGGTGTCTCGGCCAGCTGTCGGAGCTGCGGTCGGTTGGAGAGCCCTCTGGGGGGCTGTGCGCCTGGAACAAGCTGAACACCTTGTTTGCAGGCGCCGAGCCGCCTGGCCCCCACAACCGCAGCCGCCCGGCCTCTCGGCTCCCGGCTTCGGGTCGGGAGGGGAGGCTCGGGTCGAAGCGCTCGGCCGCCGCAGAGTCTCTCTGACCGTCGGCCAAGCCCGCCAAAAGGGCGACCACGAAGGCGAGGAGGCTCCCCCCGGAGCCCCTCATGGTTCGGGCCGGAGAAGGAAGGCACTCAGACGGGACCTTTCATATGAAAGGCGCGACGGGGGAGTTTGGAGGCGGACAGGGAATGAAGGGGGGGGGGGAGAGAAGCCCCACCAGCCAAAGCGTAAATCCCTCACGCACGTTGTAAAGCCGTTCACATCTTTTTCGGATAGCCCTCAGCCAGTCCCTCTGCTTCCTCCTCTCTCGAGGGGAAAAGTGGGCTCAAAGTGGGGTGGGTGGGGTGTTGAAAGCCCCAGAAGGTGGGTAGGTGGGGGGTCTTCCCCTCAACAGCAATACTTCAAGAGGAGGAGATAGTTAGTAGTACCCCTCCCCGGCTGTCTGCCCCCCTCTTTCCCTCTCACTCTCAGTTCTCAGGGCGCGCGTGTGCCCGTCAGCTCCGAGCGCCTTCCCGCTTCCCTCAGGCACTGGCGGGCTCGCGAAAGGACGGCCGGGTTTTTATTTTTGGAAACCTCCCCCCACCTTTTTTGTGTGCCTTTTTTGATGCTGACACGGGGCCCCCAATCTGACGTGCCCCCACAACCCCCCCCCCCATAACTCCTTACACGAGACATTCCAGCAACACCCACTTTGGCAAAGGGAAACAAATTACGAAGTGTTAACCCTTGAGTGACCGGAGAGGCCCTGGCCTCGGTCTTCCCGCCAAAAGTTTGCCGTTTACACACACATGCACGCTCTCGCCCGCCTTTTCACCTTGAATCGGTTTTGTGGGTCGGCTTCTCGAATGGCAGCATTTGCTGGGGTTTCTGCACAGCTCTAGCTGCTGGCTGCCTCCTGTCAGAAATTACTCTGAGTTGAAAGGATTTTTGCACGGGATGCCCGAATGAGGATCCTTTCATGTCCTGCAGCTTGTAGCTCTCGGGTATCGAACCCTGTCCTTCCAGTCTCCAAGCTGAGCGCCGTAAGGAAAGGGTGGGCAGGGTGGGCGGCACAGGTGAGAGATTTCACCAGGTCACAGGGGCCATTTTATGTTCTCGGGGATTGGCAAAGGTTCTGCCTTTTGTAGCTAAAGGTAAAAGTGTCCCTTGCTCGAAAGCCAGTCTTATTTGACTCTAGTCCTGGCGCTCATCTCCGTTTACAGCCCAAAAGCCAGCGCTGTCTGCATCGGCAGATGTTTCCGTAGTCATGTGGCAGACATGACTAGATGTTGGAGCACATGGAACACAGGGCCATAGCCAGGGGGTGGCCATGCTTGGCATTGCCCACCCTGAGTTAGCAGTTTGCCCACCTGCAAACCCCCAGCTGCTTATATATATGACTTATATATATGACATTGTTGCTCATCCTGAAAAAAAAATTGCCCACCCGCATCTAGACTACTGGCTACGGCCTGATGGAACACTGTTACCTTTCCACAGAAGTGGTACCTAGTTATCAACTTGCAATTTCTTGCTTTCTAACTGCTCAGTTGGCAGGACCTGAGACAGGGGACAGGCTCTCCTGCAGCTCTCGGGTCTTGAAGTGCCAACCTACCGATCTTCCAGTCATCAAGCCAAACATTTTAACCACTAAGCCATCATGGCCACTACCTTATGTAGCTAGTGAAGGCCAAACTACATATGACCTTCCATGCAGAGCTCAGATAAGTTACTTTTGGGCATTAGAACTGTCAGAGTCTATCAGACATCATGATAAATGACCACCCTGACTGATGTACTGTATTGTGGAAGCTGCAGTTACAAAGAATAACCCTTCCAAGCAAACTAAATGCATAGTTTACATGTCCACCTTTTGTTGCAAAACCACAACAGACCCCCAGCTTTGAGGTAGATTGTAACTAAAGCTAGCTGTAAAAGGACCACGTGGGACAGTCCTGACCAAAATGACACCCCATCCCAACCCTTATCTTGGTAGGGGTGGAGATATATTATGACTGTAACTCAGGTTGGGAAATGGCTTTAATCGTAGTCTCTGCCTCAATTTTCCCTTCTCTGCAAAACGTAAATCATGAGACAGCAGCCCATTACTTCTCACAGCCTAGGGTGTAGGGACTATTGGTTAGATATTTAGAAAAACAATTGTTTTGCAAGGTTTAACTTTAAAAAGACTCAAAAATATTCTAAGCTACAGTACAGACCTCATGCAACAAAAGCACACTCAGGGAAACTCCATGAAAGAGAACTCTGATGCTTTCACTTTTTATTAACTTGTTCTTCACAGGAAGGCACATACACAGAGCAGTAGCTGTTTAAAATGATTTTTTTAAAATGTTTAATATTGTAATATTGTAATATATTATGGTTTTTAAGCCTATTGTTTTCAATCATGCGCTGCAAGTGAGAAAGGCAGAAGAAAAAGAAAGAGCAAAGAGTGGGAGTCTAAAAAACTGGGGTGTTTTATATGCAACAAGAAGGCTTAGTTTCTAATACTGGCATTCCACTTCTTTCCTCAATTCAAATGTCACAATAAACCTAGTGCATGTATCTCCCCTTGAGATCCCTCCTGTTACTCTTCGTTTCTTGGTACACCAATGTTGCACAAGTACCATACACATACAAACACTTTTGTACTCAACTAGTAATCCTAGCACTGGTTGGGAATGGATGGAGATAATAATAATAATTTCATATCAGAAATTATTCTGAGTTAAAAGGATTTTTACTGGAGAAACTCCGCTCATGGGACGCCCGAATGAGGTTCCTTTCATGTCCCCAAGTGATTCCTATTTATCTACTTGCAAATTCTTGCTTTCGAACTGCTCGATTGGCAGGAGCTGGGACAGAGATGGCCACTCAAACCATCATGCAATACCCTGGTCTCAAACTGCCAACTTGCCGGCCTTCCAGCTAACAACTGGTAAATGTGAGTCTTTAACACCACCACACGGAAATCATCTCCTCTTCCATCACTGCTTCCCCTGAGATTTGCCTCCTTACTTGGTTTATAGCAGGGGTGCCCAAACTTTTCAGGCCACGGGCCAGTGACATGGTTTAGGGCAGTGGTCTGCAAATGTGGCTCTCCAGATGTTCTTGGACTTGAATTGCCAGAAGCCCAAGTCAGCACTCCTGTTGATTGGGGCTTCTGGGAATTGAAGTCCAAGAACATCTGGAGAGCCACATTTGCAGACCAAGGGTTTAGGGGGATAGTCACTATGGCCCAGGGGCAGTATCTGGCCACTGATGTCAATTCATCCAGCCCACAAAGCCCTCATCACTCCTGGAAGTGGAAGTAAAAAGTGCCTGTATGAACACATTTTACTTCCGCTTCCAAGAGTGATGAGGGCTTCATGGGCTGGATGAATTGGCATTGGGGGCTGGGTCCAGCCTCCAGGCCATAGTTTGGGCACCCTTGGTTTATAGCAACCTCCTACTAGGTCTTCAGGCAGTGCCCTGTGATCTGGCAATCTAAGTGCTAACTTGTTCCCTTCCTAGCTCTAATTATTTTCAACCTCACCTCTATCTTTAATCTCGCCAGGTTATTTAATTCATTGATCCTCTGCCACCAAGCAATTAGTACAAAGCGTCCTATGAGAAAAAGCATTAGAACACTTTAAAAGGAGAACAATATTTGACCTTCTCTGAGGTCACTTCTTTAAATCAATTTCAGAGCAGAGAAAAATATCATGGAATGAGGAAGAGCTGGCCATCTAAAGATTTGGCATTCCCATTCTGTAAATTCTAACCAGTGTGGTCAATGGTCATGGATTAGAGAAATTACTGTCTCTGGGATTATGGGAATTGCTGTTTCTACGGTAAGAATTGTCTACCATATTGTTCTGGGCAGTTACCATGCAAAGCATGAAACAACATTTAAAATGCTCAGGTTTCAGGTGAGGAATTACCAACAACACTATAGATGTGTGAAGCAACCATCTGGTACTGATACTGTTTTAAAATTTAACATGCAGATTGTGAAAGGGACAGTCAGGAGGACCTCAACTTGAGTGATGAGCCATCACCCGAAACTCCATGGTTGTGGGTATGCTCTATTTCCAGCTCTCCAAAAGACAGGGGAGAGGAGATGGGGGTTCAAGAGATTAAATTGTGGATCCTTCCAAATGGCGGGGAAATGGTTGAGAAGGAGAAGAAAGAGGTAAAAGAGGAGAAATAGAGGAAGCTGGGGAGGTCTAGTTGGAGAAAGAATGGGCTGACACAGAAGCGGAACCAAGCTTGTGTGACTTTCCCTGGAAGAGGGAGCAGAAGCAAGTGATGTTGTTGAGACTTGAGGTGGATACTTGCCAATCCAGGCAGCTGTAGTCTCAGAGGAGACCTCTTGTGAAGGAAATTAGGTAGAAGTGTCTATAGAAGATCCTTGAACTTGAGCGTCCATTAGGCTTCAAGTACCATTGGGAATGTTCACTTCTTAGTGAGTACTTAAAAGATTCACTTTACTATTGAGCAAGGGAGGAGTTTTGGACACCTGAAAAAGATCAGAAATGGCAAAGGGAAAGGGATTTGCAATGCCAAATGAAGAAACTAGAGAGAAGTCTAAAAATTTTGCAGCTGACTTTGAAGCCCAGGCAGGGCTCCAGAGTACATTCTGAGAAAGAATAAAAGCTAAGAAATACCAACATACTCACCCTTTGTGTGGTGTAACAAGGAAGAAAGGAGGTCTGAATTGTGGAGAAGTAGTGAGGAGTGGGGACTGCAGTGGCTTTGTGATTAAGACACTAAATTTGATGACTGGAAGGTTGGCAGGTCAGCAGTTCAAGACCCAAGTGGTACACTACAGAAAGAGCTCCCATCTGTCCCAGCTCCTGCTAACCTAGCAGTTCAAAAACAACAATTTGAAAGATAAATAGGAACCAGTTCAACAGGAAAGGTAACAGCATTTCATGCATCCTGGTGTCTAGTCATGCCTGCCACATGACCACAGAAACATCTGGGAATGCAGACAGCACTGGCTCTTTGGTTGTTAATGGAGATGAGCACTACACCCTAGAATCGGATACAACTGGATTTTGAGCAAGGGCAACCTTTACCTTTTAGTGAGATTTATAAATCTTCATTAATAAAAGAGTTTGGTTCTGTCAACAAATACAAGAGTCAGTTCTTCCTTATGGAAGGGATTTGGTTGGCCAGCTCTGCCAGAAGCAGACCCATTTGCATAGATGAAAGTGATATCAAGAGTGACAACAGATCCTGCTAATTTTAAAGCACTATAGCACTTTGGTGGCTTCCAAATATGTTGGATTTTAGGAGGATGGGAGATGTGGTCTCATAAATCTGGAGAATATGAAGTGGGGGCAAATAGCATAATAGGGTTAATGAACTCACATCATGAACAATATGACAATGACTTTGTGATTAAGATTCTGAACATGTTGAATGGAAGGTCACAGTTTGATACTCAAGTACTGCACAATGGAGTGAGCTCCCGTCTCTGTCCCAGTTCCTGCCAACCTAGCAGTTCAAAAGCAAGAAAATGCAAGAAGATAAATAGGTACTACTTCAGTGGGAAGGTAAACAGCATTTTGTGCACTCTGGTGTCTAGTCATGCCTTTGGAAACGTCTGCATACACGGACCACCACTGGCTCTTTGGCTATAAACAGAGATGAGCACTGAACCCTAGAGCTGGATGCGACTGGCTTTTGAGCAAAGGCAACCTTTACATTTACCTATAGCTATATTACAAAGCTAGGGGAGAAGCGATGTACTACATGTTGGTGGTCAAGTAGTCCCATCATCCCTCACTACTGGCAGGCTAGCTGGAGTTGAAGGGAACCAAAATCCAATATACAGTAATCTGTTTTTCCAGACACACTATACTAATTCTTGTTTTCCTTCCCCTGCCATTTTAGACTGCAATGCCATATACAGCTACCTTATATACTCAAGTATTTTTGTTGTTGTTCAGTTGCACAGTCGATTCTGACCCTTTGCAACCCCATGGACCACCACCCTCCAGGCACTCCTGTCCTCTACCATCCTCCTCAATCCGCCCAGCATTATCCCCATTGCATCTACAATACCCAATCCAAATATACCAAGATACCTAATTTTGACATGAAAACCCAGGAACATCGATTGACCCGAGTATAAGCTGAGGGTGGGAAATGCAGCAGCTGCTAGTGAATTTCTATAATCAAAATACATGAAAATATGGTAAAATTGATTAAATTGTTGGTGCATCTCAATCCAGCACAGTTCTGGGCCCCTCGTGGTCATTGACCCAAGTATAAGCCGAGTCCCCTTTTGGGAGCTCATTTTTGGGGCTAAAAGCCTCAACTTATACTCAAGTATATATGATAATCATAAGTAAGTCCTGTTTACAGAAGGAGACTAAATGTGCATAGACAAACATAAGATAGCGCTGTCAGTGACCTCTCAATGCCAGGCAAAGACATTTTATTAGAGTGGGTATTCCTTTTTTATTATTATTGTTTCATTCTATTTGTTTGCTATCTCTGCTGTTTAATCTTTTATTTAGGCCTATTATACTGGATATGGTTGTTGCCTCAAACTGAAGTGGAATGTACACTTATTTTAAATACAAATCAGCAAACAAATACTTATGACTAACCCAATGCACTGAATAAGCCTTGAGTGTTCTGTTGAATTGATTTATTTCTTTTGATATTTCCTGTTTCTGATTTGTTACTGAAGATTCTAGTGATTGCATTAGGATGGCAAGTCTTCATGCTCTCCAAGATCCTCACTTCCAGCTGGAGATCAGTTTGCAATAGCAACTATTGAATCGAGGGAGCACAGTTTGGTAAAAATGTACCACTTTTTTGTTTTGGGGTGGGTTTTTTTCTAAGGCAACATGTCTTCCCAAACTCCTCTTAATTGCTTTCTTATGTAGCTTTTGAACAAAAATATTTGATATCTAAACCAACAGTAAAGTGGACCAGGCATTGCAGAAATCCCCCCACAAAAATTTATTTGGTTTACATCTGAGCAAGATTTTTCTCCCAGGGGGTACTATTTCACTTATTTGGAACAAATATGAAATTGGCTGTTTACACAGCCAGTTAAAGTTCTTTGGAATAACCACATACAGCCTTAGCCAATTAGTTCTTGGAGTAATAATATAGATTTTTAAAAAGAGGAAGGGTATAATTTTCCTTTAGAACATAAGAAAAGAATGCAAAGAATCCACTTAAAACCTAATGGAGGTGATTGATGAAATTCCCTACAACACCAAGCACATGCTAGTACCACCTGCAACATTCAGCCTCATAGATCTAGAAAGTTTAAATTCAGCTTAAAATCTTCATTGCCTCTTTGCCAGTTTAGCCTCATATTTCTGCCATGTGCACAAGAACCAATTACCTTTTATCAGAGAGGCATGAATATAATCTACACTACAGACCTCATATGGATATGCAGATCATAGATCTTCTTGTTGTTCTTCTCCTTCTTCTGTGCCTCTGTCAGACATTAAACTACCAAAAGAAAGCCGCCTTTTGGTGAATTAATTTGCTGGCACAACAAGAATGGTTTGTCCCTTAACTTTGTAATGCCACCAAATAATACCAACAAGCTTCTTACTTCAAGACAGAATAACATACAAATTGAGGCATCTAACAAAGCTGATTATTAAGCTTGATGGAAAAAGAACTAATCTTAATTCACCTTCTGAGGCATGAGAAGACTCTGCATATAGTTCCTTGTGGAGAAATGCCCAACTTGCCAGAAAAGGAATCTTTTGGATTGTGCTACTATAAAGAAAAAGGAAAGCCAGACGCAATGATGTCCATCCCCACACAACAGTAAGACTGTTCATTTTATGAAACTTTTTATCTAATTAGAATTCTTGTGATTTCTGACTCTGTTCTCCTTTGAGTTTTTTGCAGACAATGGTCTAATAAGATTAGTTGGTTAATTGGAGTCACAGTATATTAAAAATGTTACCATTGCCCTGTCTACATTCCCCCACTGTTGTTGTCCTTCGGATGACAGCCTAGAATTTCCTACCATTGGTTTTTCCAATGGTAATAATAATAATTTTGTGTCAGAAATTATTCTTGGTTGAGAGGATTTTTGCTGGAGAAACTCCGCTCAGGGGATGTCCAAATGAGGCTCCTTTCATGTCCCCAGGAACATTTCCCATGGAACTGGTCCCTTTTTATTTTCTCAGGGGCGTAGCTACCGCCGTATCTGCCGAATCAATTATACGGGGCCCCTGGGCCACGGGGGCCCCCAACGTGCGTATGCAAAAATTAATAAAAACTTCCCCCAATTTTTTTTATTTCACAAATGACAAAAGTCAAAAAAAGCAATTTCTTTTTTTCCCGCGTAAAGCGTGCGTTCAAAAGTCGGCAACACCCCACATCGGTTATTGCGGGCTGCGGGATTTCCCCATTTAAGTCATTTACTTCAATGGGGGAATCCCACAATAATCGATGTACATACGATACGATGATACGATGATAAACCACGGACGGAGAGCAGTGTTTATTGATAGATAATTATGATGAATAAATATTTCTTTTAATTTTATGCATTTTTTTTCTTTTGTGAGAAATCTTTACCCTTCCTAAGGGCCCCCAAACAATTTTTTACATGGGGCCCCTCCAAGGCACGCTACGCTTCTGTATTTACTTGCAATTTCTTGCTTTCAAATGGTGTAACAGAAGGGACCTGCCTCTCGGGTAGGCCCCAACGTTCTTCTGGATTGCTCTTCTTGGCTGGACAACCCAGGGACAGATTTGTGTAGAAAAGGTAGCATTAGGCCAAATAACCACTCCAAGTTTCTTCAAGAAATATATTGAAAGCATTGTAAAATACAGGATACAGTCCATCTTAAGGACATCAAGCATTTCAAAGCAGAAATAGACCATTATAGGTTCCAGGGAAAGCACTCGGCGCCCCTCCTTCCACAAGTCTCACATTTTGCAGAAGGGCTGCACAGCCTTCCAGAGAAGCCTGTGTGTGTCTGCGTCACTGAGTTACACTTCTGGCTCTCCTCCCTAGGGATTTCAGCCTATGATCTTACAGCAAGGCATGTCAGTCACACATTCAGTTTCATTTCATTAAAACCATGAGGCAAGGAATGTTTACATATTTTCTTCCTCCCACAGATCTAGAATCGCCATTTTAAAAGTAATAAAACACATTTAAGTGGGTAACAAGGCTAACAGAAAAAGCACTGTTTTAAAATGGGCTAGGTTGGCAGAAGCTGGGACAGAGACAGGCACTCAATCCATCATGCAGTAACCGGGTCTCAAACTGCCAACTTGCCGGCCTTCCAGCTAACAAGACAAGCTTCTTAACCATTGAGCCACTGCAGATCCTTATTAAGTGAAGGTGAATCCAGATCATTATAGAACCCTGACATATTAATAATGCAAAAAACCTATCACAAAGAGGATTCTTCCCCACTCATTGCACAAACTAGATTAAGCACCTGTCATTCAGCTGCAGGTTCTTCTAAATCATGTGGAATTCTGATTGCCTCCTCTCCACAGATAAAGTTCCAGTATGAAGAAGAGTGAAAGACATGAGTGGCACATTCCTCTCTTAAAAGAATATCTACTGACAATGTTATCTATATATAGTCCAAACACATAGCAGATCTTTTCTTCCCCTCAAGATTAGTTGTCTTCCAGAAGGGTGTGATTTATTTTGCTTGGAGGTGACCTTTATATAACTGTAAGTATCTTGGACAGTAGTATTGTACTAATAAAGCTCCATATCACACTTCACTGTAAGAGTTTTCAGTGATTGAATTTAATAGATACTTGGAGACTAATGTTACTTTTCCAAACATCATGAATTCTATTCAAGAATAGATTATATGCTGGCTTCCAATAATGCATGTGATCGTTTTGGCCTCACCATGTTGTTGTTCGGTTGCACAGTCGATTCCGACCCTTTGCGACCCTATGGACCATTGCCTAACAGGCACCTCTGTCCTCCACCATCTTCCTCAGCCCGCCCAGCTCTGTGGCTATTGCATCTACAATACCATCTAGCTATCTCATTTTTGGCCGCCCCCTTTTTCTTTTGCCCTCCACCTTTCCCAGCATCAAGGCTTTCTCAAGTGAATCCTCTCTTCTCATTTGATGTCCAAAGTACTTTAGCTTCATCTTTACTATTTGACCTTCTAAGGAGCAGTTAGGGTTGATTTCTTCTAAGACTAACCTACCAGTATTTGTTCTCCTCGCTGTCCAGGGGACTCTCAAAACTCCTCCAACACCACATTTCAAAGGCATCTATTCTTCTGCACTCAGCTTTCCTAATGGTCCAGCTGTCACAATCATACATTACCACTGGAAATAATGCTCAGAAAACCAAGGTACTGTACTGTACTTGCACAACCTGCCCCAAGGACAACCCTTCCAGAGTTCAGTGTTACAATCTCAGATATGACATTATAACAGGTAGACCAGTTTTCTTACCTTGGTAGCATCCTGTCTAAAAATTGCACCTGTGAACAGGATGTGGTGAAGAAAATTGGTGCTGCCCATTCTGCCTTTGGTCATCTGTCACACCAGGTCTTCATGAACAAAGATTTAACAATTCAGACTAACTTTGTGGTATACCAAGCTGTTGTTATCTCAATGTTATTGTATGGTTGTGAAACATGGACCCTCTATTGCCAAGACATCAAAAAACTTAAGCGCTTTCACCAACAGAAGCTAAGATCCATCTTGAACTATGATGGGATGACTATGTCACCAACATTGCAATTCTCGAGAAGGTAAATGTAAATAGCATTGAAACTTCCATCATAGGCCATTCTCTTAGATGGTCAGGGCATGTCCACCATATGGATGGTTCCAAGCTTCCTCCTCAAATTCTTTATGGGGAACTTAGCAAGACCTCTAGAGCTCCTTTGAAGTGTTATAAGGACCAGCTGAAACAAACCATGAAGGTGTCAGGTATAAACCCACAAACTTGGGAGGCAGTGGCCATAGATGACCCACTTTGGTGCCAAACCATCTCTGCTGCTACCAAATTCTGATTTGCTTGATATTGTTCTTCCTGTGATATATTTTTGCTATCTACTGGACAACTTTATTTAAACATAAGCCTTGTAAATGAGAATTCTTTTTCTTTTTGCTAAAACTATGCTTAAGCATTTGTAGGATAGGAACTAAGAAGAAACTAAAGAGGAACTGAGACAGTCATTCATTTCAAACACATGTAGCCTTGAGACCACTAGCTGTACCACTCTGCAAAGATTATGGTGTTCTATCCCATTGCTTTGTTATATTCTATTGTTATCTTCTGAAACTGTTATGATTTGTGATAATGATATGTTTATTATGACTGTGGAACCTGTATTTGATATGTTTATTATGTGGAACTTATAATTGTATATTTTGTATCTCTGTTAGCCGCCGAGTCGCTCTGCGAGTGGGGAGGCATACAAGTCCAAAAATTAAATATTAAATTAAATTAAATTGTCTAACACATCCAATGTTCAATTTCATTGTTCATTACTGCTGTATGCTCTATAACTCATGGCTCATAGAAACATCAGTTATCTCCTGTTTTGTAATGGGCTTTCTTTTGCTACCAAGAAGAAAGCCCTCTCATCATTGTCTGAGGTAGATTTGTGACAAGGCAAGAACAAAGTAGCATGGGCTACAAAGGTAGCATGGACATCAAAGACTAGCCCACATCTACTGGTATTTTGGTTTTAGGTCTCTGGAAATTGACAACAAAGAAATAAGAAGACAAGCAATTGCACAATGTTACTCTCTGACTGAGATAAAGGCATTTTAGCTACCTCTCTTGGGTGACATGTTCCTAGCTTAGTATCTTTGTTGTAAAGTCTATGTGGAGCTGTCCATGCAAATGAAAACTCACGGAGACTTCCTCAACCAAAAACTGATGTGATTATAATATACCAGCAGGTACCTGAGTAGTTCCAGAGTAATTCATTGTTCTATGGCATTTGCCCAGACTATCTCAAAAGAAGACTATGCCAAAAATAATATCCACATATTTGATTTCAGTTGTTGCAAGGCTGATTTTCCTTTGCAAACCATCTTGGAAGTCATTAAAAGTTTCTTGATCCTTGCTGCTCTAATTTTGCTATTCTGGAAACTGTTAAAAATGGGGGTTCATCTGGGCTTCTGGGGGACAGTCAAAGCTCTCTTATTTTCATAGTACCCCACGTTATTCTGGTGTGATAGAAGAATTAAGTTTGTTTGTTGTTGTTTTTTGAATAGTAGCCGTGTTAGTCTGTGGTTCAGGCATCTCAGAAAACAAAACAAAACAAACAAAATAAAATAAAAAACAGAGTAGCACTTTAAAGACTAACTGCTATATTTTTATTGTTAACTTTCATGGATCAAGTCCACTTCATCAGACAAGGAATGAAACTTACAGGCATGTTCTTTAATTAAGAATTAAGTCAAATTTGTAGCTAACTTCTTTCTCCTCCTGTTTCCAACGTTTCTGTCAATGCAGACTCAAGAGAGCTTGAGATTTGATGGTTCCTTTGCTATGCGTACTCTTCATTAGATCCTTTCTGGGTTGCTATGCCTATTCCTTTCTGTGTCTAAGCCAAACATACAACTGCCAAAATCAAGCCAGCTTTTGATGAATTCATTCTGTAGTTTCTTTCACCTGACCTATTGTGAGAAAGATTAGCCAACACAAGATGACCATTGCCCGGGACATGCACCATTGTGGTTCAAAAATAACAATCTTTGAGGAGACTCTTTCTATGTACCTCGTGTCAGAATCCGGTCGTCCCAGTTAAGGGCCCCTCCCTTCCAGTTCCTGGACCCCTGTCTCATTACGGGAACCGCCAGCCCTTATCAACCTTCTGGGAGAATCGGCCTGCATTAAAAGAACTCTTACTATGCTCAGGCAATGAAGCAAACAAGGGAGGTCTGGTAGCTAGGCCTTGTGTGTGTGTGGTGTCAGCATCTGTTAAGGAAAGAAACAATCTTCAAGCAAAAACAGTTGATTTATTGTAGTAGGTTTCTTATAGGATAATCCAGAAAAGAGTAAGTCGGTCCACAGGCAGTCCAAAACAAAACATAGTTCTATAGCATAAAGAACAGTCCAGAAAGGCCAATCACTCTAGGTAATGATTTTGAAGACCAAAAGGAATAGTCCCACAGGCCAAGATGTTATTCCATAGACATTCAAAAGCGAACTCTTTCTGCTCTCCCCAAGATGGGGATTCTGCAGTCAGGTGGGATACCCCCAACCAATCAGAAAGAGCTGTTAGTGAAACAGCAAGTACCCAAAACATGGGAACATGTTTACACACGTGTAGAGACCTATAGTCATAACAGGAGATAAAGGTTATACTGAACTGAAAACAAGCTGTCTCATGACACGTAGTCTTATGAGACAGAGAGAAGAAAGGATTTTTGAGGCCTAGTTTAAACTACAACCTCAAGCTCTGAGAAACGTAGGAATAAAATGTCTCCCATGACACCTTGCTATGCCTATTAATATATATTGATCATTTGTCCATTACCAAGATCTCAGGGAAAGAATGAAAAAGCATACATATTGATTTTAATCAGACTATGTACCTAGCTAGCCAGCTAAGTTACCAGCAAACTAGCTCTCCATCCCAACAACACTTCTGTTTGACACATCCCTGGTGCTCATAGATACACAGCATGTACTCATAACCATTTTTCAGCTACTGCTGTTGCTGTTGCTCTGCTGGCTGGCTATCTATACCCATTGATCATAAGCCTTAAAAATAACTACCGGTAATTCACCAGCTATCCAATCTCAAACTATCAAGACTTCAAAAATATTTCAGCACCTATCCAACCTCCAACTAGAAAGTTGTTTTGAAAGTGGGGGTGGGGGGTGATGATTGACTTCAGCAGTCTTCTATTAAATCTTTTTAAAAAGAAGTATGGACCCAAATTCCAGAGACAGATTTTTTTTAAGCTGAAGGAGACATGAATTACAGCAATCACAGTCAAAATTTGTAGATCAACATGAGATTAAGATAATAAAGACCAGTCAAAAAATCAAACCGCTTGGTCTAGCTCTGGAGTTCTCAACCTTTTAAAGCCGTGGGCTGGGTCATGCTCCCTCAGACAGCTTAGGGGGCTGGATGGCCATTTCTGCCCTTCCTCCACCACATGGCACTTCCTGGTGTGGTGGAGGAAGTGGGGGGCACATGAAATGGTGCTGTGGCCCGCATCTGGCCCACGGGCTGCAGGTTGAGAATCCCTAGTCTAGCTGATGCTGAGGGTCTAGATTTGCTGGATAGGGTGGTCAACAGGCATCCCTTTCTGTGTTTGTCTCTGTATCCCTCTCAGCCTCTCTATTGTGCACACACATTTTTCATAAGCCAAATACAGTACAAAGGAATGAGCACATTCAGCTGCAATGTACAATTTAAGCAATAGGAAAGGACAAGTTTATTTCCATTCTCTAGTGCTCTGCTGAAACTTGGGAGAACAATGGCTGGCAGCTTCTTCATCTCCTGAGACTTTTTAGCTCTTTCCAATATGCAGTACTGTATTTGAAAAAGTTGGCTTTGGGCAGCCCCCTTCCTCCTCACTGCTTTAAGGAATCCCTTTTTTGGTGCAAGATCAATGTCTGGTCTAGATAGTACCAAGCACTTTCCTGACCTGATTGACTGGTTTCCACAGCCAGTTCTGTGATGAACCTGTCCTTGGCTTTGCCCTTGCCCTGCTTTAGGAGGAATATGCTCACATTCACATAGTCAATCAGGGCAGACACTAGCAAGGAAAAGATGTACAAGGCAGCAGGTCACCAAAGAAAGGTAATTAAAAATATATTCTTGTTTCTGGTGGTCAGAACAGGAGACCAGGAGTATTGAGGTGGTGGCAGGGCTGTCCCACCTACTCACCCCAATTCCAGCCATGGCCTATGTTATTGCTAGTATAGTACTGTACTTCAGTGTACAGTATTAGAAAGTGCCACCTTATGGTCTGATGGGACGGTTGCTTCATTCTGCCTTGTCAAATTAAGATCCACCTATGCTAGTTAGGGACTGCAGTGGCTCAAGTGGTGAAGACACTGACTGGAAGGCAGAAGATCAGCAGTTCAATACCCGAGTACAATACTGTACTACACAATGGAATGAGCACCTGTTTCTGCTAAGGGATATTTTGAAGGCTGTAGTTTGGAATGTGGGACTGTGATGGCTCAAGTGGTTAAGATGCTGGACTTGAAGACTGGAAAGTTGGAGTTCAATACCCAAGTACTGGATGATGGAATGAGCTTCTGTCTTTGTCCTAGCTCCTGCCAACCTAGCAGTTCAAAAGCAAGAAATTGCAAGTAGATAAATAGAGACCACTTCAGTGGGAAGGTAAACAGTGTTCTCTGCACGCTGGTGTCTATGGAAACGTCTGCAAATGCAGACAGCGCTTGCTCTTTGGCTATAAACAGAGATGGGCATTGAACCTTAGAGTCAGATAAGACTGGGTTTCGAGCAAGGTTGACCTTTACCTATGCTACTGCTTGGGCCATGGGCCACCTATGATTTCTAAAAAGTAGGAAAAGGAAATGGATGCCCATTTCCTAAAGCTTGGCAAAGTTATTCTTTTGAAGTACAATCTCTGGAATTTTGCAGATCAATGACCAGATTGTGCTAATTGGGGGGTTCTGGGAGTCATGGTTCATACAAAAGTAACTTTGCCAAGCTCTTCCAACCAGACTTTTTGGAATCACTGCAGTTTTGTTTTAAGCAGCAGAAAGCTGGAAACAATAATCCAAAAAATAACGTTGCCAATCTCCACGTTTCCTCTTTCCTCACATACGACTCTTCCCAAGGAGCATAGAGGGAAAAGGCTCTTAGCCCACAAGCTATGAGCATGTCTAGTACTCATTCACTCCTCACAGACACTAACTTCTGGTTTAACTCTGGCTTTTCAGTGCTTATAACTAGGGATTTTCTGTATTGACAAAGGATTGGACTAGAGATGAGCCTTGATATCTCTACCAACTCTACACTTCTGATGCTGGCATGCTCATGCTTACATGTAGAGCTAAATGTGAAGTGGGAATGTGAGTGTACTTAGAAACCTTGTTTCTAGAAAAGATAAATACACTGAATAGCTCAGTGAGTTAGATATCAGGCTGCAGAGACAATGGATGGGAGTCAGCATGCATCTCAGGAACAGAGCCAGCATTTGTGGCCTTGAGCAAGCTGTAGAGTTCCCAAATTAAAAGAAATGTAAACATCTTCTGAGTATTCTGTGGCTAAAAACCCTAGAGATCATTCATTCATAGGGTAGCCATAAATGGGCAACTGACTTGATGGCATGTAACATCAACAATTTTAAAACCTTGAAATGGTTGCCATAAATCAGAATCAGCTTGACAACACATCATCATCATCATCATCATCATCATCATCATCATCATCATCATCATCATCATCATCATCATTATTATTATTATTTACATAAAGGTTGAGGATATTATAGGGCTATGTGGATGTCTGAAAAATGGGCTTACTGTGTACCCATATCCAAATCACACATTTATCACAATGTATAAGCAGATGAATGCCTGCAGAAAACTTTTTATGTATCTCTTAGATTTCTAACTTCCAATAAATATTTTTCTCTGTTCTCTTTTTGGTTGATCTTTGGACGCATCTCAGTCTGAAAATAGCTTTAAACTCTGGTTCTCCAATTCTAAATTCAATGTTACACTCCCTGTAGTTTAGGGACTTGGGAATGACATTTCCCCTCTGCAGCCCTCTCTAGTGTGACAAACATACCTCAGATGACAAAGTCAGCAAATAGACTGTGAAAGACCACGTCTAATTAGTACATTTCTCTCCTAAATCACAAACTGCTCTCACTGGATAGTTATCATCAGCCTTTGATATATGCATCAAGTTGAGTCTACTTTATGGTTACCCTGATATGGTTTTCAATGTGTCTGAGATGTTCAAAGAGTAGTTTACTGTTACTACCCCTCAATCAGTATGCCTGGGCGAACAGGCATAAGAACTCGGGTCTCTTAATTCTAGTCTTATAATCTAACACAGGAGTTCCCAAACTTTTAAAGATGGGGGCCAGGTCACGCCCCCTCAGATAGCTTTGGGGACTGGACAGCCATTTTGCCCTTCCACCACCACATGGCACATATGGGTGTGGTGGAGGCGGTTGGGGGCCACATGAAATGGTGCCATGGGCCGCATCTGGCTCACAGGCTGCAGGTTGAGAATCCCTGCTCTGTCTAACCAATATATCCCACTGTTTCTATTCCAGCCCTGCTCAGCGGATGTTTAGAAATCATGGGAAGGGTACACTGACCCCTCCTCTTTCCCACTGGTGGAATCTCAGCACTGCATACAACTCTGCTTACAGTTTTGGAGCAAGAAGGAGTACCATATAGGGAGGGAAAGGAAACATCAAAATGCCTTCCATATTTAGATCATTATGTGACTATTTGTTAGGAACATACACATCTCTGGTTACTGACAGATTTGAAATGTAACCACAGCTAACTATCTTCAGATATACTGGATTTGAGATTTTTAATGTTATGTTTGCAATTTACTGTTGTATAAATCCAAAAGTCCACTTTGGGAAGTGTGAATCATCTCCCCAGACTGGCTGGTATCTCTTCTGGTTTCAAAACCTTAAACAGCACTCATGAGAGACATTAATTTTCATCAAGGTGCTCTATATGCTATACCCATGATGGCGAACCTTGGCATTCTGGATGTTCTTGGACTTCAATTCCTGGAAGTCTAAGCCCCCATGAATCCACACGAATGGGTTTGCTGCGATTCATCCGGCCCATGCCGCACTGCCCTCCTCGCTCCTGGAAGCAGAAGTAAAACGCGCCCATACCTGTGTGTGTTTTACTTCTGCTTCCAGGAGCAATGAGGGCAGCGCAGCACGAGCTGGATTAATTGCAGCAAACCCATTCGTGTAGATTCATGGGGGGTTGGGCTTCTGGGAATTGAAGTCCAAGAACATCTGGAGTGCCAAGGTTTGCCTACACGGTGCTATACTCTTCTGGTGACTCTAAAAATCTCATCTCCTATTTATCAGGTCCTTGGGGGGAAACCTGAAAAAACAAGGAAAAACAGTGTTTGTGGGAGATTATAATACAAATTGAATTTTAACAAACTGCTCAGTAGGGGCTTGGTGGATAAACACAGAATATCTCATTTGTTTGGAACTCACACAGGGAGCAAACTTTGGACATTTCAAAGCCTATCATACTGTAAATTCAAGACTTCATCCAAAAGAGATTAGCCATGGGGAGAGGGAGAGAAGGAAGCCAACATCACTAAATGAAACAAATTATCTGTGTAGTGATAGTATCATACAGCTTGATTATTTGATGTCTGGAACTTGGAGAACTGTGCTTGATATTTTGTGGCAAGATCAGCCACTCCTAAAAAATCTTCAAAGAAAACAAATTGTTCAGAAACTAGTCTAAATGGCCAAATGCTATGATTTTCAAATCCAAATTCTATTCCAAGGGAAGCTTATCCATCAAGGGTGCTTCCAGATAGAGAGCTGGAAACATTACCAATCAAAATATATTCTGTAGCAATCCTATCTCTTTCCAGTTAGTGTACCTCCACCCTGATAAGAAAATAGGCAGAGGAAACAATGGGAAAACATAGAGAAGTTAAAAATGGGAACCGGTGACTTTTTGATCCCTTAAAAGGGATTTTTTATGTTTCGTAGAACAAACGTCTTGCCAGGAAGGCATTTCAGGAGTTGAAAGCACAGACAATTGCACGTGAAGACATCCTGCAATGGAAAAGTATGCAAGGCGCTGTGTTATTTCTTTACTATGATGAGAGGAAACTCATGTATATTTTGAGTGACAAGTCTGCTGGACTAGTCCAGAGGTGAATTCTGGAAGGGAAGAGCATTGTCAATTTCTATTCTGATCATGTAGGTAAATTCACCTGCTACCCATTTATCCAAGAGCAATGACCTTAATGAATAACAACCCGATCACACATTATGGCAAATGCTTATTTCTTTCTCATAATGTTATCACCACAGGGACACAGGCCTTTCAGTACTCTGATGCCTGGAACATCTGACATGAAACCAAAGTGTTGCTGTCACCCAGCTAACGAATTGCAGAACATGTGCAAATTTATGCAAGCTGCTGTTAGAATAAACAGTATTTACTTCTTAGAGGTACACAGCTTCTAGGTAGGGAATCAGCATCTCATCTATTGAAGTCCTTGATCTCTTTCTCTTTCTTTCTTTCTTTCTTTCTTTCTCTCTCTCTCTCTTTCTCTCCGTCTCTCTCTGCTTTGAACTAATGGAACAGCTGACTTGGTAGGAAGAGCTGGATCAATATTATTCTTGGTTTTAACTAAAGGTTTAGCCATAAATCATTATCCATTCCCTCCTGATCTTGCGTGGACAGCACAAACACTGAAATAGAAAGCATTATAAAACATGCATATCCTATGATTCTTGCATGCATGGCAGCTGGTTAACAAATGTGTTTCCTGGCACCATGTTATTTAGGCTATTTAGCCCTTCTTCTTACAAAAAAGTTGAGACCTCACATATGTTTCTCTCTTTCTCTCTGAGCACATCCTTTAATAAACTGCAGATGGGTTGCATTCCATGGACTTGGGATCTGGCTGCTGCGAATGATCCTCTGACCAAGAAGGGACATTTCTTTGTATACTGAGAATCTTAACTCATGGATGAAAGGCTGCATTTGATCTCATTCAGTCGTTAACAGTGTTGGAATTGGGGGAAATGTACTCAGGTCACATTCTCTCTGCAGCAGAAGTTAGAAACTTTACTCGCTTTTTGACTACAGCTCAGAGAATTACCCAGGATACATGCATGGTGATGATGATTTGGACTGTAATTCCCAAAATGTTGGTTTGGGGATATTTTTGGGAGCTAGATCAAGACAACTAGTTTTTCAGTTCTGCCATATAAAATACTTTTCAATACTGTTAAATGTCAGATTTTAATTATTTAAAGGCCATTGTCTCTCAGAGTTTTAATGCTTTACTTCAGGGATTCTCAACCTGTGGCCCGCAGCGCCATTTCATGGGGCCCCATGGTGGCCTCCACCACACCCAGAAGTGCCATGTGGTGGAGGAAAGGCAAAATGGCCGGCTGGCCCCCGAACCTGTCTGAGGGAGTGTAACCCAGTCCCCGACTTTAAAAGGTTTTGAATTCCTGCTTCACCTGAGCCCCTATAGGACTCAGCCCTTTCACTTCCAAAATCTACAGCTGGACAAAACAATTTTGGCCACCAGTCAAAATGTCACAAAATAGTGCATGATGTTCAAAGTTGTCTAGAAATCTTACCAACCTTTATTCACACAGCTCAGGATTACGTATATATCAGAGCAAATGAGCAATCCCATGCCACATGGCTGGGCTTTCTTTGCATGCTAGTCTCTTGGGAGAAATATGTATGCAACTACACCATGACTGGATAATTTCATACTGTTATTTAAAAAAAACTGAGTAGGCAGGAGTTGCCTCCTGAACACTTCCTATTTGCTGTGGGTTAGCTGGACAATAATTTCACCCCAGTACATTCACAACCTTTTACCAGCCACACACAAGAAGAGCAATGGCCAAGTCAAGAGTATAAACAATATACAGTAGAACCTTGTATAATGAATGCATCATACAGCGAAACAACGAAGGAAATTGGGGGAGGGGGGATGGTGCATCGTACAACAAAAATTTTCATTGTATGATGCAATGCATCCCTATGGGAATCATACAACAATGGATCCCATAAAGATTTTCATTGTATGATTTTTCCCATAAGGATTTTCATTGCAAGATGCATGCATCATATAACAAAAAAATCATATATCGAAGTGCCTAGTGGAACCAATTATTTCCATTTTATGGGGTTCTACTGTATCCTACTACGTATAATTTTCTAGTGTTTTATGTTATAGTGAGAATAATTTGGCGGCAGAAGTGGTAATTTTGAACTAGGCCACTGAGGCTGGCTTTGCTGCACCTTCAGTGGAGGTTCCGTTCAAACATTCTTTCTCTCTCTCAAATTCAGCTCTGGGTGGGGCTGAAACGCAATAGCAAACATGCATCCGCAAGATGCCAGCTATGTTTGCTGACCGACTGACTGACTGACTGACTGGTTGGTTGATTGATTGATTGCATAGCTTGCATGATGTTGTTAAGCCCATTTGATCTATAACAACATCATGCACCTTCCACTGTAGAAAAAAGGATTTGCTTTATAAAATAAGGTGACAGATGACCACATAAATGTACACTCAGCACTTGCAATAAAGTTTTATTTCAACCCTCAAAAGCAGGGGATCCCAAATGTTTTGCACCGTGGATTGGTCACATGGTTGAGCAGGATGGTCACATGGTTCCTCCCGCCATAAAACATGTTCACAGCTATCGTAAATGCATTTACAACAGCCGTGGGTGCATTTATAGCAGTGTTTGCACATGTGCGGTTGCATTTTATTTCTGCTTCCAGTAGTAGTGCGGGTGGTGCAGGCCAGATGACTTGGCACCATGGGCCAGATTCAGCCCAGAGGCCATAGTTTGGCCACCCCTGCTTGAAAGGTCCAGCCAAGAATCTCCCCACAGCCAAATGGGACAGATTCTTGACTGGGTCTTTAAGAGAGAAACAAACAAAAATACAGTGCTCCTTATTGCACACTCGTGTCTCCTTCCTCTTTTGGCAGAATATTTTCTATTTGGCTTTTTTTAAGTGGGTCAGTACATTTATTTATTTATTTTGCTCTTTCTGCCCCTTCACACAACTGAGGAAGTGTTTAATTTGCCAATATCCTGAACTGACTCTTTTCTTTAGTCACTCCACAACATTGGAAAATTGATAGTAGGCTGTTGCAGACCAAATAAGTATGGTATACCATTTAGAGGAAGGATTGCACCAAATGGGATATTGGACCAACAAGTAACCCTATTTAGCCTTCTCCAGTAATGCTGTGTAGTGAAGACCAAGCTCTGGTTGTCAGTAGGTTGACCCATTAGGTGGTATTATAATTCTTCTCAGTAGGTTCTGGAAATACAGGGAATGTAATTTTAACCATTCTGTTGATTCTGATTTTATTGCTTGCATTACCACTAACCTTCAGTGTATAAGAATTCATGTAAATTAGAAGAAACTCCACCTTGCACTCATTTCCAGATTTTTAAAAATTGGTACATGAAAGACATATAGTTTTCTAGAACTCTTCCAACCAGCATGTTGGCTTTAAAGGTTCCATGGTATTTCCTTCTTTCATTGTATGATATGTGGTGTAGAAAGCTGTCATTTCAGTTGCAGGATGAATCCAGACTGAGTTCGTGGCTAAATTGACAGACCTGCTCACTGTTCTTATGTTATTATCAATATTTGCCCACAAAGTCCAGCGGTGCCAAGACTGTTCCAAATATTTTGTTATCTGTGGTTCAGGAGAAGGTGGAAAATCCATGTACAGAAGGCAACTACATGTGACTGAATTTTATTTCAGCATGAGCAATTCACATCTGGCTAAGCAGCAGCAGCAGCAGCAGTGGTGGCTTAGTGGTTAAGATGCTCAACTAGATGACTGGAAGGTTGGCAGATCAGCAGTTCAAGACCCAAGTGCTGCAAGATGGAGTGAGCTTCTGTCTCTGTCCCATCTTCTGCCAACCTAGCAGTTCAAAAGCAAGAAATAGGTACCATTTGGGTGGGAAGATAACAGCATTTGATGCACTCCAGTGCAGTATCATGCCTTTCACATGTCTACAGAAATGTCTACAGATGCAGACAGTGTTGGCTCTTTAAAAAGAAATGAGCACCAAACTCTAGTGTCAGATACGACTGGTTTTCAAGTAAGGGCAACTTAGTGAGTTGGCGGGCCAGTTTGCAAAGCTTAAGAAATAGTCAAAGTTCTGTCCTCTAAAAGAAAGAAATACTGTAGCTAGAAAACTAATGAGCAGTAGCTAAGCACCACCTTGCATATGTGTTTGAGCTGGTTGCTTCTTCTGCCCTATAGCCAGTCCTAAGAAATATCTACATAATTTTACATATGTTGTTTAATGAACACTGTGCATCTGGTATTCATAAGGAAGTGTAACCTTGTGGTTTGTCTCTGACATCCAAACCAAGATATACTTTCACTGCACATAGGAGTTTCATTTCACTAGTACTGTATAGCTAATAGGTGTGGTAAATGGACAACAAGCAATACTACTATCTTGCTACACTAGTGTAATGTGATCAGGTCTCTATGTATTTAAAGCAGCAAAGGAAGGCAGTGCCATTATACTACTTCCAAAAGGGATAATGCTGGAATACGGACAAGAAGGGCACTCCCATGACATCTATGCCAACAACACAATCCCTGCCAATCATGAGATTAGCCATGCCCAGAAGAAACAAAACCCTGAAAGACCAGGGATAAATCTTTGAATAAATAAATCAAGTAAATAAATAAATGGCAAAATCCTCTTTGTATAAAATGTCCTTTTATTAGTGGCCCTGTCACCCAGATTCTCACATGTGTTCTAAGGCCTTTAGGCATGGGGGCAGAATGAGATGGTCTGGTAATGCCTACCATCTTACTGGGAAAATGTGTTCCTTTAGTTTGGGTTTTTCAATGTATACCAGAGTTTCAGTTTTGTTTATCAATGCCACTGTCATCCATTTATTGAACAGATGGGAGGATGGGAAGTGCTGCTCTCTCTAGATGTTTGCATATTCAGAGAAGGGTCTGAATGGGACCTCACTACATGGATAACTGTCCTTACAAACAAGGGGAGAGAATTCCCAGGAATGCTAATATTAACAGTGAAAATAGCAGTGGTGTCCTTGCAACCCTTCCACGTATTCAGTGAACACATAGAGAAGTTTCTGAACCAGAATTGTGTAGGAATTCTGTGATATTTTGTGTAACCCATCATATAAACCAGCTTCTGGATTGAATAATACCATTATTGGGTTACTGCAGTGGCGTCGCGTGGGGGGGGCGGGGGGGGCGGATGCCCCGGGCAGCGGATTTCAGGGGGCGGCAAAATGTCCCCACCAGTTTGGCCTCCCTCTGCCTGGGGCCGGGCTTAGGAAGCAGGACTTCCCAGGCGGAGGGCGGCCGTTTTGCTGGCGAGCGCTGCTCGCCTCCGTCCACCTGGCTGGCCGTCGGGGGCGAGGAGGAGAAAAAGGGTTTTTTTTTAAGGCGGACACCATTCAAGGAGGGGCCCCGCCCGCCCGGCTAGCCGTCGGGGGCTCTCCTGGAGGGCGGCCCGCGTGCGCGCGCACGCTGCTCGCCTCCGCCCGCCCAGCCACCCACCCAGCTTGCCGTCAGACGGGGCGCTCGTCGGGGGTGGGTGGCGCCGTGGCGGGGAGCCCCTGGCGGCTGGCTGGGCAGGAGGTGGGTAGCGTGCGCGCGCATGCGGGCCGCCCGCCAGGAGAGCCCCCGAGTGGCGCCCTGGCGGCGGCGGCGCCCCGGCAGCCAGCCGGCTCAGGCCCCGGCCCTCGCTCCCGCGCGGCCCTCCTCCGGGGGTGGGTAGCGCCCGCCACCTCCGTCCTTTCCTCCCTCCCTTCGGCAGCTGTGCTCTTGCGCCCCGGGTAGCGCGCCCCCCGGCTTGGCTCTGGAAGCCGAAGGGGCCGCCTCCTGCCGGCCAGGTGTTTGCGGTGGTGGTGGTGGGGGGACACGGCGGCCCCGAAGGTCGCTGCAGACACACACACCCCTCCTTGCCAGGACGAGGCAAGAAGCGATGGCCAGCCGGGCGAGCGAGTTGCCGGAGGTGGAGGTGCGCTCGTTGGGGGTGGGTGACGGAGTGCCCCTGGAGGGCGAGCGGGCAGAGGTGTGCGGCGCGCGCGCGCGCAAGCGCGCGCGCGCCGCTGTTCAGCAGGGGGGCGCCTTCTGCCTGGGTCCGGGGGGGGGGGACCGGCAGCAGCGGGGAGCTGGGGGGGGGCGGCGATTTTCTTCTTCGCCCCAGGCGGCTGAACACCGCGCGACGCCACTGGGTTACTGGGGTACACAGGAAGAGCTTCCTTGAAGATTGTGGTATTTTTAAACCATAATCGGGCATACACTGGGCAATGGCCACCTTGACTGGCTAATCTTTCTCATACTAGGTCAGCTGAAAGAAACTACAGAATGAATTCATTTTTGCAGTTTCACATCTGGCTGCGGAGGAGGAGAAGGTGGATTACTTTTTAAAATTACAGATAGAATATATTTTTGCCATTCGTGAGGTGGATCACAGTGGGAGGCAGTGCTTTGGAACTCTCACTTGGGCTGAATGGGAGTGTTTAAGTTAACCACCTCTTTGTTAGCAGACCCAAAGTGCTTGTTAGCAGACCTGCTGATCTGCCACCTTCCAGTCAGTGTCTTAAGGTAAAGGTATCCCTTGCTCGAAAGCCAGTCATATCCAACTCTAGGGTTCAGTGCTCATCTCTGTTTCGAAGCCAAAGAGCCAGCACTGTCTGCTTCCACAGTTGTTTCCATGGTCATGTGGTAGGCATGACTAAACACTTGTCCACATGGAACGCTGTTTACCTTCCCACTGAAGTGATCCCTTTTTATCTACTTGCAATTTCTTGCTTTCAAACTGCGAGGTTGGCAGGAGCTGGGACAAAGACGGGAGCTCATTCCGTCCTGCAGTACTCAGGAAACAAACTGTTGACCTTCCACCTTCCAGTCAGCGTCTTAGCCACTTGAGCCACTGCAGTCCTAACCTGCTCTTAAAAAGCTTCTACTTGGAAGCTGTCTACATCAGTGTTTCCCAACCTTTGGTTTTTGGACTTCAATTCCCAGAAGCCTAAGTCAATTTCCCAAAGCCAATGTACTGACTTAGGCTTCTGGAAATTGACGTTCCCCTGTGGGACGTGTGCCCCACATTGGGAACCACTGGTCTCATCATTAAGGATCTTGACCTCCAAGGCTTCAGAAAGACATTTATTGGACATAGAAGGCAATAAAGAAGTCAGAACTTCTTCCTTGATGTTTGAATAAATGTCTTTTAAGAATGTTTGAGCAATTGTATAGAGGCCAGGCCATCTCGCACAGAGCAGTCTGGCAAACTTCAGGATAAAGAGAAGCACTGCCAATGGGTTTTTTTTCTAAGGCAGGAGAAGCAGCTGTCAGAGTCAAGGATAGCACCATACTTTAATTGAAGATAGCACCATACTTTAATTATTGTCATTATGGAGATGGCGTACCTCGTTCTTGAAATCACTTCTTTTGAAACCAAAAGATATCTCCACACAGGATCCACAAGACAAATGTTCAAAGGATTATTATTGCTTCTCAGGCCACCTCCAACAGCTCTATGAGATCCATTGCTAATTCTCAAAGGAAACTTCAGCTATGGAATAAAATAAAACCAGACATCTGTCCATGATGGCCTACTGTCAGAAGAAGGGGTGTGGAAAACTGCCCAGCCATTCCCAGTTTACAAGTTGATGTTTGTTTACTTTAATATTTCTTCTGCTTTCACTTAAGCAGGACACCTTCTGAACGGCAGGGAGGGGCAAAGGCCAGGCCCATGGGTGCTCTAAGGCCAGGCACTTTGAGAATCGTATTGTCTAAACATATACATTCACATTGACAATGGCCAGGACCACACACTATGAAGACTGGCACACAACTCGATATGTAAACACATGAATACAAATGAGAGAGGAACCCAGAGAGGTGCATAAGAAGTAGAAACCCTTTCTGCAGAGATATTTGAGTTTGAGAAGGCACAAGCAGTAAAGAGCAGGGCTGACAAGACGTTGCTGTGGTTTTGAACAACAGTTCCAGACTGTTCTTTGTCCAGTGAGTACGCTGATGCCATGCCCTCTGAGCAACACTATCGCTGTGCCAAGTTAACAAATTTTAAAATACGTACAGAGTGTGCCAAGGTAACATATATGCCAAGGCATTCTTGTGGCAACTCTCTTGCAGCCCCTCTTAGGGATATGCCAAAGCATAGCCCCAGGTATTTTTCTGAAGTCATTCTCGCTTTGCATTATGTACTTAGTATACTCAGTTTGCATTACGTATGTGTTCCCTGTCTGTGGTGTTAGATGCACACATGTAAAATTTGGCACTATATGTTTACATTTTGAATGTTAAAATTTTTGGCACAAGAACTCAATCTTTTCGTGTTCACTCTTTCCAATAATTTTAGAGAAATGTACTATGAAAAATCATCTACATTTGAGATGTAGTAAACAATGAGTATATTTTGTATGTGTATTCAATATGATAGCCAATATCCAAAACGGATACGGCACCCGAAGAAGAAGAATATTCAATATGTAATCAGAGTGGCCCAGGGGACTGGCATGCACAGAGCGACTTAGAAGAGCTGGGTTCAGATCCCCTTCTTATCCATGGAAGAATCATCATCATCATCATCATCATCATCATCATCTTCTTCTTCTTCTTCTTCTTCTTCTTCTTCTTCTTCTTCTTCTTCTTCTTCTTCTTCTTCTTCTTCTTCTTCTTCTTCTTCTTCTTCTTCTTCTTCCTTCTTCTTCTTCTTCCATGTCTAGATCAAACTTTAAACTACCAAAATGAAACCACTTTCTTGGATTTGTCATTGGCCAAAATTAAATCCTCATTGGTACATGTTTCCAGTAGTAATCAACAGATCAGTAAATGAGTCAGATTCTGTATCTCTCCACATTTTCACAGGATGGTGTTGTCTGCCAGCAGCCCCCACTTGAACATGTTGGTCTTCCATTTAGGGACGCCTGCGCTCAAGTTCCTCACCTATATTCTTCTTTAATGTTATTCTTTGTCCAGTGAGCTCCTTCCTCCATCTTCTAATTTGGTTTTGCTCTTATGTACCCTTAAGAGTGTTTGTTCTTGCCATAAAGCTCCTCCTGGATCTGAGCCAGCATTTTTGAGGCACACATCTATTCAGGGGATATCAGCTGCTGCTTCTCTCCTTATCTGAGGTGGAGTGATACCAGCAAGAGGATATATTTTATTAACTGGTGTATGTTTGAGGCATCCTGTCACTATACACATGGCTTCATTAACAATGATGTCAATGTGTTTCATGTGTGTGGATGTGCTCCATACTGGAGCAGCATACTATGCCGTTGAGATGCTCAAGGCCAAAGCTGATATATATAGTGTGGATTGTTGAGCACCCCCATGTATAGTTTATCAGTTTCCTGATGAAATAGTTCCTCAAACTAGCTTTAGCCTTGGTATTTGAACAGTGCCGCTTAAAAGAGAGTGTCCTGTCAAGTGTCACACTAAGGTATTTCAGTGTTAAACAATGCTGTAATAAATTCCCTTGCCACATAACATCCGGATCAACCCCTGCCTCAACCCCTGCCTCTCGGTTTTAACAGTGGAAAGTGCACACTTGAGTCTTCCTCAGAACAGGCTTCAAGAGGTTGATGGTGTAGCCTCTGCAATTGTGAATTAAAAAGCAGTTATTTCAATTTACATTGTCTCTTCCTGAGGGACAACAGCATCAGACAAAGGAAGAAGCAATACCTACCAGTCTTGGGGGGGGGGAGCAAAGGGGAAACTAAAGAATCTCCGCCTGATTTTAAAACTTTGGATGCTTTGTTTAGCTACTTTGCCTGTGATGACCATGTGTCTTCTTTTACAGTCTTCGACTTAAAGGCATCGTCTGTTTAAAGACCTGTTCAAACCAATTTAAAGATCAAGATTTCCATTAACTTATACCAAATATTTCTAAAGTTATGTCTAATTTGTAGCTATATAAATGCAGGCTCTAGTGTCTATGCTGGTATGTATCTTCATTTCATGATATATTTCCGTGTTTGATATGATGAGTAAATGACCACCTTCATTTTGTCATCCAAATCATAAAAGTAAAACATCACATTTGTGTATAAATAAAAACTCACTGAAATACTCCTGTTCTGCCAGTTCTTCCAGGTTCCTGAAAATGGTAGGAAAGCTAGTTCATCAGTATTGCTTCTGCCATTTCTTTATTAGCTTGCTACCTTCTCCAGGAGCTCTGACAGGTGAAAGGGGAATAAACTATTGGAGCTGTATTACAATCTGCGGTACCCGACAAGGATCAACGCTGTCCTGGGGCAAGGATCCCAAGCAAGCTTCCCTGTTTCCCATACGGGCATGTTTTACTTCTGCTTCCAGGAGCAACGAGGGCAGCATGGGCCGGATGAATCACAATAAACCCATTCATGTGGATTCATGAGGGCTTTTGGGAATTGAAGTCCAAGAACATCTAGAGTGCCAAGGTTTGCCATCATGGGCTTAGTGGTTAAGATGCTGAACTTGATGACTTAAAGGTCAGCAGGTCGAGACCCGAGTGCTGCATGATGGAGTGAGCTCCCATCTTTGTCCCAGCTCCTGCCAACCTAGCAGTTCAAAAGCAAGAAATTGCAAGTAGATAAATAGGTACCACTTTGGTGGGAAGGTAAAAAGTGTTCCACACACTCCGGTGTCTAAGCATGCCTACTACATGTCCATGAAAATGTCTTGCTCTTTGGCTATAAACAGAGATGAGCACTGAACCCAAGAGTTGGATTCAACTGGCTTTCAAGCAATGGCAACCTTTATCTTACCTTTACCTATCCATCCACTCTGTGCCTTTGCTGACAGTAAGTTATGGATATTAAAATATAACTTAAATCAGTTATAATATTAAAATATATGAAAATATTTTGGCTGAAATACTAATGACAATTTACAGTTAAAAGTAAAGAAAATCAACATATCCAATCAAGCTTCTCTACTTATTACTACCAAAAAGCCCGGCTTTCAGTTGCTGCACAACAATTGTCTGAACAATTTCTTGCAGTGGTGAGAAGGGGAAAGTCCAACCCAAAGTGGGTAGACAGAATGAAAAGGTGCTTCTCTGTATCACATGACTTGGTACAGTGGATGTTCAAATACACAATTCAGACCTAAACCAGATGGGCTTTATGAAGAAGCAGCCTACAGGACATAATTTCCCCAACTCTGATCTCACACATGATCAAAAGCCTTACAAGCTGAAATAGAGATTCTACATGCTTGTCAAAGTAATATCAAAAATCATTCTGCAATTGTCAACCAAGGGGTGAGGATCTTCTTTCATCTGTTAGTATCATTCCTACATTGGTGGGTTGTCAAATTTTCCACTACCACACCGTGATGTCATCACTGTGTGGGCGGAGCCCACATCATGATGTCGTAGGTGGGGCCAGTGTCATGACATCATGACATTTTGGGCGGGGCCAAAGAAAAAATAAATAATAAATAAAATAAAAATAAACACACACACACACATCTCAACCCACCCACCCATCCCCAAACACAAAGCCACCCACCCACCCACCCCTAACACAAACCCATCATGTACCATTGGTAGTCAGGAACCAGCAGAGGAGGCGTGGCAGTGGCGTGGCAGCAGTGGCATGGCGGCAAACCGCCGCTGCAGTGCAGCGGCCTGTTGGGGTGTCATGGTCCAGTGCGGAAAAGCTGCTGCCTCTTCTTCAGGTGCTCCCTGCGCGCCCTTCCCTTCCTTTCCTGGCAGCCAAAATGGCTGCCAGGAACTACGCATGCATCAAACCTCCATTTGATGCATGCACATTGCACAGTAAAAGATAGAACTGTGCATATGTCAAATGGAGGTTTGATGCATGCGCAATTCCCAGGAGCCATTTTGGCTCCAAATTTAAAAAAAAAAATTTTTTTTGCCAGTGAGGTGTCCAAACCGGATACCTCAAAAAAAAAAAATCCCGGGTGGTTACTACCCCCCTGGAGAACCACCCATGATTGTTGCCACCAGTTCGGGCGAACCGGTGCAAACCGGCAACAACCCACCACTGAATTCATATAAATGGTAGAGACAAACATAGTTTGGAGACTAGCTCAATTTCTGCATAATTATAATGGAAACTTAGGTTAGTGTTATGTTCCTGTTATAATCTTTTTACAAAGAAATTTGACACACAGGTAGAAAATTACCAATGTGAATGAATGACAAGGGTAAACTAAGCAACATTAGCTTCATAACGCAACTTGTGGCAGAACAGTAGAGTAGCATGGGGTCCATGGAAGCAGCCCTCCCCAGGTGGCACTATTTGGGCGTATGGGTGTTCTTGGACTACAATTCCCAGAAGCCTTGGCAGGAGCAGGCACCAGTGTCCTAGTTCCCCGCCAGGGGGCAGCAAATTTGGTTTATGCCCCGAGCGGCTGAATCCCACGCTACGCTACTGGGACAGAAACAGTTGTGAGATAATAATTATGTCATAAAATTCCCACAGACTATCCTTTTCAAGGACATCTATAGATGATTATAGAAGCATGAATGCATTCATTTTACTTGTGCCCCAATTTTTTTCCAGCACAATGAAGACATAAGAAGTGGCTAGGCAGGTATGAAGAAATTGCCCCTCAAGGGTTAATATCTTGGCCAAAAGAACATAAGGGAAAATACCAGCCAGCTTGGAAGGTGTGAAGTGTTAGGCAAATGGGAGTTAGAGGCCTTATCTCTTCCTGGCCAAGGCTGTCTTAGGGGACAGTTAGGCATCATGAAGGTGATTGGTGACATGCTTCTGAGCCAGTGATGTGTCCGCTGGACAAGAGGGCTGTATCTGGGGAGAATTTCTGTTCAGTCTTGGCACCCTAGTTTTGATTTAACTAGGGGTTCTCAATCTTTTCAAGTCAGGTGCTGGGTCATGCTCCCTCAAACAGTTGAGGGGGCCAGACAGGTTGTGTCCCCTCCTGCTGTTTACAACTGCCGTAAAGGAGTCCGTGGCTGTTGTAAACACATTTACGACAGCCATAACTGAGTCCCCAGCTGATTCCAGTGGTGGCTGGAACAAGGGCAGGGACCAGATTATTTGGTGCCATGGGCTGAATATGGCCCATGGCCCATAGGTTGAGAACCCCTGGATTAGACAAATAAGATCAGGCAAGGGAAGACAGGTATAAGAGTAGTCATCAGGAGAGGAGATGGCAAAGCATTATGTGGCCAGGTCCAGCTGACTGGTTTACTCCATAGAAATGTTCTCAACACCCATCTGTGGCTTTAGGAATGAGGTTAGCTAGATTTAGTGGTGAAATGCTGACACTCTGGTCATTTGGGAAATCAGCCTGAAGTGCTGGGAGGTTTTACCCTTTTGCTCCCTTTGTATTTGGAAGTTTTTGAGTAACATAAAAGGTTTGTCCTACATTTTTGAATTTGGCTTTATTGGAGATTTTTACTTTCTGCAGATGTTCTTGGATTAGAGTTCCTAGAAATATTGGCCAGCACATCCAGTAGTGAAGGCTTCTGGGAGTTTAAGTCCAAGAACATCTGTAGCCCCAAGGTTGGGAATCACTGTTCTAGAGATTATTTTGTTTCAGTTCTATTAAACCATCCTATGGTAATAAAAAGAAAAGGTAAAAACAGGCAAAATGCAGAGGAATATTTTAAAAAATACATTTCTAGAAATAACACACATACAAAAACCAGAAAAATAATCATATTCACATATGGCCCAGATTGGCAACTGTGGCTGTCCAAAGGATATCGGGCGGTAGTTCCCATAATCCCTCACCACCATTTTTGCTGGTCAAGGCTTCTTGGGAGTTGTTATTGTTATGTGGTGTCAAGTCATCTCCCATTTACAGTAGCTTCCAGATGGCCTATCATTAACAATCCTACTCAAGCCTGTTCCTCCATTTATGGAGTCAACCCACCTCATCGTTGGTTTTGCTCTGCTGCCTTCAACTTCATTATGGTGCCATCTGCATATCTTAAATTAATGATGCTTCTTCCACCAGTTTTCACACCACCTTAATCTGAGTATGATATAACTTTCTGTATAGTAAATTCAGCATGTATATTAAACAGAAAGGGAGATAAAATACATCCTGTAATTAATTTTTTAATGTTAAGGTTTTGTAGATTTCATATTTGTTTTTAGATAGTAAATGGCACAGCGGGGATTAATATTGCTGTGTTTTTAAGGGTTTTTAAAATTTGTTTTATATTGGTTTTAACTTGTGTACACCACCCAGAGTCCATTGGATATGGCAGTACTGTATATAAATCTATTAAATTAGATTAAATTAAATTAAATCCTCGTCTGACACATTTGCCTATGAGATATCATTCTGGTTCTCCATATTCTGTCCTAACACTAGCTTCCTGTCCAAATTTTAGATTACATGTCTGGACAATCAGTCTTAAGACACACTCTTTCTTTTAGCATAATCCATATTTCTTACAAACCTTCTCATGAATGGTGTTGCTATAGTCCATAAAATAGAGACTGGCTTTCTTCTGATATTTTTTTGGTCTGCACCAGTAGCCAATGTATACTTCCAGTATGATCTCTAGCATCTTTTCCTTTCAGAAACAGCTTGAACAATAATTTTCACTCCATACATAGTGAAATTCTGGGAGTTGTAGTCTAACAACATCAGAAGGCCAATAGTCACCTTTCCTGATATGTATCTACCCCTGTGCAAAGCTCTTGCTGTTCCTATCTTACTTTTTCATACTTATGTTCAAAAAGGCAGTGTGCAAAACTCTTGGATTATCAGCATGAAATGTGCAGGCCTGAAGAACATACATTACATGAATGTTTCTTTAGAACACAGAGATAAATGTAGAGTTTCATGGTGGTCCATATTTGATACAGTGGACAGTTGTTTAATCCACTGATAATATGCATAATATTTTGTACATTTCCAAATGCTTTGGGATAAGACATTATTAAAAGATTATATGGATACATTTAGCTGTGCATCTTGTCTGTGCAATCTGGAAATGGATAGATGCTGAAATAATCTGGGGGGGATGAGACAAATATCAAATGGCACTATTGGTATGGCTTATTCTTATTCTTATTCTTATTCTTATTCTTATTCTTATTCTTATTCTTATTCTTATTCTTATTCTTATTCTTATTCTTATTCTTATTCTTATCATCATCTCCCCAACTATAAACACTATTTCTCCACACTTTTTTCTTTTTTGAAATAAATAATCTGGTGACATCAGGGATCCTGTTCCATTTTGAAATGTTTTGATTTATTTTGAGCTTGCATTATTCCTATTTAAAATCAGAACAAATCATCATTTCTAAGGCTGTGTAAGAAAAGCATTCCAGTTCTGTGGGTGAAGTAGGTTAGGGGAGGTGGTTCTGTTTTCCTGTGTCTTAGGCATGGAGAAGGATACAAAGAAGGGGGCATAGTAATGAGTTCCTAGGAAACAATGTAGTAAACCATGGGGACATGTCTCCTCTTGTGAGGAAAGACTGTTTACACTGCTGGGAGGTGTATTGTATTAGGAAACTGCTGGCCTCACAGGGAAATCCCTGGAAACAATCTATCTTGAAGAGGTTACAAGTGGAATGCAGGGCTCCTATGAGCTTTTGTATGGATTTTCACCTCCCTCACTCCCTTGCTCTCTCTGAACAGTCCCCCCCCCCCCAAGGTGGCCCCAAGAACAACATCCCTCTTGGCTTCTAAAAAGGTTCAAACTCATTATGCTGCTGGAAAGAAGAGGCCATATTTAGTACGATAGAGCCCTACACACAATGCACAATTGTAGATCCCTTTCATGCACAGAAACAGAGGCCTGACCCTAACAACAAGTGGCAACCAAACAATGAAGGCCACTGTAGTAGAGACATTGACCAGGGGAAATCCATACATGAACTCACCCTGTCTGGAGCCCACAAAGACAATGAGCAGTGGGGATGACACCTGAGCCTGATGGGAAACTGGTCCCAAATGACCTCAAAAAAATGATAATAAAACTTATGATGAAGTTAAACTTAGTCTCAATCAAGGCATTGGATGGCAAGTTGGGTTTTCTGATATTTCACCTCTGGATAAATTTTCCTGCACATTCCCCTGAGTCTTCAGGAATCTGTTCCTTGGAATAGGTACCACATGGCCTTCTTTCTTAAACTTTAGGCCAAGGACTGTTAAACGTAGTACAGTAGTTTCAGCTACCAGGCTGGTAGAAGATTAGGGGCAAATACTGTATACCGGTAGTGTTTTATGCCAGGGCTAACTGTATCTAGTTTTGTAAAACTATACTTTCCTCTGATACTACTTTCCATTTTATCTGTGTTGTACAGTTAGATGCACCAAGTGTTATGAAGTGGTATATAAGTATACAGTGGTACCTCGCTTAAAGAGCATAATGTGTTCCATGGGATTGCTCTTAAAGCAAGTTTGCTCTTTAAGCGAAACACCATTGAAAGTGACCAATTGTGACTTCTGGCGGGTTGAGAACCCCGATTTATTTGTTAAGCGAGTTTTTAGTTGGTTTTAGTTGTTAAGAGAGGTGACCATTCAGAGAAAAATCTGCTCTTTAAGCGAGTTACTCTCTAAGCATAGTGCTCTTTATGTGAGGTTTTACTGTAATTGCTACTGAATAGGCAATTAAAAACCATTGACTTTGCAGATGATCTGTTTCTGACTTGCTGATATGGACTAATCCAACTGCCTTCAGAACACTGGGTGAGAAGAGGGCTATAGAGACTGTCATAATGAGCACCTGCACTTCCAAATTTACCAGTATATCACTGGTTATGGCATTACACCATGCATTTTACTCTCCTCCTTCAAATTAATGAATGGCTGTTGCCCAGGAATCTGAATTGTATGTGTGCCTAAATAGTATAAAAAGAAGGAAATAAATCGATGTTGAGCTGCTCTTTTTAGCAGGAGCACCATGTGGATTTTCTTCCTCCTCTTTACTTTTGCTTTTATGTGGATATTAACATCAAATTCCCATCTCAGAGAAATTGGCAAAGCAGAAACAATGCCCTTATGTTTCAACTCCTTCCCCTGTTGAATCCAGTGACTTTTTCCATGGCAGTTACTTGGTTCAAATGAAGGCCTCCATCCTTTAAAAGTATTGTTATCATCAGCAACACCATCATCAGTCCTCTGCTTTCCCTATTACAGTCATCCTAACTTAGGCTACCTGGAAAGATATTAGGCAGCCTCAGCCTTACTATGGATCAATCTCCATGCTTTAAAGCAAGTTATAGGAATGTGTGCTCTATTGCTGGAGTGTTGGAGTACAGAAGACATGGCTAGATGAAGCACACAAAAGATTGTTGCAGTTCCCTGTCCAAATATGTGTTTATATACTTTTGCTTCCATACAGTACTATTTTATTTATTTATTTTTTTATTTAGATTTATATACCGTCCTTCTCGGTAAAACCGAGTACTAAGAAGTATTTCTTCATCTAGTAATTTTTGGATGTCAAAAATATTGTACTAGCAGGAGCAGTACTGCGATCTGCATTCTTACTCATCAGTTGCACTACAAATGTAGTAAAAGAACAAGAGCAAGAAATGCACCTGTTCTCCTTCCAGACTTCAAAGATATACCACTAGGGTCAAATTGCTTTCAAAACGATTGCCCTGATCTTCGTTTACTGATTTATGTCAGAAAGGCAAGATAAACAAAGATTCATGTTTGTTCATATATGATGCTTTCCTGTAGCTCGTAATTCTTTGGCAATGATAACTTGGATAGTGTACCCAGCCCTGGTTTAATGCTCTTGGAGTGAAAAACTACAAGAACAAATACAAAGTCTCTGTCTGAAACTATACTTAGCCGAGTAGCAAATTTAACCTCTAGATCAGATGCTGAGGGTTACAGGAAGGAATGACAGTAGAAGGTAGATGTATTCAAGTCTTGTGTCATGCAACTTATACCATTGGTGGGTTGTTGCCAGTTCACACCGGTTCGCCCTAACTGGTAGCAACAATCCCGGGTGGTTCTCCCGGGGGGGGGGGAGGAACCACCTGGGATGATTATTATTATTATTTTGAGGTGACCGGTTTGGACGCCTCACCGCCAGAAAAAAAAATTCAAAATTGGAGTCAAAATGGCTGCCGGGAACTGTGCATGCATCAAACCTCCATTTGATGCATGCACAGTTCTATTTTTTACTGCACATGCATCAAATGGAGTTTTGATGCATGCGCAGCTCCCGGCAGCCATTTTGGCTACCAGGAAAGGAAGGGTGCAGGCAGCACCTGAAGAAGTGGTGGCGGTGGCCTTTCCTCACCAGGCTGCACCGTGCCGCCAGGCTGCCGCACCATTGCAGTTGTTTACCGCAGCGGCGGTTTGCCACAGCGGTGGTTTTGCTGCTGTGCCACTGCCTCTGCTGCTCCCTGACGAGTCGACCCAGGGTAAGTGACGGGTTTGTGTTTGGGGTTGGTGGGTTGATTTGTGGTTGGGGTGGGTTGTATTTTTATGTAATTTTTATTTAATTTAATTTATTTATTTATTAATTTACAGGTTTGTGTTGTGGGTGGGTGGGTGGGTTGAGGTGTGTGTTTTTTTTTTATTATTATTATTTTTATTTATTTATTATTATTTCTGTGGCTCCGCCCACAATGTCATGATGTCATGACATTGACTCCACCCACAATGTCATGATGTCATGACATCATGATGTTGCCCCAGCCCACAACATCCATGACATCACGGTGGGGTAGTAAAATTTTTGACAACCCACCACCGACTTATACCCTTTCTTCAGATCTGATTGACCACAAAATAAGATCTGATAGGTAAAAGATCACCCTTGCTCAAAAGCCAGTCATATACAACTCTAGGGTTCAGTGTTCAACTCTGTTTATAGCCAAAGAGCCAGTTCTGTCTGTGTCTGCAGGAGTTTCCATGATCATGTGACAGGCATGACTAAACACTGGAGTGCACAGAATGCTCTTTCCCTTCCCACTGAAGTGGTACCTATTTATCTACTCACAATTTCTTGCTTTTGAACTATTAGGTTGGCAGAAGCTGGGACAGAGACAGGAGCTCACTCCGTCATGCAGCATTCAGGTCTCGCACTGCTGACTTGCTGACCTTCCAGTCATCAAGTTCAGCATCTTAGTCACTAAGTCACTGCAGTCCCTGAAGATCTGATAGAACAATGTTAATTTTTTTTTTCTGCAACTGCTCTGTCATGTAGGAGAGTAGTTAGGTTCTGTCACAAAAAGTGACTCGATCCTTTATTACTTTACTGCCTAATAAGAATCTTAATAGCTTAATAACCTCTCATTTATCCCAACTCCAGTTCTCATTTCCAAAAATTACTAAGTAGAAAACCAGGAAAAACACAAACAAAAAACAAGAGTATTATGTCATCTCTGACGTGAACACATTTATTGTAGTGGGAGATTTCATGGATGTCTTTTGCTTCTTCAGACACATGAAAACTCACACTGAAATGTGTTAGCTTCAAATAAGCCACAATACCTTTGTTTTTACATAACACAGGAAGTACAATGCAACCAGTTTAAATAATTGTGGTGTTTTGTTAAATATCATACTCAGTGTGCTGTAGTAACTAGAGTGATGGACAAGGACTCAGGAGGCCTGGGTTTGAATCTACTTCAGTTAACTTTTATGTTGGAAAGGGCAGTTTTAAAACAATTGATGCTAAATAGCTAACTAAGTCTGTCAGATGACAATAAGGCCTTATCATGAAAAAATAAAATAAAAATAAAATCCATTATTCATCCTTGCCCTTCCCTTCCGGTTTTGAACTTATGAGAGAAGGAACAGCTACTTTATTTATTTATTTATTTATTTATTTATTTATTTATTTATTTATTTATTTATTTATTTATTGGGGGGGCAAATTCCTCCTACTTCATCAAATGTTTTCTTGATCTCCTTCTTCATCTTCCCTTTCAATAACACCTCTTTATCCTTCTTTTATTTTAATGATTCTCGAAGGGACCTAAACATTAGTCTCAAGGAGTCAAAATAAACTTCAACATGATTGGTATCGGCAGGCAAATCTACTTGAAAACAAGGCTTTCCTACAACTACCAGCTTTACCCAACAATGCATTGTTAATTTGGAGATGTTGGGTGTGTTTCAAGACACATTCTCGGTTTACATGAAGGAAGGAGGTAGCCAACAATTTGGACAAACTGAACATACTGACAAAAGTGCCAAACTCTCTGAAATATACAGTACAAAGGTTCAACAGCAGAAAATTCAATGTGGAAAAGTTTCTGGAATTTGCAGAAGTAAGAAAACCGCTTCCTTAGATGAATTCTTTATAGTCTCAGATTAAAGAGAAAAGTGTGGAACCTGTCTGTAGCTCTTCTTTGTTCCCCAAAGTAAGTTTGTTATGCGCTGTGATTTGTCTACTCTACAAATAGTCAAGACAAAAGAGAAGTTATTAACAGGCATGGGACTGAGTGCCAACTCAACAGAGGTAATGGACAGCTAATTTTGTTGGAAGCTAATCTACTATTCTACACAGCAACATTCCAGCATAGGAGTTCTCAACCTTTTTAAGCCAGGCCACACTCTCTCAGATAGCTTCAGGGGCTGGACAGCTATTTTGCCCTTCCTCCACCATATGGCACCTCCTGGTGTGGAGGAGGCAGGGGGGCACATGAAATGGCACCATGAGCTGCATCCGGCCCATGGGTCACAGGTTGAGAATCTCTGTTCTAGCACATGGATGATTAGCCTCACTATAAGCTGAAGTATTAGCAGCCAAAACAAACATACGAGTCCTGTCAATGTGGCAGGCCAACACAAGACGACAGCACTTTGTTGCATTCATGACCTCTCCAGACTCTCCTAAAACTGTTTGTTTTGTCTGAAGCTTTAATTTTCCAAAAGGAAGCTGGCTCTTTACAGCCTTTGCTACATCATACGACTTGCCAACTCTGATCATATTTGAGTGAAGTGTCCCAAGATCTGTTTCCTCTGTAGAAGCGTCATGCTGAATCACTTGATCACAAAATATGTGGATAGGAATGTGTTACCCAAGTTATAATTAATTGGGCACAATGTTTTCTGCTGCTTTATGTCACAAAACCCCAGGTTAACAAAGAAATTCAGCTTTTTTTAGGGGCTTCTGGACATAACCTTGAAAATTATGAGTGCCCTTGCTTCTCCCTTGTTACTTTTTCCCAGTGATTTTAATTTGTTAAGCTCCTCCCTCTTTTCCTTGCTGCTAATGAAACTAACCCATGCAATATTAGCAGTAATGACAATAATCACTATTACTCTGCTTTCCAAACAAAGCGAATTCTCATTTAACTGGAATCAACAGAACTGAGGAATGATTGATCATTTGCTTTTTATTTGGCTCAGAGCTGATTTTAAGAACCAGAGTGGTGTAGAAGAATTCATCTGTAACAAAAGAAGGTGAGTGTGTTGTTGTTGTTGTTTTAAAAAAATCATGCCAGAACTCTACACATTTCAGGCCAAGTTATAGGTTCTTGTTCCACATCCCCCTCCTCCCCCCTGCTGAAATTAAAAAAAAGAGCTGTGAACTTTCCCAAAGATGAGGAGTTGTGGAGCAATTCACATGAAGATGAACGGTGATGAAAAGAAACAGAAACATTCGAAAACAGAGCATCTTTCCTCGCCTGAAAACCTGTTTTTCTTTTGCTAAGGCCTATGTTGATGGTTTTGCTGCATTGGAGGAAGCGGCCCTTTTCAAATCTGTTTGTGCTGTTCTTCCTAATGGGGTGTTATATAACAGTGTGGGAAGTGACTGCATTAAGGACCCCAGCTGAGAACAGAGGCTTTAAGCCTGCAGCCCAGAGGGAACTTGTGGGGCGGGGGGAATACTCACATTTGTAATACTGAATTAGGCTTATGACTCCAAGGATGACAGCTGACCCTGGCTGCTAGCAATGTTGAAGTCCAGTTTAGTGCCAAATGGTGCCAGGGCAAATTACCCTGACTGACTAGAACAGGGATGTCCAAACTTTGGCCCATGGGCTAGATGAGGCCCTCAATTCATCTGGCCCTGCTGTCCTTCTCAGTTGCATTTTACTTCCATTTTCAGGAGCAATGAGGGCAGAGTGGGCTGGATGAATTGGCTTTGGGGGCTGGATCTGGCCCACAGACCATAGTTTAGGCACCCCTGCAGTGGAGGGAGTAGGAGTCACAATTCTGCTTGTGCTGGAACATTAAACTACACCACTGAGCCTCAGCTTATACTTGTGAAACTATTTTTTTTAAAGATTTATTCATGCAAAAATTAAGTCTGGGCATCCCTGTTTTAAGCAGAGAAAATGGCAGCTTAAAATCTAGCTCATCCTGTTGCAAAACAGATTGCAAGACATGTTTTACTTCCACGTGACCAGCCCACTGAACCACATAACTGGCCCACTGAACCATGTGACAGGCCCATGGCCCAAAAAGTTTGGGCATCCCTGGACTAGAAAGGCAAGAGTCATTCAGCGAGAACGAGGGAGGCATATTGCTCAGATTCTCAGAGAAAATAAAGTAGTTTAGGATGGTCAGCATATGGAGCCACTTCAAACAGTTGGCCTTTCCAATGCTCAAGGTTTTTAATACCCTTCCTTCAGCACTAAGAGGGACATCTTATTGGCATGTAGAAGAAAAGAGAATAAATTGATGCAAATCTCATTATGAGACATGAGCCAGGCTTCCACCCTTTCAGAATAACCTAAACCTTTTGCCTTCCAGGTGTTCTGGCCACCAAATTTTACTACCACCCTGCCCAAAAGGCCCCCAATCTTGCCACCCCCCTGCTCCAAGGCCACCATCCCTCCCAGGTGGGTGGGTGGGTGTGGACTGGTTACTGCTCACCAGTGCTGAGCCCCCATAACAAAAATGAATTATTTGCAAAATTGGATTTCTTAGTTGAAAGACTCCACCTTATAGTGGCCAAATGTGTATTTTTTTAAAAAAAGAAATGGTCTGTGGAACCCCAGGAGGGTGGTGGACCCTCAAAATGTGGCATAAATTCTACTATGCCTCCCAGAGGGCACAACTGGAATCTTGTGAGCTTTAAAAATTGGGCAGCCCTGGGGTACTGGGAGCTGCAGGGGTGCCAAATCTGAGGTTGCAGTTGCATGTTACCCATGACTTTTTAAAACTTATCTCTAGGACAGTGGTGGCAAACCTATGGAATGCATGCCAGAGGTGGCACTTGGAGCCCTCTCTGTAGGCACCCATGCAGTCATCCCAGCACAGAGTTTGCCCTGCCCCTCTGCCCAGCAGCCCAATGGGAGCAATTCCTCCCTCCCCCAGCACAGAGTTCGCCTTGCCCCTCTGCCCAGTGTTTCCTGTTGCTGTGCTGGCACTTTGCAATAAATAAGTGGGTTTGTGGTTGCAGTTTGAGCACTCAGTTTCTAAAAGGTTCACCATCACTGCTCTAGGACTTAATGATGTATTTCAACTGGATTCATTTCTTTCAGTAAAATCAGCCATCCCCCTTCTTTAGGTAGCCCCTCTGTGCCCTAAAACCTGCTCTGGAGACAACTGGGAAACCCAATGCAGTAGAGCAGGGGTTCCCAAACTTTTGGGGCCACAGGCTGGTCACGTGGTTCAGCAGGCATGTCGCATGGTTCTGTGGGCTGGTCACGTGGTTCCTCCCACTGGAAGCAGAAGTAAAATGTGCGTTGCAATCTGTTTTGCAACAAAATGATTTTAAGCTGCCATTTTCTCTGCTTAAAACAAGGGTTCCCAAACTATGGCCCCGGGTGGGATCCGGCACCTGACACCAATTCATCCAGCCCACGCTGCCCTTGTCACTCCCGGAAGCGGAAGTAAAACATGCCCATACAGGTGTGCGTTACTTCCGCTTCTAGGAGTGATGAGAGTGGCACAGGCCGGATGAACTGGCATCAGGGGCTCGATCTGGCCCACAGATCATAGTTTAGGCACCCCTGCAGTAGAGGGAGTAGGAGTCACAATTCTGCTTGTGCTGGAACATTAAACTACACCACTGAGCCTCAGCTTATACTTGTGAAACTATTTTTTAAAATATTGATTCATGCAAAAATTAAGTCTGTGTTTCAACACACAGTTCTTGTAAACAAAATGCAGGCAAGCATCCATTGAATATAGAATTGTTACTTCCCAAAACAGGGCTGCTACCCTAACACTGCATGGAAAGATCTAAATGAGTGCCATCTAGGAGTTATGAATTAAGAACAGATTGTTTTGTCTTCTGGAAAGGCCCAGAAAAATTCCATAATTCTTTTGGTGGCTGGATTTAAGAACAGGAAAAGATGTCTTGCTCCAGCCAAATAATCAGTCAAGTTGTTTCTCTCAGCTAATTAGGCCCATCCTGCTAAACGGCCCATGCTGGCTTTGCATCTGACATGTAACACAGCAATCATTTTCTTTAGTCATTCTACAAGTAATCAATTTTTGAATGGTGGAAAATGTGTGTGTGTGTGTGTGTGTGTGTGTGTGTGTGTGTGTGTGTGTGTGTGTGTGTGTGTACTTTCCCCCAATTTTCTCCATATATATATGTACTTTTCCTTGTGATCATCAGTTATTTAAAAATGCCTTAATTCTCTAGCAGTGAGCTTGCTCAGAAAATGATGCACATTATTTCTCTAATGCTACTATAAATCAACAGCTGTAGGATGGAGACAACAGAAACAAACATATTGTGGCACCTTTAAGACCTAACAAATTGATTTTTATGTGAGCTTTCATGGATTATATTCTACTTCTTCTGGTCAATTTGGCCTCCTCTCAGGCCAAAATCAGATTGCCAGAAATAACTGTACAGCAGCCTCTTCAAACCTGGAATCCTCCAGATGTTTTAGACTACAATTCCTATCAAATCTAGAAACAATGGCCATGTGCAGAAGAGACCTGTCTTCAGAAATAACATTTCCTCTCATGTTATATTGTAATCTGCTTTCAAAATTGAGAAGAGTTACTAATAGTTTGTTATGTGGCATGAAGGCCAGCTGTTCAAAAGCTGAACCTAAACAGTTGTCTGGATCTCTGTCACTGATTGCTCTTATGGGCAAAGGAGAAAAGATTTGTTCCAGCTGGCCCAATCATCTGTTATAGATAATTTAGTGAAGATGAAGAACAAACACATAGAGGTCAGGGAAACTTTCTCAAGTCATAATGAATTATCTTCTGCATTGGGAAGGCAATAGCCAATGTTTGTATTCAAGTTCAAGCTGTGTTTAGTTGCCTTCTGTCACCTATCTTAAAATCTAGATTTGCCTAAGGGACACAGAAAGAGCCTTTCCTAAAAATGTGAACACAAATGAGTGTTCCCTGGCCAACAACAACATGTGTTGATTGATCCTTCCACCCAGGAAGCATCAATGCAAGGTGTTGTGGACACTATTGGATGTGTATGACTATATTACTTCGACAATGAACTGCAAACATCTACCAATAACAAAAGAGCTAATTATAATATCTATTAACATAGTTTGTCTATACCTAAAAAAGAGCTACTGCATCAGATCTGCAAGACATAGTGATATACTTTGTATTCAAGAGTCACATAGAGACAGCCACCGGAGACATCTCAAAATATCTGACATGAGACTAGCTCTTGAAAGCCCTCACAGAGAGTACAGAAGCACTGCACCTTTAAACAATTATATCCAGAACTGGATGATAAAGTGCAACCTTTCCCTTTAAAATTCAGGACAATTTTAATGAGGAAAAATGTTGGAACTTTAGTTGTGACAGCAATAATAAAAATGCTGTGCCAAAATGTGTGGAAACATCCAAGTCATCTTATTCATGATAGCAAACCTCCCCCATTTTTGAACAGTGGAAGATGACAACACAAGTGCAATTTGTACTGGATTCTTACTACAGTCCAACAGTATATGAAGTCAGCCTCTATGATTTTTTATTGTGCCAACTCAAGGCAGTTGATAAAATATATCCTCTTGTTGATATTACTCCACCTAAGATAAGGAGAGAAGTAACAGTGAATGTTGAGAAAACTAGAGTATGACCCTCGACATCCTCTGAATGAATATGTGCCTCATGTCTGCTGTCTCAGAACCTCTGTCGATAACGTGCTACTCAGAAAAAGTGTGTCAAAGCAAGATCCTCAGAAACACACCTGCTATTTGATCATCAACCACCAAAGCAGAGACTGAAAACAAGGCATAGCTTCCTCAAAATTTCTCCTCCCCCACCCAGAACAACCAGCTCCCCATAGACCACCTTAGAACTATGGAAGGAAAGCAAGTTGCTACCAGATAACTGAGCAGAACCACATGCCTCTCTATTGCCTTGCCAAGAACAACCATGGCCTGTGTGGAAAGCTTTAAATAGACTGTGTGCTGGAGTAGGAAGATCAAGGGCTAATCTGAGAAAATGAGGTTTCCCGTAGATGATAGATGAACAAACTATGTCCTATATGGTACAATGCACAGAATGCCCTTCAACATGCACAAAGGACTACCACCAGAAACATGCACCGATGAAAACTTAATTTTGGCTAATGACAAAGCCAAGAAAGTGGCTTCATTTTGGTATTTCCAAGTTTGATATGGACAAAAAGGAAAAAATGACAGTGTTCTGATCATCAACAATACCATTCCAGTCGGCTGAAGTTCAGTACAACGTGGGATGAAATCTTATTGAACATTCAGTCACAGGGGCCTATTACCAATTGCTTGAGGCAATGAAAATGAACCTGAGAGACTGGCGTGGAATGTCCTTGGAAGAGTTGTTCTGATGAGTTAAGAACAGGAAGATTATATCGCCATGATGATAGCCAATATCCAGAATGGATACGGCACCTGAAGATGAAGAATGAAGATACAGTAATACCTCATATAACATTAGTATCGAATAACACTAAAATCGCATAACATTAAGGAATCTGGGGGGAAGAATTGCATCAAATAACATTAAGATCCTATGGGATGCTTCAGATAACAACCGCAAAAGCCTGTGTGGTTACAATGTATCTCTATGGATCCCATAGAGGATCAGATAACACTAAAAATCATATAACACCAAGACTTGTGGAACCAGGTTTTAGTGTTATATGAGGTTTTACTGTATCCCCATTGTCTATACCTCAAGGATTCAGAATCAACTGACTCTAAGGCCTAACTTTGGATATCTTCACCCAAATAAATATTTTTTCACTACTTTAACAAAATAGAAAAGAAACAATTTTTGGCAGGGCAGTGCTTAATTTCTTCAGTCTCAGAAATGAAAAGAAATAATTGGATAAAATTCAAGGAAGAAACAAACATGTCAAGAAACAGTCAAGATTATTAAATCAGCTTAACAACGACCCAATCAAGGGCCCTGTACTTGCAAACATTTCAGCAAATCAAATAGCCCATCAACTCCTTATTAAAGGCAGATCTGGAGATCACCATAGGAAGAAATTAGAACTTAAACATAAAAGAAGAAAGAAACTGGAGATAATTATAGATAAGACCATTGAAGTCAAGTGAAAATTGGAAAAAGCTATTGATTCCTGCAAAAATGGCAAGCTGGCAGACCTGGATGATATCCAGATAAAACATTTTGGCATGTATAAAAAAAGTGGCTCCTTAATTTCTTTAATAATTGTCTTGTCTCAAGATTCCAAAAATTTGGAAAAAGACATGTGACTGGTACTGACGCCTTTAAAATGTGGTGTTGGATGAGAATTTTGAGAGTACCCTAGACGGCAAGGAGAATGGATAGGTAGATCTTAAAAGAAATTAACCCCAACTGCTCTTTGGAAGGTCAAATATTGAAGATGAAGCTAATGTACTTTGGACATCAAATGAGAAGAAAGGATTCACTTGAGCAAGCCTTGATGCTGGGAAAGGTCGAGGGCATACATCCTACATTTAACACAACACATTTTGAAGATAGCTTTGGGATTAAGAAGATCACATAAATAACTTCATTGATCTCTCAACTCTGGGTGCTCACCGCAGGCTGCATTAATGACATGCAGGGGCCTAATTGGGCCCACGGGCCATAGTTTGGGCACCCTGGTCTATAATCTGAGCAAGGAGTATAAACTAACTAAAGCAGTAACAACCCCTTTGCAAAAATCACAGATTATTCATTAACTTTCAAGAACTACACAGCTGTTAGAGGAATCAAAAGAATAGTCTATCCCAAGCAACATACCAGTTCTTATTTTAACATCCACACCAACAACCTACCAGTACCGCATCTTCAGGGCATCAAAAATGTTATTTATGCTGACAATCTTGAACTTGTTACTTGATCAGATGAGTATCTGATGGTAGAACACCTTATAATAGTCCATTAGAAGAACTTAGCACATATTGTGATAGAAATCAACTTAAACCCAATCCTACTAAAATCCAAACATGTGCTTCCATCTGATAAACAAGCAGGCATTTCAGAAGCCTTAGTTTACCTGGAAGGGTGTCCAAATACAGGGTTTGGTGCTCATCTTTGTTTACTGCCAAAGAACCAGCACTGTCTGCAGATGTTTCCATGGACATGTGGCAGCCATAACTAGACACCGAAGTGCATGGAATGTTGTTTACTTTCCCTCCAAAATGGTACCTGTTTATCTACTTGCAATTTCTTGCTTTTGAACTCCTAGGTTGGCAGGAGCTGGGACAGGGACGGGAGCTCATTCCATAATGCTGCACTCGGGTCTTGAACTCCTGACCAGCCAGGCTTCCAATCATCAACTTCAGAATCAAAAACACTAATAACTACATCCTTGGTCTTATCTTACTTTGCAAGTGAGTAATCCACCTCAAGGTAGTGCTCCATAAAAATTGTAGAATCATTTCTGGATGCCTGAAGTCAATTATCTGTTGCTAAAATCTACTAACTGGCAGGCCATGCACCCAGTGACATATAGACAACAGTAATGGGTAAAAGTGAAAGACTCAAAGCAGCTACATTAAATTTGCATCCACTATTTGACATTGCAACCCTCCCAGATTAAAATCAAGGAAACGTTTTTTTCAGAGCATCTGTGAATCTTAAGCAGCAGAGACTGTCAGGACTAAAATGTGAAAAGTGAAAAACAAAACAAAACCTATCCATGTCTTAAAATGGATGAGATCTCAGGAAAGTCTAGCAGCTTGCCATATAAAATGCTGGGTAATGTGGAAGTCATTTAATAGGCAACTAAGTGGAATTAGTAGAACCAAAGTGAACTTAGAACAGTGGTGATGAACCTATGGCACGCAGACCCCACTGTGTCACCCCAACACAAAGTCCGCCCCACCCCTCTGCCAAGCAACCCAATGGGAGCACTTCCTCCCTTCCCCCAGAACAGAGTTCACCCCACCAGCCCAATAGGAATGCTTTCTCCCTCCCGCAGCACAGAGTTTGCCCCACCCCTCTGTTTGGTCACTCAGTGTCTAAAAGGTTCACCATCACTTACCTAGGAAAATGTGTGTGTGTGTGAATACATCAACATAGTTATTCATGAGTACAAAGAAGAAAGACAACCTCTGTTAGTGTACTCAATGTCCTTCAACATGTACCATGGAAGATTTGATGCTAGTTGCCTCATATGCTCTTGATGCTATGTGTTACTGAGTGGAAATTGTGTGATATATTTATTTATTGTACTGTGGTGCTTTTGACACAAACAAAGACAATAAAAGGAAGAATTTGCCTTATGTTTAATTTACTTTTATTTGTCTGTGTACACTGCTAACTATACTGACAGGAGCCAAGACAAAATTAAACTACCTTTAATGTGTACTGTTTTCTTGAAACTGTCTATTATTAAGAAGACTGTTTAATTACTGGGTTTTTGAAATCTCCTTCATTTTACTTTTAAGGATAGTAATCTCTTGGGCAACTAAGAACTATACACATTTGAGAGAACGGTTCATCTAACATTCACTCGTTGATGCAGTAATTCATTTCAAGCAATTCCTCTTAAGGAGAATTGGTTACAGTAATCTCCAGAATAAAACATTCCTACATAAATCTAATTATTCATCACTGAACTGTTGTTCTAGCATTACATAATATGACTAAAAGTGGGCAAACTTCAGGCTCATCCTCTTCCCTTCTCCCCTTCCACCCATGGTAATATAGACGTTTTTGTTTTTAGTTAACCTCAGGCTAGCATTATGTATAACCCTCAACAGTAAATAAAATATTTATTCAAAATATTTTAATCCAGTCTTTCTCCATAAGACCTATGCCGGCTTACTTCATTAAAAAGATGACAAAAACAATAGTTCACATTTTTTAAAGAACTAAATATAATGTACATAATAAAAGTGATTAAATAAAACCGTAACAACAAAAGGTTAAAAACAGCAAAAATATATAATAATCATGACTTTAAAAACTGCACTTAAACAGTATCACTAAGGGAGGGCTTTCCCAAAAAGAAAGATCTTCACCTGCTTGTGGAAGGATAGCAAAAATGGGGTTGTTTTAATTAAATGCCAATTAATTAAAATATTAAATATAGGCCCAACAATATGTGCTTTAAAAACAATGTAGAAGAATAAATGCTTGTAGAATGGTCAAGCTGTTTTTGCCTTGCATTATTGCAACGTTGATACCCAGATGAATTAAACTGCTGCTGAACTGCAAAGGTTCAGAACCCTTCAGGGTACTGTATAGCCCATTGATTAAGTAACTTTGTCAAGCTGGGAAAGAATCTAGACTTCTCAGGCCTTTCTGTGAGTACAGTAATACCTCATATAACATTAGTATCGAATAACACGAAAATCACATAACATTAAGGAATCTGGGGGGAAGAATTGCATCGGATAACATTAAGATCCTATGGGATGCTTCAGATAACAACCGCTAAAGCCTGTGAGGTTACAATGTATCTCTATGGATCCCATAGGATTTTAACATGCATCAGATAACACTAAAAATCGTATAACACCAAGACTTGTGGAACCAGGTTTTAGTGTTATCTGAGGTTTTACTGTAATATGCAGAGTATCTCTTTAGGGCAGTGATGGTGAACCTTGGTACTCCAGGTGTTCTTGGACTTTAATTCACAGAACTTGGACTTTAATTCACAGTTTCTGTGAATCCACACGAATGGGTTCACTGTGCATATGCATTACTTCTTTTCCACACTCTACCAATCCCTCTCTGGCCGCTTTTATAAACTAGGAGAGACAAAAGTTCAACAATGGTTTATCAAAACAAGTCAAGTTCATAAGCCAATTTTTGAAGCTGACTTGGTTCATTAAACTATAGTTACAACTGATTGACTTTGTCCAGACTCAAGCATAATGCTAAATTGTGGTTAGTTACAAATGGGAGTCAAAACAACCAATCATCCCTCAAGTCCTGATAGAAATTAGGTAATGGAGAAGTGTGCAAGACCAAAGTTTTCTTGGGTTTGGTCACATTCAAATAGGACAAAAGAGACTTGTTAAAGTGAATTAGTCAGAAGAAATCTACCCAAACTATTTAATTCAGGCAACTGACAAAGACATTTAACAACTTTCCCATTTTGGCTGGCAGTAATAAGAATTTGAACATTGAAATCCCAGGAAAATATTGCTGATTAAATTGCCAACTCTACAACTCTTCAATTTGGAGAAATAAAATCTATAGAACTACAACTCAGTAACAATTTCCAGGCAGTGAGCTGGCTTAGATTCCTGGTGCTTAGTTCATAAATGTGCAATTAAAACTCAGAAGAAATACACCTTTGCTCTTTTTTATTTGTGTTAGAGGCAAGAAAACACATTTCTTCCTTTGTGTCTCCTGGATGCATTTTATATCTAGAATGAAAATTTTGAGATAGTAGCCATGTTAGTCAGTGTTTCAGGTATATCAGAGAGTAAACAAAACAAAAAGACAAAATGTTGTGGTACTTTAAAAACTGCTCTATTTTAATGTTAGCTTTTGTGGATCAGGTCCACTTCATCAGACAGCCTGACAAAGCTAACATTAAAATACAGGTACAACGTCTTTCAAGTGCCACAACATTTTTCTTTTTGTTTTGCTTTATTCTCTGATATATCTAGAATGTGAACTATAATACAGGATGTGTGATCATGAAACTGCACTGCTAGTATTTAAAATGAAAAATATTTTGTTTGTGCCCATGAGCACAAAGACTTGCATACCAGAATCCTCCCAAAAAATAATTTCTAAGTAAAGATTTCCCTCTAGTGGCCAAGAAGAGGCACCAAGACTTTTCCCTACAAGAAACAATTTCTCTGGGAAATTACTTTTATCATCTTCTTGATCTCATGTGGAAAGAGAAATGGGGAAGACTGCTGGTAGTAACCTGCCTTATGAAGCAACACCAGAGACACAATAGAAATGTGGAGAAAACATCTCTGTGATATGTGAGATAAACCATGAAAAGTGATTCTTATACTCCTTATAGATGAGAGCCTGGGGGGCGGGGGCCCTGGAGCAGTCTAACTAGGCAGTGTTGCCCATCTCTTGCCAATGATGTTAGGCCAGGTCTAAAATTCACCAAAGTGTCCTCCATTGGATCCCTTGGGCAAGGTGAAAGTGGTGGGCAATCATCACGGTCCACCTAGCCAGTGGGTGATGTGATGTGACATCCAAATTGCTAAAACAACCTGTATGCAAATGGACTTGATTTCTCGGCTCCATTTACATGTGGAATGTTGTTGCAGAGATGTCTACCAATGTGTGGACACTTTGCTGAATAACGACTCCAAGGTATCCAAGGTATAGTCTGGTCAGGTTATCTTGTTATGGTAATAAGAGTAGACCAACATATTGTAATGTAATGTAATGTAATGTATTGTCTGTAAGCCGCCCTGAGTCGCCATGGCGAGTGGGCGGCAATATAAATTTGAACTAATAAATAATAAATAAAAATAAATAAAATAAATGCTGCCAGTGACTCAATGTCAATCATCAGGTGGTGGTTAACTAACCTGACAACCTGTGGTGGGATGTCAAAATTTGTACTACCCGACCATGATGTCATCAGTGTGGGCGGAGCTAACATCATGACATCATGATGTTGTAGGTGGAACCAACGTCATGACGTTGTGGGCAGGCCCAATGAAAATAAAATAAAATAAAATAAAAATCAGCACACACACACATCCCTTTTCAACAGTTAAAGAAGTTAGGTACTAAGTCTTTGCCTAACCAGTTCTCTAGGATAATATGCCTTAATGTAAATGTAAAACAGCGGTACCTCCTTAAGGGTTCTCCAATTGGAACAGCAATTGGAACAGCACAGGTGTCGCTTATTGATGAAGTAACTCCAAGACATTGCTTAAAAACCCCAAAGCCAGGCTGCCAGACCCTTTTAGGAACTGTGGTAGTACATCAATATAGGTAAAGGTATTAAATACACATTAAAATACACACAGACACACCACATCCGAAGGTGAGTCACTTACTCTGGGGAACAGGCTATAGGGAGCTTGAGGCTAGCAGCTTCTCTTCTTCCTCCCCGCTTGGGAGGACAGCAAGGAGATCGTGCATACACGCTAAGCACTGTAGGCATGCATGCACACCAAGTGCTTGGCGTGCACTTACCAGTGAAAAGGTAAGCCCCGAAGGTGGTTCCCCCCGAAAAGCTGCTACCAGTTCTCTGGGACACTGGGGAAAGTTACTACCGGTTCTGGCGAACTGGTGCGAACCTGTTACATCCCATCACTGCTGACAACCCTGAGGACTAATGGTCTTGGGTGGCGAAGTCCACAAGGAAGGATGATGGTCTCCAAGTGGATTAAATCTCACTTGAATCCATATTGATGGAGGGCAGCAGCTTCATCCATATTGCCCTGGAACTGAGGACTTTGTGTGCCAAAAGGACTCAGGGCCAGAAAGTGAATTGCGAACTGGATCAGTGGTACAGGCATCATGCTGTGATGCAGAAGCCAAATGAAAAGCCACTGACTGCATTACATTCTCAGGCTGATCACCATGATGATCACCAATATTCGGAATTGGATATGGCATAAGAAGTTATCCTTGTTCCCATGATCAGAATGCAGCTCTTTGAGGAACATACGGCACATTACAGTTCTTGTCAATCTGTTTTGGCCTCCAGTTTGCCTACTTTAGATACATTCTATTGTTAGCAAAGAGAGTTGCTGCAAAGCTAACTAGTAAGTTCAACTCTTCCCTACCATGGTTAGGAAAGCCATTTCCTCTTTTGGAACAGTTTCATATCCAGGCTTCTTTTCCTATTGAAATTAAAAGGCTAGTATCTATTAGAATTATAGTAAAGGTAAAGGTTGCCTTTATAGCAGCCCTACTGTGAGTTAATGAAGATGGAGAGCAATGGGTGTCCTCAACTCTTGGGAACAAAGTCAAGATGTTTTCTTTCAAAGAGAATGCAAAGAGGAAGAAAAACTAGCTCAGCAGCAGTAAGAGTATCAGTTGAGATTGAAAGTCTGGACAGATCAGAGCAGGTAACAAGGATGGTCTAGGACTATAATGGCAAACCTTGGCATTCCAGATGTTCTTGGACTTCAATTCCCAGAAGCCCAAGTCCCCTGAGAATTCACATGAATGGGTTTACTGTGATTCATCCAGCTCGCACTGCCCTTGTCGCTCCTGGAAGTGGAAGTAAAATGTGCCAGTACCGGGGGAGGGTGGGGGCTTGAGTGGTACAGGCGCGTTTTACTTCCACTTACAGGAGCAACGAGGGCAGCGGGGCCAGATGAATCGCAGTAAACCCATTTGTGTGGATTCACAGGGGTCTTGGGCTTCTGAGAATTGAAGTCCAAGAACATCTGGAGTGCCAAGGTTTGCCATTAGGGATATATAGCTTAAGCAGTCAAGTAACACCAGTAAGACTGGATAGGTTTTGTTTTTCATAAGCTTATGTGTCCAAATATACTTCTTCAGAGGCACAGATTAGCTGTTTCTTTTAATTCCCAACAATTTCATACTCCACCCAGATACATTGGCACTCTATTCACCTGAAAAAGTGAGCTTGGACATGCAAAAACCTTAAAAATACAAAACCTAGTTAGTCTTCTAGATGTTATATGGCTTCTGGTGTCTTTTACTATACAGTAATAGATTATCACAGTTATTGTTAGATTCACTTCCAACAGCAGCTGCCACTGTTTTGGAGCCTGCTTGTAGCCTGGGTGAGAGGCCTGCTATTGTTGGATCATGTATTGTTATTTTTTTGTTGTTCAGTCACACAGTTGATTCCGACCCTCTGCGACTCCATGGACCACCGTCCGCCAGGCACTCCTGTCCTCCACCATCCCCGTCAACTCGCTCAGCTCTGTGCCCATTTCCTATTGTTATATTGTATTATTATTTATTGAGACTATACTATGTATATGTAATTATAATTGTACTTTTTGTAACTTTGTTTTGCGGTGTAGTGTTTGTTCTATTGCACTGCTGTATTATATTGCTATATTATTGTATTATACTGTATTACTTTTGCTTATGTTATATGTATGGATTCTGTGAAACGCCTTGAGTCAGTTTCACCGAGTAGGATGGTATATAAATCGAATTAACAATAACAACAACGTTTACCTTTAAAGCCCAGTACAAGTTAACCTTGTCTTCTAGAATACTTTTCACACATTTTTTCTAACCTGAGCGTAGACAACTCATTAGATAATTCAGTGGTGGGATTGCTGGCCACCATTTACTGATATTAAAGACTCTCCCCAAATCATGATACCCCCAAAGTTTTCCCTAGAGCAAAAGGGACTGTTAGTGATCCTTGGAACCTGTGTGTGTGTGTGTGTGTGTGTGCGCGCGCGCATGAAAATATTTGTGTTGCCTGATGATGATGTAATCTGGATTACACAGTGTAAATTTATACCAACATAATTTTAGCTGCTGTGTGAAGTCAGCTTTTAATTTGAAACCTTAAAGGCAGAATTCAAGCATGATGCCTCTGAAAGATTATCTGACAATGGATTTCATGTCTGGAAGTTACTTTACTTGTGCAGTCTCTTAATGAATGTGAAGCCAGAGGTTGTAGCATCAAGATACTGGTATTAAAAGTGTTTAAGATCAACCATTACTACCACCACTAGAACCAGATCAAAGTGGCCAGCATGAAAAACAATGACTAATACAACATATTTTAAATATTTTATTTATTGTACAAACTATTTACATAACCATTTATAGAGTCTTACCTAATTCTTGCTGAAGTCGTTCTACTGCTGGCTAACTGGAAACAGACCCTAGCCAAGCTAAAGTAATAGGTTTCGGTTTCTAAAGCATGCAAGGTAGTTCTCAGAAGCAGACCGAGTCCTGGAGAACCCACACCCATTTCAGAGGATAGGACCCTAATTGAGGCTGTACCACGAGCCTAAACTCTGTCCTAGAAATTGATGTATTTAAATGGAACAAACAAAGGTCAATCAATGAAAAGGAAGAAACATCTTCATAACTTACATACACACACTGTCAATGGCTGGAGCAGAGCCTGTACCATAGTCCACCCACAGGAATCAGGGGAAGAGACAAGGTTCAGAATAAACAAGAAGCAAGATTTAGAAAAACAATGGTAACTGTAAAGCTCTGGAAGGAATGGACCAGCTAATGATGGGAGTAACTAGGACAGTGATGGCGAACCTTGGCACTCCAGCTATTCTTGAACTTCAATTCCCAGAAGTCCAAGTCTCTGTTAATCCACGTAAATGGGTTTACTGCGCATACACACAATAAACCTATTCGTGTGGATTCATGGAGACTTGGGCTTCTGGGAATTGAAGTCCCAAGAACAGCTAGAGTTGCAAGGTTCGCCATCACAGAACTAGGAGCACTTGTACAAGTGCACTTTAGCTGAAGAACTAGTAGCATCCACCACTGCTCTGACTGTGCTTGTGTAAAAAGAAAATCCTTGGCATCTGCAGAGAGGCAAAAAGTGCCATATATATATATATATATAAACCAGGAGTGGTTTCAAGCAGACTGTGTCTGCTGAAGAACCAGCCACTCAGTTTGCAGTATAAAAACAGTGGCGCTTTGGAGAAGGAAGGAGGGGGTTCCTGAGGAAGATGTCACAGAAACAATCTTGAGCAATGGCCAGACAAGCCTCCAGTAGGCCAGGGAACCAGACCCCAGGATGGGAGCAGCACCAAGCAACAACTCCCAGCCATCCACTGGTTGAGCTGTGCAGCAGCATCTCCTTTTGGTCCCCGCAGAGCAGGGGTACCCAAACTACAACCTGGGGGCCAGATCCAGCCCGACACCAATTCATCCATCCCACAAAGCCCACGTTGCTCCTGGAAGCGGAAGTAAAATGTGCCCATACAGGCGCGATTTACTTCTACTTCCGGGAGTGACGAGAGCTCCGCGGGCTGGATGAACTGACATCAAGGGTCAGATCTGGGCCCTGGGGCGTAGTTTGCGCACCTGCTCTGCCGCCCTTCTACACTCAGGTGGCACATGTGAGCTTCTTCAGAGAGCGGCCGCTTCAAGGAGGAAGCGTGTCTGCCACGAAGGAAAATACAGTGGTGGTCTCTAAAAAAACGCCACAAAATGGGAGGGCTCCCTGAATTGTCCCAATATTCAGGGTTCTGAACATTTTTTTGGCAACACAATGGCTTAGCTTGGTGTATAAAATGCGATATGCATTCAAGTAAAGGGAAACGAAGACCAAAAGATCAATTGAAGCAGGTTTTCAAACATTCATCGTTCTAATTTGTACATGATTTGTATTCTACTGGAAAAGCACACAGCTATCTTTTTAAAAAAGTAATAAGACTAAGACATGGCAACTTGTGTTGCCAAGAAAGTTGTAGCCCCAGTCTGTGGCAAAATTACCGGGTTGGGGAAAGCTGGCTGGCTGTTTGCTTTTATGAATTATCCACTTGGAATGCCAGCTTAAGTTCAGAGGGCACTCCCAATGTAGCCAAAGACACTTGAAGCATCTCTCATGAGGCAACCGCCCACCACCACCTCTCTCTCTCTTGACCAAGAGTCATGCCCTTCAGGGGCAGACAAATCAGTTTACAACCCAATCAGGTTTTGGCTTTGTTAACAAAAGCTAGAAGATCTCTGCTGTCCCACTCGTGTTTTGCCAAGGAAATAGGAGTGGCGAAGAAGGATATTGCCAAAATCACAAGACGCTGATCAGTTTGACGCAACAACTTATGCTGTCACTCTCCTGTAGCCCTGAAGGGTGACTAGTGCAGCATGTTGCTCTGTGGACCCATATCTTCAACACCTGTCTAGGCAGGTGTTTAACTCTTGAATACCATGAGATGCTCAAGACACAGAATGCAGAGCAACTGGAATGAAAGGAGGGTCCACGTATTGAAACCTTGCTCAACAACTGAAGCAAGCTAGAGAAATAATGCTCTTGCTGCTGTGGGACAGAGGTAGTTACCAGACCTTGGGGCAGGGGAGAGAGAGACCAAAGTCCTGGACCCTATTCAAAACTCATCATCTCAATGTACTTGTACACCTGCAGCTTCTTTAGTACCACAAAAGGTCAATACTGCAATATGTATCAGACCTAAGGTGTACACAACAATCATTTCTGAGGAAGGGGAATTAGGAAGTGGTAGAGGAAACATGATTACTGTCAGAAACCACAACTGGAGTAGAAATTCCTTGTCCCAGTTCAATGGCAAAGCCCTTCCTACTGGAGAAATACATCCTGCTGCCAGCTCCTGGCGGAGGTAGAATAGTGTCACTGTGGGAAGCAGCACTTGTGCTCATGACAGAATTGTTGCTTTCTCTCCCCAGTGCAAATAAACACTGGCAGCACACAGTGCAAGGTGCCTAAGAGAATTAAAAGTCCTAGAGGACCAGCTACCAAAAGGAATAGGAGGGATGATGATGCCTCCTGTAAAATTCAGGTTAAAGGGGCATTATTTCTGTGAACCTTGGGCCACGGCATAGAACAGGGGTGCCCAAATTACGGCCCATGGGCCAAATCCAGCCCCCAATACCAATTCATCCGGCCTGCACTGTTCTCCTCACTCCCAGAAGCAGAAGTAAAACGCACCTGTATCTCATCCTGTTGCAAAACAGGCACATTTTACTTTTGCTTCCAGTGGGAGGAACCACATGACCGGCCCACTGAACCACGACTAGCACACTGAACCACATGACTGGTCTGGGGCCCGAAATGTTTGGGCACCCCTGGCACAGAAAGTTATTAAGGCCTCCCATAATCTGGAGATTCAGAGCTCTGTACTGGTTTCCTCACCCCACATTAACCATAATACTGCAAGTTACAGCTCTCCTCCTGAATCAAATACCAATTTCTGCTTAGGAGCTTCCTCCTCCCCTTCAGAAAACCAGATACTCAGTGAAATAAAAGTACCATGTAATCCTACAATATGGTTCCCGTTCCATGTACCATGCTGGGAAGGAAAAGGGGGAAGGTGTGCTCCCAATTACAGACTTCAGATAGGGGGAGGCTTCCATGTAATGCCACAGATCGACATGTTTTGTTTCCATGGTGCCTCTGCTCTGTTCTCTTTTGGAGGTGAGACTGGAGCAATGATGTGAGGCTGGATCATGCCCTGAAGAATTCAGAAAGTTAGATGGATTCCTCCTGGAGAGCTAGAGCATGCCAAAACCCTCACAGCCCTCGCTTATGGCCAACTGTAGCATCTTGTGCACTTCTTCATAGGAATCGTAGGTTGGGAGGCACAGCTGGTTAAAACTGAAAGAAAGAACAAAATGTGTACATACTATGAATTATTCACACACATAATTTATGCCATATTCTCTGGGTAAGATGTGCATATGTGCTCTAGTACAGAAGTCCCCAACCACCAGGCCACAGACTGGTGCAAGGCCGCAGGTTGTCCTGAACTGGCCTGGGGCGCTGGGAGCCATGGCAGCCTTCTGCCTTCAGCATGCTCTGCCAGGTCTACCCAGCAGGTGGGGCGGGGGCTTCAGACTTAGTGTGTGGTCGGGCCCCTCCTCCACGTTGCTTAACTGCAGTGGGGCTCCTTCCCTTGCCTGTACACTGTCACAAGCTGCACTTTTTTCATGAGATTTTGCTCACTAAATTACCTTGTGCTTTATCCCATCCAAAATGGAGATTTCAATGTGTGGGAGTCCCTTTAGACCACATATCAGAGAGATTGGAATGTAAACACGTTAGCCTCATGGGTTGGGAGAAATGAAACTTAATGTGTGATGGACAAGTCACGCAGTAAGATCATTGGTTGGAATCCCTTAGGGGAATGGCTGGGAGGCGGACCCTGAGGGAGGAGATAAAAGCCCCAGAAGGTGGGGGCTGAGGACACTCTCTCTTGGATCTTAACTGCAATCATGTTGCTAATTTAGACGGAGGGAAGGCCACACTGGCTTTTCCCCAAAGAGCAGCTTTCTTTATTTCTTTATTTTGAAATGCTTTCTAAGCTTCTGATGAACTTTATTCTGTATCTTACTTTGATTTCAATATACAGTGGTACCTTGCTTAAAGAGCATAATGTGTTCCATAGGATTGCTCTGTAAGCAAGTTTGCTCTTTAAGCGAAACACCATTGTAAGTGACTGATGGTGACTTCTAGTGGGGTGATTGTGAACCCCGATGCAGTTTTTTGGAATAGTAGCAGTGTTAGTCTGTGGTTCAGGCATATCAGAAAACAAAACAAAATAAACAAAATAAAATAAAATAAAAAACACTGTAGCACGGAATGGCAACATGGAGAAACCTATCTCAAACTACTTCAATCTAACTGGAGCTAGACTTTTTAAAACCAATTTTGGGGTCTCTGACCCCCCTGCCGGGTCCAGGGAGGTGGGGAGACCCGATCCAAGCTGTTTCTGGGCTTCCCTGACATCCTCAACCAGTGCAGCAAGCCAGAATGTCGGGATTCGAACTCTGACATTCTGGCTTGCTGCACTGGCTGAGGATGTCGGGGAAGCCCAGAAACAGCTTGGATCGGGTCTCCCCACCTCCCTAGACACGATGTGCACTATTTTTGAAGTTCCCCCACCCTCTTTGAGGCTGCAACAAACCAAAACGTCAGGGTTCGAATCCCGACGTTTTGGCTTGCTGCACTGGCTGAGGACGTCAGGGAAGCCCAGAAACAGCTTGGATCGGGTCTCCCCACCTCCCTGGACCTGGCAGGGGGGTCAGAGACCCCAAAATTGGTTTTTAAAAAAGTCTATTTTTTTTACCAATTTTGGGGCCTCTGACCCCCCCCCCCGGCCAGGTCCAGGGAGGTGGGGAGACCCGATCCAAGCTGTTTCTGGGCTTCCCCGACGTCCTCAGCCAGTGCAGCAAGCCAAAACGTCAGGGTTCAAATCCCAACATTCTGGCTTGCTGCAGCCTCCAGGGAAACAGGGCTTTTTTTAACATTGTGTGATCAATGCATCGCACAACGTTAAAAACCGGATAACGACGAGACTTGTGGAACCAAGTCTCAACGTTATCCGGGGTACTAGTGTATTTTGTTGTGCGTTTGCACCATCCTCCTCCAATTGCCAGTCCGTGGAAAGGTTGTTTGGCATGAAGCCAAACAGTGGTGTGGGAAAGGTTGGGGACCCTTACTCCAGTAGGTATGCACATCTGATATCTTGCACCCCATATCTACTGCAAGCAGCTAAAGGACATTAGAAAAAGCCTCCGAAAGCAGCACCAACAACCCAGTGAAAGGTCAATGAAACACCTACCATCTATTATCGCCATGCAACTGATGATCAAGATGGTCATTCCGTTTGAGAGTTCTCAACATGTACTCACCAAGTGTGGGCTGTTGGCAATGTACTGTGCGTTGGAGCTGCAATAATCTGGAAAGAGGGACAAAGTGCAGCAAATCCTCCAGGAGGCAGCTGAGAAGAACCAGTGGTGAACTGGAGCAGCCTGGCCAGCTCTTCTTGTGTAAAGCTGGAGACCACTGTCCAAAACCACCGCATCACCTGGAAAAGACAACAATTGCTCTGGAAACCAAGACAATGGCAAATCGCCAAGAGAAAGTCCAATCGAAGAAATTCTCACAAGAACAAGCAGCATAGAGATGCCACAGCCACACCTTCTGAAACAAACATTTTTTTGTCCAAGCTCCACAATTAAACTGATATTTTTATGACCTTGCATAGTCCTCCACATCTCATATCATTCATTTTCTCTCTCTGTTTCTAATAAAGGCAGGACCAAAAATAATAAAATCATAGACACTGTTGTCTTTAAATGCCTTAAGTCTGACCCAAACATATGTATCATGTATGTTCATAGGATGTTGTAGACAGAAATAAAGGAAAATAATATATAAGTACAGTACTGTCTAATTAGGGACAATGGTGGCTTAGTGGTTAAGACGCTGAACTTAATGACTGGAAAGACAGCAGGTCAGCTCCCATCATCTGTCCCAGATCCTGCCAACTTAGCAGTTTGGAAGCAAGGAACTGCAAGCAGATAAATAGATACCACTTCTGTGGGAAAAGTAACAGCGTTCTGTGCGGTCTGGCATCTAGTCAGACCAGAGAAACATCTGGAGATACAGACAGCTCTAGCTCTTTGGATGTAAATGGAGATGAGCACTGCCCTCTAGAGTCAGACACAACTAGCTTTTGAGCAAGGGCAACCTTTACTTTACCTGCTGTCTAATTATACATTACAAGCTTTACTGAAGCAAATGCAGCTTTGAAGTTTATTGTCTAATCTTTACTTTTCCACTGCTATGTTTTTCTTCCCCGTTTAAAAAGCAATATTTCTCCCCTGTCAGGTCCAGCCAAGGAGGTGCTCAATTTGGTTTTGCTTTCTGTTTTTACAGAGGCCACAATCCATTCTACTCACCTTCTCTCGAAAGTGCCAAGAACCGCCCACGACTACAGCATGTGCTTTGAAATCACAGACACTGATATCTCCAGTCCCACACATCAGCAGCTGGAGGAAAACAAGCGGTTTCAGTGGGGAAGAGCCGTTTTCCCTTCAAATCTGATGTTGTTCAATTCAGGATCCATTTATCTGACTACACACTACAATGCTTTGTTATGGTGCAAACTTATACTTCTACCCACCAAGCCACAAAGTGTTCACTCAAGTTACAAACCAAAACAACAATTTTGCATTGTACAAATAATACTAAAGAAAGGGAATCTATTTCAGCACAAACCAAAAAGATAAATATTCATAGGGGAAAGAAACTCCAAATAATTACAAAATAGCTGCCTTTCCCACCAGTGATCTTAGGTTATGGACTTTGGTGACACACCTCTACTCATCCCCACTGTGCATACACAATAAAAACTCAAAGTATCTGGCTAGATTACGCACTTAGTTGAATTTTCCAGTTCAGCTAAAAAAAAATCCTGATTCAGAACATGTGCACATGTGTATCTATGTCTAGAAACAATCAGACACGCACCCAGCTACTTCCTAAATAGTAAGCTGTAGACTTTGTGTTCTAAAATAGCTGGAAGGAATCTGGCATTGAACTTAAGTTACCCTTCTAAGGATTTACAGGAGACTCAAGCAATTTCCAGGAGGTGGAAAGGGACACAAGAGGATGTCAAAAAGGCATCTAGAAAGCTACATCGCCCCATATCACGAATTTCGCACTTCTTTTCCCCAAACTTAATAATTTTGAAAGAGAAACAGCTAAACTCACTCCTTAGAGCAGGGCTTCTCAATCTTTTCAAGTCAGGGGCCGGATCACATCCCCTCAGACTGTTGGTGGGGCAGACTGGTGTGTCGTGTCCCCCCACTGCCAACACTCCCCCACACTCCCCCAGTCTGGGCCACCAACACTCCCCCTCATGCCACTGATGCTTCCCTGCTTACCAGTCTGCTGTGGGTGAAGGAGGGGTCCTGCCTGTCTTTGCCCATGCTCAGCCAGAGTGGCACATGGGAAGAACGCTGGTGACCACATGTGTCTGCCGCTTCCACTTCTGCTGCCACCTCCTTTTTCCTCTCTGCCTGGATTGGCATTTCCCTAACGCCGATCCATAGCAGGGTGGATGTTGTAAGCCTTCTTACAACATCCACCCTGCTATGGAGTGGCATTAGGGACATGCCAAGCCAGGTGGAGGGGGAGAGGATGGTGGTGGTTGCAATTGCAGTGGCAGAGGGGAAAAGGCGGCAGTGGATTAAATGGCACCATGGGCTGGATGTGGCCCACGGCTATAGGTTGTGAACCCCTGCCTTAGAGCCTCCAGAAGAATTTTTTTTAGACCCAATTTTTTCAGACCTCAAGAGCCTCTGATGAAGCAAACAAAACAAGTGGGACAAAAAAATCTTATCTTTTATTAAAATAAAAAATGTTTATTTTCTGACTTCTGTTTCAGATGAATTGTTCACCTTAGGGGACAACCACACTGATGAAATAAATTGGGAGATTGTTTGTGTTTTGTGAAGTTGATTTATTGTCACAAAATCTCAGACCTGTTTTAAGCTGTGCTATATATCAGTCCAGGGGACTACATAGGATTTCAAATTGCTGCATTTATAGCCAAATTGGTGCTCTCATATTTGAGGTCCCAATTTTCCTCTGTCCCACATAATGTTCAAAAGCCATGTTGCACATCTTCGTGCACATCTTCATGTATTGTGTTCTGTCGTTGTGCTTGACATTATTTGCCACTGGTCTTAATTGTCCTTTTAATATTTTAAATTTTTTGATATTTTTTGAAGTGACACAATGCTACATCAATGTTACAGACTGTTTTTGAGTCCAAATTTATCCCTCCTGTATGTAATAAAGTAGTTGTGAGGTAAAAGAAGCTAAGCTACCAGTGAGACACCTTAAGCGATGCAATGCTAAATTAGTAACAGACAAGGGAAAAAGGAAAGAGTTCAGACTACAGGATACTCCGCAGTCCAACACCCCAGCAAAAACTTGGCAAACCCCACAGACATGATATATTCCAATACAGGAGATCACATGTGCCAAAACAAGTTTTTAAAAAGAGTGACCAGAACCAATTCAAAATCCACAACTCCCACATGGATATTTTAAACAAAAAATCTGGCTTTCCAGCCAAAAAAATATGTGTGCTTAGCTGTACTTTAGGTAGTTGGGGATTTTAAATTCAATTTCAAGTGTGCCAAATCCATTACAAAAACAGGAGTACAGTAAAACCTTGAGTAACGCTAAAACTTGGTTCCACAAGTCTTAGTGTTATCCGATTTTTAATGTGATCTGATGCATGCATCAGATAATGTTAAAATCCTATGGAATGCATCAAATAACATTAAAACTCCATAGAGATACACTGTAACTGGCACAGGCTTTAGGGAACGTTATCCGATGCATCCCATAGGATTTAACGTTACTTTACGTTATGTGGTTTTAGCGTTATCTGATGCAAACGTTATCCAAGGTATTACTGTACAATATTATAATGTACAGTAGGGCCCCTGGTTTATTTGGATAGCTTTGTAAAAACGGGCATGACTCAGTCATTATTTTATACAGACAGAGTGCTCATAGATTCCCCAAACCTCCCATCCTAGGTATTTCACACCTGACCAAAAAGGTGCAGCTACATCTCACCTCAAGTTCATTTTCATCAAAAATAGCCAGAAGGTTTTCAGGAACTAGTTCATTGAGACCTGGAAGAGAAAAGCAAATAAACTATCACATTAACATGGGAAGAACATCAGCAATTCACAGACCAGTTAGCCTCCGTTTCTTGTTCCTTGTTCAATGACATACATTTGCACAACTTAAGGCACCAGCAGCACTTGTTCCTGTCTGATTTGGCTATAGTTCACATGCCTTAGTTACAACCCACGTGGATTACTGAATAATGCTTTTACTATCTGTATGAGCTTTTGTTGACCATAAGGACAGCAGGTCAGCAGTTTGTGATCCAAGTACTGCACAACAGAGTGATTGCCCATTGTCTGTCCTAGCTCCTGCCAACCCAGCAGTTTGAAAGCAAGAAATTGCAAGTAGATAAACAGGTTCAGCAAAAAAAAAAGGTACTAGTAACTGTTCCATGTACTCCGGTGTCTAGCCATGCTTGCCACATGACCATGGAAATGTCTGCAGATGCAGACAGCTCTGGCTCTTTGGCTGTAAACGGAGATGAGCACTGCCCCCTAGAGTTGTATACGACTGGCTTTTGAGCAAGGGAGACTTTTACCTTTACTATGAGCTTTCTTGGCTCATCAGTTCTCCAGGGAAAGGCCCTTCTCTCAGTTCCACCACTTTCCTAGAAAGAGCTCCCAGAGGCTGGCACCCTCCCTCTTGCCCTTTCAGTCACAGCTATAAGATTATCTTTTTTAGACACTTTCAATTAATCCTGTATGTTAGAGACTGCTTTTATTGGCTAACAAAACAAAACTCACACATTAAAGTCAACCCCTACTGGTGACAGAGAGAGACCAAATAAAATACCTAACGCTCAGCCATTGGCAAAACATTCTCAAAAGCCTCTTTAAAAAGAAACTATTTCAACTGCATTTTAAACATAGGCAGGGATGGGACTTGGCACAGCATAAATGGAAGAGAGTTCCACAACATTGGTGCTGCCACCGAGAAGGCTCTTCTCCATGTCATAGCCTTCCTTCCCAGTCTTGGGGTCAGCACTTTTAACTGCGTGTTTAAGAGGAACGAGTGATGCAGACTGATGTCCTGAAGGGAAGATGCTCCACCAGGTAGAAAGGTCCCAAACCATTTAGGGCCTTAAAAGTTAGAACTAACACTTTGAACCTGATATGGAAAGGAACAGGTAGCCAATGCAGCCCTGCTAAGGCTGGGGAGATATGATCAAAGTTTCTCAATCCAGTAATTAGCTTAGCTGCTGCATTTTGCACTCGTTGAAGCCTTTATATCAAGGACAAGGGAAGCCCCATGTAGAGAGCATTACAGTAATTGATACGTGAGATTACCAGTGAAATAACTAGTGTTATGAGGGACTGTCTGTCCAAGTAGCAACTGAGCTATTTAATAAAGATGGGAAAAAGCAGCTTCACACACTGCTGCAATCTGTGCTTCCTGGGTCAACTTGTGAGCTGCTTGGATCCCTTAATTGGGAGAAAGACAGTATACAAATGAAAACACCTTCAAAAAATTTTTAAAAAAACAGCACAGACCTTACACCACATTACCTTTCAAGAAGTGGTCCACTTCCTCTCTAACCTGATTGGCCAGTCTGTATTGTGCAAGTAGATTCAGGTAAAAAATTTTGTTCTCATTTGTTACTGGCAGTTGAGCACCACCAGTTACCAGTTCAACCACCTGAAAACAAAACATGATAGAATTTTCATGCATAGGTAAAGATTTACGTTTGCTTCATTTGTTTGTATAAGTAGGAACTCTTTACAATAAAGTCAGCAACGCATGGCCCTCTGAGTGCTGCTGGTTTGCATTTTCTGACACACTTAGCCAATGGGAAGGATGATGGAAAGGAAACTGCAATCCAACAACATCTTTGTTGTTATTCAGTCGCACAGTCGATTACGACCCTTTGCGACCCCATGGACCACTGTCCGCCAGGCACTCCTGTCCTCCACCATCCCCCTCAACTCGCTCAGCTCTGTGCCCATTGCATCTACAATACCATCTAGCCATCTCATTTTTGGCCGCCCCCTTCCTCTTTTTCCCTCAACTATCCCAAGCATCAAGGCCTTCTCAAGTGAGTCTGCTCTTCTCATTTGATGTCCAAAGTACTTTAGCTTCATCTTTACTATTTGCCCTTCTAAGGAGCAGTCAGGGATGATTTCTTCTAAGATTGACCTATTTGTTCTCCTTTCTGTCCAGGGGACTCTCAAAACTCTCCTCCAACACCACATCTCAAAGGCATCTATTCTTCTGCGCTCAGCTTTCCTAATGGTCCAGCTCTCACAACCATACATTGCCACAGGGAATACCATTATTTATTTATTTATATTTATTCTTCAAATTTATACCCCGCCTCGCTCAGGCAAGCCTGACTCTAGGCGGCATCATACAAAAACAAAACAATATCCCACCAACCCCCCCCCCCATCGAGTCCTCCACAGCCGCCCCAAGTTCTCTCCCCTCGAGGCCGAATGGCCGAGGGAGGCCCCTTTTATCTTCCTCCCGGCCGGTGACGCATTGCTTTGACTATACGAATTTTTGCTTGCAATTTGATGTCTCTGCTTTTCACTATGTTCCCCAGGTTTCTCATCGCTTGCTTCCCAAGAATCAGTCGCCTTTTTAGTTCTTGGCTGCAATCACCATCTGCAGTGAGCTTTGATCCTAAGAAAGTAAAATCTGTCACTGCTTCTACTTCTTCCCCATCTATTCTCCAGGGACTGATAGGGCCTCTTGCCATGATCTTGGTTTTTTTGATGTTGAATCTCAAGCCAGCTTTTGCACTCTCTTCTTTCAACAACATCTACTGAGTGAAAAATTATCCAACTCTCTTTTCTCCTCCTAATGTGACAGTGTTTCTTTTTCCAATTAAATACAGTAGGAATCCCAAACTACACTATCTCAACCAACATCTCTCACCTTCTCAAGCTGTCCTGATTTGCTGTATTTTTCCTCAGCAAAAACTAATTCCATTTCACTCACATCATTATTCAGGATGAAGCAGACTTTAGATTTATAGAACTCTGGATCATCTGTCTCAAAATACTGTGAGGAAGAACAGTACAAGAAGGAAAGAAGAGAAAATTCAGTATGTGCTGTGAAACCATGTTTTGTCTATGTCTGATACTGAAAAACAGAACAAGGCACTTACCTTGTAATGCATCCTCAGTCCTATGATTTGAGCCAAGAAAGATCTGGTGAAACGAGCTCTCACCAACTGCTTGTAAGCCCCTCCCAAAGATGACTCATAAAGACACTTCCCAACCAAGCGCCCTGCAAATTCATATACCTTCAGCCGCAAGTGAAGAGGACGGTTGGGGTTAGGGTGCACCTAGAAACAAGGGATCACACAATTCTCACAGCAATGACTGTGGTAACCAGTTTGAGCTGGTCTAAAGAGAAGTTCTACATCAGAGGCTCCCAAACTTTTGATGCCACAGGCCTGAACACACCATCGAACAGCTGAGTGGGCCTGACCACGCTGCCAGAAGCGGATGCACTTATGACAGTGCCCACTTCCCTATTTACGACAGTCATGGGTGCATTCATGCATGTGTGGGCACATTTTACAGCTGATGTAAACATGTCCACTTCCACGTGCAGCAGCGATCCAGATGAAATGGCACCATGAGCCGGGGCTAGTCCATGGGCTGTAGGTTGGGAACCCCTGTTCTATATACTCATCTTGTTGTACATCACAGTTATAAGTTTCATATACATGATTTAAACCAATCTCTATTCAGACAGAAGGAACCATTTTCTAGTTCCTTTTTGTGCTCTTTTAAATACTGTAAGCCACCATGGAGAGAAAGGTGGCCTATAAATAAAACAAATACATTCTAAATAATAGTCTGAACCTACTATTAGAGGCATAAAATTTAATCACCTGATGACTAGGTTCTCTATGCCATCATAACGACATAGTACATATTAGTCCATACATGAACAGGTATGAGGAATCATCATATACAATTTGACAAAAAAAAAGATTCTTCCCAACTTAATGAGTTATTTAAGCATTTGGTACTCAGGGATACCATATGCATGAAGAATCCAGGATGAGGCTGGAACCAGTCCTCCTCTCTTGATGTTGATGGTCACATACTTCTACAGATTATCAGAACCTGTTTGAAAAGAGCCACTTCTGTGTGTGTGAAAAGAGAGAACACTGGTAAATCAGGTTTTTTGTTCCCATGGAGGAAGTACAAGTGGTCGCCTTCAGATGATCATGTCATCACTCAAAAAGACATAATGACTTTAGTCTGTTTGCTTTGTACATTTGGTAGCCATGGATACCCCATGCCTTACAGAGATTACTTTACCAAGTTAAAAAACAGAGTATATTTTTACTATCTGACAGCATATGCACTTTATGCATACTCAATACAGTATACGCTCATGCCAACATCTCTTCCTCCATAAACTGACCTTTTATTAGCCTTGTTTAGTTATACTTTTCTCTATACAGGAAAAACTAGAAAAACATTAGAGCATGTAAAAGGTTGTCTTTTGCCTGTATAATTGAATGAGGAAAAATACCCACCAATGCTTGGTTATTGTCACTGAAGCGCGTAAAAAGTTGATTGGTAGTGTCAAAGAGGACTTTACAAATCAATTCAAACCATTCTCTGCGCGGACCACCCCAGTCCAAGGCTAAAAAAAATACAAATCCAAGGCTGATCAAAATTTGTAGTTTTATGACTTCTAAAACACAATTGTCAATAAACTTTCTCTTTTTACACAGAAAGCTACTATCCAACAGAGATCACATGCACACTGATCTCTGTAATTTTTAAGTTAAAAAACTGTTCAGACAAGCCTATGGAATTTGGGGTCCTCAATGGCTGGTAGTCAGGATATTTATATTATCCTCTTTGTATGAGAGACAGCAGGCCTTCATAGAGTCATGTGTGGAGAACATCAAGAAAAGCAGATATTCAACTCCTACTGAAAAGCTTCTCATACACTTCTGGATGGCCACTGTTTGAACAGAATGCCATATTAGATTCACTTTTTGTCTTATGCAACAGGCCTTTTCTGATATGCTTATATAATGAAGTATGAGGAATGCATCACTTTTTTATTCCCATTAGGCTCTTCTATCAGAAGCTACCGTTACATTCTGAAAATAGAACTGGATATTAACCAGACTGAAATCTTAAAAAAAACTGAAAGAATGCTTTAGCTTTGGTACACAGTCATTCTGTGATCTTGGATAATTCACTCAACCAAAGACCACAAAGTTTTATTTTGCAACTGAGGGCTGTTAGTAATAAGAAATACATTCATGCAAGCTTGTGAGGTACAGTAAAACCTTGGATAACGCTAAAACTTGGTTCCACAAGTCTTGGTGTTATCCGATTTTTAGTATTATCCGATCCACGTTAAAATCCTATGGGATGGATCGGATAACGTTAAAGCTCCATAGAGATACATTGTAACCGCACAGGCTTTAGCGGATGTTATCTGATCCATCCCATAGGACCTTAACGTTATTTGATCCAATTCTCCTCCCCAGATTACTTAACGTTATGCGATTTTAACGTTATCCGATCCAATCGTTATCCGGTGTTTTACTGTAATATGGAAATTTAGCATTTTAGTCTCTTGAATCATAACACAAATCCAAGCAGGTGTTTTACTCACATATCCTTGAAGTACACTAATTAACTCACCTTCCTCATCCTGGAAAATCACTTCCAAGTTTTTGCTCCAGTCAGAAACAGAAAAATTCCGTGTTGCTTTCAGAGACTAGGAATATAAAGAAGATCCAGCATAAATTAATATTTGCAAGCAAAAGGCTAAAATGAAATCTTACTTTCAAGAATAAGTTTCTGGTAAACCATTTCTGTGTATTCGCTATCTTGAAAACCCTAGAAACAGTCTCTATATATCAGAATGGAACAAAACCCCACCAGAGGACTTTACACTCATTGCTAGCAGCTCCACCATTCACCCTCCCTTGTTCTAAAAGTATTTTAAAATCTTCACATATATGGACTTTTCTCCTTAATCCTTTCCATTCTTCTGTTTGTTTGTTTTTTCATAAATGCAAAGTCACTTTTTCCTCATTGGTTTCAGAGAGAATCTAAGAGATCCTAAATCTCTGGGTGAGGTAGCATTCTGCCTTGATGAGAACTATTTTTGAAGCACTGTGATCATGCGCATAGTTTGGCAGAAAGATTAGGGCCTTAAGAATGACTTGTTATCCTTTGTTTTCTGTGCACTGGTAGGATGTTGACTCCCCTTGGTGTACATAAGCTTTTTTTTTTCCAGAAGAACATGTGCAGTCATCCAAGATTTCTGCAACAATCTCACTCACCGACTCTAGAAGATTGTGGCGACTGACTTTCAGAGTAACTTTGGAGTGAGGTCTCTTCATGTGCACCTGACGAAGCTCCCTATGGAAGAAGTTGACTTTGTCTTGAAAAGTCTCTGAGCCTCCTAAAATCAATAAAACTATGATCATCTCTTAATTCTGAAATCAACTGCATTCTTGGTCTTTCTTACAAATTTCCAGACTCAGTCTGTCCAAGACCTCTGAAAATCGCACCTTCGTTTTGTTTCTCAGATACCTATGTACTGTATAGAAAGGCATATCCCAGGACAGATCACAAATAGCATTAACAAGATCTTCCCATATTCCCCAAGTACTCAGATTCTACATAACAGAGGATTAAGAACACAAGCCATCTTTTTTTTAAGAAGTGAAAAATTTATTTCAGAAAAACATGGGTCTATCTGCGGGAGCACAGACAAGACAGATTTGTTGAAAAAGAAAAGATTTCCCAAAAAAAGTACAATTAGACCAGAAAACTAGAAAAATGTGTACTAATTTCCAAAGAAGTAGCCCTATGTCTGTGTCTTATCAGATTGGGAAAAGTGGGAGGCAAACCCCAAATATTGTAGCACTTTGAAGATCAAAGTCTGTAGAAGCTGACATTTAGTCATAAAAGCTTACACTAAAATAAAAATGTTAGTCTTTGACATGTTGCAATGTTTTCTGACTGTCTGGCTAGATATCCCGCTACGATAACAAAGTAGACTGTATAGCCAGCGGCTCAACGCCAAGTGTTGGAAGGCAGTAAGTAACCTGACTCCCTAAAGGGGCCAACAGCTATAGGCAAATGAACCCCTTCAGGTGGGGTGATGGTCCCCTTCAGTGGAGGAAATGCCACTGAAAACCATCCTATTGAGCCCAAAGGCAAAATGAGCATAGGAGGAACCACTTCACTATTCTGATTCCCAATAGTCATGGAGGTGGAAGAGCCCATGCCAGATGGACTGGCTGTGAAGGCGCACCTTATCAATATCCTCAAGGCTGCGGTAGTCCATTGAAGTCTTGGTGTCAAATCCTGCATGTCTCATTCCATACATGCTGCAGGAGATGGCTCCATGGTCATAGTGTGTGGGTCACTTCATGGAAAGCTGGGATCCACCTTAAACAAATTCACACCAATGGTATTTTTCCTGTTTGAAAATGATCTTCAGGAAAAAATGTATACACCAGTACCTCGGATAACGATGAGACTTGGTTCCACAAGTCTCGTCATTATCTGGTTTTTAACGTTGTGCGATGCATTGATCGCACAATGTTAAAAAAAAAGCCTTGTTCCCTTTCCAAACAGGCAGGCGGATCGCACCATGGGATCGGCTGATTGGGTTGGGGGTTGAACCCGGCGCGCATATATTATTTTGACTTTTTAATGGGATTTTAAGGGGTTTTATTTAGTTTTGTTATTGTTTTTAATTGTTGTTAGCTGTCCAGAGTCGTTGCCGAGTTGGGCGGCATACAAGCCCGAATTATTATTATTATTATTATTATTATTATTATTATTATTATTATTATTATTATTATTATTATTATTATTATTATTATTATTATTATTATTATTATTTACAACTACATAACATGGAATGATGAAATCCCTCATGAAGATGACTACGGAAGATTGATCAGCAGACTTAGCTATGATTTTAAGCCAGTTTAATTGTATTAGGCATTAAGCAACAGAATCTTCTTTCGTCGACTTTTTTACCTATATTTTTATGCAGAGAGCGAATGAAAGTAGCTGCCAAGATGTTCCTCTCCTTGCAGCTGAGCTCCACGGGAGGCTGGATCCCATCATCCACCACCAGCGTCAGCAGCTTGTGTACAGGGTCAGGCCCATGATAAGAAAACTAGCAGTAAACAGATGCAGGAAAAGGAAACAATAATTCACCGGAAAGCATAGCATACAGAGCAGATGCCAGTGAGATCTCCCACACAAGTTCTTCTGCCCCCTCCACCTGCTCAAAATCATTTTGCAGTAAAGCTGATGTCAAACATCCAGCTAATGTGATGTTTTCATAAATTCAACTTCAAACAGAAAGAGTCTTCGTATATATATATATATATTATTATAGGATAGAGATAAAGTTACAACAAGAAGAAAGCTAAATGACCCGGAGAAGGATGCAATGTAGGGGAGTGCTACATGACATCACCAAGCAAGATTTAAAATGACAACTAAGAAATGTTATTGCAAACATCTGTAATTTAGGACAAAAATGGAATATAACTTTCCCACCAAATTTCAAGAATAAAACCAAAACACTTGACCAAAATACATTCCATAGCTCCGCTTGAAATTCTATTGACTAACCTTGGTGCCAGGACATACTCGGAAGGTAAAGAGGCGCCAAGGAATGATCTTCAAGTAGAACTCTTTTACTGAGAATTGCTTTGAAACCAAAGAGAACAGGACTCATGAACATCAGGAACACACAAGAAAAGTATTTAATAATATTCTCACCCAGTCAAGCCTGCCAGTTTGAAGCTTCAGAGGGAAATCCATTCTCTCTTCTGCCTCTCTGCTGGTTCTACTATCTAATGCCTGATAGTTTCTTGGGTGCCAGAGTGTCAGACAGTACTGTGCAAAAATCTTAGGCCACCATTAGATTTGTCGTTTTAGCAATACTGTAGCACCATGACCATTATAACTATTTCTCAGTCTCTTCATTATAATACAACCAGAAAATGCATGAAAACTGCATGTAGTATTCAAAAATAGGATAAAATCAGAAAATCAGCTTCCATGGGCTAAAGACAAAGACATCAATTACTGAATTGGAATGGTGTCGGCTGTGTTTCAACGCGTGTGCCCAATTTGGTCTACGACAGCTATAAGTATTGCCACAAAGATACAACTCTTCAACAGCACTGACATACCAAACGGAATATATCCCTGTGTAACATTGAAATATGCAACCAAAATGGTTAAATGTTTTCTAACTACATTGCCTGAGAAGAATCCTTCGTGTCTCATATTGTGATCAATGTTTTCATGAATGCACTGTTGAACCTGGAAAAAAAGGCAAGTTTATTCTCCAGGACCAACAAGGCAAGAATAAACCGCTCTATTAGTGGGTGATTGGACTAGATGACCCTTGTGAACCACTTCCAAGTCTAAAATTGTGTAATACTATAATATAATTAATCACATGTTGGTGTTCTTGTTGTCACAACGATGAGCCAAAGAAGACTTAGCCAGTTTGAGCTCTAAGACGTTTTTGTAGAAATATCTCAAATTATTTCACAACAAATTACAAGTCCCTTTACAATAGTGATAGGAAGTTAACTATGAGGAGCCATGGTGGTGCAGTGGTTAAACTGCTGTCCTGCAACCAAAAGGTTGTGAGTTCGATACTCACCAGGACTCAAGAATGACTCAGTCAGCCATCCTTCCAAGGTTGGTAGAATGAGTACCCAGCATGTTGTGGGCAAAATGTTAATTACCTTTTGAACTGCCCAGAGTGTGCACTAAGTGCTATGGGGCTATATATTCTCATGACACAGGAGGGGCCAGTGGGGACATTTGGGAAGGTTCCCCAAAACCCCGCCAATATTCTTTTCCCCAGGCTAAGGGCTTTTTGTGACTTCCACAGCTCCCAAAAACTTCAACCCTGTAACTTTGTGCAATACACCTGGGTCGGCTTCACTGTTTTCCCCCTGACCGTGGTTTCCAAAAGACGAGCTGTGAAAGATTTGTGATACTGTGTAAAATAATATCGGTAAGCTGGAATTAAATTTGTGCCAAAATCCCATCCTTCAGGATCACACCAAACTTGACATGACACTTCCAAACTCATTAGAAAAGAGACTGGTGTAGTCTCAAAGTTTATTCGGTAAAAAGAAAAGCAATGTCCATAAAGTAAATTGCTTCTCAACTAAGCAAAGTATAGCAATAACTAGATGAAGGATCAGGTTCAGCAAATCCAAAATAAAATATCCCATTCCTGGATTTGAATCAAAGCTATTAAATACATAAGTTGCTTCTCCTAGCTAACTTATCTCCTAAAACTTTGGATCTAGAAAATAAACAACACAATATTTTCTAAGTATAGCCTCCCCTGGCTAAAGATTTTTCTAAGTTTTGCAGCCGGGAATTCTTCTAAGTGTGGATGCTGGAAAATATTGTAAGTCCAGCTGTTTGTCTCCCACTCAGTTGATAATTACTAAGGAGATGACCCTTTGAGGTCACATCTGCCTCTAAGGTTTCCTTTCCCCATCAGCTGCATCTTCTCTGGAACGTGGTCCTGCATTCTTGGATGCTCTCCCTCCCAATCTCCATCTCTCTCTGGGCTATCTGGGCACACTTTTTATACACTAAGGTGCTGCTCACCCCTACCCTTAGGAATGACAAGAATCTAAAGGTTAGATCTTTTATCTACCTGGGTTCACTCCCCCCCCCCTCGGAAGTGGACTCTGACCTGGGGAGGTGACTATGGGTCATAGGGAAGTCCTTCCTCCATTGTCAAGGTGTTCTCACCAAGATGGGCCAAATCTTGGCAAGAAGCCCAAGGACATCTTTTCCTCCCCCCTCTCTGGTTATATGACACTTGAGGTTAAAGTGTATGAACTTGGAGTGTGTTCTCATGGGTAAATTATCATCTTAATTATTAAAGGTGTCGCTAGATGTGCTTGTCTAGCTGATGTAATGCTTCTCAATAGAGATTTCAAAGCGGTGATTAACTAAATTACTCTAATACACATGTGAACTTATTTGCATAACTAAGGCATTCAAATTCGTGACGTATATAAGTGTGACTGTTTTGCTTTATGGGTTCTTCAAAGCAACTGACACCAACAAACATAAAAAATAGTGATGATTGGAACAATATGAAAACAGTTTTGATACTATTTGAGTCTGCAAACCTTTCTTACCTTGGGTGAAATATAACAGTACACTTTTTTGGGTTTCTTCACTTTCTCAGGGGTCTGGCTGTCAGAAGGGGAGTCTTCATCCTCATCTTCAGTAGCGGCAGAAGGTCGACGCTGAGAGGAACCCAAATGCAGGGGTGGAAGATGCCACTGGGTGTTGGCATAGCTACTTGCATTATAAAGATAGGCCTCAAAGTAGATGCTGACCCCTGAGGTAGAAACATTTCGCTCTACAATATTCTTCTCCTCTTCTGCAAAATATATAATAGACAGATGGAAAACTTAACTCTAGATCAGGGGTGCTCAAACTACAGCCTGCAGGCCAGATCCAGCTCCCAACACCAATTCATCCACCCCACACCACCCTCATCACTCCCGGAAGCATAAGTGCAGAGAAAATGGCAGCCCAAAATCTATCTCAACCTGTTGCAAAACATATTTGTTGCAAAACAGATTGCAAGGCACACTTTACTTCTCCTTCCAGCAGGAGGAACCACATGACTGCCCTGATGAATCATGTGACCAGCCCGCTGAACCATGTGACTGGCCCGCGGTCCAAAAAGTTTGGGTATCCCTGCTCTAGATAATAACTTCTGAACAGGTTATGATGTTTTCCTTTTATTTTTTTACAAAGTTGCTAGGCAAGGAGGCTGATTTGACTGCAAGAAATTTAAAAAGATAGACATGATTTATCAGTGTATACAGAGATTGCTTTCTGATTTAGTGAATTAATTAATGAGCACTGCATATGGCAAAACAGATGCTACCACCCATTTATGATTTATTTGTTTCTCACATTAGTTTAATTTTTTGGAATAGTAGATGTATTAGTCTGTGTTTCAAGCATATCAGAGAATTAACAAAACAAAACAAAACAAAACAACCAAAAATATTGTAGCGCTTTGAAAACTATCACATTAGTTTGCTTGTATTGCATTTCCAAAATCAGTGATGGTGAACCTTTTAGAGACCAAGTTACCCAAACTGCAACACCCAAACCCACTTATTTATTGCAAAGTGCCAACACAGCAACAGGGGAGGAAGGAAACTCTCCCATTGGGCTGCTGGGCAGAGGGGTGGGGCAAACTGTGTTGGGGGAGGGAAGAAGCGCTCCCATTGGGCTGCTGGGCGGGGGGGGGGGGCAAACTCTGTGCTGGGGTGACTGCACGGGTGTCCATAGAGAGGGATCAGAGTGCCACCTCTGGCACGCATGCCATAGATTTGCCACCACTGCCAAAAATTATGGATTGCTCTTAGGAAAAAACTTTAAAAGATTTCAGAAATACCAATTTTACCATTTTTCCAATACAATATTTTAAATCTGTAATTTTTTTTAAAAAAAATCATATAAGAGACTACAGCTTTCCAAAGGTTTCCAGATGGTACAATGTCCTTGGATGTGGCTGTTCTATGAACATGAGAATGAATCCCTGACAGGCAAGGGCAGCATGAAGGCAGCAACTCTGGATGGCTTTCAGAATGCCATCTCATGATATGAATCTGCAAGCAACTGCTAACAGAAACAGCAAGCAGGCTCTTCAACAACATTATCTGCTGATAAGATCCAGTTAATTTTACGGGGTGTTATACTGCTTGATTGTTTACCGTTTGAAGCAAATCACTTAAGTCTTACTATGGCTCTTTAGAATTGAACCATATTCATCTGCAGAGGCAAGATGTTCTTGAAATACTGAAAGATTTTGAGGATTTCTAGGAGGACAATTGGGGGGGGGGGATTGGAAGCCACAAAAAAGGGATAATGGGCCACATGCTGCCTATACTGCACTTTGCCCACTCTGTCTAAAACAGAGACAAAGGTATGTGTAACTATCTAAAGCTGTGGTTCCCAACATGGGGCACATGCCACTCAGGGGGGCAATTTGATTTATAAATGGGGGGGGGGGGAATTCGAGAATGAGTTAACAGTGAATGGGCTTTTAGGTTTCCTCCATGTGAATAGGAGTTTACTTTTTGAATGATAAGTATCTTAGGGATTTTAGGGATGCTTAGGTGGAACATGGCCAAAATAAAGGTTGGGAACCACTGGTCTAAAGTTTATCTGGATTCTGCTAATAGAGTAGGGACAGGAAACATCTGATATGAGCCACTTGCAGCCTCCAGAGGCCATTTTGTGGCTTCTAGACTTCCTACAAAAGACATCTGTTAAGGATTTCCTGTAGTCTGCCATAATATTTTAGCAGAAAACCATGAAAATAATTTAAAATGGGCATGCCCTACTCATTCTATAGGTCTTTCTGCAGCAGTTTCTAGGCTCTGTGAAACTGGCCTCCAGAATCACCACAGCTGCCCACACTTACTATACACCATTCACATCAACTATGACTTCTACAGTACTCCACCAAAAACAAAAACCCCAAAAAACAGTTCCTTGTTTACCTGAGTAATCAAAATATAACATTAACAGCAAAGAAGAATATTATTGCAAGGACTCACCATCTGTTTTCCTTTGGTAGCAGGAAACTCACAAAATTAACAGAGACAGTGATAGGCTATTTCAACTGTGATGGCGCTACATAGCCCATATTTCTGTATCTAATGTAATGCTATGACCAGGATGTAAGACCTGGATATGGAAAGCCTAGACTAAAACATTACTAGGAGCTTCACCACCTAACTGTTGAATCTGGGGAAAATCACTACATTTCACGGCCTTACTTTTTTTCTCAGAGAGGGGCAAGATATGCAATAATCAGTTTTCAAATTTCCTCAGCATTGTATGAAAAAGATGAAGCAGAAGTGGCAGTCACTCATTTTTTAACTTACCACTTAGAACAATTATATCAAATTCTCCATTGCTAATAGGCTGGTTTTGGTAGGTGATGCAGGCACGGAAACACCCTCTATGGAGTAGGGTGAGTCTCAGGAAAACTTGACAAGTCTGCCGATTGGACAACACTGATTTTTCAAACAAAACATCAGAAGGCTCTTCTTCTTGTGGACCAAGCTAGGGAAAGATACATATATTAGGGTATATGGATGTGGTCTGATCATAAAGAAAGACAAGGCAGAAGAGGAGAGATGTGACTTACCTCATGGATTGAGAGGCTGTAATTGTGCTCATCTATCAGTGATACTGAATTACTGGTAGGATTATCATATTCATCTCTGGGAACTATCTGCAAAGTATGTGGCTGCCCACAAGTCAGCACCAGGGTTGAGAAATGGCAAACAATTTTGGTTTTGGAAGGAACCACCATTCCTAAAAGGAGGAGGAAATACAGTTCAAAACCCAATGCGATATTTTAAAGTGACATACGTAATTAGGGGTATGAACATTCACAGAAGTAGAGTGGATTCTGAAATACCAAATGTTCCAAAACCAAAGCTGCTAGACACTATAATGCATGTGGCAAACCACTTATAGTTCAATGGCTACGCTGATAACAGCAGGTCTATTCTAACCTATCTCTAGTCTAACATATGGCAGATCACACTCAGATTTGGCACTCTAAACTTGGGTGGGAAGATGATGATTTAGAGGTACAGGGTTTTCCCTGTATTATCTTGCTAGATACCCTTCTGTTGGGATACAGGTTGCTTTGATCTGTGCACACAGAATGATCAGAATATGGCAAGTAATTTCTGGACAAACTTCAGGAAATTTTCAATTGCCTGGCTAATTGATCTTGTGATCCCTTGTATTTTCCTGTGGGCTGTCAAGATTATGCTTGTTTTGACTGTTCCTAAACAGTCTCTCTCATACCTGAGCACTCAGTTCCTTGGTTTATCCAGGAGTTAGGTGACATACTAAATACAGCTGATGAACACTAAAAGTGAACATTAATTACAGTTAGGAGTCCATTTTTATACTCTATGCCAGGGGTTCCCAACTTACGGCCCACTGGCCAGACCTGGCCCATGACGCCATTCCAACCAGCCTGTCGCCGTCTCTCCCACATCCAGAAGTAGAGGCAGGTGCATTTATGTCAGCTTAAGTCCACCCACTTCGGCTTCCAGGGGCATGGTCTGGCCTGCTCAGCTGTTCCAGGGCGTGGTCAGGCTCATGGTGCAAAAAGGTAGGCCAGCCCTGGTCTATGCCATATTGATGATAATGGCAAGGATGAAATATTTCTTGGCCTTCACTGCATCATCCAAGTACAATCCAATGGAATTTGGCCAGAAAGGAGCATTAAGAAATCCTCAAAGGCACTGTGTTTTTTAAGTACTAAGGACTAATGACTCAACCCTGAGATTGGATGCTCAGGTTTTAGCTGTGACCAGGAGTGCATCTGGACAGCTAAAGCTGGTGCACCAGCTGCCCCCATTCCTTGAGATGTCAGATTGGGCCACGGTGACACGTGTCTTGGTTACATGCCGTTTATGTCACTGTAGCACACACTGAGTGGAGCTGACTTTGAAGAGTGTTCAGAAACTGCACTTGGTTGAAAATGCTGCATTTGACTGTTCACTGACACTGGTTAAAGAGAGCATGTAACTCCTTTATTACAACAGCTTCACAGGATGCGAATCTGTTTCTAGGCCCAATTCAAAATGCTGGTTATTACCTATAAACCCCTCTATGGCTTCGGTCCAGGCTATCTGAAGGACTGTATCACCAATACAGCTCTTAAGATCATATGAGATCATATGGATTCCATCACCTTCCCAAGCTTGTTTAGTGAGCAAATGAGAGACGGGCTTCTCAGGGGTTTCTCCCAGGCTTTAGACTATGCAGCTCTGAGGTTAGCTCCCTCTCCTTCCATCGTAAAGCTGATCTTCCTCTTCAAACATGCTTCTAAGCCAAGGGTTCAAAACCTACAGCCCGTGGCACCAAATAATCCAGCCCCTGACCTCCCTGCAGCCACCACCAGTGGCAGAATCAGCTGTGGACTAATTTATGGCTACATAAATGCATTTACAACAGCCGTAAATGAGTCCATGGTCATTGTAAATGAGTTTACAACAGCCATAAATGATTCTGCAGCCGTTGTAAACGCATTTACAATGGCCACGGAAGAATTTTATGGTACCAGTCTAGCCTGCTCAGCTGTCTGAGGGGGCGTGGTCTGGCCCACGGCTGAAACATGTTGGTAACCCCCTGTTCTAAGCAGTAAGGATCTGAGGAATGCTTTGCTTATAAAATGACATATTTAAATATGTCTTTTAAAATATTTAACATGTTTTAAATCTGGTTATATGGTTTAATAGAATATTTATATCATATTTAATACCGTTAAAACTATTGCTCATAATTTTAGTTGTGAGCTACCTTGGGTCCCCAATGGGGAGACAGGCAGCATAGATAGATTCGATAAGATTTGAGATAGATAGATAGAGAGATGGATAGAGAGAGAGACAGACAGACAGACAGACAGACAGACACGAAGTTGTAATTATTTATGTAATTTGAAATTGGCACTTTATTTATGTGGCAGTCTGTGAAAGTGTCTAGGGTACTACATACTTCATTTTTTAAAAACACATATTTTGGATCTTAGGGCACAGAAATGGTAACGAAATACTTCCAGAAGGGTAAGATATCATCTTTTTGTTTAACCCCAATTTTTAACATGTGAGAAGAATACTGACTAATGTGCTCAATGTCTCAAGTGCAAGCAATGGTGGTTTGCTTATGCTGAGCCCTTCAATTTGTAATTTATTTCATTCACATTTTCCTTCTTGTGCTTGGCTTTTATCTGGCATGCATAGTAACCATGTTGAGAGCTGTTTTTTAACAGCTGTCAAACAATTAAGAGGATTTAGATTAAGTCCATAAGTACCACATCTATTTAAATGGTGGATGAGTCAGCTGCCTCCTACTCTTAAAGGCATAAGCTAACTACAGCTAACATAATTCACAACTACAGCAATGATGGAAATTAGAGCCTTTTTTCATTCAGGAAATAAGGGTGGGGAATGAAATTCTTAAAATCCTAAAAGAACTGATTCACAGGACAGTCCAATAAGAAGTCTTCTTCAGCCCAAATGATTGTAAAAGCTACTGGCAGTTTACAAACATATTCTGCAGCCTCAAGAGATTCAAGCATATGGATGCTATATAACTCCAACATTACAGGATGGCAATGACTAAATCTATCAATTTAAAATGGGCTTCAAGCCAGAATTCAGGAGTAAAATGGCCACAGAAGAACCAGAGACTGCAGATTTCTCAGTTCTCCTTTCTCTTTTGACACTATTAGCACTAGCATGCATTTGAAATAATTTTCTAGAACTAGAGGCACTAAAAAACCCACACTTCTATTTCTGCCAAAACCTGCACTTCTATTTCTGCCAAAAAACAATGCCTGTAGACTATGCCTCTGTTCCTTAGCAGTTACACTATGGTGTGGCTCTGAGTTCTACAATATGATTTAATAATATCCATGTCAACCAGCCATGTCAAGTTATAGAGAAATGCAGGACAGAGACCTGTCAATATGCTAGTAATAGCAACCATGTCTCCCTTTTGTCATAGTTCAGTGAGGATGTGAAGAAGTTAAAAACAGCTTACAGTGAAGAACCAGATGAGGAGCAATAAGTTGGAGTATGGAGTCATCAGTAAGAGATGAAACTTCTATGGGGGGAAAGAACTCCCAGTCCCATAATTTAGTGGGATCCTCTGATTAAATTATGAGATTGGGAGCCATCGAGCAGCATGAGGTTGAGCAGTCTTCTTGTTGTTCAGTCACTCAATCGAATCCACCCCTTTGAGACCCCATGGACCACTGCATGCCAGGCTCCTCTGTCATCTGCCATCCTCTGTAGTCCACCCAGATCTACGCCCACTGTGTCAATGATACCATCTAGCCATCTCATCCTCTGCCGCCCCCTTCTCCTTTTGCCTTCGATTTCTGCTGGCACCAGGGTCTTCTTCAGTGAGTCCTCTCTTCTCATTTGGTGGCCAAAGTACTTGAGCTTCAGCTTCAGTATTTGTCCTTCCAAGGAGAAATGGTTGATTTCCTCTAGGATTCCTTTAGGCAGTCCTCTTCCCTCCACTGTTTCCCTGCTGTTTCTTTGCTCCTCCCAGGTGGGTTATGAAGAAGCTCTGTCACTTGTAAGTGCATGGGGAAGTGAGTCCCTACAGACACCATTCTTCCTAAAAGCACCACCTCTAGTCTCTTAGACATTCTCAAATACACAGAAGACAACCTGTCATGAGTGATAGCCCCACCATACTCTGATGTACTAGTTCTTTGTATGATGGGTATTCTGCATTAAGATCTGCCTATCAATTAAACAGTAACCATAACATCAGTTTTTCCCCTTCTTGCTTTGATTTCTTACTGATTAAACCATGCCTTACCTGGCTGAAAGACTTTGTAATAAGGACTATACGCAACATTCAAACCTCCAAGCTTTACGCTGATCTCATAGCGTCCAGCCTTGCGCACAGTGAATGCTACCTTCACCACATTGGAACTGGGCTCCTGAAGTACCTCCTGAGTAACAGGAATATCGATTGCTAGCTCCACATGACAGATGTGAACACGCAGTCCAACAGGACGATGAGCAGGGAAGGGTTGTCCATTCTTATAGAATAACTGCATGGGGATTTAAGAAAACTAGGTGAATAATGAGCCACAGAGATATAGGTAAGCTAGAACATCCTTCAGATCACTAATATGCAAATCCTAACAGCACCTCATATTATGATTAAAGTCATAAATTCAAGCTAGGAGTTGACATATCAGTCCCTGAAAACAATAAAAATGTATCGAGATAGTTTACCTTAATATCTTCAATTTTAATGCAAAACAACAAAATAAAGAACAGATAGAAAAAGGACAAAATACATTGTTACAGGGAGATCTCTAAACTAGATCCTCCACAAGACAGCACACAAAAGGTAAGACAAAGCTGAAAGTAAAAGATGTTTTATAGGAGATTCTTCTTCTGTTGCTGTATCTGAATCTGAATATTGGCGATCTTCATGGTGATCAGCCATGAAGACTGTCCTGAGAATATAATGAAGTGGTCTTTCATCTGCCTTTCGCATCGCAGAGTGACACCCATACCACTGATCCAGATCCATGAGACACTTTCTGGTCCTGAGCCCTTTTGGCACACAGAGTCCTCATCAGTCCCAGGCTAGTATTGAAGAAACTGCTACCCTCCATCAAGATGAATTCAAGTAGGATTTAATCCACTTGGGGACCATCACCCTTCCCTGTGGACTTTGGCACCCAAGGGTGCTAGTTCTCAGGGTTGTCAGGTTAATTAACCACCACCTGACACTCAGCATTGAGTTGGTGGCAGTATGGTCTACTCTATTACCATAGCAGGATAAGATGGCCAGACTGGCTTATAGGAGATACACCTTAGATATATTTCCTAAGTCTGAGGTGAGACCATCGCTCACCATGTAAGTCGTTCAGCCCGCATAACAAAAATAACACAACCCCTCCCCCAATAATAATTCTATACTTTCTGAAGAAGCTCCCCTGCATCAACTTGACATAAAAAGTAGATCCAACCCCCATAATGTCATGAAAGGAGAAGCATTCTCTTACATGTACTCGGAAAGCCATGCTGTGGCCCACTTCATAAGGGTCTTTCCAATCCCAAAAGACTTTGCAAGAGCGGGGATCCAAGTAATTGCCTCGCACGTAGTCATAAATTGTCCGCTCTCCTCTGCGCTCCCGGTCCTCATGTTGGAGGAAGCTGACTACACGTGCGGCAAGCTCAAAGAAGAACTTAATGGTGAAAAAAAAAGCTACCACAGATACTGTGATGCCACCTGTCAAAAGAAAAACTAGGGATCAGTAATGAGTTCTAAGAAAACACTACAACTCCATCACATAAAAGATGTGAGGCACAGTCAGTTCTGAACCACTCTGGACGAAACTTTACTAGACTTTAACTCAGATGGAAATCTCTGACAAAACTATTCTGCTATGCAATGTCAACCCTATCAGTAGGCATCAGATTTTGAGGTACTCCTAAGGAACAACAATTTATTATTTATATAGTTGCTTACCAATAACGTAAAACATTAGGTCCCTTCAATGAGACACACAGCCGAGGATCACAGCTGCATCTGGAATGCAAAAAGCAGAGCTAGTTTAATATGGCTGAAATCCTGTTGGTGTAACCATGCCTGCAGAAGGCTAATGACATAATCAGCAGGATGCAGTTTCAGAAATTAAACATATCCTACTTCAGTCCCACAACTCCCATGTAATCTCTTTCATCATATTAAAGAAAGAAGTGTTTAATTACTGAAAATCTTTCCTACTCGGGTGACCTTTGGCCTTTGCAGGTTTTTCGTCACATGATTTTAGCCTATCTTTCCATGGTGAAAATTTTCTAGCAAAATATCTGATGCCAAGAAACACATCTACTCTTCTAATACTATTCCACATCAACCCCCCACTTAAAGAACAAATATATTATTATTATTCTTCAAGTGCTGTATCTGTTCCGGATATTGGCTATCATCATGGCGATAGTCTTCCTGTTCTTAATTCCTTGGAACAGTTCTTCTGAGAATATGCCACACCAATCTCTCAGGTTCTTGGGTCATGAAGTCTGTCTATGTCCAAGGCCTCTCTTCCCAGGTAACTTTTCTTGCAGAGCAAGTTAGAAATCTAATCTACAGCATAGAATTTTGGAGCAAAATCACAATTTCTATTTTTTAAAAACCAAGATTTGAATGCTCTGCTTTGAGAATAAGACACTAGTGGTCAACAATATTTTCCTTAAAACTGCAAACTAGTAAAGGTAAAGGTTTCCCTTGTTCAAAAGCCAGTTGTATCAGACTCTAGGGTTCAGTGCTCATCTCTGTTTCAAAGCCGAAGAGACAGTGCTGTCTGATTCTGCAGACGTTTCCATGGTCATGTGGCAGGCATGACTAGACACCGGAGCATACAGAATGCTGTTACCTTCCCACCGAAGTGGTCCCTATTTATCTACTTGCAATTTCTTGCTTTCGAACTGCTAGGTTGGCAGGAGCTGGAACAAAGACAGGAGCTCATTCCGTCCTGCAGTACTCGGGAATCGAACTACTGACCTTTCACCTCCCAGTCAGCGTCGTAGCCACTTGAGCCTAAAGATCAAAAAGTCAAAACAGAAATGGCCATTTGTGATGCCCATGGTCACAATTATTTCATGGATTTATACCCCACTTTAATTGTTTTTATCTTACTTGTAATGCATCTAAGGGTAACAGAAGTCAACTGAAGTAGAATGAAAATAAAATCACACAGGAGCAAACAAACAAAAAATACAAATACAAAGCATCAGCAGCATAAATATTTAATAGATTCCCAAATACAAGAGCAAATTAAAGATGAGCACAATACCTCTGTTCTTAGCGGGTGGATAAAAACAAATGAATTCCCTCCTGCTAAGGCACAAATTCCATATCCATATTCATTTTGAGCACATTTTTCAAAGGTATGAATTTTTGTGCTTATTTTTCAATTATAAGTGTTCTTGTTCAATTATAATAAAGTCTCTATATGTAAAGCTATGCTAGCTGCCCAGTAATAACTGATCTTGTTTTCAGTTCCCTGAGGCTTCACACCTATTTGAAAATATTAATTCTTGTTCACTTATTAAACAAAAGTATGTCTTACGCATTTTAGAACTGTTCTTGGTCTGCAATTTTTCAACTAAGAGCATAATGAACAACACAACATTTTCTTTCTTGTGCAACATACCCAGAACTTGGAAATGTCTGGTTAGTCAATGTAGAGCAGCCAAGGGAGAAGTAAAGGACAGGGGGCAGATGTAGGTGGGTGGAAGTGGTGTCCAGACAACTGGCAGGAAAAAGGGGCAGTTCTATATCATCAAAACTATGGCATAAAATAAACAGAGCAGGAAAGAAAGGATAGGGCACCATTCTGAATCACTGTAGGGCTTAGTTTTGTGGTTATAACAAGGGTTCCTTCGGATTCCATCAGTTTTTTCTGGATAGGGGATTTCTGGCCTAGTATGTGTGAACTGGGTAGAATTCACCCAAAAAAACATTTTGACTGCCTGATGTTCACATCCATTTCTAATTTTCAGGAAGAAGAGAAGGAGCAGTCTCTTTTTTTCCCTTTGGTAAAATTACATCTTCCATTTCACTCAAAATTAAGAATCTATGCTTTTCAGGCTCTAGTTCAGTGGTTCCCAAAGGTCCCACAGGGGGACTTCAATTCCCAGAATCCTAAGTAAGTACATTGGCTGATCAGTGCTTTGGGGAATTAATTTAGGATTCTAGGAATTGAAGTCCAAAAACCAAAGTTTGGGAAACATTGCTCTAGACAGTTTCCAAGTAGAAGCGTTTTAAGAGCATGTTAAAACACTGACTGGAAAGCAGCAGATAAGCAGTTTGATACCCGAGTACTGCATGACGGAATGAGCTCCTGTCTCTGTTCCTGCTCCTGCCAACCTAGCAGTACAAAAGCAAGAAAGTGCAAGTAGATAAATAGGGACCACTTCGGTGGGATGGTAAACATTGTTCCATGCACTCTGGTGTCTATGCATGCCTCCCACATGTCCACAGAAACATCTGCAGACGCAGACAGCACTGGCTCTTTGGTTATAAACAGAGATGAGCACTGAACCCTAGAGTCGGATATGACTGGCTTTCGAGCAAGGATGACCTTTACCTTAAAAATTCTACAGTGCTAAAAATCTACAATTTACTTTTCCCTTTTTTTACTGAAAATGTTCTACCAAGCTGCAATTCATGCCTGCACAGATGTTTCCTACCTACTTAAAACAAAATTTAAAATGTACCTTTATACAAGCTCCCATGTTCTAAAAGACAATGAGGGAGTGTCCGTTCCTCAGCGCATCTGATCAACATGTAGATACCAGAGAAGTTTCAGCCAGAGGGGAATTTCCGGCTGCCAGATCATCACTGAGACAAATAAACCTGGAACATGTAATACAGTTTCACAGGAAAGGAGTCCAACACAATAATGAGTTGACCATCTCAAGAAGGGACATTTTGCCTTGTTACACTATGAAGCCATCAAAAAATTTGCTAGGAGATCCCTGAAATGAAAACGAAGACTTACAGTCATTTTACAATCACATAATTGTTATCAAATTATCTAAAAGCTAGATCAGAAAGAACTGCTTAGCACAGGGATTCCCAACCTAAGGCCTGTGGGCCGCATCGGATACATTTCATGTGCCCTCCTCCATGGGCATTTGAGAAACAAAATGGCTACTCCTTTGAAGCTGTTGGGACAAAATGGCTACCCACATTGTGCAGGCAGAGCAAAATGGCCATCTGGCCCTCAAAGCTGGCTGAGAGAGCATGACCTGGCCCCCAGCTTCAAAAAGGCTGAGAACACCTGGATTAGGACCTTGACACATGAGAAGGCCTAAGCATTAAGAGTTCCTCTGTATCCCACCATGGAATAATACATTCTGCAGAGAATCTCTGCAGCGGCACTCAAATTGTGGAAAGCCTTCCCTTGGAAGGCCAGAATGGTACATGTTGTCATAATTTTAGTTGATACTTTTAAAGCTTAGCTCTTCATTCAAACTGTTGTGCTCTCAATAACCACTGCTTAGTTCTGAGAAACTGGACAGTGAATTTCCATCACTGTTTTATCCTGAAGAATTGTTTTAAATTCAAGATGTTTAAAGCATTTTATTATCTGACTCCTACACAGAGGCTTCTACTATGGAGAGTAAATAGAAAGTAAAGAATTACTCTCACTTGACTCTGACAGAACTGAAAAACAAGAATATCCTCAGGGCCTTCGTCTCAATGGCCTTAAGGCCCCCATTCAATAAACAATGTTCTGTGCACTCTAGTGTCTAGTCATGCCTGCCACATGATCCATTTTGGCGAGTTTTACTTCTGCTTCCAGGACCAACGAGGGCTTCATGGACCGGATGAATTGGCATCAGGGGCCGCATCCAGCCCACAGACCATAGTAACCAGCTCACTGAACCATGTGACCGGCCCGCAGTCTGAAAAGTTTGGGCATCCCTGCTATAAATGTTACTTAAGTAAATTAGCCAGAAATGCAAACTAACACAAATAACACATTAAGGACCACTTGCACCATGGATTGGTTTCATGGTAAACCATTTTTCTATGGACTGGTAGGATGGGGTGGTGGGATTGGACGGTGCCCCGCTGTAGCTCAAAAACAAGGAGGGGCCAAGCTGCCTGCTAGCCACACCGTTCGACTCAGGCACACAGGTGGGGGCAGAGCCCCGCCGTAGTTAAGCAACATGGAGGGGCCTAGCCACCGTGCCTATCTGCTATGTCTGAAGCCTGTGCTCTCGCTCCATTTTCTGGGCAGACCCAGAGGAGTATGTTGAGGGCAGATGGCTGCCATCCGGGCTCCCAGTGCCACCCACCCCTGCGGCCCAGTTCGGGACAGACCATGGTTGGAGACCCCCTGTTCTCCCAACCAGGTCTGTGACTGTGTGACTTACCTTGAGTCAAGTCTTTGAGCACTCATCCCACAAACCTACCTTTTAAAAAAAACCAGCACAATGTCCAATCTACAGATTATGTAATGAAGGAAATAGGGGGGAAAGATAGTTGTATCGCCATTCATAGCAAACACACACTATGCTAATTGTGCCAGCCAGCCCTTGAGAGCACAGAGTCTGTTTAAAATAAACAAAGCAAAATGATGTAAGAGAAATCAAAAGGAGCCTATATCACTTGTCACTGAAACTATCCAGCAGTGCTCACAGCAGTGACAGACATGCTGGGGATGGGAAGTCATATTCTCAGATTAATGTTGCCAGTGTAATGAAGAAAGTGGAATCTTTGCAAAAGAAGCGCTTAAGGGAAGACTGCTCTAGATTTTGTGCAAGAGATGAAAAACAGCTAAACATTTTTATGCACAATAAAGCAACAGAGACAGTGCCTTTGTGGAAATAACTCACTGATAGAACATTTCATCTTGTGTATCTGAAAATAGGGAATTCTTGTCTATGTCCAAGCTATTCAACTATTGGGTATAATCGTACGGCAAAACAAAAGACATTAATCCAGACTGAAGGTTTTATGTGGCAGTGTCCCAAACACAGAATCAAACAATGCATTCTAGAGGAGACTCGAACACAGAAGTGGAAAATAAGTAAATATTGACTTCAGAAATAAGTGGAGAATACAGTACAGTAATACCTCATATAACATTAGTATCGAATAACACTAAAATCGCATAACATTAAGGAATCTGGGGGGAAGAATTGCATCAGATAACATTAAGATCCTATGGGATGCTTCAGATAACAACCGCTAAAGCCTGTGTGGTTACAATGTATCTCTATGGATCCCATAGGATTTTAACATGCATCAGATAACACTAAAAATCATATAACACCAAGACTTGTGGAACCAGGTTTTAGTGTTATATGAGGTTTTACTGTATTTGAAAGCCAGATCTTGTCTAAAATCTGATCTTTGTTCAGTTTTTTTCATTGAGAGAAAACTATGAAAAGGAAAGAAAATACAAAAGGGGAAATCTACCATCTGTACTTGTCAAAGCACATCTGTCCGTGTCAAGCAATTAATAATGAAATTCTGATCTTTCATGAGACACCACCTCTGGAACTCTTCCACTCATTAGAGCAGAGGTCGGCAACCTATGGCCCGCAGGCCACATCCGGCCCATGGCACCAAATTATCTAGCCTGCCACCCTTACTCCCACTGGTCTTGCTTCCATGGTTGGCGCCAGAAGAAACAACTGTAAACGCATCCACAACAGCTGTAAACATTGCCATAAATGCATCCGTGGTTGTTGTCAACATGTTTAGGACAGTCGCGGACATGTTTTACAGCAGCATTTACAGCAGGGGGGACCGCCAGTCTACCCCCCTCAACTGTCTGAGGGAGTGTGACCCGTCCTATGACCTAAAAGGTTGCCGACCCCTGCATTAGTTTCCAAATTCCAATGGCAAAACTGTTTCAAAATCCTTCACTTGAGTGTCACAAAATCCATGTCTCAAAGTACTTAACCCATCTACACACAGAAGAAGTCCCACCTGCCCAGGCAGGCTCTTCTTTTTTGAGCAATGGTGGCAGAGTTATTTTATTACTCAAGTCTGGTATTTGTTAGTGGGAAATTAGCTTAACTTTACAAGCACTTGGAAATGTCTACTATATAGACAAGCAGAGCAGTTCAGGGTTTCAATGGCTCTCCCTGATAAATTAATGAAGGGACAAATGACTAAAATATGTATGTTATTGCTACAGAGGATTTATGACAAGTTTCCAATCTTGATTATTATAGTACATTAATCAGGTCAGTAAAATAATTGCATAGAGAAAGCTAGATAAATACATGTTTCCCCCTTGCATATGTTTCCACCACCTTTATAGAGATCCAAACAGGATCTTTATAAAGAAGTAAGAAATGCCTCTGTGTTGGGGTTTCTGTATCTTATATACTGGAAGAGGCACATAAAACTTGTTTCCATCTCTCAAGACAAATCAAGCACTGCTTCAAATTCTGCAGCAATTAGACACTAAAACTTGGTGGACTGGGGTTGTGGATGTGGACTGTTTGTTTGTGGTGAGATGGGTAAGATAGGAGCAATCTCAAGTCATTTCTTCCGAATTTAATCCACAGTACATTTTCTTAGTATCTCAATCTACGCTTTACCATTGCCAACCACAACTGATTGCAATACTGGAAGAATTAGCTTTCCAAACCTGTAGGGTTTCTAGTCCCGGTGAAAACTGTACTCTTACTCAGGCAATCCTCAGCCTGCAAAGTTATATCTAGTAAGAATGATGAAATACCTAATTGTGCAACACTCATTTTCACCATAACATTGGTTCCACTACTATAGTTTCAAACCTCCTTTAATTTAATTAACCATATAAGGATTAAGGGGAAATTACAGTACCTATCCAGTTTAGCTCCATTGACAAAGGAACTACTGCAGTACTGTATCTGCCTGCATTTCATCTTGTTTCAAGAAAAAGAAATCCGCACTGTTCTGTTTGTAACCAAGCATATCTTCTCACTGAACAGCATTTGTTTCCTCCACTTTCAAAACAAAAATTCTATTTCAAAACTGAAAATGTTTTAAAGAATTCAACATGTTGGATGGGGTTACATTCCCCTCCAAACCCTGTGGCCAGTGATGGTGAACCTTGGCACTCCAGCTGTTCTTGAACTTCAATTCCCAGAAGCCCTGATCAGCAGGAGTGCCAAGGTTCACCATCACAGCCATAGGCTCACAGCTTAGGAATAGTCCTGGACTCATCCTTGAGCTAGGATGCCTAGGTCTCAACCAGGACTAGGAAAGCATTTGCAGTTAAAACTAGCGTACCAATTGCACCCATTTCTTGATACATCTGATTTGACCTATAAAGCCCTATAAAGCTTAGGTGGAGGATATTTAAGGGACTGTACTCCCTATATAGCCATCTTTGGTTTTAAGATCTTGGCCTCACCTCCCTTACAGGTATGTTTCATGGAGACCCTAAATAAGGCCTTCTTGGTGGCTATTCCAAGGTTATAGAATGCCCTCTTTTGTGAGGCTAGGCCACTGATGGTGAACCTTTTAAAGACCGAACGCCCAAATTGCAACCCAAAAATCACTTATTTATCGCAAAGTGCCAACACAGCAGCAGGGGAGGGAGGAAGTGCTCTCATTGGGCTGCTGGGCAGAGGGGCAGGGTGAACTCTGTGCTGGGGGATGGAGGAAATGCTCCCATTAGGCTGCTAGGTAGACGGACAGGGCAAACTCTGTGTTGAGGGAGATAGAAAATGCTCCCATTGGGCTGCTGGGCAAAGGGGTGGGGAGAACTCTATGCTGGGGCAGCAACACACATGCCAACAGAGAAGGCTCTGTGTGCCATGACTGACATGTGTGCCATAGGTTCACCATCACTGGGCTAGGCAATCCCCCTCTTTCATTGTTATGTTTAGTTTATTTATGCAAGAAATGAAAATCTATCTTTTCAGGCCACTTTATTAAACTTTATTTTGTTTTTCCTGTCATTACTAGATCAATTGTACCAATATTTGAACAAACATACTACAAAGAAATTAAATCTTTCCAATATAGCCAAGAATCTATAATTCTAATTTTCTCTTCTTGTAATTTCCATTTTCTGATTATGTAATTCATGTAGCTCCAATTCTCTATATGTGTTTAGGAATAAATTATACTGAACAAAGCTGGAATTTTGCTAGGCAACTGTATACAGAACTGTAACAAGTAATGGTTTCTTGCATCCATCTCAGAACTCTCTAATACTAAAAAAAAGATATGTACTGCACAGCGATAAGCAGAGCTACTATATCTACTCTTGAAGTATCTTTGATCAATTGATTCTGAATGAAATGACACAGGAATCATGCAAAGTTAATCTAAGAAACTCAATTATTAGCCACACACAGGCCTTAAACCTGTTTGCATAACTTTATACAGTACAACAGTGTGTTCCCAAACTATGTTATACAGAACACTGGTGAACTTCAATTCCTAGAAGCCAAAGTCAGTATATTGGCTGATCAGTGCTGTGGGGAATTGACTTGGGCTTCTGGAATGCTTCTTAGGCCCAATTTTAGGTTCTAAAGCTCTCTAGGGCTTCCTTTTGTTCAGGGCAAGCCTTTGGGGGCTTCAAAATTGGGTGTTTGAGGACTTTTAACAATTCTAGCAATAGCAATTACACTTATATACTGCCCCATAGTGCTTAGTGTATTCTCTGGGCAATTCACAAGGTAATTAGCATTTTGCCCCAATATATGCTGGGTACTCATTTTACCCACTTTGGAAAGATGGAAGGCTGTGCCAACCTCGATCCCTGTCTCGATCAAACTCACAACATCTGACTTATGGTACCCCTTTCCAGTGTATTCAAGGTAGAGTGTATTCAAAAATACCTTACTATTCTCTTCTTCAGGAGGGAACCCTGGGTCTGTGCAGCTTGCCCATGGCTGTACAGTCTGGCTCTTCTTCTTATGGGAAGGCACAGCGGTGAATCAAACTCCTAACCTCAGCTCCACAGTCAGACTCCTAACCACTAAACTATCCAGCCAGTTGGTTGGGACTTTAAGCACCACAATTGCTGAAAGATGTTAGCAGCAGTCCCTATCTCACTGCGGTGATCTCCCCCTACCCCGAAGCTCCCAAATGCTTTCCCAAGAATAAAAGAGAACCCTAGGGAGTCTTTGAACCTAAGGGGGTGGGGTGGAAGCATATAATTAATCCAAATTATATTTTACTGATGGGATCTGATGGGATAAACTTCTGCTGTGTAAAATAATTTACATGAAGACGATTCTTGCCATAGAAGGGAATTGAAATACTGTAGTCAGTTTAATAAATGCCCCAAAATGAACAACGCTCCTCAAGAAACAATGCAATTTTTTAAAAAAAGATTCAATGGCAGATACTTCGAATGGATATGCTGCTTTCACCAGCAGAACTGGAAGGTTCTTGCCCTCCTTCTCCTGCTATCTGTGATGGAAAATCTGCTTCAGAGGGATTTTCCAGAACAACAGAAACTGTCAAGTGTCACAGTGTGGGGGAGGGGACTGAAAAAGTCCTATACTGTACTGTATCAGATAGTAGAAGTAGTGGATCCAGCTAAACTCTGGTGTATCACCAATGACTGAAAAATACTGGTAGTCTGTATGCATCCACTGTACTTGGCTTAAGAATAAATCAGGTTCTCTTCTATAATCATGTTCATTTTAAAACTTGAAAGGAAGACCAATCACATAAAAACCCTATCTACTTTGCTTGAAAGCTAGTCTCATTCTGTAATTAAATTTAACTCTTACACATTTGTTGTATATAATATGATAGGCAAAACTAAAACTAGGCACATAGAACCAAGCCAAATGCCTAACACATGCAAAGCCGGGTCCTTTACCCTGCATAACCTAAGAGCAGTCATCAATGGTATGTAAGAGAACAAAAGAGGCCAATCTGCATTATTAGCTGTTTCCCAAGGTACATTAAGTAACAGATTGAAAAGCTAACTTGAATTCAGCTGCTTTGAACAGAAATGTAATAACAGAGGAAGAAATTAATAATTCAGAAGATACTTGTTTAGAGATCTCTTTCTGTGTGGATTCTCTGCAAGCTTCTGTTTCTGTCCTGATCTCAAGAAAAATCAGTGATCGGATTGTTTCATAAATCTGAGAATTTGAACCACCTAGTGTAAACTCATCTGCATATGAAGGCTATTAATTGCAACGATGAAATAATACTGAACTAAGGCTCAACTAAAAATGGAAACAAGCACAGTATCATTTTGCTAGCACTCTAGAAACACTTTACTACAGAATCACATAGTAGTTGGATCCACCAATACATCATGCAGAATATCCTATGCTCTTCCAAGCAGTGGCTAACTGTAGGGATCCCCTTCCTCCCCTTTAGCTATGTACTTGTAAATTAACATATTTCCACTTTTAGAGGTACCTGGTTATGTCCATATTGAGGAAGATACAGTATATGCTAATTTTATAGAAGTTTTACTAAGATTATATATGAATAGCAGTTTGCACAAACAAATATGAAGAAAGGCTATTATACTGTGACATAATCCCTATCCCTATACTGTTTCTAGTAAACTAGATCCGGCATTCTGCAGTGGTATCTACATTCCTCTTATCAGAATATAGCAACTTTTTAATCATATTATTTCCTTTTTGACAGAGCTACTAACTTCAGAGGAATCAGAATATCTTGATTTCTGCAAAAAAATTCAAGTAGTCCCCATGATATTCTTGCTGACAAGCTGGTGAAATGTGTAAGATAACGAGTTTGGTTAAGTAGCTTTAGCGGGTAGCTATTTACTTGGAATTTAAGTGAGTCACCAACTGATTAATCATATCCAAATATCAATAGATCTTTGATGACCAGAGGAGACCTTAACAAGTGTGGACTCACAGGGTGGTAATCTGAGCCCAGGGTTACTCAACTTCTCCATGCAAGACCTGAGTGACTGAAAACAGAAGATGCTCATAAAATATGTAGATGAAGCCAAATCAAGGATACGTGTCTTGGATAGGATGGAAAGTAGAGCCAAAAGTTACTTAAAGAATCTCAAAGACAAATGTGCCATTCACCATTTATGCAGGAAAAAGCAACAGAACTTAAATAGTACTTCTTCCCATTTAAAAATTACAGCATTGCAGTCTAAATGGCTACAAAGGTCAAATCCTCTTACAGTACTGGTTCCAAC